>JAWNLC010000694.1:0-605000 GCA_035041535.1 Drosophila cognata | reverse complement strand
GGTGGACAGGGATGCCAGAATGGAGCCACCAATCCATACAGAGTATTTACTCTCGTGTGGTGCAATGATATTGATCTTCATGGTCGATGGGGTCAAGGCGGTGATCTCCTTTTGCATGCGATCAGCAATACCAGGGTACATGGTGGACAGCACTATGTTGGCAAACAGATCCTTACGGATATCAACATCGCATTTCATGATCGAATTGTATGTGGTCTCATGAATACCGCACGCCTCCATGCCATGCAGGAACGAGGGCTGGAACAGGGCCTCGGGGCAACGGAAACGCTCATTGCCAATGGTGATGACCTGGCCATCGGGCAACTCATACGATTTCTCTAACGAGGAGCTCGATGCAGCCGTTGCCATCTCCTGCTCGAAATCAAGTGCAACATAGCACAATTTCTCCTTGATGTCACGGACAATTTCACGCTCAGCGGTTGTGGTGAACACATAGCCACGCTCCATCAGAATTCGCGTCAGATAAACGATCAGATCGCAACCGGCCAAGTCCAGACACTGATTGGCATGGGGCAGTGCATAACCCTCATAGATGGGCACCGTGTGCGAGACACCATCGTCAGAATCGAGCACAATACCAGTGGAACGACCAGAGGCATACACCGACAGCACAGCCTGAAGGACCACATACATGGCGGGTGTGTTGAAAGTCTCGAACATGATTTGTGTCATCCTCTCGCGATTGGCCTTAGGGTTCAGGGGTGCTTCGGTGAGCAGAACGGGGTGCTCTTCGGGTGCCACACGCAACTCATTGAAGGTGTGATCCCAGATCTTTAACATATCATCCCAGTTGGTCACAATACCGTGCTCAATGGGATACTTCAGAGTGAGAATGCCACGCTTGCTCTGTGCCTCATCGCCGATATACGAATCCTCACGGGGCATGCCAAACGTCATCTGATGACGCGGACGGCCCACAATCGATGGGAAGACGGTACGGGGCGCATCATCACCGGCAAAGCCAGCCTTGCACATGCCGGAGCCATTGTCGACAACCAATGCAACATCTTTATCACACATTTTACAAGATTTGGTCTGTTTTGTTTAAAAGTAGTTAAATAAATATAAATTAAGTCTTTCGGTTTGTGTGTCTTTCGTTTAGACGACGACTTAAGCGGGAGGAGTATCCGTACAGCACAAGAACTGAAACTATAATGATCAAGCCAATGTTATTAACATTGCATGTTAATTCCACAAATTTCTGTAAAACTCTTTGCCGACGTAGATTTGGGCTACTGCCGAGTGTGAATAAGAGAGCAGGTGCGAGCGAGAACGAAGGTCTTTGTGTGTGTGTGTGTGTGTGTGTATTTGCTTGCCTGCTCTATGGATGGATGGCGATCACGTACGCCTGTCCCCATGTTCCGGCATGAAATCTCAAATTTACATAGCTACATACACATACACATATATAGATGTATACTTGGTATATGGGTACTATTTTATCCTGCTTCATTTAGATAAGAATCTGGCATTATACTCGCTTGAGAGACAGTTTGCTGCAGTTACCTCTATATGCTAGCCTCAAATGAATGACACTCACTCATGCTGGCCATTTTCCGTTTCTCTTTCAGTTTGCAACTTTATCATACACGAACGATGTGTCACAAACGTGGTAACGCCCTGTTCCGGTATTGCGCCATGCATTATAAAGGTGCGTATACACAATCCATGCCACTTCCATTCACATAACACATAACCACACTTACACTCGCATCTTTGTCACATTGAATAACTTTGCATCTGTCATGTCTTTGGATAGAATCCCGTCGCCCATTGTTGGTCGGAGCCAACTCATCACAAGAGAAAATTCTGCACGGTTTGCCGTAAGCGATTGGATGAAACGCCAGCGGTGCATTGTTTAGGTAAGCTTCCCATTGCCCTACCACCCCTTCCATCCACTCCACTCTTTTCCACACTCAGTTTCATGGCTGTCAGTTCATTCGAGTTGCGTTTCATAACCAATTCCTTTAACAGTCCGTTTATTTTTTATTGTTTTTTATTTAAATTGTAAAAGAACGTTTCTAATATAATTTGTATCACTTCACAGTTTGCGAATATTTCGCGCATACTGAGTGCCAAGATTTTGCTGTGCCCGATTGCACGGAGAATGCAACATACGTGCCCGGCAAGGAATTGCTTAATGTGAGGCATCAAGTGAGTGTAGATCCAACTCGAAACTTATCTCCTTCCACATATACACCATTCTTACGTATACTTGATATGATTCACAGCATCATTGGCGAGAGGGTAATCTGCCATCAACGTCCAAATGCGCCTACTGCAAGAAAACCTGTTGGTCTTCGGAATGCCTCACAGGTGGGTGTCAAAATTTAATTACACTAAATTAAAGCAATTCAATATGATCGCAGTTGGATAGCTAACATATCTCTTCTGGTGCCTGTCCCATAACATTTCAAAATTTCTCTTCTATGTGAGTCAATGGCGGAATGATTCCAGATTTAAAATCTGTTTTAGAAACGATTTGAAGTTTATCAGGCTGACAACGAGGAAATTAGCTCAAGTAGGAATCGGATTACAAAATATAACTTGAAATATAGTAATGAAAGATGTAGAAGCGGAAGTTTTATTATTATATCAAGGAATATAAAATTCTGAAATGGGTATTTACTCTATTAAGGGTGTACGCAGTTTGGTACCTGAAGAAGACTTTGTTGTCTAAAATACCTCCAAATATTTAACTTTATCTTCCCAATGTGTGGCGTAAATAGCTGAATTATATTAGATATACAGATAGTAGAGAGCTAGGTCTTATGTGCGTTGATCTAAGTAAATGAATATGTTACTAGCAGGTATTACAGGCTATCTACATGGCGTCGCTTTGAGTTACTTATGCTCCCCAAGGATGTTTAACCTTATAGCAATATTAATATATCATTTATTTATTTTATTTGTATTTTTCAGGCTATCGGTGCGAGTGGTGTGGCATGACCACACACGCTGGATGTCGCATGTACCTGCCAACCGAATGTAATTTTGGTATACTACAACCTATTTACTTACCTCCGCATTCAGTGTCGATACCACGTACTGAGGTGCCAATCGAGGCGATTATTGGCGTCCAGGTCAAATCCAAAACGTCGCTCGTGCGCGATTATTCGTGTCGTAAGTACCAATTGTCCCCCCCATGCTCCCTTTGCTGGCCATTCTTTAAAAACCATCACAGTCGCGATCCCATTGGCACCCTATGCCCAATGGGTTAAGATCGCGTACTCAGCTCACTTACAGCTCACTCACCCAAAAAAGAAAAAAAAAAAAAAAAAACTCACCACTCAGCTGCATCAGCTCTCGATGTTGTGCACATTTTAATGTATCCTAAACGTATCCATGGACAATCTTAGACTTAAGCCTCATCTTAAGCGCCTCACCCCAAACCCAAACCCAAAATCACATTCAACATTATTCGCAAACAGTTTTTCGACTTCCCAGCTGCGGTTATTATTATTATTTTTATGGTTTTTCGTTTTTTTTTTTTGTCATTTAGATTTCGATTTTTAGATTTTGTTGATTAAGTTTTCTTGTGTTTATTTTAAACGTTTCTTTTTTGGTTTTTGACGCAACGGCAGCCAGCCCGGAGCTCGGTGCCGAATCCGCGGCTGGTGACGTTGCTGCGTCCGGTATGTGTCTCAAGGAGCTGCTCGAGCTTCACCGGCAGCGACTTGAGCAATCGAAACAACATTTTTTACTTTCAACGCCGCCCACACCCAACTCCTCGCTTTGTGTCTCACCCACGCCCTCGCTGACAGTGGGCGAGACGAGCAACAACGAGCAGGATCCGCTCGATCCAGAGCCGGACGAGGATGAGCAGCAAGATAGCGCCCTGCAGCTGACCACCACATCGACCAGCCATGTACCGTTGGGACCATTGCAAAAATCGCCCTCGGCCAACTCATCGCTGCAGTTGCTCTACACGAGTCTGTTCCGCAAATTGGCCCATGGTCGGGGGCGAGGGCGTGGTAGACGGCGTGATGAGCGGCGGGATGATGGCGATGATGTAGATGGCGATGTTGATGATGATGATGAGGATGAGGATGATGTGGATGGCGGTGTCTGTGATATAAGTGGTTACGATCTGAGCGACGATTATGATAATTGTGATGTGTCGCTGCGGAAACGTTGCACGCGTCGATCGCCGCGCGATGTTAGCGAAACGGATTACCATGGCGATGTTGAGCTGGAGACGGCGCCACGGGAGAGCTGCTACGAGACATCCGATACGGGTGGCGAACTGACCAACACCGATGAGCTCGATTCGAGCATGAATTTAATTAGCAATCTTAGCTATAATAGTAGTAATAGTAACACCTCTAACACCTCCGAGCAGCGCAACACTGCAATTGCTACTGCCACAGGCACAGCCACAGTCACGGCCACATCGGCAGCCAAGGGTATTGCCCCCGTCCCTGGGCCGACCAAGGCTGCTTTGAGCGTGCTCGCTGGCCGCAATCCAAAGACTGGTGCTGGTGCTGGAGCTGGTGTTGGTGCTCCAGCGAAAGCCAAGCCCAAGACCATACTCAGTGCACTGAAGCACAAGGGTGGCTCCGCCAGCTCACCCAATTCCAGTGACTGCTCCTCGGCATCGCCGGCGCCCGCATCGGCTATAACGCAACTGCAACTCTCGCCGGTGGGACGGAGCAAATCGTTTCAGGAACCGGGCATTGCCCGCTACAAGAAATACGGACGTGGCCTGTTCCAGCGACGACGCTCGAAGCGCTCACCCAAAGGTGGCGTCAAGAGCAACTACAGCCTGGACAGGCTGTCGCAGAACATCGAGATAACCATACAGGACGAGGATGGCAACTATCAGGCCTACGATGATAACTATCATACGCTCTCCACGGCCCGTCGCGATCCCTACGACGATGTCGACGATGTTGAGTACGAGGATCTGTATCTGGACGATCGACCGCGCAGCACGGGTGGCCTCAGTGGCGATGACATTGCTGGCGATATCAGCGATGATGGCAGTCGATCCCGTGCCAGCGATTGCCAGGGACAGCAGCAGGGTCACGTCTTTGGCCGGTTGCTGAGACGCGTACGCGGTTTATCCGTCGGATGGCGCAAGCCTCGCTACCAAAAGCGCAGAGGTGATACCCATTTGTTACCCACTCGTTACATATAATCTGTCTGTCTAACAGCAAGTGCCACCGACTGACGTCTACACTCCAGTTTGGCTTCAGATTGGTTTTTGGTTATTGGTTCTTTGTTTCTAGTTTTTGGCGCTAACCTATCTATCTGCTTTGGTTACTTTCGTTCTGTTCAACTAACTAACCAATTAACTAACCCGACTAATCACACCATTTCGCACCATTATTCGCATCGCATTATATTCGCCACGCTCATAATCAGACAGAACTAACCCAATCCCATTGCATGACACGAGACACACCCAACTACTAAAACCCAGATCCCCGTCTGGTAAATAACTAGATAATAATGTGCGGAATTGTATCTATGTGCTCGTTTAGCACGCAGTATATCGGAGGAATTCAGCAGTGGTGATGCGCCTCGCTTCAAGGATGAGGAGTCCCTGGGCAAGGCCGAATCCTCGCATGGCATGAGCGCAACAGGCGGCCCCAGCAGCAGTGGAGGCGGCGGCGGTGGTGGTGGTGGCGGAGGAGCAACGGGAAGTGGAGGCACAGTTGCTGCCAGCGCTAGCACTAGTGGTAGTGGTGGTGGTGCTGGTGGTTCCGGTGGTGGCTCACACTATCGCGCCGACGCCTCGAGCCACAAGTCCGACAAATCGGAGAAGGACAGGGAGAAGAAGGAGAAGGAACGCGAGGAGAAAGATATAGGTAAGTGCCCCAAAACCAACTGTCATTGTTCAGGCGCATAACGAAGATCGGTTTCCCACAGAGATGATCAAGGTCTTCGATGGCAACAACTCATTCCGACGCCAGCAGTACCGTGCCATCATCGTGCAGCGTACATATACGCTGGAGCAGTTACTGACCACCGCTTTGCGCGCTTTTCACATTACGCGCGATCCGAAGGCGTTCTTCCTGACGGACATGTATGCGCCAGCTGGGATGGAGGATGCACCGCTGCTGGATCCGACGCCCGTGTTGAATCTGACACACTTGGAGGGCAAGCGACCGGCCATGTATCTCAGGTTTCACGACAGGGACAAGGGACATGTGCGCGTCTATCCGGGCAAATTGCAATGCTCCATGGACGATCCGTATGTCAATGTGCCGGTCGATAATACGACCGTCATCAAGGACCTGATACGTGATGCACTCGATAAATTCGGACTACAAGATAACCAGATACAGGACTACAGGTAAGACCCCTTCGAAGTGCCAGTGAATCATCAGTTAAAGTAATGATTAATCCATCCTCCATCAGATGCTCGGAAGTGTTGCTCGATCGCGGCGTAACCGAACGCATTCTGTCGTGGAACGAACGTCCCTGGGATATTATGAAGCAGCTGGGCAAGGACTCCATCCGTCAAATGGAACTGATGCGATTCTACATGCAGCACAAACAGGATCCCCATGGACCAAACATTGCCCTATTCGTGGGCAACCTGCCCACGGGTCTGTCGCAGCGCAACTACGAACAGATTCTGAACAAATACGTCACAGATGAGAACAAGTTCATTAGCATTGGACCCATCTACTATGAGTACGGCTCGGTAGTGCTGACCTTTGAGGATGCCCAAAAGGCGGTGAGTTGCAGCAGCTTAGATTTCAATTTTAATGAG
This sequence comes from Drosophila cognata, assembly GCA_035041535.1. Classification (NCBI taxonomy): domain Eukaryota; kingdom Metazoa; phylum Arthropoda; class Insecta; order Diptera; family Drosophilidae; genus Drosophila; species Drosophila cognata. The sequence goes on along the minus strand of JAWNLC010000694.1, from coordinate 598,255 downwards.
ACCAGTTAGTTATGGCTGTAGAAAGTTTGGAACCTACCCACCCTGATCCCCCTATTTATACTACTGTTTTTACACGAATCTCGATTAAAAATTTCTATTTAAAAATTCAGCAAATCGGTCAGATCAAAGAAGACCTATTGGCAATAACTGATTACCTTTAGACTTCATTAATGTGATCGTTAGTTTCCTGGTTTCCAAAAGACTGATTACTCGTATTTTATTTATATTTATCGGATCTTTGGCAGGTTCGAGCTTTCTACAACCTACGCGAGACGATCATCGAGGACAAGAAGCTGTTGGTGCTGCTGTTGCCCAATATTGAGCCCAGCATGGTACCCTCGGATGTCCGGCCGCTGCTGGTCTTTGTGAATGTCAAGTCTGGCGGTTGTCAGGGACTGGAACTTATATCGAGCTTTAGAAAACTACTGAACCCGTATCAGGTCTTTGACTTGGACAACGGAGGACCTCTGCCAGGGTAATTGTCACCCACAATCTACACTCACAAAAAAAAATTCAAGTCGATTTTTTTTCTGAGTGTATAATGAGTTCTCATATAACTTTCCCGACTGCCCCTTAGACTGTATGTGTTCCGCCAAATCACCAACTATAAGATCTTGGTATGTGGCGGAGATGGCACCATTGGCTGGGTGCTGCAGTGTCTGGATAATGTTGGTCAGGACTCGGAATGTTCTAGCCCACCGTGTGCGATTGTGCCGTTAGGTACAGGTAAGTAGAGCATACCCAAAAATGTGCAACCGATTTCCAGTTGCCTAAGCATAACTTTTGCCAGGTAATGATTTGGCACGCGTTTTATGCTGGGGCTCCGGCTATACGGGTGGCGAGGATCCCCTCAATATGCTGCGCGATGTCATCGAGGCGGAGGAGATACGTTTGGATCGATGGACCGTTGTTTTCCATCCGGAGGACAAACCGGAAGAGCCCGCCATGAAGGCGCCCTCACAAACAACCGGTAAGAAGAAGAAGGCTCACCAAGCACATCTATCGCAACAAACAAATCAGCATCATCAATTACCGGCTCTGACATCGAGTGATATATCAGGTCATTTGATGTTTCAAAATTCTTTATTCTTTTATACGTTTTCACTGTCTAATCAATCTAACGTCCCCCCAACCCCCACACACACACCCCGCCCACCCGTCAAAAATCCAACGACCAACAACATTCCTGTATAGACAGAACAATAGCTGTTCTCTTCTCGTTGTAATTTGCTATATGCTCTTAAATATTGCTGTAATATTATTGAAGCTACCTAGAATTATTTATAATTTTTCGCCTCTCTGTTTAAGTATACTTGCAACTGATTATAAGCAGCAGCTAAGAATCAATTGCAGAAATATTTATAATGTATTTTTTTAGCAAAAACTCAAGACCAAAATTATACAAATTGAGCTGAATTTCCAGTCTTAAAACCAAAAATTGTAGCTAATAATTCAATTGGGAGCCCCAGCTAACCCTTTCATTTGGTAAAAAGAGTAGCTGATGATAAATGCTGTTAGTTTTGATGTGTATACGATGTATTTATAACCTGCATGCATCATAGTCCATAGTTGTAGTTTGTGCCGGCTCCAAACCGACCGGTGATCAGGTAATGTACTCATAAATATTCATCGTTCAGTCAAAGACGAGTTGACGGCCTGAACGCGAATCGGTAAATCTGACCCACATATATATATATATATCTATCATGATATTTTGTATAAATTCAATGTTTGATGTCATGTGTGTTTCGATGTGTGTGCTCTAAGAGTTGCTCCTCCAGAATCTCTGGGGAACATAAAAATTAAAACTGAATACGCTCGCTCCGTTGACAGGTGGCGCCCAAAACGAGGACAACTCACAGATCTTTGTGATGAACAACTATTTTGGCATTGGCATCGATGCCGATCTCTGTCTGGACTTTCACAATGCACGTGAGGAGAATCCCAATCAGTTCAATTCACGGCTCCGCAACAAGGGCTACTATGTGAAGATGGGGTTGCGTAAGATTGTCGGACGCAAGACGGTCAAGGATTTGCAGAAGGAACTGCATCTGGAGGTCGATGGAAAGGTGGTCGATCTGCCACCCGTCGATGGCATCATTATATTGAACATTTTAAGGTAGCTACGAAAATGATGAAAATATCTCAAATCAACTATTGAAATCTTACTGCGTTACTTTGACCTTATAGCTGGGGCAGTGGCGCCAATCCCTGGGGTCCGGATAAGGATGATCAGTTCAGCACGCCCAATCACTATGATGGCATGTTGGAGGTGGTGGGCGTCACCGGTGTCGTCCATTTGGGCCAGATACAGTCTGGCATACGCACAGCCATGCGGATTGCCCAGGTTGGTAACTCATACGCCCAGTAATCCGAACTTATTTAACTTCCGATTGCCCTCGTCAACAGGGTGGCCACATCAAAATCCACTTAAAAACCGACATGCCAGTCCAGGTGGATGGCGAACCGTGGATCCAAAGCCCCGGCGATGTTGTGGTCCTAAAGTCGGCGCTCAAGGTAAATGTTATTCTCTAAACAATCCAACTCCATCTTGTACATAAGTTAAATCTGCATGTTGAAGACGTTCAGTTGTTATTGCATGACAGCTTTCCGTTCTTATTAACCACCTTTTCTTTTCTTTTGTGTATACAAATACATTCCATTTGGGCATAATCGTGGCAATGCCAACAAAAAAAAAAAAAAAAAAACAATAATAATAAAATAAAACATGAGCACCGTGCACAGAAGTTTTTGTTTCCATGCGCTTTTCAAACTTCATCTGTTTATTTGGTTTCTCTACAACTTCTGCATACGTTATTTACTGATTGTACACCTGCGAAGTCAGAACTCACGACTACTACTACTACAAACCACAATAAATATACGAACGAATCCAATAAGAACAACAGCATTGTTATAAATTACGCTAAACACAAATGCCTCGTGGACGCTTTAGTTTAAAATCTATTGACTATACGAAGCTTATGCAAAGTTTTTCTTCTTTTGATGATCTGACCAAATCTGAACACTTCAAAATTGATTGAGATCGAAGAGAGGATGACAGAATTGTAACTCAACTTTGTTTTCAATTGGTCACTTATCACTAAAAGGATTATACATTTTTGCAAAAGCTTCTGCTTGCAGAGACCAAAACCTGGTTTCAACATATATAGTTGAGTAGCAGTCATATTATCTGGCGAAATCTGTGGGATAGTATTTCACATTTGAAAAATATTTAGCATGATTTACGCTGCTGTAATTTGAAAATCATTATTTTCAGCATTTTTATTAAATGATAAAGAGTGCATAAAATATGGGGTGCCTATAAGGCATTAAATATTTCATTCACAAATATCTTTTGCGTATCTTCCAGGCGTATACGTAATCTTTCAGTAACTCTCTGGTAATAAATTATTTTAGGGCGATTTGCAATAAGACATCGTCATACAATAAAATAAAATAAAAAAAAAAAATTTTCTACAATTGTTGCACTTTTGCTCAACTTTACGAATTATTTCACATCAATATTTGGAAATAATAATAATACACACAGCTATCACCAAATTAGGCTTTCCAGATGTATGGGAAATAAAAGTGCTCCCAATAACCCTTTAGCAAAATAGTATATATATTTTAAAACTGATTTCAGTTAAAAGTTAAATAGAATTAAATTAATTGCAAAATTCCAGTAAAATCCCTTAATTTTGAAAAATGTTGTAAATTTATTCAAAGGAAAATTGTTTAAGAAAATTGTTTGTTGCATCAAAATGTATGTAATAGTTGATGGATCATTGTGAAACTTAATTTCATAATTTTAAATAAGTAATTGAAAATGTGTGTTTTGTTTTCGTTGAAACTGTGCATGCAACCAACTGCGTCCCCACCCCCCCCGTCCCCAAATGCAAATCTTACGAACTTAACTGAAAAATCTTTGTGCTACATGTGTTTTGTATAATTTGTTTATCAAAGTTGTTGACAATTGTTGATGGCAAACACAATTAAAGTGCAAATCAACATTGTCACTGTTAGTGCGTGTGTATGTTCAATATTTCCTATGTATGTTTATAGAGCACATGCTGTCCCAAAAAGTCCCACAAAAAAACTCCAGATTCCATGTACATACCTATATATATAATACAGTAATATTTTGTACCATTTTTGTGTGTATTATATTATAAGTATGAACAATATATATATATATATATATATATATATATATATATATTTATGAACTTCAATTTGTCCGTTTTATATGATAAGTCGTAAAGTAATGGGTTACAAATTGCGTGCAAGGATTTAAACTTCGGCATATCGAAGATAAACTAATTTAAAGAAAAAAAAAATGGCAAGATTCAAATGAGATGCAGGAGCACAGCCGTTTTTAAAGTTAGACAAAGAATTTTGTTTCTTAATATGTGTATGTTATGGGTGTGTACGTGCATTTGATGTGTTAGCGACCTTGAGATATGATGTGGCTGTTGAACATTTGTGTTTTTTATGGTACATTCAGGCCACCATGCTGAAGAAAACGAAGAGTAAACGACGCCTTACGGAGCCGCATATCTCGCCGGCTATGCTGAGCCTGGCAGGCAGTTCCTCGGCCTTGCAAAACATACAACAGCAGCAGCAGTCACAACAACAACAACAACAACAGCAACAGCAACAACAACAGCAGCAACAGGGATCATCTGAGATGGGTGACAAGGATATTTCAGTGCCGCCGTCGCAGCCTTTTGGCAGCACATAGAGCTTGGCCTCAGATTATGCGTCCGGTGTGCGATATTGGTTCTCCTGTTTTTTCCCATAGGCCGCAAAAATAAGAAAAAAAAAACATACATAGAAACAGTAACGGGCAACATACGAAAAAGCAAAATAAAAAATACATACATAGTATATAAGAACAAATTGAAAATCCCAAAAGCAAAAAAAGAAAAACGATATCTGAATTCGATGAAGCTATCTATAAATATATAATATTGTGAATAATCTGGTGAACAACTAGAGAAACTTTGTTGGAAGCTCCTCCAGCTTTGTATGGAGTACTTAATCCGAACCACCTATATAAAAGCAACTACCCCCCTTGCCCAAGAGCAACAAACAACATTGAGAACTGTGACCACCGCTTACAAAACTTGAACTAGTTGTAAAACGTTAACACACACACACACACACCTCACAGACACACACACACACACACACCCTTAAACTGTCTATGATTTGAGTATTTATATTACATTTAATTTGCTTTTGCTCATTTTCAAATGCGCTTAGATTGTGCAAAATAAAACCTTTAACTACTCATATTCATCACACAGACAGCAACAAATGTAATTTATATTGTTTTTAGCAAATTATTACAAACTGAAATTTAGTTAATTAAAATTCAATGCATTTTGCTTGTTTAACAAAACTTATTCTTTCGATTTAAGGCCAATATTATACAATTAATAACTTTACTTTTGCCATATACTAAAAGCCTTAATTCTAACAAAATACAATAAACCTAATTTCATTTATGTTAACTATCTTTTTTCTTACTCTCTCTCTCTCTCTCTCTCTCTCTCTTTCTCTTTCTCTCTATATTTTAACAAATATATAATAATATACATAATATATGAAAATAAATTAATATATATAAAAAACTATGTAAATAACTCTTGTGCCACACAACAATTACAAACAACAACAACAACATACAATTAAACTGCGCCTAAAAACAAACTCAAACTAAATAATGCACCGGACGCTTAAATTAATTATAAATGTCCAAATCGACTTAATATCAACAAAAAAAAAAAAAAAAACTTGATTAACTTAATTAATTAAACATCACACTTACCTAGGCCACCATGCTAAAAAAGAACAAACTAAAAATGAAACGTCGCAACACGGAGCCCACAATGATGGTCGCCGGCTCGGCAACTCCACAATTATCGCTGGCTTTGCCTCCCAGTGTTGGTGAGGTGGGCGATGCCGCCGAGGGGGATGCGGGCCCGAATAATACGGACTTCTGAATATGGTATAGCGAGCGTTTGATTTAACGTGCTAATTACAGCGTTGCCACATCCATCAAAATAGCAGATCCATAGCCAAATCGCAAATTTGTCATACAGAGAGATATAGATATACAGTGTCATAGTAAATTGTTATAGCCAGGCTTAAACTCAAATCAAAAACTCTAATCAAAATAACAAAACGAAAAACCAAAAAAGGAAAAGGAAATGAAAAAAAAACAAATGCCTCTTTTTATCATAATGTTTATGTGTGTAACTTTTCGTATGTATGTTTGTATAGAGATGATGTCTATGTCATTCACATTCTCATTGTCGCATTCTCATTCAAGTCATGTCTGAAAAAAGTACGTTAAATTCAAACAGCTCGAAACTAACTGTAAATCTACAGAAACTGAACAGCAGCAACAATGAAACTGCATATATATATATATATATATATATATATATATATATATGTATTTCACAAACAACAAGAACAACAAGATGAACAACTATTAATACTATTTAATACTACAACTACTACTACTATACTATTAGTGCAAATTTAAATTTAAATTTAAATTTACGCATAAACAAGTATTGTATGTATATACATATGTCTGTGCCTCGAAATTCGAAGGAATTATGCGAAAGTATGGGCTTACATGTGTATATACATAGTGGCATATATATGTATATATACATTTCTATATATATGTACTTTCGATACTGATATCCAAAGTTTTATTCCATACACAGCAATAGTCTGGCAAATGTTGTATAAAATTCAAGTTCAATTATGTTCCTTACCGTTTTGTTCCTATGTATGTAAAAACTGCAACAGATTAGTGATACCGTTAACAAAAGAGAGAGTTCTAATGCAAAATCTAAAACAAAACCAAACCAGCGCAAGAGCAAAACAACACAAAATAGTACAAAATTGAATTGTTAATAATTGTTTGTTGAAATCAAAATGAAGCAAAAACAAAAAACAAATAACACAAAACAAAACGCGACAAGAAAAGAACCCTAAAAAAAATCTGCAATTAGACAATTGCCGTGCAGCTGCGTCCCCTCAACGCTAGAGGGCGCAACTGTGCGGCTAAGCGCTCTGGCGCATAAAAAAACGACACGGTCGAGTATCGAAAAGTAAACCAAAAACATACAAAACAGTACAACAGATGCGGGAAAATTTGTATGAAGCTTTTTTTTTTAAAAAAAAGAAAAATTAGCTGTAATTGCATAGTTTGTCTAACCGAATTAATTGGGACGCAACAACTCGCACATTCAAAAATCGTTAGGCCAAAGCAGACCTAGCGATAAGAATTAGAACTACAAATTTGAGAGCAGTACGCGGTATGCCGAGCATACTCGTACCATGAATGAAAAGTGAATACTAAAAACAAAAGAAAATTGAAAAGAAACGTAGAATGAGTCAAATCAATTTCGATTGTGCAATTGGTATGAATTTTCTCCGCTGTTGTGCTTATATTATAAAATGTAAACCAATGCATTTTCTTATGGAAGAAAACAATGTGCCTGAACGCTGTTCCTGTCCGAATGTCTGCCTCTCAGTCCGTCAGTCGGTCAGTCAATCAGTCAGTTTGGGGCGCGTAAGTATTTCACATGCATTTGAACATTTTTGGATGTTGAATCCACTTACAAAGAACACAAGAAAAAAAAAACACACACACACAAAAACAAAATGAAGGATAGATGGAAAGTGAAAAAAAATGGAAAGATCCCGAAGAACTACAATTTCAACTTCAAAACGCTTATAAAGAAAACAATTTTTGAAAATTTTATAACTAATTTTACATTATGTCTTTTGTTAGACACAAGACAAAGCACGCGCACACACACACAAATACACATGCACACACAACTTGTTGTAATACCATCTATGACCGTTGCCTGGGATGGGATGGGATGAATGCGCATGGTCTGCGCTAGCGGGTGTTCGCATGCGCAAGCGTTCCATCCCTACTACACTAGCGAGGGCGGCTGTGGATGCGAATATCCGGTTCCTAAGATACTTGGAATTCTTCGCAGATCATTCGCAGTCGCCCTCGCAAACCCCCCCCCCACACACACACACACAAACATAAACACATCCAAACATAAACACTCACAAACATAAACACACACACGTACACAGCCTACAGAAACAGAAACAGACAGTTTAACCCGCATTTTCCAACTACTGTTATGAAAACACGGAAATCGAATAACAGTGCCTAAATATTTCACAACCAAATTGAGATACGCACACACCCACACATTATGTTCAGGACAACTTTAAAAGAGACCTGTTGAGCTTAACACATTTTGCGTTCAGCAAATCACCTCGACCAGCTGCGATTAAGGGGCTCAGTGCCAGGGGTTAATCAGAACACAGCCGATTTCCGTGACCCTCCCAGCGATCGCGCACGTTCAACGCCCAACCAATCGGCTATGCAATGGATACCCAAACAAAAAACATACCAAAAATACAAAATTAAAGACAAAGACGCGTCAAAAAAAAAAAAAAAAAGAACGAATTCGACAAGAAAAAGCGGTTAGAGTAGCGAAGAGTCCAGTTTTCTATTTGTTATATTAAGTTTATTAAGCCAATTTTTGACACTCCCATCCCATATTGCATAGCCCTCTGGATTGCGTACCGTGCGTCGTGTTGCGCACTTATTCGAATTCGAAAATGAATTTGAATCGATTAGCCACTGGCACATAAATTCCAGCTCGCAGGTGATTTGAGTTATTGCCTCATTTAAAACAAGAATACACCGACAAAAAAACAAAAACAAACACATAGTTTTTTCCAATATTTTTGTTATGTTTTTTAAATGTATTAAAAAAAAAAATTACAAAAAATTAGTGTAAGTAAAAAACCAAAAACTTAATATATAATATGCTATTCAAAGAAATCCAAAACATACTACCAACCAAAATGAAAGAAAAACAAAAAAAAACACAAAAAACAACTAAAAATACTAATTATAGTACATACATTGATGTAGTGTTAATTATAAGAAAAAACCAAAAAAATATAAAACCGATAACATTTGAGAGCCAACTACACATTTGTTTCACAAACGCAAGAGAACAGAAGAAAGAAAATCCATACATAAATGTACAAGTAACTATTTTTCTCTAAACCAAAGTAAAATGCCACCATTTTTGCTCCACATTAAATTAAACCTTATGCAGGAAAAGGATGATTGAATGAAAGAAATAAGTATGTTATGTATATTGAAATGCAAAAGTTTGTCTAAGCAAAATTCAATGAAATCCTTGTGGAAATTGTTAAACAGACTACGCATGCAAATACGGAATTTATAATGTACAATGGGAGTCGCTTTAAAGTCTTTAATGAACATTTTGTTGAAATGCAAATACAATTGCGAAGATCCAAACTCAACTCCGTTTGACAAAACAAAAAATTCTTGCAAAAAAAAAAAACAACAAAAAACAGATATGAAACGGAAATAACTGCAAAAATAAATGTAACTGACATAACAGAATTTAAATATATGCGTTTTATTTTTCAAAAGACCCATTTTCGTAAGAATATAGAAAGAAAGGGTCAGCAATTGTAATTTTATAAACTGTAATTGAGAGAGCCAAGCCGATTATATTAAACTTTCAGTAGGGATTTCAAGTTTCTTTTTCAGATATTTTTCGTATTGTCTCATGAGGTTTTTGAATATTTAAACCTAACACTACCCAATTAACTAATTGACGAATAAATGATTTTTCAAATTTCCACGTGCCCTTATGTTAAAAAAATTTATTGAATATCGGATAAGATATTTATATCACGTAAATTATAATACGAAACGAGTAATACATAACATTACATTATTATAATGTGCACTAAATTATGGATATGTACTGCACCGTCTACATAGCAGCTATGAGAAAGATAATTAAATGGCATAATATTACGATATTATGCTCATCACGAGAAAATCATAAAGCATAACGAATTGCTGACGCGCAAACTATTTATTCTGATCGGAGTCTGAAGTAGCTCCCGATGCAAGCGGCGGCGTTGAGCGACCATCGAATTGTTGCTGATTGACCAAGCGTTGTCGTTCCAGGTACATGGATACCTTAATGTTGCGCACCTGGTGGTTGTGAATAAGCTTTAGCAGCGCGATGACTCCTATTCCCACTGAAATGGCGAATGCTCCCCAGGCGCCAAACTATAAGTAAATAATAACAACGATTTCGCTGGTTTTAGGGGCAGATCAATCTAAACATAAATACCACTTACCTGTGTTGTGCCCATTTCAATGTAGAATCCCGATGTATTTATTTTCTCCTTATCGCCCAGTATAATATTCTGTCCAGCCGCAGTCTCGCATGATGGGAAACGTTCGGATATTCCGTTGCACCAGACAATGAAGCCCAATGTTATGAAAATTGCGGACAAAATTGACATTGCTAGCATCCAAATCCCAAGCACAACGTCAACAAAGAGTGCAATGAAAGTCTCTTCATCCTTCATACGCACATACCTGAGAGTAAACAATCGATTATAAATATGCATTGCATACATGCATACATCATTTGTAGATACGAACCGATAGATTTGCACCAGGGAGACGGTGAAGAGAAAGATGCCAGTGATCAATGGAAACGTGCAAAATCCGTCAGATGCCCAGTGTACATCGAACATGCCATCCGACACTCGCCATTTGCCCGTTGCGAAGAGCAAGCAGTGTCCGCTGGGGTTCATAAAGTTCATTAGGTGGATTATTCATTTCCGAATCCCCATACTACGTAGTTGCATACATACCAAAACTGATTGAGATTAATGGATAGCGGCAGCACAATGCATAATGATAATATGAGTAGCAAGACGTGGCCAGAGATTTGACTAAGCAAAAGTACATTTGCCAAAGCCATTTCTGTATATTGTATATAAAGTTTGCAAACACTTTTTTTTAGATGTTATTAATATGTACAGGGTTGCCAATATGCAATTCCTCAGTTTACCTAATTGGCTAACGCAGAAATACCAAAAAAAAAAAATACCGTAAAAAAATATTTTGAATCTTATTTTTCGAATCTCTTTATAAATTTATCTTTAATAATGGATGGCATGAAAATACCTATGACCAATTTAATAGCATTTTGTTTGTCATAAAAGTATCTCATATTATACCAAAAGAATTCAATAAATATTTCAGTAAGCTAACAAACCCATCAATATTAACTACAAGACTCTAAGCACAGCGGCTTGCAAATCAGACCGAATATTTTTTAGGCAATAAATATGATGCATACATTCAATTGAAATTTTAGCTTTATATTTATAGGATCTTTTTATGATATTTCTATTTACATAGCTATTCAGCATTTTGACAACTCTGATTGGTTGGTATTTTTATTCTCGCTAATTTTTGGGTCATGTTCGGGAATTGGGCAACACTGCTCAAGAAATCGTAAAAAAAATTGTTAAATTTGTTTACATTAAATCGGATCTCTCTGAGAGGTAAGTAAAGTTAAAACTTCTAAATTGGTATTTGCGACAGACGCTACCAGCGACACCAGCCACCTACGTGTCTTGTGTAACTAACTGTTGGCGTCTAAATTGATAGTGTGGCAAATGCAAATAAAGTGGAAACAAAGAGCAATTAAAAAGATAGTGAAAATGAAACGAATTGGAGAACATGCATTGCATTACTTTCTCTTCTCTCCTCCTATCTTTCGCACAGATAACGCAATGAGATTGCAATAATAATAATCGACTGTAGGTGATGATCGCATTCTTGCAAATTACATTCTAATGAACAACAAATTTCACACTCACAGCTAACCAAAAAAAAAAAAAACGAAAAAAGAAAAAAGGAGAAAAAGACGGCGCCCACACGCGACGACGTCGCCTTAATTGAAAACGGGGGGTGAAGCCCAAAGCAGCTGCAATTCGATGTTTTGTTTATGAACTGAACTATGGCTATGTAGCATTCGAAACGGCAGCCGAGCAGCGAGAGCGAATGAGAGCGAGAGCGAAAGAGCCAATGTCCGGAAGCAAACAACGGCAGCAACAATAGCACGACGACGACGACCACGACAAAGGTGCTTACCTGGCTGTTAAATGCGAGCATTATTTTGTGGCAGAAATAAGAATGAGCTGCGTCCGCGTTTGAGTTGTTTGAGTGCAATCAGTTAACGGGCAGACCAACGAACGACACTGGGCCAACGACACCGGCAAGTGACTCTACTGCGACAAGGTATGAAGACGTGCTCCCTTCCATACATTATTATTATTACGCTAGGTCCATTGCCATAAATATATATATATATATGTATATATTGCAGTGCACATACGCAGCATTCCCTGGACGAGATTTGCTTGGCTTGGCTGGCGTTTGATTTACATGCTAGACAAAAGAAAAAGATAGAAAAGGATATTTAGAATTTGAATTCTTATGTTAATTTAACCTAGATCATCAACGTGCACTGCCATTAATTAAATAATTATAGATATTTATACGTACATATATAAATATCATAATTGGTAGATTTAAACTTAACAACAAACGTAGTAGAAGCAGCAGCAGCAGCAGCAATAGCTAAAATGTCCAACTCCCACTACAACAACCACCAGCAACACCATAATAACTACCAGCAGCAGCAACAGTCGCAGCAGCATTCCAGCAGCAATGGCGACGGAAGACACGAGGAGTACCACCAGCAGCAGCCGGTGCATTACTCCCAGCACTATGTGAACGGACATGGCGTGAGGATAAAACCCCTGGACAATATCGCCGTGCCGGACATGTGCCTGTTCTGCTTCGAGGTGCTCGACTGCGAGCTGAACAATATTGACGGTCCTGGTGTACCGGTGTTTAGCAACGATGCCTATCCATTGTTTGTCACCTGGAAGATTGGGCGCGACAAGCGATTGCGCGGCTGTATTGGCACCTTCAGCGCAATGGAGCTGCACAATGGACTGCGTGAATATGCGCTGACCAGCGCCTTCAAGGATTCACGCTTCTCACCGATCTCTCGTGACGAACTGCCCCGATTGACCGTCTCCGTATCGATATTGCAAAACTTTGAGGAGGCGCAGGGTCATCTCGATTGGCAATTGGGCGTCCATGGCATTCGGATCGAGTTCTTGACCGAGCGCGGCTTGAAACGCACAGCCACCTATCTGCCGCAGGTGGCCACCGAACAGGGCTGGGATCAGTTGCAAACCATCGATTCGCTGTTGCGCAAGGGCGGCTATCGATCCGTGATCACTCAGGATCTGCGTAAGTCCATCAAGTTGACGCGCTATCGCTCGCAGGAGATACAGATGCACTACAAGGAGTATCGCGAGCATTTAGAGCGTCGCGGCGACCAGTTTGGCAAAGTGCAATGCTAACAATTAGACAAGCAGGCGTCTGGTCAATGATCCTGGCTAAGGGCAGGCGTCGTCTTCGTCTTGCTCCTGCTATTGCTGGCCATTCAGTTGACCCAGGGCATGGGATTTTTTACCAGCGGCTTTCCCTACTCCTGAGCCACGATGTATTCAAGATTCAGTTTGCCCTGATGCGCGTCACGTATTGTGTTTTTAATCATTTATTGTTTTTTTTTTCAATATATTTTGGCTTGATCTGAAATGACGTGTTGTCACCGAGAGTGACGCGAATTTTAACATACTTTTCACCATTACAACAAATGCTTAATCGACTTACTGAGCTTCAAATCAATAAGCTATTTTAAGCGACAAAATAAAAAAAAAAATAAAGATTATAATTATTTAAGTTCGTTAATTGTGTGACCCTTAATGGTTATTTCCTTTCGTTTTTTGACTACAAATTGAATAATAGTGACAAAGAAAACTACAAACAAATTAAAAATTATATACATCTACATACATATGCATATGTATATTATAAATATAGACACAAATAATAATTCAATTAAATAGTTCAACAATTATATATTTCATAGTTTTAACAATTACAACAAATTACTATTACTAATTCTATGCGCAATAAATAAAATGTCGGCTTTTTTCTGCAGAGCCGCAGAAAATAATGCGAATTACTGAATTATCTTCTCTTTGATAATTATAATATTTCTGGGTGGTGGCAAAGTAAAAATGAGTCCATTTCCATTTTTATTTTTTAAATATAATTTTCTTTTATTGTTTCCTTTCTTTTAAATAGATGTGCGTTATTAAATATTTTTACGATTTACTTCTAAAGCAAATTAAATATCTATGAGCAAATTAATTTGCGTACACAGGTTTATATGTCTATACCTAGGTGCCTCTGGGTTTCTCTATTAAGATATAGCTAATTAAAACTGAGCTACGCTAAGCATAATCAAGCCAACGGGCCAAGCTAAAGTAAAGTTAGGTTTAAGCAGCGAACAGTTGCTAATAATATATAATATATATATATATATATGTATGGCTAGAAGTGCCTGGCTAATTGAGTAGTAAGTATTTTATTTAGACGTATACATTTGCAGCATCATCGTATATAAAACGTATGAAAATTTCAGCAGTCATTAGTATTATGTTGCATATTTGTGTGGTGAATATATAAAGTAACATGAATGAAATCAATGTTGCAAGCGCAATAAACTTAACAAACTGAATTATGTTCCATTTTGCTTTTGTTGGATGTGTATGTTTCTTATGTGTTTGGTCGTGTGTAATTGCAATAATTGTCTTAAACATCATTAGTCTCAGTGCGTGCAGAGAAACTGCTCCAAGCACGGGCACTAGGTGGCCGACAGCGCATTCCACTCGAAGCGCGGGTTTTTTGAGTGCGTCACCGGCAGACAGTCGGGTTCGACCAGCTTCCAGACGCCGTCAATCTGCTCCACCGTGGCCAGACTGCAGTACGGTATCTTGTGGATAACCTGCCGCAACTCGTTGGTGCTGCGTGCATCGCCGCCAGTCAGTTGGCGCGAGCAGGTGTCCAGCGTGGTGGCATGTGCTACAACCAGAATATTGCCAGCTGTGCAAGAGAAAATTTATTAGTTTTCAAAACGAGTTCGACTAGTTGTCCAGTTGGGTTACTCACTGGTGCGCTCGAGCAGCTGCAGCAGCACCTCATGGTTGCGCATGTAAAACTGCTCCGTGGATTCCTTCAGCTTGGCTGTCAACTCACTGGCCGGCTGCACTGGCTCATAGCTCAAATCAATATCGTAATTGGAGTCAATCAACTCGCTGTTGCTCAACCAATCGGGCACACCGTTGGGATACCAAGCCATCCATTCGAATAGGCCCGGCTCCAGCCTTATTTTGTGTTTACCACTCATTTTCAAGCCCTCCAATGCACTCGTGCAGGTCTGCACGCATCGGTAGGATGGCGAGCAGTAAACGTGATCGATTTGAATGTTCGCCTCCAGCAGAGCCTCGCCAGTTAAGCGCGCCTGGTAGAGACCCACGTTTGTCAGCGGCGAATCGTTCTGCCAGCCCTCTGGGCTGTTTTTTCGATGTGGCAGCACCTTGGGCATATTTAGATCCTTGCGCATATAGTTGCCGAATTCGTCGAAACAATAGGGTATCCAGGTGCCAAAGGTAAAGTCCACGCGCTCGCCATGCCGCATAATGTACACCTTCCGATTCCTGCTGTGCATCGCATCCAGCGAGTTCGGCACAATTGAGTGATCGTGATCCGAGTGAACGCTGAGCGTGTCATCTGGTCGTGGCGGCTGCACGACCGGTGGCTCCACCATGATCTCGTCAACGTTTTTCGATACCGAGTTGGTCGTAGAGCAGGAAGACATATTGGCAGTGATCTCAATTGTGGGCGTGTGTGGATTATGCTGATGTGATAAATTATGGCTATTGAGCAGCTGCACCGATGGCAACTCCAGGCAGGGCTGCAGTGTCTGTCGCAAGTACTTTTCGACACTCTGTTCGGACTCCTCAAACGAAGAGCCTTCTATAATCTCGGGATGTTGTGTGCCTAGACAATATTTAAAACAATAGCATCAATGGTGACTAGATGGGCTCTCATTAAGCTTACTCTGCTGCAGCTCACGCTGACGTTCCTCGGGCTCCGTGGATATGCTGCGTCCGTCCACAATGTCCAGATCCTCGGCAGAGTTCAGTGATGACGATACACTCTTTGAGAGCTGAACGACACGATGCAGTGTCCAAGCATCCGATTCGGCGGTGCGCTCCGTATAATTCACTGGCAGGTGGCCGGTGCTGCCAGTCAGCCACGATATGCCCTCGGCCCAACCGTCGCTGGAGCTATCAACGCCCTCGCTATTCAAGTAGATGTAGTCGCCAATGCGCAACTCCAATTCGTCCGTTTCATGCGGATTATGCGGATACACGACTTTTTGCACCTAGAAAACAATGGGAATCGTTTAATTGCTGTTCATCCAACAGTTGCAAGGAGTGCGTCAATATGGTGCTAACTTGTTTGGTGGCGAGTCGTGGATCACGGGAATACAAACGCAGCTCCCAATTGGATGCGCAGCTGGCATCGAGGGTTTCCACGAGTGATTTCAGTGCATTGAATTGTGCCTGCGGGAACTGATAGGCGAGCGTCAGGTGCAGGCTCTTTACGTGTGGCTCGAGTGAGATAGCTACGGGCAATAGACTCTATTAGACCAATCTCAAAGGCACAATTGCTCAACGCGCGGCTCTACTTCTTATCAGCTAATGAATGGTGAGTACGTGTGATAGGTTAAAAATAATAAAGTCAAGCAAAAATATAGCTATAAAAACTACGCATGCTTTGCAAATTAATACTAAAAATTATATTGGGTTAATAAAGATATTAAAAATGTGAGAGAGGTTTACTACTATATAAGACTAAAACTAATGACGCTTACATCGACTGCTGCGGGGAATGCAGCGGGTACCAGAGGATACGGCTCCACACCAGGGGAAGCAGGCCACAATGGCGTCCAGTTGCTCGTAAGTATCGCTTATAACTGTGCTCCGTAACCATTACCATTGTCGTCCGTTCGCAGTTCGCGATTAGTGTGTGTCGGTATGGGTGTGTTTTGTGTTTAGGTGTGTGTGCATTCAGAGAGATAGGAAGAGAACGGAAACCGTAAGCCACGCCAAAACTGTACTGAATCAAATCGAAACGACAGTAAACAGATAACCAGATAAATAAAAAACAAAACAACCAATATAAACAAAGAATAAAAAATAAGGCAAATAGAACTCCAACCAATTTTCAATTGCAATCGCTGGCACGAGCATACTTGAATTGGACACCTCCTTGACATATTGCAGAGCCAGACGCTTCAAATAATTTGCATCATCCTCGGCGACAAAGAAACCCATAAAGTTTTGGCTCATGTATGGCTCCAATTTGATGGGGCGATCCAAGAGTGCACCAGTCATGTCCACAACTTGCTTCAATGCTTTAGACAGCTGCAGGGAGCACTCATCAGGTGCCTGATTATATGTAAATATGAATATCAATTGAATTCACTTGTAACCACTGTCAAGTTGTACCTTAAAGAACGACACTAGCGTTATGTGTGGTACATAGTTGTGGGCTCCGTTCCAGCCGCACGTCTGGCGAGATTTCGACCAGAACTCCTCGAGCTGCTGTAAAAACGGTCCCGTCGGACACGCGTATATGATGTACTCCCTGGGCGAACACTCGTCTAAAGTGGCATCGTTCACGTGCGCCAATAGCCAATCGGAGGCAATTTGCACGCCTCGATTGCCGGTGGAAGCCAGTGCCTTTTCTCTATTGGCAAGTTTTTGGGGGTGCGTGCGATAGAAAAAGAAAATAATCAATACTTGACGCAGCGCTGGCATGTGTCTTGTATTTCATATTGTATTGTACGGCTACTCTTTAAGCGGTTCTGGCTAGCTAGGTACTACATATTTGGGGCGCATTGTGGCGCTCATACGTACGCTCTATGCTTTTGGAAGCCCATTTGGAGCAGCGTTTGGAGCGGGGTCAAATGCGGTTTCATGTTTTGGCAGATTCGAGTAGGTGTCTGGTTCTTGCGCGGTGGTAGCGTTGCCATTGTTAACTTAATTTATTGCTACCCTTACGTTTACAATTGGCACACACAAACTTTTTACGTAGTATTTATAATTTTAAGTTTTATCTGCTGTCCAGTTTGTAATTGTTTTAATTATTTTGTTTTTCGTTTTGGCAGTGTGACCAATAATTTCATTATAAGTAAAGTACGGCTGACATAGATATCGATGTTTATATCGATAATAACATCGATACACTTTCCCGATATATCGTAACGACCGTAATCTAAAAATTGCGGTTTTTTTTTTCCTTTTTTGTATTGAACATTTATGAAATTAGATTTGCATATCTATTAAAATTCAAAATCTTACAAATCTTCTCAATCCACATCTTTGTTTTTACATATGTATATGTACAACAACTATTCAATACTTTTGGATGTTATATGTTTGGGTTGTATAACAGTCATAGATTATAATTATGAGTTTTAATTTTCCAAATCTGTAAACTTGAACTTGAGTGGAATGTTAGGCTTCCTGATAAGCAACATGCGAAATGCGTTCTCCGTGGAATGGTTAAACTCAACTTTAAAGTCACGAATGATTCGAGCAATGCCGAGTTCGAGTTCCATGTCCACTATGCGTTTACCAACGCACATGCGGGGCCCAAAGACAAAGGGCAGAAACACAAAGGGATTTGTGGTTTTTACAGGATTCGCTGGGCATTTGGCATCCGAGCCCGCCTCATTTCGAATCCAGCCGTCTGGCAGCTACTCGGAGGCTCGTGGAACGTATTGCTCACTAGCTAGCGAGTTGATGGGAATCATGGACATTAACATGCCCTTTAGCCACTAAGAACACATTCCCGATAGATTTTCCGTCCGTAGCCAAGGACAAGGGGCTGCAATCGTTGCGATTCCTTGAGGGAGGCCCGCAAATAAGGCACATTCTTCATAGACGCCTCTGTAAACTCCGAGTCCTTATTAGGCAACACACGCATCACCACCGCACGCAGCTTTTCCTGCTTATTCGGATTGTTTGCTAGAGTCAACATTAATGTGGAACATGAGCTTGAAGTCTTAAAAAAATGTATGAAATATTTAAGTAAAAATCATCAAATTGATAATTATTATAATAGATTGTTTTCCAGCCATAAGCATCCATAGCCATGACATTGCTTTAAAATATTGTACATAATGAAAAGTGTGTCAATACATGAATTTTTCTATTATTATTGTATTTTCACTGATCTGTTCGCAGTTATTAACTTTAGAAATTTGAGCATTATTGGCAAGTATTGTACACATAATTTTTTTTAGGATGATTTTATAATCTTAAAGCTGTGTAAAGATGTGTAGTGAAATACTTAAATTAAATTTCTGTTCAAATTGTGAACAAATAAATATTATTGCTAGAGAGCAGAGCGAATTACGTCGATTAAGTTTAATGGCTATTTTGATTATATATTTTGAAGAAATCAAATGAGCCGACAATTAAATGAGTTAGCTGCATCTTTTTACAATATTATGTAGCTGCCATTGTAACGATGTATGAAATCCTTGTATATAATTATATATATAATGTATATATGTAACTTTATGGGCGTAATTATATATTATGATCTAAATGGCCAGAAAGCTGCGCCTGGAATCAATGTCGCAGGAGTTGCGATAGAAACCATTTTTGCGATTGCTCATTTGTCGGAAACGTCGCATTGCTTCGTGTATTTCCTGGACACTAATAGGCTTGACCACTTCCATGCCACGACCCTGGGTCACCTCCGGACACACATGCATCATGGCGGGGCTGCCACCGGCTGAGGTGACGCGGCTGTATGGCTCTGTGACACGGTTCTCCGAATTCAGACGCGTCAGTATCGAGTAGTCGACAATCGCCGCAATCGTCTCATGCGCCAGATAGGCCAAAATGTTCATTGTCGGCGTCGGTATTCGCAAATCAGCGGGCAGATCCAGGAAGCGTCTAAACTTGTTCTTGATCTTCTCGCCATGGCGGCAGTAAAACGATGTCTTCCGTGCCTCGTTGAACTCCAGATACTGCTGCCCGGAGAGGATTTGTGAAATGCGATCGGCGCGGAACATGCGACGCATGCGATCCTCGTCGTGCAGCTCATGCACTTCGATGGCCAGCTCCTCGTCCTCCTCCGGCTTTTCCAAATCGTCCATAAAGTCCTGCGGTCGGCCCGTACGTATGCTGAGAAATTTTTTTAATATACGCATATCCTTGAGATGCTTCCGCATGCGTGCAATCTTTACGGGATGATTGCGCATCAGAAACTCAAAGTCAGCCTGCGAGGGGCAGGGATTCTGTTTGCGGCGCATAGCCACCAGAGAGGCTTCATTGAAAATGCCGCGTAGCTGCTGTTGCAGTATCTGCTCCACCAGCTTCACGCTCCCGGTGCGCGGCTGGTCGCTGTCCCCAAAACTTCGCATTATGTCAGCAATCTCTGTGAGCAATGAAACGGGTGCATCGTCCGCAATCTGAATCGTGCCCATATTCGCATTCTGATTTGCCGGCGCAGTTGCCGGTGCCTGCAGCGGCTGGTGCTGCGGCTGCGGCATATTGCCTCCTTGCACCAGTATCACCTGACGATGGACGTGTACCGGCTTGTTGTCATCCAGATTTTGCAGTTGCGGCGTGCCAGGCGCCGACGCTGTCGCTGCCATAATCGGCGAACCAACACCAGCCACATCGCTGGCCGCTACGGATACTGAGTTTTGGCGCATTACGCGCTTCGCTTGATAGTTCATTTTTTATAGTTTTATTCTTTTGCCTTTTAGGTTTGTGTACAAACAATTTAATAAGAGATCAATATGAAGCCAGTATAAGACTGATAATAATGAACCAGCAGTGATGAACCATATGAAAGTAAACTGGGATGACACAGAAAAATGAATTTGTCAATGGATAAAGAACTAGATAAATATTGATAGATTGATTTATAATTTTACAAATTGCGTAACAATTAAATGTTGAATTATTCGAAAAATACATGTATTTAAATTTAAATTTGTTTGTGCATTTTAAATAAAAACGATTGACAATGTAGTTGTGATATGATTACACATTTTATGAGTAGAACAGTGTAATATTCTCTAATATGCGAAAACAATATTTTATTTATTTAGTTATATAAATGTCTGAAAGTTTTAATTATCAGTTATTTGTTTGCCCGTAGCATTTACAACAATTATTAAGTAGTAGAAAGTGTTATTCTGTTCATTAAAATAAGGAACTAGTGAACTGTCTTATACTGACCTAGAATGTACAACACAATGCAAATTGTTATCAGTAATCGTTCATTAAAATAAGGAACTAGTGAACTTTCTTATACTGAACTGGAATGTACAACACAATGCAAATTGTTATCAGTAATCGCTTATCGAAACATTTCATATCGGTCCTAATAAATCCATTTGCAATAATCGATACGCTCGCACCACCATTTTTGTTTGGACAATGGAGAATTAAAAAAGAAAAATCGCCGCAAAAATGTTCAATGGCATGGTAAAAACCATACGTGAAAGCGTTGTTGGCACCTACCCATCCTGTCATGTGAATTCACGTCTGGAGGAGCGTCGTGCCAAGCAGAGGGCAATGCGCCAGGAACGAAGGCGAAAGCCGGACAAACCAGACGATTTTGTTACCTACGAGGACTCTGGCAGCGATGAGGAGTCGCCCCAACAGCAGGACGAGGTGCTCAACACATCGTACAATCTGTGCGACTATCTACGGAGCAGAGAAAATTCGTTACGCGAAGTAAGTAGAAAGTCCGAAGATACTCGTATATGTGTAAATTATTCCACTGAACTTTGATTAACTTTCGTTGTTTGCAGCGACGCAGTGTTAATGCGGAGTACACCAGTCGCTATGTGCTCACTCACGATATGCTGCGTGAGACGCAAATCAGTTTGGGTTACATCAACAAGGTATTCTGCTCGAAATGGCTAAGCAACCGACAAGTGGTGTTCGGCACGAAATGCAATAAGCTCCTTGTCTACGATGTGAATATGCGTCGTGTAGACGCGATACCCACCCTATCCAACAGTCGTGCCAATCATCCAGAGATCCAAGGTGGCCTCCATGCAATCGAATTGTCGCCAAGCCGCTCATTTCTAGCCACGGGTGCCCGTAACTCATCCGACATTGCCGTCTATCGGCTGCCCACACTTGACCCGGTTTGTGTGGGCGAGAACGGACACCGCGATCTGATAATGGGTATGTGCTGGTTGGACGATCAGTTTCTCGTGTCCGGCTCCAAGGACTCGCGCATGGCCCTATGGCGCATCAATGAAGATCACATGGACTTCCCGGACGGCGGCGAGGAATCGTGTCCCACATTTGCGACCATTCATCCGCTTAGCGTTAAGGAAGTGCGCACCGCACAGCGAGTAAGCAATTGTCCATGTGATTCTAGTCCTTACTCTATTTCATTTTGTGGTCTTGTAGATACGTTCACTGTGCTTCAACAAGGAGTTCAAGGAAATCGCCGCTCTCTCCCTAAACGGATACATACACATCTTCAACGCAGAGACATTCAAGCAGACGCTGTCACGCAAGCTGCCCAATTGCCAGGACAATGTGAGCATTGCGTATCATAGCGATGGCCTCTATGCCGTCGGCTGTCGCTCGTACACGATTCTCTTGGATGCACGCACGCTGCAAACAATCAAGAAGATCACATCGCGTTACAGTGGCTGCGGCATACGTGCCACATCGTTTGAGGGTAATCTGCTGACAGTGGGCACCGGATTGGGCATGTTGCTTTTCTACGATATACGGGCTGGCAAGTATTTGGAAAGCAGCGTGAATGCATCGCGAACCGTGGCTCTCAAATGTAGCAAAGGCATTGTGGTATGTACTGGAAGCCAACGAACTTAGCGTTGATATTGATTGAATTTTCTTCTTTGAGCAGTATCCTGAGGATGAAATGGATGGCTTCCAGCAGGTGAAATATGTGCCTGCGATTTACACGCACTGTTACGACAGCACAAGGATGCGTCTGTTCGCGGCGGGCGGGCCACTGCCTGCCACACTGGTTGGCAACTATGCGGGGGTTTGGCAATAGTTCCACCACACGACTAGTATGAATGTTTAGGCAATAGTTTATTATTTGTTTTTAGCTCTGTCGCCGCCTTGACTGCGATGTGCGAAATGTGATTTTTGATTTCTCTGCTGATTTTGACTAATTTCCTTTAGCTACGTATGTAACCTAAAAACATACATTCACATATATATATATATATATATATATATATACATTTTAATTGTCTAATTTTTGTGTTTGTCTTACAATGATAATGTATGCATAAACTTCGCATAGGTTTAGCCAATTACAGCTCGTATTTATACAGGCTATATAAATTATTAATTGATTTTTTAAGTTTATACATACACACTCGAAACAAGCAAGCATTGATTTTATAGTCTGATCTGTATGGTAATAGAATTTGAAATTAAACTATCTACAAATGCAGTTTGCATAACAAAATGAGAATGATTAATGTTATTTATCGGTCACAAGGGAACTCAGATATATTTTATACGTATTCATATTGATTGATTATAGAGTGCTGTATAGGGCGCTCTACGCAATGAATATATATAGATGTATATATTGAAAGGACAACACTACACATCAGAAGTTCAACAAACTATTTGTTAAAAAAGACATAAATACAATTTTTGGGACAATAACCATTTACAAGATTTACATAACGATGCAACTGGCCAATAAGGGCTGATCCATCTTCCATACAAACATAGTAAGTATAATACCAATAAAAACAAATGGCCGGAACGACACCTAATTTGTGTGGTTGTTGTTGTTATTGTTTGACGTGTTCCCAACTCCGCTCCACGCGCTCAGGAAACCAGTCCAACTGCGGTTGCTGCCATCAGTGGAAACTAGAAGAAAGTAAACAATGATGTACAAACCAAGGAAAAATGATTTGGCACTTGAAATTTACTCTTCTGTCCCTTGGCCACACAGTTAAGCATTTCCACTTCGTTGCGACTCAGACGTAGTATTGTATTTAGTACCGGAACCAGACGTTGCCTCTCATCCGAATTGGACAATGTGATAAACTGTAATGGAACACAATATATATGAATTTATTAATATATATAAATAAAATAATAGTTTACCTTTAGGAATACGTTTTTCAGATATTCGGAGTTGTGCATATGCTGTTCCCGTTCCTCGGAACGTTCCTGGCGACGCAGTTCCTCTTTGAGCATGTCGTTCATTTGTGTTAACTTGGCCAAATCCTGTTCGTTCTCAGCGAGCAGGGCGGTTAGATGGCGGACACGACTCTCCTGTATGTTCAGACGCTCCTTGGTTGCCAGGAGCGTTGCCTGAGCATCGCCACGAGCTTGATCCAGCTCAAAGTCATCATCCTGCATGCTTACACTGCGTCCGAAATGGGAAATTGTTTTCACAGTATCGCTACTGATGGCATTAAGCGATGTATTCAGCAGCTCATCCAGCGGCATAAAATCGTGCGAGCGACGCGATGCAGTCGAGATCTTACGCTGAGCTGCTAGCTGTGCTAGCGTCTCCCCGCCGCCATCGTGCTCCAAGAGGTAATCGATCTTGCTCTGCTCCAGGCTGCTGGTGGCAGCGATGCCAGGTGTTGCCGGAACGGGCATAGCATGGGCTTGAACTGTCTGCTTGGCACTGGCCACCTGCTCGAGCTGTTCGATCTGCTGCTCCAGCTGCGACACACGCAATTGATGCCTCTCCTCCATTTGCTCGATTTGCTGGCGATGATTTTGCAGTTGTTCTTGTTGCAGCTGTAGCTGTCGCTGATTTTCCTCTGTCAGCGATTCGTTCGCGTCCCGCAAATCATCGAGCATCGCGAGCACATCCTGATTGTAACGCATCTTATTTTGATTCACCTTGCGCATATCTTCCATTTGCGCTTCCAGTTTGGCGATGCGCACTGCGCTCTCCTCATTGCTGGCGCGCAATTGTTTCTCCGTGACACGCACCATGGCCAATTCCGACTCAAGATCACGTTCCTTGTCCGTGTCGCGATTTTGATGCTTGCGCAGCACGGCCTGTGCCTTCAGCTTGTAGTCTGAGTACTCTGCCTGAAGCTGCTCACTGGCGCGCTCGGCATTTCGCAAGGCCGTCTCCAGTTGGGTTAGCGCCTCCTGTCGCACGTCCAGCTGTTGTGTGCTCTTTGTGAGCAGGTCCTGCGATTGCTGCAGTTTCGTCTCGTATTGCTGTGTGTTGTCCGCAAGCTGCAGACGCATTTGCTCTGCTTCCTGCTTTTGGTGCTCAACACTCTGTTCCAGTTCCTTCCGGCCAGTCAGTGCCTCCTGTTTGCCATGCAATGCGTCCTTGAGCTGTGCCTGCATGCGATCAATTTGCTGCTTTAGCTGCTTGCTATGCGCTGCCTCACCGTTCTGTGACTCTACCAAAATGTTAATCTCGCGGCGAAGTTGCGCAATTGTGTTCTCCTTGCTGGCGAGCGTCTCTTTGAGTGCGTCCAAATCTGTGGTTTTTGCCAATAGTTTGGCACTCACCTCGTTTAGCGATTTCTCCGCCGCCTCAATTTCCAGACTTAATACATTCGAACCCTTTGACCTGTCCTTGGATTTGAGTTTTTGGTTCTCGGCACGCGCCACATTCAAGTCCTGCTGCAGTTGGGTCTGCGCCAGTTTGATGGTCTCAACTTCGGCCTCCAACTTGGCGACACCAGCCTGCTCCATGCTCTTAATCTGCTGTGTCTGTTCCTGCAGTTTCTTTTTCAGTTTGGCAGCCAGCGCCCGCAACTTGTTGTATTTCTCCTCGTAGCCATCGTCGAGTTCGCGTAGCCGGCTCAATTCCTCCGCCCGTGAAATCGTCGAGGTAGACAGCACATCGCTCTGTGCATCACCATTGTGTTGCTCCTGTTGCTCCAGCTCATGAACCCGGCTCTGCAGCTGCTCCAGCTGCTGTGACTTGTCCGTTAGACTTTCAGTTAAGGTTTGCAACTCGTTGTGATTCTTGTCGTGCTGTTCCTGCATGCGTGAAATGA
Organism: Drosophila cognata; assembly: GCA_035041535.1. Lineage (NCBI taxonomy): Eukaryota > Metazoa > Arthropoda > Insecta > Diptera > Drosophilidae > Drosophila > Drosophila cognata. Next base: position 572,294 of record JAWNLC010000694.1, on the reverse strand, counting down.
CATCGCCACGTGCCTTCAAAGCCTCATTCAGTTCCCGCATCTCGGCCAGCAGCTCGGCATGCTCGTGCTCCTTCAGCTGATGGCGCGCCTGCAGATCTTCATGATGCTGCCTCAACTCCACATTGTTTGTCTCCAGTTGTGCCTGCTCACGCTCATGTTTCTGCCTCATCAGTTGCAGGGCGCTCTCCTGCTGGCGACGCTCCTCCTGCAGCAGCTGTGCCAACCGTTGCATTTGATTGAGTTTTGTATTAAAGTTGGCGACATTAAAAGAGTTGGTGGACTGGTCAGTTTGCTGGCCTTTGACGATATTTGCCAGCTGCTCTATCGCATTTAATTTCTCTAGCACACGACCTACATTTAGCGTGCTCTTTGGAATCTGATGCTGCTCCTGTTGTTGCTCCTTTACCAGTTTGGCCAATCGATCCAGTTCGTAGACCTTGTGGCCTGAATCTTGATTAGTTTTCTGTGAAGCCTCTAGCCGTTGCTTAAGCTGCATATTCTCCTGCTGCAACGCTGTCATCTTGGCACAGAGTAGCTGGGATGCTTTAATAATCTCTTGTTGCCACTTGGACACGGAGGCGGCATACTCGTGCTGCGTTTCGAGCAATACACACTTGCATTCCTTGAGGTTTTTCAGCTTGCGATGCACATCGATGAAGCGATCCTTGAGCGCATTGAACTTCTTGCGCTGCTCCGAATTCACTTGCTTGACCGCATCATACTTTTGCTGTAGCTCAGCAAGCTCAGCGACACGTTGCTTTGCCTCATCGGCTGCACTCTCCGCCTGTTGCGATAGAATTTCATTCTGTGACTCAGCTTCCTTGATTTTCGCAATGTCTACCTCGAGCAGTTCGAGATTCTTGCGCTGCTCGCTGCCAAGTGTGTTGACCTGATGCATGGCCTGCTCCATGCGTTCGATGTCCGCAAGCAGATCATCATTCTCGTCGCTGAGACGACCCAGTTGACGTTTGAGGCTCTCGTTCTCGATTTCGAATTGTTGCAATCGATCGGCATCCTCTTTGGTGCCGCGCTGCAAGCTGCTCAGCTGTTCCGTTAGAATAAGATTCTTGTCGGTAAAATCCTGAAGCATCTCCTGCATTGCTGGTATGCTGCTCTGTTTGGCCGCTGCCCTTTTTAATGCCTCCTTCAGCTGGCGATTCTCCTCGGTGAGTTCTGGTGGTAAGCAGGTCATTTATGATTTGATTATAACCCAATGTAGACTCACCATCTTTGGCCAACTTAGCTTTTTTGGCAATGCCAAGCAGGCCTTTATATTTGCTGATGATTTCATCTTTGCTCAGAGCTTCGATTGGATTCTTCTGCACGCATACAGAAATACATAATACACACGTAAACACAGATTTGAAACGTCATTGTTTTGCTTTTGCTTTCGTTGCTTGTTCTTCTGCCTCACGTCTCTTTTTACATACCTGCGTGTCCCTCGTTGGTGTGTCCATCTTCAAAAGTGCCTGTCTGCTATCTTAGGAATCAACATCAAAATCATGTATACGTGAATCTTAATAGTTTTCCGTTCCCTTTAGCTAATTGTGCAAAATGAAAATTGAACAAGTTGTCGGATGGGTAATCAACGATAACCGATTTTTTGTCGAATTAGGGTTTGCCAAAATGAGCTGTTATCTCGAACGCTCATTTCGAATTATCACTCATGTCGAAGTTGGTAATATATTGAAATCATAATTAGATAATTTCATTTTTATTCGACGATATTTAAAATTATTTATTCAAATTAATTAATTTGCAGTCAAAAAATATAGAGATTTGGAATTACCGGTATCATTTTGTTTTGCTCTTACTTTCTATGAAAAAAGTCAGCTGTCAGCTATAATGTCAGAGAAATAATGTTACTTTTTCATTTTATTTTTTGCCATAACACAAACCAAACAATAAACACAGAAAACACAACTTTTATCAAATACATTTGTTTACAATATTAAACACAGTACCCACACGAAAGAGTGTTATCGGTTTTTTGTCCCATCTATAGATATTTGTGTTTTGGTATTTTTTGTGGATTTGTTATTTTGGATCGTTGTTGTTGGCAGAGGAGCCACGGGCCATAATAAATATGGATTTGAGCGATAACCAAGTGGAGGATCAATCCTTCATATACAAGCATGAGCAGCTATTTAGCGAGAGCTTTCCACTATTCAAGGAGATACGAAGACTGGGCAAACTTTGTGATGTCACACTGAAGGTTGGTTGCATGGTTGTCAATTCTGTTTCTAAATATAAAAAACTGATGTATACATGTATTTTGCAATCGTATTCGTATGCACAGGTTGAAGATCAGACATTCTCTGCACATCGCGTTGTTCTGGCAGCCACTGTGCCGTATTTTCATGCAATGTTCACGAACAACATGGCGGAGAGTCGCATCAAGGAAATTACAATGAAGGAGATTGAGCCGAGCGCTCTGGAGAGCCTGATTAACTATGTGTACAGTGGCCAGGTGCGCATCGATAACCAGAATGTACAGAGCCTTATGGTCGGCGCATCGTTTTTGCAATTGTCTAATGTGCGCGATGCGTGTGCTTCATTCCTCATCTCTCGATTCCATCCGCACAACGTGCTGGGCATACGCACTTTTGGTGACTCCATGATCTGTCGCCATTTGACTGATGCCGCCGATAAGTATATTGATCAAAACTTTGCCAAGGTATCCCAGTCGGAGGAGTTCCTCACCCTGGACTGCGAACAGCTGCTGGAGCTGATGCGACGCGATGAGCTGAACGTTCGCAACGAGGAGGTGATATTCGAGGCGTGCATGCGTTGGGTCAAATATGCCGAGGAGAAGCGCTCGTCACTGTTTCCCCAGGTGCTGGCCGTGGTACGTTTGCCGCTGTTGTCGCCGCAATTTCTTGCCGATCGTGTGGCGCGTGAGGAGTTGATACGTTCATCTCATCAATGCCGCGATCTGCTCGACGAGGCAAAAGACTTTCATTTGATGCCCGAACGTCGCGGTCTGCTGCAGTGCTTCCGCACGCGTCAACGTTGCGGCGAGTTCTTTACAGGCCAAATTTACGCCGTCGGTGGATTAGCCAGCACGGGAGAGTCAGTTAGCACCGTAGAAATTTACGATCCTGTTGGCAAGAAATGGAAAATGGGCGAACAAATGTCGATGATGCGGTGAGCTTTGATTTATTGATTATATTGTCCGACTTTAAGCAATTCCCAACTGACAGGTCCCGTGTGGGCGTGGCCGTTTTGGATGGTAAGCTTTATGCATTTGGCGGTTTTAATGGCACCGAGCGTCTGTCCACGGTGGAGGTCTATGATCCACGCAAGAACAAGTGGTCTCAGGGCTGTGCCATGTTGTGCAAGCGAAGCGCTGTGGGCGTGGCTGCTTTGGATGATTGCATTTATGTATGTGGCGGATACGATGGCGTCACCTCGCTCAACACAGTCGAGGCCTACTATCCCAAGATCAATACGTGGAAAACGGTGCGTACTCAAGCAGAAATATTAATAAAACAGATACTGATAACTGGATCTTCACCCTGTTAGGTGGCTCAAATGATGAAGTATCGCTCAGCTGGCGGCGTTACGCAACTGAATGGTTATGTATATGCGTTGGGTGGCCACGACGGCCTGTCCATCTTTGACTCTGTGGAGCGATATGATCAGAACGAGGATGTCTGGGTTAAGATGTCACCTATGCTGAATCGGCGCTGTCGCTTGGGCGTGGCTACCTTGAATGGCAAGATCTATGTGTGTGGCGGCTATTGTGGCAACTCCTTTCTGCGCTCTGTCGAATGCTATGATCCGTTAACAGACACCTGGAAACTGGTCACGCCCATGAATTGTAAAAGATCGCGAGTTGCGTTGGCTGCCAATATGGGCAAGCTGTGGGCCATCGGCGGCTATGATGGCGAAACAAATCTGTCCACCGTTGAGGTTTACGATCCCGAGACGGACAAGTGGACCTTTATGCCACCAATGTGTGCCCACAGTGGAGGTGTCGGTGCCGGCGTCATACGCATTGAATAGCCTGCCCAGCCAAAAAATCTCTCGTAGTTATTTGATTAGTTAATTTATGCAATTACATATTGTAGTCCTACATATTTACACACATATATATATATATACATAGATATATGCGCGAGTGTGTGCAACTAAGCTTTAGTGGTCCTTTGGCTACGGCTATATTTTTAAAGAACAAATTGTTTATGCCTCCTGCAGGATTGTTAAGTGTATAACATTCCAGTTGTATGTATATGTTTGATAGTTAGTAACTTATCCCTAGACTCAAATACTCAATAAATTGTAAGCAATTGTGTGTTACTCCAAATTCTACAATGCAATTCAATATAAATGTATCTTGTCAACTTTTTTGAGTGTTTGTTGTCGCTGTTGTAATCAAATTGTTCTGCCAATTTTCAGCACATATAAATCGTATTTTTGGCATAAAGTATCAATCGATTTCAGTGGAACACTGCACATATGTAGGTGCAACAAATTCACTCTGTTTACTCAGCAATATTACATATATGTGTCTAGCAAATATGAGAAACGAGTTAAAATTTCACATTTTTATCGTTAAAAGTGGGTAGCTGCAAATGTTCCTGAGCCATACAAATATAAATTGCCTTCAACTGTCTGGAAATTGTATAATTAGATATTTGAAGTTTTTTGTTTAAAGAAGAGAGATAATTTTCAATGTAATATAACATTTTTTTCATTTATCATTTGTACAACAATATAATTCAAAAAGATTTATCCAATTTGCAAATGTTATTGAGCAACCCTCGCGTGTAGTTCATATGTATTTGTTATTTGTATTTCTGTGTCGTCTCTTTGTGATGAAATGCAATTTTAAATTGAATTTGTGCCACCTGCTGCTGCAGTCTCAGTTGTGCCGCCTACACCATCGAACAACAGGTGGCGCCACCTCCATATTTTGCGGTCAGCTCAGCTTATCTTGGTGCAGTAAAAATATCAATTCCACAGGGTCATAATGTAATTAATAGAATACAATTCATTTATAGATAAATGACAGCCACAAAACAAATGTGTTAGCTTGCCTTATCGATTGGGAGGAGGGCAACGATTATATTTTTCCATTCCCAGAATACAGAATACTGTCTCTAACTGTGAATTTGATGTTTTCATGCCAGTGTTATCAGTTGTCGCGCTATATACTATATATATGTTGTCGGAATGCCAAAGGCGTGCAGACTTTTGTGGCAGCTTTATTTGATTTCAATAATCAAATCACCAATCGCTTGTCTATCAGCGAAAGCAGGGCTCAATTTTATTTTAATTAAATGCTAATTATGTTTGTCATTGCCAGCGTAAATATTTGATGGGGTGCTGACAATACGAAAGGCAATGGGAGTTAGAATTATGTATAAGCAGCTGAAATTTGCTAATTGACACAACGCCAATCTGCAATATATATATATATACATTTTACAAGGCGTGTCAGCCAATCTAAATGCAAATTGCAGCATTGCACAATCAAGTTTTATGGCCGCTAAAATCGTTGACTTCCAAGGGTGCCAGGATGCAAGGATGCGGATGTGCGATAAGCGGCCAGCTGCAGTGCCCAAACGGAAGCACCCACATTGCCGTTTCCATGTTTAATTTTGGCCGAAAGGGGCATTGTTATTCAGTGTCTGCATTATTGCAACAGCAATAAGAGGCAAGACAACAGCATTTAAGTATGCTCAACTATAAAATACCCAAAGTAAATAGCAATTATGAGAAATCAAATAATCAAAGATAAACCTTGATCATGATCATATCATAGTAAATAAGCAAAAATGGGTGTACATAAGTCCCGGAAATAAGGTGTTCAACTGCCAGAACACTTTACAAATTTTATAAAAAAATGCCTAGATTGAAACATGGGAATTTAAAATTCAATACATAAAATGAAATAAAATGCACAGTATTGACTAAGCCTTTGTTCTTCACTTCATTTTTTAAAAAAATTCGTGCAACATTTTAAATGCTCGTTTAATATGTTGTTGTTGCATGGAGCACAGTAATAACCGCTTGCCTTTCGGCTACGAGCAAAGGATGTGCGGCGAGTGTGGGCGGTCCTGTTTGCATACACTTGGCCTTTACGAGTGTTACGTGGTTTGTTCTATTTTAGCTTTTTGATTCGGATTCTGGGCTGTGCTGGGTCTAGGTCTTGGTTCTGCTGCTCTCCAAGCTGACCTCGGCTCAAGTGCGGCTTGCGCCTAAAAGATGCTGAAATGTTGGTCTTGACTCTTAACAACACGTCATAGCTGGCATTTAAAATTAAAACATGCTAGAATTATCATAAAATCTATGCAAATATTTTATGTGTTTGTTTGAATATTTTAAAATAACAATGATTATTTTATTTTATGCAAGTTACAGCTGAAAATTGTATTTTCCCCTTGCAAAGAATGACATTTTAAAAAAATATGCAATTATGAATTTGAATGTTTTGTTTTCTTTTTATTTATTTCAAAAACAAATGCTGCCTCATCGCATATTACAGTGGCATGTATACATACATGTGTATACATATTATAGGCACACCCAAGTTTTTCTTTTTTAATGTTTTATTCACATATGCAAACAGAATTTCCGTTCAATTCAATTTCGCGCCGCGACCTAAAAGTATGCATCCGTTATTTCGTTATTCCTTGCGCCATTCTTTTTCCCTTTTTTCGTGTTTTGCAACAAAGTGGCGCTCACATGAAAGCGGACTAACACTAATACCAGCCACACACGCTCCTCCACATTCACATATTCACATACACGCATACACATACATGAGTCCCACGCAGTATCGTTTGAATTTCTATTCGACCAATTGTTGATATGCACGAACGAAATGGACAACGAAATGAAAGCGAGTGCCGAATGGCAGCCGAGCTGCTTCGTGTTTTTTGTTGCCATATCGTTGCGTGCGTGTTATGTGTGTGTGTGTGTGTGTGCGCGGGTGTGTAACGAAGCGCATCAGCCATTTGTAGTTGCGATTGTATTTGTATTCTTCGCTGGCGGCCAGCGTCGAGCATCTATAAAGTCCATGGCTGCTTTGATCTGTCGCTCAGTTGTTGCACACTTCTCGGCGTGTTCGTTCAGCGCGCGCAAAACAAAACGTAAAAGCAATTGTAAAAAATTAAAAAATAATAATCAAAAAAATTCAGCTCACAAAGAGTTGTTGGAAAACGGCAAGTCAAAAGTTTGAAATTTAAACAATTTACATTTGTAAGTGCATTATTCATAATTTGTATACAAGAAACGCAATTTGTGCGAGCTCGAATATTCGTATGTGAATTTGTATCTTAAATGTGCGACTTTTAAGGACCATAAGGAAATTACACATTGTAAATATATGTTTGACAAAATTCCTAAAATATTTCATCAAATTTAAAATGTGTAATTTGTTTAGGGAGAAAATGTTTTATTTTAGATTCATCTAAAATCGTTAGGCAATAAAAAACTTGTTGAAAGCTAAATGGGTAAAGTCTCTTTTAACTTTCAAGTAGGAAATTTTTAATTTAAGTTTTAACTTCCCACACAATGTGCCCTTAGACACAAGCTAGCTTTTGAAATATGTGAATGTATCTCAAGCTGATTAATGTTGCGTGACTGATTGAAAGTGATTGATTGAGGAGAAACATTAAGAGTCCACTTTCAAGTGTTAATCAAATGAAGCAACTCAAAAAGTTTTGTTGTTTGAGTCTAACATTAACAACAAAAGTTGTTTCGGTCAAGAGAATGAGTAGTGTCCAAAAATAAAATTTGGACGTGCACCATTGCTTTCCATTAAGCCAAATAGTTGTTAGGTTGTTGCTTAGGGACTTCTTTGATCCATGCATTTATTGGAGTTTCCTTAGGTCAAACAAATCTAATTCCAATAAACCTACTTCATTTTAATGCCCTCGAAAAGTTTAATGTAATATAAATTTAGGTATTAAATTAAATTAAAAATTAAAAATAATAAAAAATTATATTAAAATTAAATTTTCAAATTATATATTTCACAGTAAGATTCAATTATTCTAAAAAGAAGCGCTGTCAAACATAAAGAAAGAAAATATGTTGCTCTATGATAAAATGAAAAAAAAAAAAAAAAAACGGACATATTTATAGACATGCACTAATTAGTCCATGAATTATATTTAGCTTGTAATGGTGTTTTTTTCTAAAATGAATTAAAAACGGTTGGCATAAATCTAAGAAATTCTCCGCTAACCAGTGTTGAAAATGCAATGAGATTCTATAAATAGTTGGCATTTGAACCTGAGCCGGCGGCAGAAGGTAATAAAACGCAATATCAATGCAGAGACACATTTATGACATGGCTCGGCGAGCCGGGTCCATTTGAAAAGCACTCACATCCGGTGTTGTGATATGTCACACGCAACATTCAGTCCATTCGAGAAGAGACCCCAAGCATTACAAACAAAACAAAAAAAAATTAAATTCATATGAAAACTAGAAACGGGCAACATGGAGTGAAGCTTTAGAACAGCCCCAGGGCCTTTACTTGTTGTCTGTCAACTTGGACAGCAAACAGTAGCAATTAGTACGTATAATATAATATATATATATATATATATTTAGGTAGCTGCAAGTAGCAAGGATATGTACAAGTATTTGCACAACACACCTACACACCTACACATGCTGTGCTTGGGTGGTACTCGTGTTGCAGCTGCGCCTAAAAGATGCTTTAAGAAACGTATGTCTAACGGTTCTAAATGCGAGTCTGCAACTCTCGGAGCTGCTGGAGCAGCAGCATCTTTCTGTAAAATGATTATATTAACTTAAAATTCCTCGTGCTTAAAAACTAAATCATATTGCTGCCGCAAGCCACAGATTTAACTTATGCTTACACCGTAGATAACCTACTTAAGTTTTCAACTAAAAACAATCTTAGAAGCCCATTTTTGATAGCATTTCGGATTTAGGAATAAATGGTTTATCAAGAATTGTGTTTTTTGGTAGAGATATTGCTCTAAGATGCGCCTACCTGCTTGTAGGCTATCGATGCTCTCTCTTCTTCACAACTATTTCATGAATACTTGCTACACATGATATTTGGTCATCTTTATACATATACCTATATCTTCCAGAATTCATATGTAATATTTAAAAGGTGGTTTTTCTTGCAGATATTTTGACAAAATTTAGTAATTAGTCTTTTTATCAAGCTTCAGTCATTAAAAGCAAAAGATAATAAAAATCGGAAAACTATTTCAAGCGACTTTAGCTGAAAATTGTATTTATTTTTTAAATTATGTTATTTGAATCCTTTATATATATGGTTGACTGTTTTATTGGTATCCACCTCTGTCTCACTCACTCAAAAATGTATCGCTTGATTGTGGCCATCATTGTATATTGAATCCATACCTAGCAACACTTGAAAGCAACAAACACAAATATGTTTGCTTATGTATGTCATTTGTGTAGCCATATTTAAAGTTGAGCCCTAAAACCAACGAGCCACGACGCCGAATTTGGACTTTGAGTGACTTTCAGTTCATCAGCTTTTCCGTTTCTGTGGACTTCAATCATTTGGGATTAATTTGGGAAGGCGACAGGCACACACGCAGTCCAACGCACACACGCACCCACAAAGGTCACATGTGTATCTCCCGGTGATTGTGGCCGTAATGAGTCTTTTAGCGGCAAGTTTTACAAAGGGATAAGGAAGCCATCACCCGAGTTTAATGCCTTACAAAAAAGAACTTAATTCAGATAAATTTACATGATGTACGATGCACTTAATTGCTAACAATAAGCTAATCTTAAGATCTGCCATTGAGGATGGGTGTATCCCGAAACTCCAGCTCCATTGATGTGGGCGCCTGTTGATATTCCACCAGGATCAAATTGTTAGTGCCCACCTTGAGCACGGGCGCGGGCACATAGAGTGTTACCTGTGGCCCCACCAGGGGCCAGTATCGTCCCAAGTTCTCTCCATTCATGAAGACGATACCCTTGCCCCAGCCGGACATATCCAGATATGTGTCTGCCAGCTGATCGGCACTATCGATGCTCAGAGATCCATGGTAGATAGCTGGTCCAGAGCGTAGCACCGTTTTTAACCGTGGCAGCTTCTGGAAACCAATGCTAGCCGCCTCCGTTGACTGGGCGATGAGCTTCTCCAAGTCCTCGTACGACTGCAGCGGATACTTGGTCATATTCCAGTTGGTCAGTACCTGCTTGTCCAGGCGCACATCCTTCGTCAGGCCCTTGAAGTCGTTCAACTGCACCCCATAGTTGAGGCGTCCCTGATTCTCAACTAGTATCTGCAATTGGCGACCCGAGCTGGCACTCAACGGCAACTCATAGATAGGCGTTTCACGCGCCAGTATGCCCACAAATTCATTGTCCACATAGACATAGCCACGATCCGCCAAGCCGGGCACGTACAACACGCTCGGATCCCGTTTGAAGTGTGCCGGCAGCCAGGCCTCATACAACACCAGTCCAGAATATTGTTCCAGTGCCTCAAAGGTCATTGGCTTGGCAGCACGCACAACGCCCGTACCGAGCGTCTGCCGTCCATCCGCGGAAAGCAGTGTGCAACAGCTGACCAATCGCACTTTGCCGTAAGCTCGCTTCGGCACCGGCATCGGCACCGGCACATCCGGCAGTGGCAAATATCTGCTTATTATCCGACGCAGTGCCATGTATTTGGGCGTGGGATCACCCGCTTCAGTCATTGGTGCATCGTAGTCGTAGCTGGTGATGTCCGCTATATATTTACCGGGGCCGTTGTCGTTGGCGCCCGCCGTAAAGCCAAAGTTGGTGCCGCCATAGAACATGTAAAAATTGACACTGGCTCCACTCTCCAGCATATCACTGCAAGATTCAAATAAATCATAACAATTTGTTACTAGGATATATATGATATATGTATGTATATATGTTTTCAAAATATAGGACGGATTTGTGAACCCACGAAGTGTAAATATCTAAATAAGATTTTGGTTTTAACCACACTTTTCTGATATTGAAAAAATTGCGCAAAAAAATATTTCTCATCCGAAAATCTTTTCGGTTTTCCACTAAATTCGAGAAAACTTTCAAGTATTTCAGTATAAATTTGCCAAAAATATTATCTATTAATTTATGTAAAGAGAAAAAGAGTAACGTGAAAAACATCAACAATTTGCAACAAAAATGGATACTTACATAAATGTGCCCGTTATGGAGTCTGTGCTCACGTTGGCCATTGGCTCCGTCCAGTGGGTCAGCCAGCCGGGATAGTATTCGGCATTTACCAGCGGACCCTTGGGTTGGTAAATGCGGACCTTTGCCCAAACGTCCTTGAGATTTGAGGTGGCGCCAAAGTCCATTGTGGCCAAAACACCCTGAATCTTGCCGCAACGCAGCACAGAGGGTCCATCGTTGGTGAAGAGCACTGCCTTATTATTGACATGGCTCTGGGTCTCGTCGCGTAACCAGTTGCGATAGTTTAAGTCGCAGGCGAAGTAGGAGCCATACTCGTTTTCGACCTGAACCATGATGATGGGTCCTCCATTGCCATACAGATAGGGCGACATGCGAGCCATTAGCTGGGCATACCAAATGCGCACTTCGCTGAGGTAGTCTGCATGCAGTGGAATTAGTTAACTTGGCCAACTGGCAGCGGGCAAATACCTACTTATGTCGGCTGTGCGCAGCTGAATGCCTGGATACTTGTTGAGTAACCAGTAGGGAAAGCCACCCATATCGCGCTCAGCGCATATATAAGGACCGGGACGCAGTATCACCAGCAAATCCTCATCCACAGCCAGGCGGATAAAGCGCTCGAGATCCGCAATGCCCGTCCAAACGTAGACGCCGTCGCGAGGATTGTGCAGTGACCATTCCACGTATCTGCATTGGAAATAAGTCAATTGTCATTTATGTGGCCAAGACTGTATGTGGCCAGGACTTCATGTGGCTATGACTGCATGTGAACTTACGTTGTAACTGCATTGAGGCCAGCGGCACGCATTGTCCTCAGGTGTCGGGACCAGGTTTCAGGATGTGCGCGAAAGTAGTGAAAGGAGCCGGATATAAAGCGAAATGGCTGTCCATCCTTCAGAAATCGATCATTCTCATAATCCACAGTAAAGTTGCGATTAGTGCTCCTAGTTCCAGCGACTAAGGTGAACGTCAGCAATGCCACAAGACTGCCGAAGAGATGCATTCTGACCAATGTCGATGTCGAATTAAGTCAATTGTGGTGCCTAAGATTTATATTAAGTATACGCTTATACATCTTAAATCAAGCTCATAAAAATGCATTTAAGATTTAGTATCCGAATTTAACCCAAAAAACCAAATTGCTGCAACATTTTCAGTAGATTCAACAGATCTATGGAGTTGCTTGCAACAATCTATACTTATCTTGGCGTGTCGATTTGAACTTTTTAGTCCCATTTTCAGGGCGGGGCAATTTAACTTTAATCACAAAAATTTATCTGCCTTAAAACCCTTTTTTGCCATCAAAGAGATATTAAAGAATTTCATATTTTTCTGCGTAAGCCTAATTAATTGTAACGTCCGAAAGAAGTTGTAGTAGCTAAGTAAATATATTTTTGGACATGTTTAACACATTATTATGAGGATTGTTCATAAATCAATTTTAAATTGGTTAATAGTCAACATTTAATTATTTAAAAAATATTAAAGATTTCTTTGATAAATATTAAAGATATGCAAATTATTAAATGGTAATTTCATTAAATTCTATCTTTACAATGGTTAACCGATTTATTGTTTTAAACTATGTTGACCTTCTGAGCTATAGTTCTGGTAGCTAACGATTCGTTCCCAGAATGAAATGGCAGATGGTAGCACTTAAGGAATCAAGAACCACATTAAATATTTTCACTTTTGCAGTGTTGTCTTTCATGAACTGCGCTTAGTTATTATACTGATATTTGGCTTTTGTGGCTATAGCATTTATAAATTGACTTGTTTCGAATATTTCACAGGAAGGAAGTGTGCATCCCCCTATGAAATTTTATTGCTTTTCATGCGCTATGTACACAGAATGAAATTATTCAGAAATATTGCTGCCGGAAACAAAATTGTCGAGCTTCCTATAATACAGATTCAGTAGTCATCCAGCGAAATCTTTTGTGACCGCAAATAGCTCTGAGATGAGAAACGAACTAAGATGCCTCAATTCAAGTTCATGGTTCAATTACTTAGTTGACATCGTTGCCGTCGCATGTCAGTTCTTTGCTGACTGACTGACTGACTGACCGGCCGACTGATTGACAGACAGCCAAGTGAACAAAATCTGTGTTTGTTTTGCTCACAAAATCGAGTAATTTAATGCAGCGCCTCGGTTGACAAATCAATTATAAATTTATGCGACGTTTGTTTTATGAAAATAACAAAACTGTCGTATTTTCATCAGCAAAAATTTGATATGCAGTCATTTTTTTTTTGTTTATTTATTTCTTTATTTTTATTTGATGTGCAGCTGTTCGAAATTATAACGAAATGATTTCGCAGCATTTTTCCCTCCGGCGATTTCAGACAGTTCTCAAACGAGCTCTTATCGCAAACTGAGAAGTGACAATATTTGTACTTTAATTCGCGATTAAATACATATATATGTATATGTACGTGTTGCAAATTGCAAACTAAAGATTCTCATTGTTATGCTTTATAGCCCACTGATATGAATTAAATTTTTATATTTTTTTTTCTACTTATCATCTCGCTGTGATTATCGAAATGAAGTGATCAAATAATAGAGGTGTCAACACATTATAATCCACCCAAGCTGTGTTTACAGAAAGTCTTTGAAATATTTGTAAATCGTTCACACTTTCAAAAAATTATTTTTCAAGATCAGGTTTAAGTGTTATTTGTATTTAATAACAACATGATTAGCTGTACTCGATGCGATATTCGAAACATATCTGAGAGTAAAAAGTAAAAAACGACTTGAATTGGAACCAATGAAAGACATATTTAAATTAAATAATAAACAGTTAATTGGTTTTCTAGTTATAGCTTGGATTTAAAGTTGATCAAGATTTCAAGATAATTCACGAATATAATAAGATGTAATATACAAATATAAGCCAAATGAATTGAAATTAAGTTAAACAATTTAAAAATATATTCAGATCTTTTCTGAAATTTCAAAATGTAAATCACAAAAAGATATGTACATATATATTTTGCAAAACAGCTGCCAACTGCCAACTCAGATGTAATTTACCAGAAACCTATTGATCCCCATTTAATCTTATGGCATTTTGATTATATTTTGTAAGTCCCAAAGCATAATCTATTATGGAAAAAAGTACATAATATATATGTGAATATGTATTTTGAAGCGGAATCTGCTGGACTGTGACAAAGCTAATGCAATGCGTGTGCTTAATTGAGTGTGAACTAAATGATCTGTAAAGTCGTGACCCTGAACTTGGATGAGTGCTGCAGACTTGCCCCGAAAATTAAGCCAATCACCACAAAAATAAAACCAAAAATAATTTACCCGTATTTTCAAACGGAACTCATAATGTTTTTATATAGCACTCTGTGTGTAGCGGCAAGAACAACAAAATCTAAGGCAGGTTTTTAATGGGATTCAGCGTCAGGCAAACTCGCAATATGAGTTAAGCATTTTAAGCATGTGACCCAATTCAATTATTTTGCATGCACAAGCCCATACCGAGGGTCAGAGCCCCCATAGTTCCCGGAGAGTTCACTGGCAAGAAAGCAGCTTGTCGTCTTTTGTTTTAGAATAACTGTGTCAATGAACGGCTAGCGATATTTCCATTCGACAGCGGGTCAACAGATTTCGCCCCTAAGTCCTTCATTTGTCACAATTCTCATGCTCACCTGGGAATACCTTAAACTGCTATCAGTCACACTTAGCCTGTTTGGGCGACAGTTTCAGTGCTCTAGATATGTTTGTTCACAAACACATATGCAAATAGTTGTATTTATGTAATTATCTTGTATAAACGCAATGTACACGTTTTAATCACTGCTCGTATTCAGTGCAGAAGCGATCCGTGCGTTTCGCTTGAAAGCTAAACTTAAACTGAACGATCATCGGCAACGGCTTGCTGATAAGTGCAGCCAAACACAGGCCGAGAACGATACTCAAATCATTCACACATGCACATGTCGGCAGTCGTGTTCCTATGTTTGTGTCGTGCTCACGCACGAGCTCCTCGCTCGATCCAACCCAATCAAAATGGGAAGATGAGTTCGTATTTTTGTGGCTCATTAAATCATTATTATTGTGGTTTCTTTTATTTATTTATTTATTTATTTAATGTCAACTAAAGTCAGTCGACACAAAAAATACACAGCGTAAAAAGTAAATTAAATTTAATTTAAAATTATATTTAAAATTGCAAATTCAAAAAGAAGAAATATTTTTAAGATTTTTTGAGACTTATGATTCTCAATAATACTTGAACGTTTGTATACACATTTGTTTTTAGTTCTAAAGAACTTATGACATTGCAATGATCACAGTAATATTTAGATTTTTCTAAATACCCTTTACTTGAATTTGACCAGTAAAAAGTATATATATATATATATATATATATATGTATGCATGTATGTATGTATTATGCATGCGTTTGTCGCCAGCCAGTTCGGTTCAGTTCGGGCTTGTGAGTAAAAATATGCGCTGCTCCAGTTTTTTTTGCCTGCCATAAGAAGAAAGTGCACTTGAAGACTTTCTCACAGTTGGGTGCAAAATTTGTTATGGGGAAATTTTGCTAATAGAACTAGAAAATATTCAACAGCTGTTTTCATTCAAACCTGACCATACACTTGTTGTATATAATTGTTATCCAAATCATTTTCATGTAAGCAAACGAAATGCACTCAACACGACTCAAGAGTTATTCAAATTTGTGCCTTTGATTTGAAATATAGACATTTAATATACGCATTTATATTTATATTATACAAATTTCATTATTTATTTGTTTGTTTTCACTTTTTGCTGATAAGTTAGCCCCCGAAGCAATTGGGGAATGTGACCCATGTTTGTATTATAAATACATATTTTTATATATGTATATATATATATGTATTGGCATTATCAATATGTATGATTGCTATGCCATCGAAATTTGAAATTGGCTACAGCTGCACGCCTCATTTTCTATGCATTAACTGTTGCTCGTCCTATTTTTCTATTGTTTTTGGTTTTTTGGTTGACGCTTTGAAGCCGCAGGCAAATTGAAACTGAAAGCGGCCAAAAAGTGAATTTTCTATTCAGTGTTGTTTTATTATTTGTTTCTTATGTTTGCTTTTATTGTTGGGTCGTCTGCTAGGCTAATGGACCTTTATTACCCAAACACACACACACACACTGACGAGTATATCCGTGTCACGTTTGGTTCGTCGTCTTAGCCAAAATGTAAATCTCGCACTGCATCATTAATGTGGCCCGTTGGCAGTTTAAAGTGTCCGCTGGGGTTGCACAAAGCAAACACAAATCTCTTCGCATACGCATACGCATACATAGACAATTAGACAGCCCACACACGCACACACACAAGTTAACAGCTTTGCTTTGAGCCATACCCATGCCCATATTAACGTTGGTGACACATGCGAGGACTGTTCACTGCGTCCTGTTTCTAGGCCATTGTTCGACGACTGCCTGCTGTCAGTTTCATGTCATGATGCGGCAGAAGGCGCCCATTAGCAGGGTGGGGTAAGGCGCCTCAAAAACAGGAAGCTTCACACTTTTGCTGCCAGCTAATTTTGCGGCTAAAACTTTGGGGCATAGTGGTTGGAGCTTAGAGCGTCCCTTCAGTTTGGTACTTTGACATTTGCCGTCGCTGCTATTATGTTTAGTATTTGAAAACTTTTAGATGGGTGTACTTAAGCTTAGCCCAGCACACATAAATAGATTTAGCGATAAGTCAGAGGAGCCATCATCCGTTAAGCTGGAGCTTGCACGTAACCTGTTGATTGCCGCAAATGCAACATCAATTCAATTCAAATACATTTTTGCATTCAATTCAATTGGCACTTGGCGTTGCCTCTTTCTGTGCTCCACGATGGCTGCAACTGCCCTGATTGCCTCCTCCCCGTCGCCTGCGGCTATCAATTGGATTACATGTTTCCAGCTTCCTGTGCGCGCATCGTTAGTGTTAGCATACCCTCAATGACCACAGCCCCAACAGGGTATATTCACTTATTACAGTCGCCTGCTGAATTTCTCTTATTTTGTTTATTTATCATTTAATGTGGAACAAAAGCAGTCCTATTTTAAATTAAATTTAAAATAACAAATTATATTCATTTAAAAATATTAAAAACACTAAATAAATACATCAAATAAAGGATATCATTGGAGTAATACATTTAAAAATTATTGAAAAGCAAACAGAGGATACACAAAAATGTCTGTGATTTTTAAATTGGCAATTGAGTCGACATTTGCCAATCCTTGAAGAAATCTAAGCAGATTCAATTTATTAAGTTAATATAAACTTTTTTTTTTTAATTCAAACTAAATTTTAGCTACCTTTTAGTAAGTAGATGAGTTTTTGAATTGCGCTTGACTTTTTTTTCAAACAAATTTAACATTTTTAATCAATTTGCTTTCGCATCTGAGGGAAATACGAAAATTCCTATAATCGATAAAAAAATAAATATTTAATTATAAATTCATTTTTTTAAAATTTTTCTATAAATGCAATTTAAATTTTTAAGGCCACATTAAAAGTTTTTAAATCACACTTTCAAATTGAAGTATACTAAGTTGGTTTTTTTTTAAATATAAGGTGTTTTAGAGTCGCCACTTGAGAAGCGTCTACATTCTTATTTGTTCTTATTGTTGCCAGTTCTTCACACCAGTTGTGTAGTTGGCTGGATGTGCAACGCCACACAGTCTTATCGAGAGTGCCTCCCAGGCATTGCCGCAGCATTTGCATGGCAATTTTGCTTAACGAGGGCGATGACAACTCTTGAGCATAATCAATGGCAAGTAGCTGGCTAGAGCTGCATTGGAGCAATTTTTCAGCTCCAAGGTGGATCCAGTTGTGTGTGTTCCACAAGCATTTGCTTGTGTGACTATAAATTGTGGCACCAACAACCGTTAGCTGTTTGCACATTGTCGCAACTGCAATTGAGCTGCTGCTGTGAAAGCAACCATTATGCATTCTACTGCCAATGTTTACATGCAATATAGAAATTCAGCTGCAAGCAAAGACTGATAAACAAAATTAAATAAAAACAAAACAAGAAGTCGCCTTTGGATTTTGTTTCGATATTTAAATTCCACTCTTTAAAGGAAGAAAGCCATCGAAAACTGTAAACGAATGAAGCACCTGGATAGAGTTTTAGGAAATAAAATCAACAATTTGATAATATTGATAGCTGATCAAAAAATGTTATATCCATGAAACTCCATCCATTTATGCCTTCATTATTGATAATCTCTAATTGAACTGATATTGTTTATTTTGTTCTGATTTTTTAACTTGGTGCGCCATCTATGTGACGTTGTATAGAATCGCCCGCCTAAAAGCACACCACAACAATTTAAAAGAATGCATAATCAGAAAATGTTACTGCTGCTGTTGCTGTTAACAACTGCCGCAGTCGCAAGTGGCGAGATCGATGGGGAGGCAGAGGAACGCGACTTGGACGTTCATAGCATCAGTACTTTAGCACCTGACACTGTGGCGCAACCATTGAAAATCGTAAAGCGAGCACCGACCAACAGTTTCATTGGCATGCGCGGCAAGAAGCAGCAGGAGTCGTCTACAGATGAGAATTGGTTGGGACCCGATCCTCTTGACTATGATGGCCCTGATGATGTCGATAACTATTACTATGAGAACGGACAGCGTTTCAAGAAGGCACCGTTGGCATTTGTTGGCATGCGCGGCAAAAAGTTCAATCCCAACAGCAACAACAATCTGCGCGATCTACTGCAGCACATGGAGGAGGACCGTGTGCGCGAGTATATCCTACAGGATTTCCTCGATCATCTGGCGATAGACAACGGTATGGCCAAACGGGCGCCCACCGGCTTCACGGGCATGCGGGGCAAACGGCCGACAATGACGGATGGTGACGCCTTCGCCCAGGATGAGGACGATGCCATGGAACTGCTGCAGAAACGTGCTCCTACCACCTCCTTTGTGGGCGTGCGGGGCAAGAAAGACGTCTCCCATCAACATTACAAGCGGGCCGCTCTCTCCGAGGTAAGCAAAATTCACATAGCTGCCAATTGGGCCATTTGGCAACAAAGTCAGGAAAATAAAAAAAAAACCTTAATACCTTAATTCCCAATAAATTCACTTTCCAAATATTCAGATTATTATTTATTTTGAGTTATAAATATGCAAATTAATGATTGAAACAAATTTGAGGCGCACCTGTCTTCAATTCTCTAACAAATTGCAATTTATAAACATTTATGGAACTAACCGTGGCCAGTTGTGGCGCAAAATCTTTAAAAAGGCATACGATGTGCGTGGCAAGAAGCAACGTTACGCGGACTTCAACAACAAATTCGTGGCTGTGCGTGGCAAGAAGAGCGACCTGGATGACGACACTGGACTGGAGCTGAATATGTTGCAGCAGCAGCAACAGCTGCCATGGGTATATCTGATTGGTGGCAAGCGTGCGCCAAACGGGTTTGTTGGCATGCGGGGCAAGCGTCCAGGTGAGGAATGCAGATGCAGTTATCCAATGAGACCATAGTTGCTTATTATATGCATATGTATATCAATGTTCTCTTGCAGAGCTTGTGGAGTAAGCGGAACTGGTGGCAAAGATAGGCGAGCGCTTTCCTCATTTACATTTGACGAATGACAGTCGGAAGTTCCTTTTAAACTAGGCAAAGACAATGTTATAAATAATCGCTGGGCTGGAGATTATTTAAAACATACACCCACACGCATACACATACACATACACATACACATATAGAAATGATTGTCTCTGTTACGTAAATCTAATCAAATTTACTGCGATTTAATGTTAATCAAATTAAAATCGCATTTGGAGCCTTTATTAGCTCCAGTTGGTAATTGAATTGAATTATTTGTATATCTACTTGTGAAAAAATAATCAAAATTAAACTTTAATAAGTACATATGTACCTAATATAGATTTTTCAAAAATGCACACACACGCCCACAAACACAACCACATACACAAACACACACAACATAAAGATATGTAAGTGAGAGCGAAATGTTAATTTACTTGCAATTAATTTATTATAGCTACATGCAAAAATTATAAATATATTCTTACATACATATATAGCACAAGTGTCTAATTAAATATTGTAAATATTGTACGGTATATAAATCTAAATAAAAACTATTATTAAAAATACGAAACTCGTTAGATCTTTGATCTCCTGATGTATATGTATGTATGTATGTGTTTGTGTAAGTAATCAAACTTTTCTAAGGCACAAAATAATAATTTAAATCTTTCGAGGTTCATCAATAAAAATCTTTGACATTCACAATTAATGATTTCAGTCCAGCTGCCGACAAGCCTCATCGAAATCTGGACAAGGGCAAAATTAAATCTTCAAATGGGAATCACAGTCTTATCAGCAATGAGTAACAAGCAATATGATTTGTGAAAACAATTAACGAAAAACAAGTGTAAATTGCAAAAGTGTGCACAGTTAGACTAGCAGATACCACATACAAATAACTGAACTACCATTAAACTTGATCTAAAAACATAATCCTCATTTTCTAAACATAGTTTTCGAAAACAATGCGATTATACCGAATGAGAAACAGTCCCATCCATAAATGAGAGATGAGATGACGAGAAATTTGAGTTTGACCTTCAACACAATCTTCTCGTACTTTTTCCCCTTGCTAATTTATTGGTACAGGGTATAAAATAAACAAAAGTGAAATAGCAAACAGGCGTTTCAGATTTCAGACAAAAACAATTTCTACCCACAGAGTACTTATACGTATATGTGTGTGTGTATGTGTGCTCAATACAAAACACAAGTAATGCACAACAGAACAGTTTTCAAAAACAATTTGAGCAGACTTTTAATAAGGCACCGAAAATGAGTGTAAAGCGATAATGTTTGTGGAATAACCGAACACAACTGCGCATTTGAATAGAACACCCATTAGGCGACCAGGTAGTCGCATACGAAGCTGCTTATAGAATTTCTGCTCCTAATTGTGATCATTAGTGAGCAGAGCGGAGCACAGCAAATGCATTCGTCATGCTTTACCAAATAATTGTGTGTTGTGCAGTGTAAGCAGTTATCACTGTCGCGCACTTTCACAAGTATTACACGAATTTCGCATTTGACGAACCGAAATGTTCTCTGTGGCCCAGCAGAGAGCGACAGCTGTTCGCTGCTGAGAGCTTAAACTCAAGCCGGCAATCATATAAATGTCGCTCTTTCTCTCTCTTTGCGCTTCGCTGCGACAGCTACGATCTCAGCTTATAAATAGCAGACGGAGTGCGTTCTAAGCCAGTTACTTTTCAACTGCCGCTCAAAACGTCAACATCGTCTCGGCAATTCAGACAATCAAACAGTAAATTGTTAGTATTCGTGTGTGAGTTAGTGAGTGTGAGTGTGTGTGAGTGAAGAGGATCATCGGTGGCGACTTGCTTGGATGAAAATGTTATGTGTGCCAATTTTGCAAGACAGTACGATACGAAACGAAACGATTGAAGTTGCAATTATCGTATGAAGACAGTGGAAATATTTCTTCTATTACAACAAATAATAACTGTCAATACTCACATACATTTTGCTCAGCCAGCTTGCCGTGAAAAACCAGTGTTTTCTGTTTTATATTTTGCCCCAGCCAGTCACAGCAAGGTCCATTCGCATCAGTGAAACTCTGTGCCTTTCTTTATTATATTGACTTTCTGTTTATTATTGTTGCTGTTGTTGTATATGTTTTTTTTTTCTAGCTGCGTATTTTGTATTTGAGACAAGTACATATTGCGACAAAGATGCTGAGACTGTGGGCATGCCTGCTCCTAGTCTGCGCCGCTCAAGCGGGGCCATTCTACAGCGAGTAAGTAAAAAAAGAAAAATAAAAAGAAAACATTTACAAATTATTTATGTTTGTGTGTGTGTGGTTTTTGTGTGTTGGTCGTTTTGCATTGCAAGTTCATGCATATTTCATGTAGTTTTTGCAACAAACTTTTGCTCGGTTTTTAGTTTGTCCATTTCAATCATACCTAACGAATATTGGCAAATTGTTCACACAAAATCGGACCTTATAATTATTCAAAATGTGGGTTAATTCATTTAAAATCTATTAATTGTTGTTTAACATTGGTCTGCTAAATGAATACAAATTTATGACTGTCATTAATTTATCACCTATCGTACCATCAAATACAGTAAAAAAATCTCTCGCATCCTCAATTTGGTATATGAATTTAACTTTGGCTTTAGTTACTTTCCCAATCGCTGATAATGCATGCCTATTCAGCTTACTTGAACCTAGATTCTTGCTCAGACTGCTCCTTCTGCATATATATGCCAAGTAAACATGGGAGCCTCTTCCCATATTGTGCCAACCACATTCCGTGCACTTTAAATGTTGACATAACAACTCCAACATTTTTTCTTTTGCGGTTTGACAAATCATAAAAACTCACCTAATTGGCAGTTTAGTTTTTTATGACATTTGTTCTAGCAGCATATTTGCTTGTTTGCTCAAATTTCACCATTTGCAACAGTAAACAAAAGCGCGTTAAGCGAAGTTGCAAATAGCTGAGCCGAAAGACAAAAAATTGAGTCTGCTGCAAAAGAATACAAAACGTAGCAAAAATTTCAAATAAATACATATATATATATATATATATATATATATATATTGTTTATTTATGCGAAAATGCGGAAAGAAAGTCAAATCAGTGTGGTGACCTCAATTTAACATCTTCGTACACAAAAATTCGCCTGGTAGTGAAGAGTGTTTGTATGTCGGCATACCCAGTATAATTAGCATTTCTCATCTACTTGCAACTTTGTTGGCAATGCAACTGCCGTTTGGTTACTGGGTAATAAGGAGCTTGTTCCATTGAGCGATAAGCGGCGAGAATCTCGTTCAAATATCGCCGCGGAGCACATTTAACCCTGCAGTTCAAGTTTTTGCGAAAGCCATTGCACGAATAACAGCGGCAAGAGCAACACCAACAAAAATAACTATACCGATGAGAACAATGCACTTTCAAAGTGGGTCATCGACTTTAGGGCATCCGCAAGAGATGCCGATGCAAATGCAGTCACGGGATTTGACAGATGATTGTTGCACGTATCTTAGCATAGTTGCTGGCTGCTTGCTGCTTGTTGTTTGTTGCATGTCTGTGCCGTTTTACACTTGGCTGATTACAGCGATCAACCTTTAAAAGCCAAAATAAAAAAATAGTGCTGTAGGCCCCTTAACTATTTAGTTGTACTTGTTTAACACCGCCCACACTTATTTTAACATCCATTAGTAAGCTCCGCCCAAAACGAAGCACAAATAAAAAGAAAATTGCCTTTTGACAACACATTAGCTGCAATTTTTCGAGCCACAAACACCCCAATTTAATGCGCTGTCGGCAATTTTAAAGACCTTAAACTGGGTCAAAAAAGTGGCTACCCACAGAATAACTGGTTTGGTTTTACGTATTGTTTATTTTGTTCCATGGTAGATAGTTTTAAACCTTTGCTCATTGACTATAACCAATAACTTTCGCTGTGTTTTTTTTATATTTTAATTGTATATAAATTTATGTGTCCCCGCTTTGAAATTGTTAACGTTTTGCATTCGACACGCATCTCATTCAAAGACAAACGGAAAATTTTCAGAAATGGTTTTGTGTTTGTTTAGTTAAAACTTTTACGAGTATTCAAACCCATTTTACACGAGTCATAATTAACACAAATTGAGTGTCAATCGAATTAACAAAAAGTCTAAATAAATAAGTAAAAATAAAATAAAATTTGTGGCACGATCAGATTTGTAGAAGGAATGAGTTAAGAAAATTACAAAAAACTCATGAATTTATAATAGCAATGTGTTCAAACTAAGAAAATAACCACTTCTTGAGTTTAACACTTTAAACCCATGCATATTTACTTGAGAAAGTGAAAGAGTTTTTTTTGGTCTTTTTTTGGGGTAACCCACTTTGCAATTTACTTGAAAACAGTTGTTATCCATTCTGCTTAGAGTTTCTCCTCTCGTTAAGTTTATGGCCAGGTGGTGATTCGCTGTTTGAACTACCAAATGTCAGCAAGTCCAAGCCAAGTTGAGGTCGGTTTGAATCTCAGTTCGAGATATGCCCGACACACAAACATTTCAAAATAAAGGCGACTCGTCTTCTTACAATGCCTCGTTCAAGAAGCGAGTCCATGACTCATGCCACAAGATAAAGGTGTCATAAAAAACCCAAAAACACTAACAATAACATTACATGAACTCTCAGGAAACTCGCCGCTTATTGAGCGTAGCCATCATAAAAAATTTGTTGTTTGCTATATTATATATATATATATATATAAATCTTTTTTTTATTATGTATTTTTTTTAATTGACTTCCGTGTTGGGCATTTTTAATGAGCGCGATAAACAAAAAAGGTCCAGAAAAGTTTACAAAGACACAAATATATGTATATATTTTTGAATATTTATATACACATATAAATGTATGTGTGGGTGTCTATAGCAAAAGCCAACTAACAAAAGCGTTTGTTATTGTTTTTTTTTATTATTGTTTTTCTTTTGTCAATAGAAAGCTGGCTGACATTTGTTTGCACAAAGCGTGCTCGTGACTCATTTGAAGAAGTTTCGGATGCCCAAATATTTTTTTGTTTCGTTTTTGGTTGTACTTATTGCCAAACACTAAAAAATAAAACGGAGAGACATAAATCCAGTTTGATTAATAAATTGTTTGTTCCATTGTTTGCTTTTATTTTTTGGGGATTTTTGGCCAGTTTGTTTCGTGCACTTAAGACCAAAAAAAGAAGGTGATTTTCATTTGATTTTTATGGTATTAGCTGTTGAGTTCATGAAATCAGGTAATTAGTATGCGGCTCACAGAAATGCTGCGCAAAACAATTACTAAACAATGAGCACGATCAGCCCGTATACTATATACTATATACTATATACTATATATACATATATACTATATATATACAGGGAGAATGTCGGGCCAGGCCGGAGCTTCTTTAATGTGCGAAACAATGGCTGGCATATGAATTATGGTGGGGCATGGAGGAACTTTGGGCTTAGTTAGGCTCTGGTGTGGAGTTTGCATGAAATGGCACAAAACACAGTCAACACACACCAACACATATACACACAAACACACATACACACACTCACACTAACCGATACTCTACGTCACCATCCCCGCTTCTACCCACTCCTCACCGACAGCTTTATGCAACATTTAACACGACCATTACCGCTGCATCGCACGCTGTTTGCGCCCATACCATTTGCACCACTAGCACCGCTAGAACCACTACACGCTCAGCCGTCCGAGCGTGTGGCGAGCGTTTGGGCAGCGCCCCCGCCCGTCCCGCTAACGGCCCAGCATCCACGCCACCAAGCCAACTTAGCTAATGCGCCCCTGTTGCCAATCTTCAGTAGCAGATTTGGCAGCGATGGCATCACCGATACGGAGTTTGTGCCCCTAGAGCAGCAGCAGCATTCACAAGGTCGTCAGGATGTGGCAGCTGCAGCAGCAGCAACTGTCTCCACCCAGGGCTTGCACCAGAAACCGTTCAGTAAGTGCCCCACATTAATTAAATGTAAACTCCTTAATAAGAAAGGAAACTGTTTCGCACAGATGTCGATGCCATCACCACGGATGTGAATTCACCCAATCCGGCTATATTCTTCCAGCAGTCGTTCCCATTCTTTGGCAATGAGTTCATCAACTCTTTTGGTGGCTTTGGATTCGGCAATGCCCAGGAGCCCTGGTGGAAGGGGTGAGTCCATTTATGTTTTTTATCAAGTCTTTAAATATGTTGAATATATAATTAAATTACATACATTTATTTTACAACTTAAGCTACAAAATTAAACAAGTTTTAGAAAATTAACCACAAAAATAACATCAAAATAACTCATTCAGATTTTTCTAAGTGCTTTTTCTAAGGCATTTTGTTGACACATAAAAATACGAATGATGATGATTTTTTAAGAGAAACTAGCTTATAATTTATAATGCCACAGATAATAAAAATTGAAAGAATATCATTTTTAAGCGATCTATTTTTTAGAGTCTAAGACTAAGTCAATTCGATTACCTCGATTTAATTCAAAGACAAGATCAAGTGTACAATAAATCAAGCCAGATTTTAATAGTAATTTTATGATGATTAAAACTGAATTAAATGTTGTATTCTTGTGCAAATGAGTGAAGAATTGTTTGTTAAGCTGAATCAACTCAAAAGAATTGATTGTTAGCAACTTGGAACTTAAGTTAATTCAACAAATATAGGTGCACATAATTTAAGTTAGGCTTTCACTATTTTCCACAGCAGAAAATCATATTGTTGGGTAAGCCCAACAAAGGTGTGTATATTATATGTACGAGTAAAAAACGAAACATTTACAAAATGACACTTAATACTGATTTAAGTCCAGTGAACATCTTCCAGTTTCCAGCGGAATTAGTCTGGAAGGAGTATCAGAGAGCCAAGTTTGCAGCTGCGGAGTTCGAAACTGCCGCATATACAGTGAGAGACAGCGCAAAGTAAGCAGTGTCAAAGAAAAAAAGTAATTGCCTGCCATATGTGTTTCGGATTCAGCTCAGCTATATTATATATCTATATTATATATCTATATTATATATCTATATTATATATCTATATTATATATCTATATTATATATCTATATTATATATCTATATTATATATCTATATTATATATCTATATTATATATCTGTAATGTATATATACCTAGGGAAGGCTAAGCTCAACGTTTTTAACAAATACATAATACACATATATAAAAAAATGCTAATTATGAATTTTGCTCGCTCAGACAAGTAGAATGCTAATTAAGTATTCTAGTAAACAAATCTAATGTTGTGTAAACAAATCGCTCAAACTTTGCGTAGCTCTCAGCTCAAAGTAGTTCAAAGTAGTTTTTTCAAAATATTCCAAATCTCTTATAAGTCGAGTAGTATTTTTTTAGCGACGGTCAGTTGATTTTATTTTTTTCTTTCCTAATCGCTGCACTCGACTGATTTCGGTGTTCTCTTGACATTTGGCAATTAGAGAAGCACAATGTCAAGTTCATTTGGGCCATTAAATGTGATTTTGATTTGTAATGAAGTTTGTGCTGGCCAACGTGCATAATTTTATATTTTAATAACTATTTGAATGTGCGAATGCGATCTATTGCTGCAAACAATAATGGAGACTTGAACACAGACATGGTTGCATAGTTGCAGCAGGTGTTTGAGCAAAGATTGCTTGACTCGGCTTCAAGTTGCCCCGGCGATTTCTCTTTTAATTGCTCTGTCAGTAACTTGATTGGATATATTTATATAATTACTGCATTATATATAGTGCAATCTATATAAGTACATATATATATATAGATATATATAGATGTCGTTTGCACTTTGCTAAATTGTTATTAAAGCGAAATTGTGAAATCAACTAATCGTGTATTTTATTTTTTATTTTGCTGAACCGAGAACGAAAGTCAGACGCAGCAATTGATAAATTAGCGCTAAACGTAAATAAATACAAAAAGTAGCCATACATATATATATATATATGCATATATACAAGCCAATGGATATATGGTACACATTTGCGGGCCGAGAAATTTCGAAAACTATGCCCATACAATGGGGTCTCTCTGTGGCTCGGTGGCGCACACATTCAAATAATTGAATTGAAGGCAGGCAAAGCTGTTAAGCTGTTAATTCTATGCATCATATGTAGTATATATATATATATATATATATATATATATGGTATAATTCATATTCATATGAACAACCCATATAACTGCTATGGCCACAAACTTATCTATATGTGAATTGGTAGCGCAAACATTCATCAGTGAGTGCCCACATTGATGTGGCAGATAGCTCATGGGGTGCGTTTATTGAGTGCTGACTAACTGTAATCGCATTCATTGAGTAAACACGACTGTATTCACATAAATGTATATATAGAAAGTATATATGTATGGAGCACATTGACTTTTGATTTGCATGTCTGCAATTTGAACAAGTTATTAGCAAGTGAGAAATATATCGAGACTACCGCCGAATAGCATGGCTATAATATTTGAAAGAAATTGACAACAACAGAGTTAGATAAGAGTTCGATATTAGCTATATGCTAGAACAGAGTTGGATAAGTGTATGTATTATGCATAAGAATTAGAGAATGCTATTATTTAACCAATGAATGAATGTCATTTCAAGTCGATCGTTCTTACATAATAGTTCATTAAATATAGTAATATAATTTATTATTTGAAGTTCATGATTCATTTATATAGAAATTAAATATACAATATTTAAATTGAAATTTATTGAAATTATGAAAACAGCTCATCAAACAATAAGTAATTAACTAATTTCTTTTAATTTAATATTTGACATTTTTCCAATAGGTTTTCCAAACAAAGTTTGATTTTCGTTTATTTTATTGCTGTTATTTATGTAATTTTCGCATATGTTATTCGAAACAAGACTCGGTAATTAGAAAAGAAAATTGATTTGAGATTTGTACATTTCCTCGTAGATCCAATGTGTGCACCGAGAAGGAGGAAAGCGAAGGCGCAACCACGGAAACCGATGGTGTTGACACCGTTGACAGCTTTGGTCAGGAACGTGATGGGGCTGGCAGCGAGGTGCGTTCGCCGCTCTTTGGTCAGTTCCAGTTCAGCGTGAACTCCTGCTTCGAGAAACCCAACAAGCACGTCTGCACCAAGATGTAAGTGGGGCAACTGCAATAATAGCGTTGCATATGCCACATTGATTGATTCATACATTCACTCATTTTCCTGATCAGCGTCAATCAAAATGGCAAGAAGAAGACGTTGACGATGACACGCCAATGCTGCCACGGCTATGGTCGTCCACGGAACGCCGACTTCAATACACCCTGCGAGAAGATCGAGATTAAGGATATCGAAGCCACCGCCGCCGACATGGGCGCCAAGCAGTTCATCGAGAGTGCCAAGAGTGCCGGCCAGCTTGGCGACATGCTCGCCAGCGGCAGCGGCAAGAAGGTAACGATCTTTGCGCCCCTCGATGCCGCCTTCCAGGAATACCGCGGCCAGCATCAGCAGGAGAACGTGAGTAGCACTTGCCAGGGCCACATCTGTTGATTTACCCACTAACGAGATTCGATTAGAATGTGGATGATGCCAGGGCGGATGGAAAGTCATCGATTTACAAGCTACACGCGGTGCTCGGCGATGTCCAGCTGGAGGATGTACCCAACGAGAAGCTGCTGCAGAGTGAGCTGCCCGGCCAGAAGATACGCATCAATAGCTATCAGCTGCCGCCGGCACTCGGCCTGGAGCCCTATCGCTATGCCGCCAACTGTGTGCCCATTGATAGGCATGATAAGCTCTCGGAGCAGGCACTGGTCCACACACTTGGTGGCGTGCTCAAGCCCCTCACCAAAACTGTTATGGATCTGATACGTGAGCGTGCCGACATGTCCATCATGCGCACCGTGCTGGAGAGGACGAACATCAGTGCCCTGCTGGAGGCGGACAAGCCAGTCACCATCTTTGTGCCCACGGATGCGGCCTTCGACAAGCTGGAACCCCATCTGCGGCGTGCGCTGAAGGAAGGACGAGGCTGTGCCTCCAGTGAGTAGCACTTGTTTTGAGACATGTTTCAATGAATATTATTATGAAAAGAGCAAAAAGCACAGTTTTATTGGAGATATATATTTTATATATATAAATCCATCGGATTGGTCACGATTACTTATTAAACTCCAAGGTCAACCGATAATCATATATTATAATCCTTATATTTAATATATTTTTTTGAATATCCCTGCACAGATATACTGAAGAATCACATGTTGGATCTGACCTTCTGTTCGACGGCGACGCTGGCCGGTGCCAAGACTACCGCCTACAATCTGCTGGGTGAGCCACTGCTGCTGAATCGCACCCAAGGTGCCCAGAATCAGAGCGAGGAGGCCGCGATCTACATTAACAAAGTCGCCAAGATTGTGGACGCTGATATTATGGGCACAAATGGAGTGCTCCATGTGATTGACACCATTCTGCCTACCGAGTCGGCGCTGCCAATGACCACTTTGATGACGCAGAAGAATCTGACCATCTTCAAGGGTCTTCTGGAGGCATCTGGCTTCGATGATCAGTTCGATGACTTGGACAATGTCACAATCTTTGCGCCCACGGACAAGGCGATGCAGAAATCGGAATGGGCACGTCTGCTTGCCGAGCAACCGGATTCACTGAAGAATAACAACGACTTGTTGGAGTTCCTCAACTCTCATGTGATCAAACCGATGATAAAGACCTGTGATCTAGCGGAGGGTTCGCTGCCCACGGTGGCGGGCGGAAATGTTCGCCTCAATCTGTACTCCACCCATGCTCTCTTCTCGGACGTTATGAACCGCGCCACCGTCAACTGTGCCCGCCTGGTCCACTTCGATGACGAGAGCTGCGGCTCCGTGCTGCATCAGCTGGATCGTCCGCTCACAGTGCCCAAGACGGTAAGATTCAACAACAACTACAACAACTAGTCGAATTATTGCTAATCTTTCTTTTGCTCTGCTTAGGATCTGCTCAAATCGCTGGAGGCCAATCCCAACTATAGCAAATTCCTGGAGCTGGTGCGCAAGGCCAACTTGACCCATCTGCTGGCCAATGAATCGGACAGCTTTACGCTGCTGGTGCCCAAGGACGATGTGTTCGACGAGTTCAGCGAATCCAGCGAATCGAAGGCGTCACAGAGCCAGTCCGATCTCGTTGCGTTGGTGAAGACGCACATCGTCAACGATGTTGTGTGCTGCGCTGGCATCATACCCACCAATTGGCCATTCGTACGCTCCATCGAGTCGATCTCGGGTCAGCATCTGCGCATCACTCGCGATCGCCGGCCCAAAATCGAGAATGCTGGCGTCACCAAATGCGATGTGATCGCCACCAATGGAATTCTGCACGAGATCAACGACATCATTGTGCCCCGGCCAGTGCAGCAGCATCGCCGACCACAGCTGGTGCCCAGCAGCTATCAGCCCCATGGCGGCGAGTTTGAGGGCTTCTTCTAAGGATCGATGTTCCTGAATCGATCATCTTTCTATCTGTTTTGTGTGTATCTCTTTCTTTGTCTGCAACATATGCATATACATATATATAAATATATTTATATTATTTTATAATTATTTGTCAATGATTGGACACTCACATGAAGCAACAAATAACTGCACTTGCAAATCTCTCTGATGAATAAAATACATAGTATTACAAAAACAAATCTACACTTGGTAAATATATTTAAGAATGCTTGATAAGTGAACAGATTAATTGTGTTTATAACTTACACTTCGATGATTTCCAAAATCAAACTAAATAGAATCGCCCTTATAAATTTCTTGAACAGCACTGGAAGTTACTCGCAGTTTAACGCTATATATACGAAAATCGGTATTGGAATCGGTTTCTAATAGCCAAGAATTGACTTGACAAAAAAGAGTATTCCCTTTTCCCGAAACTGAACTGGAAAGCAAACATTAACAATATGTATACAACCTTACAAAAAAAAACAACATTCTCTATCCCTTCACTAATACGTTCAAAACGTATTAGAGAGAGAGAGAGAGAGAGAAGCACACACACACACACACGAATCGGTATAGTGCGAACTCAATAAGACAAAGCTTTAAGAGTACATAAGAGATACACTTTCCACTCACACTTTCCAACTTGCTCAACGTTCTTATCTCTTGAGTTAAATGGAAAACAAAAATGCTTCACTTCTTATACATAAATAAGCACAAATATAGCAAAATCCTACACATACTCTCTCTCAAATTTCTTGTGTGTGTTTGTGTGAGCAATGCTTAGAATGCGAGAATGTATAAATATTCCAGGCTTTTCCAATGCAAGGCGCACTTGAACAGAGACAGAGACTTTAGCAATGTCTGGCACACTTCCAGCTTCACAATGACTGCTACGTCACATGGAATATCGCAATCTGCGCGCCACAAGTTTAATTGAACTCTACGAGAAGAGTTTGGCTCTGCTGGCATTGAATGGTGCAGCTGCCTTCATGGTGTCCGTACACAATCGTCGCATACTGCAGCGCAATCTAGGTGCGATCCTCAATGGGCTAACATCCGCTGAAGCAGGAGCAGGAAGCACTCCAATATCTGCGCGCAAAATGAGTAATCCGGTTTGGCGCTGCCGTAGTTGGGATTGCATTGCATTGCGTCACAAGGCACTTAATCGAACTTGGCCCATGAGAAGAACCGGTTCGGCTTGCAATTCAAACTATCCATTTTTTCGTGCACGATCAACGATTTCAAATGAATAAATTATATTTTATATTATATATTTTAATAAAATGTAAAACAAATTAAAATACATAATTATAAATTCTTAGATATTTTATTTTAGTTTGATTTGCTGCAACAAGAACAAATTATGCATATAAACATTTTCAAATGTTGCATTAAGTACAACCATAACTGAGTACAAATTTCCCTTTTGTGCGAGCTGGCATACTCTTCATTAAAGATGAGAGGACCAAGAGTATTAAATCTTTAGAAGAGAGAAACGTAATTAAGAGTATTAAAAACAGAAGCGCTGATAGCTTAACACCCCAAAGCGTTTAGGGAGCACATAATTAAATCATGTGATAAATTAGATAAAATAGAGTTTTGAAATTGTAAATCTTAAAAGGTATACAAAAATATAAAAAAAAGTATAGCTTAAAATAATGTTTTATAAATTAATATGCTCTTTATATGCTATGTGCTATGCCTCGCTAGATATTCTCTTAATTGATCTCTTATATTTCGGTGCAATAAAACCGGCAAGCACTTCGCACACACAAGCGTATGAGAATTCTCGTCAAGTGAAACGAAAAGTCAAAGCTTCGCGGTCTGTGTGCTCCATGAGCTCTTGGCAACTAGAAGCTATTTCTGTCGGTTGTGTGTTGAGTTTGATACGAAAAATATAAAATTATTTACATGAAATAAAATTCAATCTTTGTGCTAATTAAATTTTATTAAATTGAAATTGAAAAAAATAAGACACAATTTATAAATACATAAAACAAAAAACAAACCAATACAATGCATAGTTTACCAGCCACCTACGTGAAGGGCTTCCACGATGAGGAGCACGTGAAGCGCATGGAATACCGCACTTTTGGTAAAACGGGAATGGAAATTTCGAAGATCGCGTTCGGTGCAGGAGTGTTCTGTTCTAACTACAGGTGTGCTTGCACTACATAAAAGATAAATTAAATAAAAAGAGTTTCGTATATTTTGTGTTATGCTGATGCAGCTTTGTGGAGGAAGAGGGCACAAAAACCCTGAAGGAGGCGCTCAAGCGTGGCATCAACTACATCGATACGGCGCCCTGGTACGGCCAGGGCCAATCGGAGTCGGTGCTCGGCAAGGCGCTGAAGGATGTGCCCCGGTCTGCATACTATATAGCCACCAAGGTGGGACGCTATCATCAAGACTACCAGAACATGTTTGACTTCAGTGGGAAGAAGGTTATCGAAAGCGTCAATCTGAGTCTGAAGTTGCTTGGCCTGAGCTACGTGGATGTCATCCAGATCCATGACATCGAATTCGCCCCCAACTTGGACATTGTGTTCAAGGAGACGCTGCCCGCGTTGGAGGAGCTAGTTAATGAGGGGAAGGCCAGGTATATTGGTATATCCGGTTATCCCGTTTCGGTCCTCAAGGAATGCATTTCACGTGCTGACGGCAGAATCCACGTGAGTACACTCTGCCAAAAAAAAAAATTAAACTCAGCTCAAAAAAAAAATATATTTTCATCTAAAAAGTCCATAACCTGTAATGCAATGAGTTGTCCTGAACAAACCGCTATTACATATATATTATTCGAATTTCTTGCCAAATATCTTTTTGCAAAGTTTTTGCACACTCAACTCCAATCAGCTGTGAAATTACTCTCAGAAGCTTTTGCACACTCAACGCTCAGCAACTGTGTAATTACTCTCATTTCATGTGACCGACACAGCTGCTGCATAAATTTTCATATACTTGTACGTGTGCAATTGTAGACTTCAGTGCGCTTGAGAATACACACACACACATTAACGCTCGCTTCTATTATCATGCTCATGCATATCTCATTCTCACATATGCACGCGCTTATATACTTGCATCTGTTGAGTGTAATGCGATCAATATGAGTACTAAAAATTGCGTATTTCTTATCCGATTGTTGATTGTTGATTAAGTTTTGACAGTTGATCAATAATGTTTAATAATGATATTATGAATAATTCGAATATTATTCTTTTGAAATCGATTTTTATAGATATAACGAAAGAGAGATGGTGAAGTAACAGTAATAATTTATATTGTTACGTTATATTTTATTAAATATTATAAATTTTGTACTTTTGAAGAGGACAAATATTTTTAAAATTACGAACGATGTCTACCCAATGGAATTCAAATGCATTTTTCAATTTATAAAAAAAGTCTGTAAAACAAAAGATATTTTTCCGACATATTTTAAGCAAATATTATTTAAACTGTTTTGCAGGTGGTACTTTCGTATTCCCGGTACACGCTGACTGACAACACTCTTCTCGAGTATTTGGACTACTTTAAGTCCCAGAAACTAGGCATCATTTGTGCCGCTGCCCATGGCATGGGTCTGCTCACAAGCGAAGGACCACAGTCCTGGCATCCGGCCACCGAGAAGCAGAAGCAATTGGCTCGCGAAGCCTCCAGCTACTGCAAGGAGCATGACGTGGAACTGGGCAAGCTGGCCATGTGGTACACGATGCAGCTAGATGATGTGAGCACCTTTCTGGTTGGCATGCAGACGAAGCAGGTGCTCGAAAGTAATTTGGATGCATTTTACAACGGCCTCACTAAGCAGGAGCAGGAAGTGTTGTCTCATCTCAAAGATAAGTGAGTGGCGGTCAAGTTGCAGTCGCACTCGATCTCGGAAGTTGACCGAAATTGTGCAACTCGGATACAATGTTACTGTTGCATCATATCCGACTCCATTTGCAGACACACAAACAGAGAGACAAAGAGACAGAGAGACAGAGACAGACATTCAATTCACAGTCCCAGTCTCCCAATCGGAGTCCGGTTCCGTTATATTGTCTTTTATGTGTATAGAGAAATTGTCAAACTTGGCCATCGGTGCAGTAGGCAGCCTCTCTCTTTCCCTCTCTCTCTCTCTCTCCATCCGTCTCGCTCTCTGTTGCATGTTGTTCAACTGGATTATGTTTCACATCTCTATCGACTTATGAGTTGATTACTGTAATTGTTCACTTATGCTTTGATTTAACAATTTTCATCTGTATAATTTGGCTTTTCCAATTTCGCTGATCTCACATTTTTCAATATTTTCAGCATCTTGGTGGAGCCTTCAAACTGGGAGGGCATCGAAGTGGAAAGATACAGGGCGGCCGTATAAAGACGATATCAATCTTTATGAATCACTCACAAAAAAAAACCAATATTCATAAACATAAATTATTATATACATTTTTACAATCAATTAAAATGTATCTTAATTAATCTAGATATCAACATTTCAAATACAACATTAACACTTTATATCAGTTAAGGGAAATTATATATATTAAAGGGGAATTTATACTTCGATTGCTCACAAAGTTAATAATAATACAAAACATTGTTATCAGCTTATAGTTTTTCAAGTCTGATAAGCCTTTTTGCCAAGTCTGATAACCCTTATAGGAAATAATACGCATATATATATACATTGTTACACAACCGGATGACTCTAATATAATACCATATAATATGCAATTATGTGATTAATTTGGCTTTGATCAATTTATGACAAATCACAAATGTACAACTAATTAATTTCCGATGCTTTACAAAATGCATTTTTTTGTTGGTTGGCCAAAGGAGACCAAATGTGCCACTTCCACCTTTCGCCGCCATGGTCACCAGCGTGGCACTCAGCTAATTTACCAATTAAGCCTTAATTAACACAATAGTTTGTAATACGTATATGTTGCAGGGAGAACCGTCGAAGCGCACAGCGGTGTGGAAAACGGGGAAGTTTAATAACATTTTGAATAATGAATACTCGCAAATGCAACAACAACAACAAATAAAAACAAGCAAAAGTGTAATGTGAAATGAATGCACAACAAAAATGCGCATGAATAGCGGAAATGCCGTGGCTGAAGCTGAAGCCACATTTTGTTTTCCTTAAACTGCTCTTTTTGCGTTTTTTGCCTCACAACAATTTTGTGCCTTGTGCTTTAAACATCTTCCGTTTTACTCGCACTCACTAATTTAGATATGCATGTTGCTTGTACACATGCCGCAACCATTGATGGCTGCCAATAAATGTAATCTTAACAAGGCAACGGACGAACAGTGTCTGCACTCCAGCTGATTGACCAGATTCTCAGTTGCGCATGCGCTCTTCCATTCACTCGGCCTCTCTCTGTCTCTCTCTCTCTCTCTCTCTGTCTCTCTCTCTCTCTCTCTCTCTCTCTCTCTCTCTCTGTATTCGCTCTCCCGACGACTGCAGTCTACGTTGAGCTTTGGGATTTATATGCGCTGCGCCGTCGCAGTCGAATCGTCAGTTTTGCTTTCAGCTTTGAATTGTTTGGACGTGTTTCGCGCTTCAAATCGTTAACCAATTTTGTATTAAATAATAGAAGTTGTGAACAAGTGCAATAATGTTCAGGCTGCAGAATATGCTTTTGGTTTTGTTGGGCTGCAACATGTTGCTAGCCGTCTACGCAGCTGGTAATAAAAAACAACAGCCACAACAACAAGGTAGGTTATCGACACGCAACTAAAAAGAACAGTGTGAATCATGCTGGGAGCGGAGAAATTTTCAATGGCAAGTTGGGGCAGTTCTATGCGGACCAAAACATATGAAACCGGTTTAAATGTACTCTTAACCGGCGTAGAACTCAAAAAACAGTAAACACTGATGAGTTCAAAATCGCTAAAACTTCTGTGTTGTGGCTCGCTGGTCACAGATAAAGGTCGGTTATTAATACATATTTAGGTGGCAACACACAAAGCAATTTTCTAAAAAGAAAACTTGTTGAGAACTATAAAGTTCAGAAAAAACACTTTCCTAAAATAAAGGTACACATTTTGTGAGTTTTCAAAAATGCTTTACTATTTTCAACAAAAATAACGATTGCCCCGATTTTCGATCGATAAAAGTCGAACTATTATTCCCTAATTTAATTGAATACCCGTCAGATCCAATTTAATTCATTGAAAAAGGAGACTATTTTTTTTTAGTTATTTATTAAATGTTTAAGGAGTCAAAAGGATAAGTTTTTATCATTCAAACAAAAATGACTCTGACTTAAGGGATAGACTTAACTACACTGAAATATGCTACAAAACTGAGAAGGTACTAGCCCCAATAAAGAGAAATAATAAATAATCTATTGCGATATTTAAAGATATTTGTAATACTACCCAAAATACAATTTACAATTATTTCGCCAATCGTTGCAGAAATCTGGGAACAAGACCTTTCGGACACCTTTAAAATCGAGGGCAGCGATCAAGGCATACAAAAGGTTAATCTGAAATGTGGTGCCAATTCGATGAATGTGGTGCTGGAAACTGAGAAACCATTTACGGGTGTAATGTACACTCGGGGAAGTTTCTATAAGCAATCGGCGCCTTGCTTCATGAAACCGAATACGAATCAAGGAATGCGCACACTGGAGATGAACTTCCAGTTGGATCAGTGCCAAACGCTGAAGGATGGTGATCTCTATTCGAACATTGTCGTCATCCAGAACGATCCGGAGCTAATCACGCCTGGTGATTCGGCCTTCTCGCTGGAATGCGATTTCCGTCAGCCACGCAGCCTGGATGTGGAGGCCAGCATGCAGGCTAGGGACAGGTAAGATAAAAGCCGCACGCTTAATTCCTCGAATAAAAATATATATATGAACAAATGTATGTATATATAAATATAAAATACGGATGTGTTCTGAACATAGAAATCCACAAAAATTGCGCGGAGCACGCAGTGGATCCCGCCAGCGTCAATAGAACTTTTCCCCTATGACTACACTCTAAGTTCTTCAACTATATTCACTTCCAACTTCTGTGTACTTAAGGTACAAATTCAAATTTCATCTTAAAATCTCGTTCGAAAGCTAACTCCTTAAGTAGAGCCTTACTAACCACAAGCAAAAACAAAAACAAGAAGCACAGAGAACACTGAACTCCAACATAACCGACATGCAATCCACGCATACATTCCACATTCCACAGAGTGGCGACCAAATCAAAAATAACCCTCACAAGTCCCGATCCCGCGGCACCTATGGACAATCTACACAACTCGGTGTTTAGCAACAGTGATACAGTAGAATACATACCAAAGTTCTCAAAACCAAATGAAACCATTCGACTGGGCACGGTTGAGGAGGTGACTCTGCCGCTGGCTCACCAAAGGGATGAGCTTTAAACTCTAAACACTTTCAGCCACCACAAACAAATCAAAAACTTATCACACACTTAAAAAAAAGAAAGAAAAACACACTACAGGTGAGATTGCACCACACGCTTTTTGTTGCATTATTTGTTGATTGTTGTGAAACTTTTTTTTACTTGTCTTATTAAATTTACATTTTTTAACCATCCGTTTTCGCAGGAAAAACGCACAGAATGCACCACAGACGGTCTAAAGGCAAGCGACTCGAATTCCATATTGATTTGAATGCTCTTTTTAATATCTATATCCTGTGATATTTTTTAAGTTTGCTTTTAATAAAAAAAAAATAACACCCAAAATGTACATTTAATAAATGATTTTAAATTTGTAATATGCGCGCGCAATTTAGAGTTGCTGCGAAGTAAACAAAACAGCTGAGTTTATGTTTGGAAAAATCTGGCAACGCCAATAAGAACCAGCTGGTCTGGCAAGCTTTGGCCAGTGAAAATTTACAATTTAATTTGCAAATTTTCCAACAAAACTAAACTTTTCAAGGTACAATTTGTTGGGTAATCGAGCTTGTTGCATTTTAAGTCCATAAATATAAAAAACAATTTAATTTACTATTTGTTTTGTTGCCAGAAGTGCACTCAATCACGACTCTAATCGATTGCAAATCATCTGTTGTCTTTTTTTTTATCATTGTGCATCTAAAATTAAACAAAGAACGTCAATAAAATTAAATTAAATTAAAATTAGACGCTAATGCTTGACAGTTAAGGCTACAAAATGGATCACCGGGTATTTATCACAATGCTCTTCGTATTCAGTGGAACCGTAAATGTTTTAGTGGTCAAGTAAGTAACTTTAAAAAGTCACAGAAACTGCGCAAATTAAAAATAAAGCTCATGACAATGACGCTATATCAATTATAGATGGATGAACATTCAGTTGGTGGAGGGCAGCGATGGAAAACTGCATCGCTTTGAGCATCCCGTCTTCTTGACGCTGCTCATGTTCCTTGGTGAATTCCTATGCTTTGCAGTTTACAAATTGATCCATGCGCTAATGTCGCGACGCGGCGTAAGTACAGATAAAATATGATAAATATATTTACATATCTATATATGAGTATTATATCTTCAGCACTTTGATAGTGAGGAGGACCACATTTTGATACGCGGCAGCACTGAGTTCCAGGCATTTAGCATGTTGCTGCCATCTCTGCTGCGCACCGTGGCATCCATTCTGCTATTCACCGGCCTGTATTTGACGTATGCCACCAGCTTTCAAATGTTGCGAGGTTCGTTGATCATCTGCGCCAGTTGATTTTTCAATTTGCTGAGCACTCCACCTCGTT
Source organism: Drosophila cognata (assembly GCA_035041535.1). Lineage (NCBI taxonomy): Eukaryota > Metazoa > Arthropoda > Insecta > Diptera > Drosophilidae > Drosophila > Drosophila cognata. Next base: position 532,332 of record JAWNLC010000694.1, on the reverse strand, counting down.
TATTTTACAGGCGTTGCACTCATTTTTGTGGGTCTGTTCAGCACGATGTACTTGAACCAAACGCTGACTACCCGCCACTGGCTAGCCATTTTCACCATGACGTGCGGTATTGTTGACATCTTGGCTTTGGATGTGCAGCGCGTGGATTATGATAATCAAACTCTGCCGCATAAGGATCACAATACCATTCTCACTGGCGATCTGTTGATCATCGTTGCCGAAGTGCTTCACGGTCTACAGTATGTGTACGAGGAGAAGCACTTGAAGGCATCGGACTTGAAGCCCATTCAGGCGGCTGGTTGGCAGGGCATCTTTGGCATTGTTATCACCATAGTAGCAGCATCTTGTCTAAACTTTGTGCCCAGCGTTACGCCCTTCAATGAGAGCTCACGCGGTGTCTTTGATGATCTGGGAGATATCATTCCGCAGCTATGCAACAACACCTGGTTAATCCTTGCACTCGTCGGCTTCACCTGCTCCTGTGCCATTTACAATTGCATTGGAATGTCCATTGCGAAATTCTCATCCAGCGGCAATCGTCTGCTTGCCGATGGAATCCGCGTCTATTTAATCTGGGCGTTTGTTCTCTTTGCCGAGTGGGAGATCTTGAATTTGATCACACTTATGGGTCTCATCATACTGCAAATGGGCATCATGATGTTCCGACAGGCCATCTTTCTGCAATGGTATCGCGCCGCTTTGGCTCGCTGGCAGCGCATTCGATACATGGACTTGGCCGCGGATGCTGGACCCACGCCCAACACCCAACCGGCGGACGTAGTCTAAGCGAATGTTGTTGGGGAAAAGTATAGATTTTGTATAGATTGTGATATGAGAGGCGGGCTGATATACGTAGAGCTATCCAGTTTTCGGATTGAACATTAAAATTTACTTATCACTTGACTTTAGCAAACAAATAAACGTTTTGAAAACCTATTGTACTCAAAACCTAAAGCTGCTTTTTCTTTTCTCGGAGTTGAACCATTTTTGGATTTTGTAGCAAGATATGCTCTACAGAAAAATTACAAACCTACCAAGAAATAAGGATGGATATATAAATATATTATGGCTACAAATATTTGCAACATTTATTATATTTTTTTTCTTTCTTTGATTTTAATTCATGTAACTTATGTCAGTTTGTTTATATAGTTGCTCTTGTCAGATCTGATGATCATGATTTCTGTTAACAATGCTAAGCTAATTATTCAAACTCAGTATGCAAATTAATAATAATATTTCTGTTTAAGCGATTTTTTAAAATCAATTCTAAATTTTGTTGAACACTGTCAGCTAAGTAGAATTCAAAAAACGTATTGCGATCATGTACTATAAATAAATAAGACCGAAAATGTAGTGCCACAGACATTAAACAGACTTCTTTTGCTCAATACCCAGAATACGCTCTCCAATACCTAGGTAGTAGACCATCTGAGCAATCCCAAAGAGTGGAGCTATTACAATCATTCGACATAGGCCGCCCTTGAAAAAGGCCTTGGGTCCCTCGTACTTCAATGTTTTGCTAATGGAAGTTATTTGGCAGTGATTTCAAATATCAAAATGAGAGACAAATACAAATACGATAAATGTTGAAAACGCACCTAACGCAATCGACGATGCCATCGAACTCCTTCTCGCCATCCGCCTTTTTAATGGCCTGCAAACGGGTTTTAATCACATCCAAAGGCGTGACCGTAAAAGCAGCAGTCATGCCCGACAGCAAACCGGAAACGAGAGACCACCAGAAGACGGCTTCGCCGGAGTTGTCCGCTTTCCGGGGTCCACTGTCGTTCAACGAGGCAAACATTGGAAAGTAGATGACTGAGAAGGTGATGTCGCGAGCACCAGTCGCCCGTACACCTTTGTATAAACCAAAGAGGCCATGCTCTTTGACCAGCTGTTTGGTGATAGACCATGCGGTCACCTTTTGGGAATCCTTACTGCCACTTACGCGACCGGCATCCTGCAATTGAATCTTCAGCAGCTCCATGGGAGTGGTCACAATAATTTGGAATGCACCTGCCAATCCGCCAGCCAAACACTGCGACAGCAATGTTAATTTGCCCTCCGCCGTGGCCAGATGGTAACGGAAATAGTCGTTGGCAGCCAATTTAATGCCCTTCTCGGGGGTAATCAGTAAAATGTTTACGGCCGAGCCGCGATACATGCCAAAGTATCCCTCAGCCGCGTAGGTTTTACGGAAGCAATCAAACCTGAATTGCATGGAGGAGTAATAAGATTAAGGAGATTCCATCGGGTTGCTTATGATTTATTGCTGGACTCACATACTGGTGTACATGCGTTCCCCATTGGGACCGATCTGTTGATTTTGGAGGCGCGTCTTCACCAAATCCAATGGGAACACACACGTCACGCCAACAACGCCCGCAATTCCACCATTTATCACTCGGGGTAACACTCTGTTGGCAGCACTCAATTAGCCACTTAACCAACAATTGATGCGATTCACCTGGCCAAAAACTTACGCAAAGCTATCAGGTTTTTTTGCAATTGCCATTTTAGCACAATAAACTTAGTTTTCTTAAAATTCTATACACTTGTAATTTGAATAAAAGTCTATCTTCAAATTTAACTGCTGAAAAGTTTTTCCAAATAAATAAATAAATAAATTATATGTTTTCTTAAATGCCTACTGATGTCGAAATAAAGCTAAGGGGCAAGCAAAAATGCAATTATTATATGTATGTATATATATCATATATATATATATATATATATATATATATATTATTTATTCGCGCATACTAATATCAAAATAAAGCTAAAACAAGCAAAAATGCAATTTTTATTAGAAATATCTATTCAATGGGCAAAAGAACGTGCAAATTGTAACAATTGTTGTTTATCCATGGCGATGGTTTTTGCAGTTTTACAGATATGTATTGCCAAAAAATAAAGACTTACTTAGTTATAATAGCATTGACGTTCATTATCTTATTGTCATTGTGGTAGAAGTTCTTTTGCGTGTAATTGTTTGTATTATCGCCCGTATTGATTAATTGAAATAATAATAATAAACTGCATATTTCTATGGAGAGCTATTCACTTTTTACATGGATATTGGACATCTTTAACAGTAGTAACAACAATACATACACATTTAACATTCATGGAGGAAACGCAAAAATGCTTCTGGATAAATTTCCTAAATTTTCATTTACTTCTTCTGCACGCCCAGCAAGCCCTCGGCAACGCCCAAATAGTATACGGTTTGGGCAATACCAAACAATGGTGCAATCACAATCATACGGCAAAGGCCGCCCTTGAAGAACGCTGTGGGTCCTTCATGCTTCAGGGTTTTGCTATCGAATATAAAACAGAATATTAATCATTGCATATATATGCACACATATATATATATATATATACGTACGTAATGCAATCGCTAATTCCCTTAAACTCTTTTTCGCCATCGGCCTTCTTGATGGCCTGCAAACGCGTTTTGACCACATCGAATGGATTGACCGCCAGAGCGGCCGTCGACCCAGCCGCCAAGCCGGCCAAGAAGGAGCACCTAATGCACACAAATAAACCAATTAGTTATAAGGATTAAGGTTAAGGCTAAGGCGAAAGGCGTGCGTACCAAAATACCGCTTCGCCGGAGCCATCCTTGCGTCGCGGACCCAAATCGTTGAGCGTGGCAAACAATGGAAAGTAAATAACTGAAAAAGTGACATCTCGCAGACCCGTTGCACCGATGCCCTTGTATAAGCCAAATATGCCCTTCTCCTTGATTAGCTGCGTCGCCAACTGGGTGGCCGAAACCTTTTCCATGGTTTTGCCAGCCAGTTTGGCGGCAGCGGCCACACGTCCAGCATCCTGCATTTGAATTTTCAGCAATTCCATAGGCGTGGTCACAATGATTTGAAAAGCGCCAGCCAAACCGCCAGCCAACATTTGGCTGCTCAGGGGCAGTTTACCATCTTTGGTGGTCAGTTTGTGTCGGAAGTAATCGTTCGCCGTCAATTTAATGGCCTTCTCGGGGGTAATCAAAAGGATATTGACGCCAGAGCCCCGATACATGCCAAAGTAACCCTCCGCCCGATAAGTCTTGCGGAAGCAGTCGAACCTGGGAGTTAGGCATTATTGAGTAGGCATCAGGAGATCGGAATGATCGTTGGGCTCGTTGTACTTACATACTGTTGTACATGCGTTCGCCATTGGGTCCGATTTGCTGGTTCTGCAAACGAGTCTTTACCAAATCCAATGGAAAGACACATGTCACGCCAATAATGCCTGCAATGCCGCCATTAATGATCTTTGGGAGCAATCTGTGAAAAATATATGTACTTATTCATTTAAACAGCGTGCGTCTTTTTTTATTGGCTAATTGTCAAATATTTGCACTGCGTTAACCTCTGCATTCATTTCGTGTGTCCAACAACGAAATCAGACAGTTCCCGGGGAGGCGACCTTGACATTGACGCATATCGATAAATTAATCGGTAATCGGGGTGAGTGCCACACTTTCTTTTTGTATTTAAATAAACAAATAACAAAACAAACGATAAACGCATACATTTTGTACACTTTTACATTGAGATGAATATGAAAAAATAGTTGGTAGCTTGCCAGCATAGCATAGGATTGCTTCAGCTATACGCTGATAGCACCTATTTTTAGTTGGCAAATAGAAAGAGAAAACTTGAGAATGAATAAAATAATAAGGACTGCACTATACAATATTATGTCATTTGCTTTGACTCATTAAATAAATAAAAAACACAATAGAAAAGCGCCATAATAGATAGGTGCAATGACTGTTCTATATGTTTGACAATAATAAATTATAAAATAATATAATTATATATGATATATATATTAATTATTGTCAAACAGAAAAGTCATTACACCCATCTTATCTGGTGCTTTTATAAATATATGTATAAATATACATAAATATATATGTATATAAACACATGCATATATGTAGAAAACTTTTGTTATTCGGATCACTGAATTTATTTTTATTATCATTTGTTTATTCAGTGTTTACATATTATTGTTTTTCAGTGATTACTTACGCAAACTGCTGGTGCTGCGGCTGTGGTAGAGGAGGTTCAAAATTCTGAGGTTGACTTACAGCTGACATGTTGCTAAAATCAATAAATATGAATTAAGATTTCGCTGATCGGCAGATCCTAGGGCGTTTTATATATGTGCTTTACTTATGAAAGATAAAACGCCCGTTTTTGCTTTCTGCTTTCTATAATTGATATTCGGTCTTTAGCTTTGTTCTTATCTACACATCTTAAAAGTGTTATATGGAACTGCCAAGGTTTATTGATATACAGCGAAAATGGGTGTGAAGCATTCTCAGAGATTAGCAACCATATCAAATTGGAGCGCTGTGCATTATGAGTGAATGCACACGAAGCCATATTGACTGACTTACAATAGTTTATATACTGAATAACTTTTACTAATCTAGCATTAAAGTGTTAATTGAATCAGCAAAAATTAAGCGCTTATATAGTTACAGTGTATTATTTAATTCTAACTGAACAGTTGAGGGGAATTCAATGACGCCATTCACGCAGTGGGCGACAGATAAGCAATTTTGCAGTCACGCTTATTGAAAGTCATTAGTGGCATAATCAACTTTATTTGAATGATTTTTACACTAGCAGCAGCGTATTCTGCAGTCGACTCTCTCGATAATGTTATTTTTAACAGCCGAAATATGCTGAATATTGAAGAAGGCCAAAGTGCTGGCAAGAATAATTTGTTATAAACATTATAAAACGATTTAGATTAAAGGCCCCACAACTCAATACGAGTATAAATTGTTGTTATCAGGATATTGTACATTATCGATTGCTGTTGCTGCCTGGAAAATAACCGAGTTGGACAACTTCACCGAGACATTTGTTGATTTGTCAAGTTTTTGTTGCTTGTCGTTCGCTGTGTTTGGCATATTAAATCTGATCTGGTTTGGCAGGTAAGAACCTCGATACACTGGTTATCAGTGTTTCAGCATTTTTGGCAGTTCTAACACTGGACACAATTTTACGTAATTTTTGATGAACGTAGCAGCAGATGCCCCGTTATAAATTAAATTGATTGACGCACACTTGCGCCTCGCATAACTATGTATGTATGCATATATATATGATAGATGGTCATTTATCATGGTCATGAAGCTCACATAATTTGTTTTAATTGACTTTATCACTTTTCACTTATTCTCTTTCTGTTAATTTACAACGTTAAAATACATATGTCTTAATGTATGACAATATGCAATGAAATACTGTGTTTTTTTTGTTTTCGTATGATTCTCGGCGCTTCGTCGACGGCGTGTGGCACTCAACGAAAGCTTAAGGAATCTATGCTTTCGGCGCAACGGGAACTCTCTCTGCGAGCGTGCCGGCGTGTACTATTGAATATTGAAGTTTATTTTTTTTTATTTTAAGCAGTATAAACACGCAAACTGCTGAGCGGAAAGCTCAACGAATTCTACACATCAATTGTATCAGAGTCTGGCAACACTCGCCTGCTCGTGCTGCTCAACACTGATCAGTCAGCATTTTCCAGCACTGGTAATTCTTTCTACTAGTTTTTTCGTTTCGTCAACTGGACGACAATAATAATAACATTGATACGTTCGCGGACCCATTTTAAGAATATTTATTGTGAAAAATGAGTACGGCACGTTTTGCCCGTTCGGGGCGCGTACGAATCTGCATACTGATGAGCATGTTTGTGGGGCTTCTTATGATGATTGTCATTTACCAAATGTCCCAACAGCAACTGGACGAGACTCGAGCTTTTCGCTTACGTTGCGAACAAACCCAGGAAGGATTAAACACACAGCTGCAATGTAAGATACCCTTATTCTGCCAAGATTATACCATTATATTTATTTGATCACTTTTGTAGCGCTCACCGTCGACAAATTGACCGCACAGAAAAAGTTGGAAGCGATGCGCAGCGAAAAGCAGACGGTGCAGGACGATTACGAGAAGCAACAGGAAGCAGAACGTTCTTTGCAACAGAAATACGATGTGCAAGTGAGCAAGTTCAAGCTACTCAATGACGAGCACACCGAACTGCAGGCAGAATGTGCCAAAAGCAAGACACAATTGCAACAGCTCCGGCAGGACTGGGCTGCCCTGAAGGCAAGCATTTCTCTACAGAATCTCCAGCCGTGCACGAAGTATTTTAGATTTTCTCTACTTTTAGGCCAAGTACGAGGCACTACAAACAGTATCGGAGCACAAGAGCCACACGCTGGAGGCGAAGATTACCGAATTGAAGGCTCAGTGCAAAGTGGAGTCACAACAACAGCACCAGCAGCAACAGCTGATTAAGCCAGGTGAATCGTTGTCGCCAGAGACGACACCAGCACGTCGCTCGAGTCCCGCCCAGCTGGCGCACAGCATCGAGAAGCCGCGCAACGAAAAGTCATTCAACGAGCAAGTGCAAGTGAGTCAAGGGCTGTACAGAATTGGCGGCATTGCCGGGCCGAGCCAACAGGCAACTAACCAACAAGCAACAACTAAAATCCATGGTGTCGGTGCCGTTGCCGAGCAACGGCGGGAACTGCAACATCAGCCCATCTTCGAGGTGCGCAACAATCACAGCCTCATACTAAATTCTGTTGAAAATTTTCAGATTGTGCCCAAGTCGCTTAAAACATTAGCGGATGACACTGATAAACAGCATCAGCAAGAGCAGCCCATTTTAGCCGGCGCCGTCGCTGCAGCCGTTTCACCTCTGAGCGCACCACGCAAGTCTGGCTCCAGTACTCCAAATGCAGAGGCCTCGGCAAATGCCTCTGTGGCGCCCAAGGCCGTTGGCAGCAGTAGCAGCAGTGGTCAGCCACCATTGGCCATGCCACCGGCCAAGCCATCACAGATAGTTAAAGTAGAACGCAGGCTTCCCGAGAATGTGGCACCCATTCCAGATAATTTCGATGGCAAGGGCGAGCCAGCAGCGGATATGGATACGGCAGCCGAAGAGCTGCCCAAAAACGATAACAACAATCGTTATTCGAATGTGGTTAAAGATCTGGAGTCGAACAAAAACCCAGGTGACTCTGGCGCACATGAGGTGAAGGATGCTCTAAACGAGCAGAACTTCAATTTGCCCGGCGTTGGGCATAATCTATTTGATAGCGATCTTGTGGCGGCACGTGCGGCAGAGGCGGACAACAAATTGATCGCTGCCGATGCAGCCGCCGTTGGTGGTGGTGTTGGCGGTGGTGATGATGATGACGACGATATGCTTGGCGATGTGGCGGTCAAGCAGCCCCAGCATTTGCTCGAGAACTTAAACTTAAACAACGAGATCGCTGGAGATCAGGGCAAGGAGTTTGCCGATGGTGTGCACTTGGAGGATGGCATGGATGAAGATCAAGATGGTAACTCCAGTTAGTTCGAATGTCTCGACTGTATTTGCTAAACGATTCATTTACTTTTCCAGAGGACGACTACAATGTGCCGGCACGCAAGCAAGGCGCCGACGCGCCCGTTAGGAATTAGTGGATTGTCTCTAGGTCAAATAATCCATTGTATTTTATAAAACTGCAGCTCTTCTGAAATACTTGGTTAAAAAAAAAAAGAAACAATAACCAACCACTTTAGTTGTTAAGTTTAGGTCCCATTTTCATTACTATTAGATTTCTTTCAAATTCATAGAAACATTTCAACATTAGCAGCGGCCAATAGTCAACTGCAATATTTAATTCGACTTACTACACTCTATAGTTTTCATTTTTTTTGAGAGTATTTTAGTTTTCTCTTAAGCGTTCCTAAATTAATCAAACATTTTATTTGGTTTTGTAAAATTTGTATAAATTCAATGAATTGCATAGTTATATATGTATATACATATTTACAAAACTGACAATTTTTTTCATAATCTTTTTTTTTTAGTCATTTTGATATATAGAATTGAAATATTTGAAATTATATTATACATTTAAGTTGTTTTTATCAGTGCTCGCAGTTGGCTATTCGGGCATCCATTTATCCAACTTGTAAGTGTATACTTTGTTTTCTGTGATAAGAAACTTGCTGAGCTGCATTTTTTCGTTGCTTTAAACAATTGTGTCTATACTCATATACAAGAATATATGTTAAGTCAATACCCTGAAATAGTTATTTAGTTAGTTCTTAAGTGAAGAATTGAATTGATCGAACAAAAACGTGTCTGAATGAAATAGAACCTTTATTTGAAGCATAATAAATTGAATTGCATAAATGTTAATCGTATATCTTATATTTAATATCTTTTTGTTTTGATCTTAATAATAGGACAATTGCGATAATTATATTAACTGGCGCTCTGGCATACTTTAATTAAAAACGCAAATAACTGAAAGAAACTGAATAAATCAAATAAAGAATGAATATCAAATCAAAACTAAGATTAAAAATCAATGTGCTTCACTGTGTGTGCGCCGTTATCCATGGATGCAACATGATCTGATCCAGCGGCAACCGATGCTGTGGGTTTAAGACTAATAGCTTGGATATCAAATGAGCTGCCGCTTTGGAAACGTGTTCCGGCAGTTTATAGTCGACATTAAGTATCTTCTTGTACGTCTCCTCAAAGTTCTTAGAGTAGAATGGCGCATTACCCACCAGGAGCTCGTAACACAGCACACCCAAGCTCCACAGGTCTACGTTCTTGGTGTGCGGCTTGTTTAGCACCATTTCGGGCGGCAGATAATCAACTGTGCCGCACAGCGTCATCCGCATCGAATTCGGCTCATGCACCGACCACCCAAAGTCGGCAATCTTCAGCACACCCTTGTGGCCCAACAGCAGATTCTCTGGTTTGATATCCCGATGAATGATATCACGCTCATGCAAATACATTAGTGCCGAGCACAGCGCCTTGATATACGTTGCCGACTGGCGATCATCGAATCGCTTCAGAGGCTGCGCCTGCAATGCAGTGAAGAGCGTGCCTTGAGGCGCATACTCTAGTATCAAATAGATGCGCGCGTCGTCATGAAAGTAGGCGTAGAGGCGCAGGATGTGCGGATTGCGCAGATGCGATTGGATTTCGATTTCGCGTCGCACTTGATGCTCCACATTCGATTCGCCAATCTGTCGCTTGAAGAGCACCTTCAAGGCGACAACAAATTGAGATTCCTTTTCGCGTGCCAAATACACATTACCAAATTTGCCGCGACCCAGCTGCCGACCAATGTCAAAGTTGCTTAAGGACCAGGTCTTTTTGGGTTTGGCTGTTGCTGTAGCCGTTGCAGTCTCTTTAAGGAGGTTGAGTTTTATCTTAGTTGTCACCGTAAAAACAGTGAAGCTTACCAGTCTTGTCCTTATCATTGCTTTTGCTGCTGCCTGCTGCAGTGGCTGACAACGGCGGTTGATTCTCAGTCCTGGCCACAGCTGCAGCTGGCAGCTGCTGTTGTGTCTGTTGTTGTGGTGCAGCTATTAGTGGCGTCTTTGTTGTAACTAATTTGGCGGCAATTTTGCTGGTGCTTGCCACAGGCACCACATTCTCAATTGTTGGCTAAGCATGTTTGTAGGTAATATAATATAAAAGCACGTTTAAAATTATTAGTTTTGCAATCATACGCACATTTTTCGCCAACATTAATTGCTTTTTCTGCACTGCTATTGCAGCAACCGCAGCAGAAGTGCTGGTTCCTGGCTTTGGTAATCCATTTTCCTTATTTCGCAGCACATTGCTTGGCTTGTGCGACATTTTTTTTTTGTTGAACTCTAAATTTTTTGTTGTTTTGTCGATTCGAAAGCCAATCGGTTGAAACTCTAGGGTAGCTCTCTGTCACCTCTGTGAAAATAAAATGCCGTTCGTTTGAATTGAGAAGCGCCAGCACGCGTTGCCCAGTGAATGTCGATTACACAAGTGTATGTTATCGTTGACAGCCGAATGGCAACAGCTGTATGCACTTGGGTGAAGAACAATATGGTGATTTTCACACTACACTGTATTTGTAGATTATTATTTTTATATTGTTTTAAACAAATTAAAGTAATCGTAATGCCAAATATGTGAGATCAATTTGTCGACTGTTACTTTGTGTTTGATTGTGTATGTTAGTTGTTAGTCAGTAGATGCACTTAACTTTTGAATTTGTGTGACGAGTAACAGTTACGTTCGGTTATCGTTCGTATTTAATTCGTATGTTGGTGCTGCAATGCGAATGTCTCTCTGAATAGAGCAAGAAAATGGCGTAGATGTCGAAAAATCGTTTTAGAAAAATTGTGCAAAACTCCAGTGGCAATTATTATAAAGTGAAATCTTAGGAAACAAAATGTTTCCCGGTGGCAACACCAATGCCAATTTAGGCTACAACAAACATAATCAATATATGCAGCAACCGTCACATTTTTTAGCTGCCCCAGTTCGCGGTCCTAGTCCAGTTCCCAGCCCAGGAATTGGCAATCCACTGGGTGCAGCAGCAGCGACGGTCATGCCACTGAATATGCAGGGCAGCATAGACTGGGCGCAGCTAGCGCAGCAATGGATACACATGCGCGACTCGTCAGCAGCGGCGCCCATGGCTAATTTTAGCATGAATATGCCGATTGCGCCTCCGCCGCCGATCATTAGCAATGCCCCAGAGTACCACCAACATCAACACCATCAGCAGCAGCAGCCGGCAGTACGTCTGCAACAGATGAAAACAGCATCGCAGTACGAGGAGCACGGCGAGGCGGAAATGGACATGGACATAGATGAAGAGGAGAATGAAAATAATGTGCGTGCTCTGCATCACATTGAGAGTCTGCCACCGCCTCCCATTGTTACGCAATCCCAATGGATGGCCGGCAGGGCCAATGATGTGCCCATTACAGTGCCATCCAGCGACGCAGGTGAGTGCCACACATTTAATTCTTAGCCATGCATTTAAACTTCTCTATTCCTATGCTAGTCGGCTCTGGCACTCAGAAATGGAACGATTGGTCTACGCGTAACAATCCCACCTCGCATATTCCATCGCTTTTAAAACTCAACGTTTGCAATCCCAATGAACCACCACAGTTGCCGCTGCAAACGTATCAGCCGCCGCACAATAACACCAGCGTTGGCGGTAGCGCCGCCGCCTGCTCAACCAGCGATATTGATGCAAACAAGCGTAAAATGTTGCCAGCATGGATTAGGTAAGTGAAAATTAAATGATGGTAATCTGATCATAGCCAGATAAAGGATTTCTCCATCAAATTCATATATAACATGTTAGGAGCAAAAGTTTCATTGATGTCAAAGTAATGAAAAGTTACTTAAGAGTTAATTTGGATTATTGTTTAATGTGGCTGTTTTTGAATTGCAGAGAGGGTTTGGAGAAAATGGAGCGTGAGAAGCAGCGTCAGCTAGAGCGACAGCAACGCACAACGCCGGAGCCCGAATTGCCAGCGATCAATGTTAAGCAAGTATCAAGCAAAACACTAACAACACCTGTTAATCAATTGAACATTTCGAACGTGGTAAGTAGAGAAGTGCGTCTCTGGCTGCATTTGACTTGAATTTTGACTTGTGCAAGTGTCGAGTGCAATTGCAACATGAAACTCAATTGGTTGCCCAAATGCACACAAACAATGCACAGCAGACCAAATTGTCAACGTACTAAACAGAACGCCCTGCCTTTTACATATGAACTTGACCACAATCAGGCAAGCGACAGCGAAGATTCAATTGCCGCTAATGAGGAGGCAACGCATGTGGCCAACATGGCTCAGCTAATAGGTAATGATGTATTGAGTAAAGCCACTAACAGCGATGACGAGCACGAGCACGACCAGGACGATGATGATGACCAAGAGGACGACAAACAGCAGCAGCAGCAAGATACAGTCAGTCGAGACAGTGTTGCAACTGTTGCGGGGGCAAGCAATGCTGAAACTGCAATAAGTGGTAAAAACTACGAAGAAAGACTCGCCGATTTGGTAGGCATCACAATTTTCACACAAGGTGCGCTCAGCCAGGCAATGAAACCTAAAACCAGTTCGTGGCCCAGTTGCTGGCAATATAAGCAGCAAATTAGTAGAATAGTTATTCTCAGTAGTCAACAGATTGTACACTGAACTATTAATGTGGTGAATCAATCAATCATTTGGTAGATTTGTATATATGTGTATTAATATAATATTCATTTATTAATTAATATACTTACTATATTGACCACTTACTATGTATATTACATATGTTGTCAGAATTCTTAGATCCCAATTTGTGTTTTTAAAAGTGCTTACAAGCAAGTTAAGAAAAGTTGAATTTAAACATTCGTTTCTGTAGATTATTTATAAAATATATGCTTCTTAAGCGACTGTGGAGAGAAAATGAATTATCAAAAAATATGAGGACTCGTTTAATGGTTGACGGTTTCATTGTCTTGCGCCACTTTGTCATTGAGAGGCATTTGAAATAGCGCAAACCAATCTATCCAAAAACCAATCTATAGATGCTTGTTGTGCGTCGCACACTAACCGAAATACTGCTGGAAACCACAAACGAAGAGATTGCAGCTATTGCTACTGAAACACTCAAAGCGCATCGCGCTCAAGGTACATTTATATTAAAACTATAGAACGTTAAGCTTATCGCCACAGATCTTTTACAGTGAGAAAATTTTAGTGTGTGTCCGCTTCTGTAAGTACAAATATGTGTGGCTCTCTTTTTTTTTTGTCACTCAATGCTTGTGTGGCAAATGCTCAAGTAAGTTGGGCGAAATTTACAAAAACAAAAAAGGCGCTGAAAACGTTTGGAATTGTCCACAGGAAGTCGGGAGGAAGTCGTCTTTAAATTGTGATGATGATCGAGTTTTGCGTTGATTAGTTTTGAAAAATTTTAATTTTAATTTTTTGTCACTGCTTTACACTACTTGAAACAAACAATCCAATCACATGCTGAATTTAACTATATAATCGTTATATATATAATAAATATATATGTGTGTATGTAAATCAAAAGCGTCATCAGCCCAAGTGATTCGCAAAAGCGCCTTGTCCTCCATTACCGGCAACTTGGGTAAGTAACAAATTCCAATTTATCTCGTAAGATCTTGAACACTTTTGTTTAATAGGTAGTCTGAGTTTTTTGCTTACCCCTTCCCCCTTGCCACCCAACCCAAACACAAACCCCACGCCCACAACTCCCCCCCATTAAAGTATTCTATCCATATGTTGTATACCGTGGACGGGATTGGCTAACTAAACACATTTGCTTCACATATGCGTAAATTTTGCTTGATTCTGTCCAAGCTAAATCGGTCTGAACACTTAAAAACATCGAAATCAAATTAAAACGTTCTTCGGTCGGTCAAGTTTGGTACCCTGTTTTTCGTCACTCTCTGTCTCTTCTAAACTATCTATTTAACTCAAAAAAAAAAAAAGAAAAGTATTTATCAAAAATAAAAAACAAAAATAAAGAAAAGCGCGCCTCTTTCAATGTACGCTTGGCAGCAACAATTAGCACTTGATTGATTTGAATTATAGGCTTAGCTGTCTACGGCGACTCCTCGAGCGATAGCGAAAACGATGAAGCCGCTGATGACGCCAACGATGGCACTCAAGTCGAACGCATCGATGCATCTTCTAAAGAGGATGATGATTCTGCCGAGCTTAGCATGGACGAGCTTAAGGTATTTAACTGATTTACATATATATTTATAAGGCAACATAATAATATATATTTTTGATAGGCACGCATACGCAAAAGCAAACGTGCCTTTGAGAAAGTCATTGATGACATCGAGGAACGTGTCTCGAAGCAGGAGCAATTGGATGAGCAAAAGCTACAGCATCACCGCAAGCTGGAACTTGAGCAAGCCGAGGCTGCCAGGCAGTCCGCTCAGAGCGGTCAGCGGCATGCAGATACGCCAGTCAATGAAAATACAACTGCAACGACAGCAGCTTCTGCCAATGACAAACTGCATCAATTTAGTGGTATGTAATGTGTAAAATTAACCCCATCAGGCACGAGTTCCAATTTACTGACCCTGATTATGCAAAAATTCCATAGTAAAACGTCTGAGTCGAAAGGAGCGTACAACGCGCTTCAGCGACAACAAGGACGGTAAACCGGCTCCGAATTATGTGAGCCAAGTGGTTGCAGCTGCGACGGTGCCAAGCAGCAGCATAATGCCACAGAAAGCAAAGCCTGTCCCCAATCCGGCCACCAATTTGCTACAGATGCCCGAATCCATGGCTAGCATGCTGAATGCGGCAAACAAGGCGCTCGACAAGGCAAACAAAACGTCCAAAAAGTCGAAGAGCCGTCGTCGTCAGTCCACCTCATCCTCGTCTTCCAGCAGCGGTGATAGCAGCAGTCGCAGCTCAAGCAGCGACACCAATACCAGCTCCAACAGCTCAAAGTCCTCCCGCAATAGCAATGGGAGCAGCACTCGTAGCAGCACTGCTGCCAAAAAGCATGGGAAGAGCAGCCACCGGCAGAGCAGAGGTAGCAGCGGCCACCGACATCGAAGCGACTCCAGTCGCAAGGGTCGTCGCAAGGACCACCATAGTAGCAGTCGCCATAATTATGACCGTCATCGAAGTAGTCACGAGAGTCGCGAACGCGATCGAGATCGGGATCGGCATACAGTTCACTATAGCAGCCAGCAACAGCAGAATCGGCGACGAGGTGGTCGCCATCAGCGAGATTCGAGCAACTCGGCAGAGGAGGAGGGCAGCAGCAGCTATAGACGCGGCTCGCGGCACAGCAGCAATCGCAGCCACCAGAGCAGCAGCTATAGCAAACATCGAGAACGGACTCGATCCCGATCCAATTCGCGCAGTACACACAACTCGCATTCGTCCGTTTCCACATCGCATCCGCATCCGCATCGCAAGCGTAAATAAATAAATATGCAATATTTGAACAGTCTTCTGTTGACGATGATACTCTTTAATGCAACTTAAAAATTATACAAAAATTATAATAAATGTTTTAATTGATATCTCCTATCCGTACAGCGAATTTAATTGTTGGTCGCAAATCGTAATGATTATAAACTAAATATATGTTTGCCTGCATTCTTCAGTCTTCTGTTACGAAACGAGTAAGTGCAACTCAATTTTCGAGTAAAACAGCTCCAAAGTCCCAAAGAGGAAAATCAATTTGAATTATGAAAAGATTTGGTCGATGCGTGTTATTTCAGTTAAATTAGACTTGGCACACATGCTTATTTATTAAATATCTTAAAGACCTTCCATACATATTCGTTCATATATTTGCAAGCATTTTGAGATGTTTTGCTTTGTTATTGAATTAAACATAGAACTATTTATTTATTACATTCAAAGTATGGCTAGATTATACAATTTAGTAAAAATGCAAATGATGTCGACCAGTTGTAGAAATAAAATTGTTGTTGTGGAACTAACATGCACATAAAATAATATTGCGAATAGAAATATTTCAAAAATTGATCACTTTGTTTAAGACAAAAACTACACATTAAAACTTGTCCACTACCTTTGGCAATTTGAGCCAACATTAAGCGACTGTTATGGCCTATCGCGCAAGTCGACAATTGAAAAATAATACAAATTCGAAATAAAAATATCTAGTTTGGCCTAGTCTTGGTTTAGCGGCGATTAGATTGACTCTTGTTGTTCCAGCGAGATTGCTGTGACCGCTGAACGCGATGCGACGGCTGAGCTTGATGCTCGCAGGCATCTGCACGACGCAAAACCTCAGCGTATGACAAATCCAGCCTCTTCAGCTTGTGGAACTCCTGCGACACCGTATTTGGATGGAACTCAACACCATTGACTTCGATAACGCAACCGTTGCGCTTGGCGCGATTGGTGCTCACATTACGATTGTATATAACCATTGGCGAGCCATTCCATTCGGTGCTTGAGCGTTCCGCTGGCACCCGGCGGCCCACAGCGCGCTCGGGCGCAAACATTTCCGGGCGCATGGGCACAAAGTCTTTGCGGGTGCGTCGAGCACTATGAGTGGAACCGGTTTGTGCCAGCGGTGAGGGTTGTGCAAGTGGTGACTCAACGCGACTACCATTGATGTGCAGACTACGGTTCTTGCGACGATTTCTCTTCTTAATGCCCACGCCAACGGTTAAATACTCGAGTGGTTCACGCTTCAGTGGAGTCAAGACACGACCGTTCTCCTCGATCGATTTAATGGCATTCGTATTCGGATTCGGTGTGCTACCAAGCTGGGCAATGGACGTGGAGCTTGCCTGGGATACGCGGTTCTCCTGATTTTTGCATTCGGTAATATGCTTCTTGGCAGTCTTGCGCTCCAGCTTGGTGACGCACTCGGACATGGCAAACGATTGATCGGAAAACACCGATGAGATAATACTCTGTGTATCATCACCAAAGTCAACAGAGAATTCCTCGTTGGCTGGTGGATCATTGGTGATTGGAGTTGACTCATTCTTTGGCTGTCCTCCATCCTGATCGGATAATTTCGGTTTCTCGCCATCTTCTTTGTTGTCGGCGGCCTTCTTCAGCACACCAAAGATCTCCTTAAACAGCTCCCTGTACTCGGGCCGACTCTGGAAATGTGTGTCAATGGGGGTGACGTCGTCGTAAATGCTTAGCTTGCACTCCTCGCCATTGCTTATTGAGCACAAAAAGTAACCGGGACGCTCGTCCGTCTGTGTATACTTATTGCTGGTCTCCTCCGAAAACCCAGACGACGATGTCTCCGCCTCGGAGAACTCTGTGGACGCCCGACCACGAGCACTCTTGGCATTCTTGCCATCATCTGCTGCAGTTGTAGTTGCAGGTTTACTGGTCTCCTGATCGGCCACCGTGTTGAGCTTCTGAGTGGTTGATTGCACATCGTTTGGCAGCTGGACGGCAGTGTCGCCATTGATTGGATTCGGTTTGCGCACATTTGATGTGCGCTGCACCTCCAGCAGAGCTTCATATTTCTCGACCAGATCTCGGTATGGATTCGGACTGCCAGCGCTCTTCAACTCCAACAATTCCGCCGAATTTTCTGCCAATTGTGCGCTAAATTCACTGCCCAACAGGCTCCGTTCGTCATCTTCGGCCACGTCGTCGGTCTGAGCCACAGATGATTGGCCGTCATTGTTGGAGGCCTGTTCCTCCATGATGCGCAAGCAGCGACTGCACATCTGCCCTTGCCGCACATCATCCAGCAGCGAGAACTCATCTTGCATGGACATCATCTCCTCGTTTGTGCTTGTAATTGCATTACGGCTCTGCAGTGTTTGGTTCTCTTGGATAATGGCCACCAGCTGCTCCTCCAGTTCGACATTACGCTGCCTTTCCGCCATAAAGTTACGACGCAGTAGCTCCAAATCGGTTATCAAACTCAACAGCTCCTCACTTTCCTCACCCTTGATGCCGGCGGCAGCGGCTGCTTCGATAATCTCCTCCGGGCTGCCCACATCGCTCAAGGTGATCGAACGATCATTGGCATGCGATAACTCCGTGATGCCCGTTGAGTTCGCGTTTGCAGTAAATGAGTTGTTCTCCATGGGCGTGGCATTCATGTCGGAAGTGCTGCCCGCTGTCCACGGTTTGGGTAAGCTAAGCAGATCGATGTTACGCTCCTGTTGCTGCTGCTGCGATGGCTTTTCATTTTTACGCCGTTCCGCACTTAGGCGGCGACGTGTCTCCTCCAGCTGCTGGTTGAGCTCCTCGCAGCGTGCCTCGAGAGATTCAATGTTGGCGCCCAGCGATTTGATTTGCTTCTTGTCGCGCGACTTCTCCAACGTTAGCCGGTGATTGCCACGCTCCAAATCCTGTATACCCACCTCAAGCTGCTCGTAGACCTTCAGGCGTGTATCGTTTACCTCGGTCATGGCGTTGATCTGCTTGCGCAGATGCACAATTTCACGCTGTTGCTCTTCGTTGCGGCACTTGTGCTCCTTCAGCATTATCTCCAGATCCTTGTTCCGCTCGAGCAGCGTTTTGCCCAGCTCCGCTGCCAGCTGCAAGTCATTGAGCATGAACTGCGATGATACGTCCACATCCGACTCACCGCAGGTGTCTTCCTCAAGCTTATTGCCGTTCATATTTTTAATTTGATGTCTTGGTCAGTTTCTGTTGTGGTGAGTGAATTTTTCAGTAATTATTATTCGCCTTGACGACCACAAATCACACAAATCACATGTTTATTGATTTTTGCCTTACGTTTTGGTTGATGTGAATGTTGGTTCTCTGCGCATATTCTGCACGTCAATTACCAGCTTAGGCACTGAGCTCGCCTTTTCTTTATGCTATCCGATACACCGATTTAGATTCGCTTTCGTCTTGCTATTTACACAGATATATATAGATATATATTTTGCTCGTTGCGTCACCGATTTTAAGGCAATCGCCAATTGCATAAGTTAACAACGACAAAAGTTTTGCTTTTATGCTCGCTTTATGCCCAAGCGCAAGTGCAAGTGCAATGCAACCCTAAAATTAAAAAACGGCAAAAACCAACCCCTTGTAGCTGTTAAACCCAGGGACGTAGACAGGGAGGCCTGCGAAACACATATAAATACAAAATACATATAAAATGCAGGTCAATTTATTGCATCCATTATCAGTTCGTATTCGTATCCATTTAACTTACGTCGGCTTCTTGAATTTTAGCTGTGGGCATAACACTTTTATATGCATGTTATAAATTAGATTATTAAATTATAGAAAACTGGACTTCAGTCATTAAATTTTCTATACGTATATATTTAAATATGAATGCACACTGCGTGTAATATTGGCTTGAAATAAGTTCAGTTTGATATGTGATTGTGTGCCGCAAACCTGTTTGGTAAACGCTTCAGCTGAGACTGAAAGCCATACCACCAGCCATGACAACTCTTAAAAAATTGTCGTTTTTCTTTGCTCAAATATATATATATATATGTATATATACAAAGGTGAGTCTTGACAAAGAACACAGGGTCAGCAGCAACAGATTATAAAAATTAGCAAGTTCACCTTTACCGCAATTTGTCTAGTGTTAAGCAAATATAAACATAAACATAAATGGAGATTTGTGGTTGAGCCAAGCCAGTGTTGTGTTCCCCATTTAAATGAGCTGCCTACGCCTTTAAAAACAGCTGTTCTCGACTAGGGTGAAAACCAAAATGAAAAAAAGCTCCCAAGTTCAAAAGAAAATATTTAAAATATTTATTAATGTATATAAATACATATACCAATTTGATCGAAATTAGAAATATGTATATTTGGTACAATATGTACACATAGTTATAGCTAATATTAATGTGTTAATATATTTATCATAACGAATATCTAGTTTTAATTTAAACTGAAATTTTTATAGACATTGGAAAACTTGTACAATTTTGGGCAGAATGAAGCGTATTTAATTTTAAATGAAATACGTTTAATCCTCGCTTTGCGATGTTCTTAAGTGTTGCTCCTGTTGCTGCTGCTTGAATCGCTGCTCGTAGGGATCACCGTAGTTCACCTTTCCGATCTCATAGTGGGCCATTTTATTGCGATGAATCGTGAGCAAGGCGCCACTCTTAAAGTTGTCCCCGCAGACGCCACAGTTGTAGGGACGCAACAAAATGGGCGGGAGTGATTCGCCCTCCCGCCGGAGTCGCATCCGTTCAATGTCCTCGGCACGTCGCTTGTTCACGCGACTGTTCTCATAGGGATCGACGGGATCGAGGTAATCCACGCCCTCCGGCCCAGTCTCATGGTGTCGCTTCTGGTTGCGATGAATGTTTAAGAGGGAGCCGCACACAAAACTCTTGTCGCAAACGCCACATGCGTAGGGTCGTTCGCCCGTGTGCCGACGCATGTGAATCTTTAGATCGTTAGACTGCACAAACCTCTTGTCGCACTTGTCGCAGGCGTAGGGACGATGGCCGGTGTGGAGGCGCATGTGGCGTGCTAGTTTGTTTTGCGAAATGAATTTCTTGGCGCAGATTTTGCATTCGCTCGGACGCTCGCCGGTGTGCTGCCGCTTGTGCAGATTCAGATCCTGGCCGCGTGGAAACGCCTTGTCGCATTCGTCGCACTTGTACGGATTCTCGCCGGTATGCCGTCGTATGTGTATCGTTAGGCTGGAGACGGGAAAGCTAATGCCACAGTAGGGGCACTCACGGCGCTTGGCAGCACGCTTGGGCGGCACACTCCCGGCAACATCGTCGGCATCGCCACTGGCGGCGACGACTTCCGGGTGAAATGCAATCAGATGACGACGCAGTGTATCCTGACGTTTGAACAATCGCGGACAGTGTTCGCAGATGAGGGCGCCGGTGCTGCTGTGCTCCCTGGCCAGCTCCTGGGCGGCAACATTTGCCGCTTGCCTGTGTGCGGTGGCAAAGTGGCGAACCAACGATTTATTTTTAGCAAAGATCCGTGGACAACTGACACATTTGTACATATAGTTTTGGGAGTGCGTCAGTCGCATGCCCAGCTGTGAGGGCCGCTCTTCCAAAAGATCGGGCTCAACACATATCTCTGCATCGGAGTCTTCCTGTACAAGTTCGCTCGGTTCGTCATTGTTGTTGTTCAGCATGGACTTTTCCTCACATGGTGTTTCTTCCGAGTGTACCAGATCCGCCTCCACTTCCGCCTCCTCTTCCTGTAGTTCAATGACGGACTCGCATTCATCCAACTGCACGAAATGATCTTCCTCTTGCACTAATTCCTCGTACTCGTCCACATCTACATCGACAACGGTAGCAGCTGATTGCTCCCGCTCCAGATGGCTGCACAATTCCTGTAGCGTCTCATTGGACTTTTCGACGTCGCGTATAAACTCATAGGCACTGATCAGGCGACGCGTGCAGCTCTGGCACAGCTGTGTGGGTAGATTCGGTTCGTTCCAGTTGCACTGCAAAATAGTTTTTCGCTCAGATTACAAAGTTCGGATTGAATTAGTTGTAGTGTTTTTATTAAAAATACCTTCACATTGGATACGTTCTCCAACAGCTGCCACAGCTCCAAGTTCAGGTCGTTAAACTCAATTTCATCGCGAAGGCATAATGTGGTTTCGTGGGACTCCAGGCACACGCGACAAGTCTGCGCACTTACACTTATATCGACTTGGTCTGGTGCCTCAATCTCATCCTCGACACTTTCCATTTTATCATAGCCCCGGCGTAGGCGCTTCTTATATCTTCTATCAATTTTACCCAACACTAACAGCTACACATGCAACTGTGGTCACCCTAAATTTCCAACATAATCTAGCATGTTATTAATAGCAGCATGATGTTGTTCTTTGAACACCCGTTTGTTCTCTAAAAAAAAAGTCTAAACATGACTTGGTAGTGCAGTTTTTTAAGAAATGGTCTAGTTAGCGGCATAATGATAGAAATGTTTTTCCAGTTGGCGTCCATTCATTTCCAGTAATATATGAAAAGCTTGTTGATATTTGAAGCTGAATTTAACGCTGCTTACTGTTTATATATGATAACGTGCTGTAAGGAAAAATAGATACTGAGCTTAACATTTTATATCGATGATATCGATAGCTAGGAAGAGAAAAATATCGATAATGAAAAAGTCCATTCATAATATTTATGAAGCCAAAGAATACCTAAAAAATACTACGATGCCAGTTGGTATTTCTAAATTAAGAGAGAACACTCTCACACTATCTAAATAAAAATGTCCATTACTTGGTGTTTTTATGCAATAGTTTCGGAATTTGCTTCAAAGTCCGGAATCATTTTATTAAAACTTTCAAATGAAAGCGCTGAATTGGAATTATTTGGAAACATTCACCCGATCGCAAGACCAAATTTACAATAAAAGTATTTGAGATAAAATTTATACGAGCGCGATTTGTATGTAAGTCTGGAGTGCCTTACAAATAAACTTTATTTAGTCTTTAAATGAAAATTAAAATCGTCTTAGTTTTTAATTTACAGAGATTTCTTCAAAACATACAAAAGCTATAACAGCAATTAAAAATATTAATTTAGATTATAGTCTCGAATTTTGAGATTCTATACCTGAAATTTAATAATAATAATATAATGAAATACAAAATGAATATTAAATTAATTGCAAAAAGTTTCATTCATTGTAGATAAAAAATAAACTCAGCACCTATTCTACATATCTGGGTGCACTAGGATTATGGGGCAGTGATAAAAGCGGCACGCCCGGTGTATACTCCGTTGGTGGTGCTGTTGGTACCGCAAAATTTGTATACATGGGATAGCGTGGTATGAAATCATCTGTGCGATTATGCTCATTTACGTCCGTATCGATGAACTTATCACCAATATGCGTAGCTTCCTCAAAGGAAGGTGGTTCTGAAATTGAGAAATTTTAATTCACTAGTGTTGTGAACAGATTTTGGTCGCTTAA
Source organism: Drosophila cognata (assembly GCA_035041535.1). NCBI lineage: Eukaryota > Metazoa > Arthropoda > Insecta > Diptera > Drosophilidae > Drosophila > Drosophila cognata. The sequence goes on along the minus strand of JAWNLC010000694.1, from coordinate 509,077 downwards.
GTGATGCTTACTGCAAGTATCATAGGTAGGTGGTAGATCTGCCGCTGCACCCGATGGCGTATCCGGGGTGGGAGGTATCCACTCCGCCACATGTGCTGGATTCTCCGCACTTTGCGCTAATGGTATAGTGCCAATAATAATAGGCATCTCAATATCCGAGTCCGTATGGCAATCACCAGTCTTAATGGCCATTTTGATGTGGTAGGACACGTTTATAATGCGATTGTTTCGAGATGAGGGCGGCACGGGCGGTATGTCAAGGCTGGCAGTGATTAGACGCTTCGATAAGCGTCGGACATGTTCGGGTTCCGATTCCTCGAAGAGAATATTTGAATGCTTGCGTGTTTTGTAGGAGGGCGTAGTGGCCCTGAACTCATAGATTTGTATCAGGGATATTTCGATGCCGTGCAGATCGTAGCCATGCGACTGATTATCCACATGCAGGGTATAGTGTATCCTCTGACCTGGCGCATAGCCACCAAAGGGTATTGTTAGCGTTGAGATGACCGGACCCGAGGAACAGGGCCAGCAGCAAAAGTACTTGATTTCCTCATTTTTGATGGGTATCTAAAAAAAATATTTATATTATTTACAATTTAAGAGAATAGAAGAGACTCAAGGATCTACCAGCATCTCAGGATACATATTGAGATTATAGGTCTGCAAGACCGTTATTGGCTGCTTGAATTCATTATTGAAGCGCCAGGAACGATCAACCACGAGTGAGACCTCGTAGGCGATCTTGCCGTACTTCTCCACACACGACGTCGGGCAGTCCAGTGGCAAGGGTATTTGGAATACGTAAGTGTGCGTCCCCAGCGGCAATTCACCCTCACCGAAGACATTTGTTCGAGTGTTCAAATAATATTCGCTGCCCCGAAAGTGTTCTGTATAGTGCTGGGTTTTACCGTTAACGGTGCGAGAGCGCTGCTCGTCCCATCGCACTTTCGCCTCTCCTTCGAACAGTATATACACCTCTGTATAGATAAAATTAAATACATCATTAAGCTCTGCAATAAGTTTGATCTTTGGTATTTGCAAGCTACTCTTTGTTTCGGTGTTTTGCCGGCTCTGAGCTGTTTGGATAAAAGCACACTTCTCTTCACTAAATAAACTTTGCAACAAACATCTGTCACTGTACTAATGAGCTTTTTTATATCTTGCGTCGCTCAGCACCAAAATATATATGCTCGTTTATTTCATGTTTGCGTGTTGTTTTTTGTCTCCACATTGCGCTTTTCATTTCTATTTTATAATACTAACAAATATATAATATGTAAATCTATATATTTAAGTCAAGCAAAATATTAAAATTATTTTTCTTTTTGTTTTCGTTATGATAGCAATTGTAAGAAGCATATAATTTATTATTTTAAAAGCTTGTTTTTAATACGCCCTAAAAATTTGATTGCATCTTATCAGTACGCGTATTGAAGCAGTAAGATTATTCTCAGCATAAGGTCAAGTTCGTGATAATTAGCATTGAGTAAAGAGCAGCAGCAGCATTTTAAAATTTCAAATTACCATTGACAGACTTGTTGCTTGTGGTATTTAAAACAACGCGTCCATTAATTGTTTCGCCGCTGTAGTAAATAGGATTGGGCCGATCGAATTCGAAAACACAAGTAGAGGGCATGGTAAATGTCGACACAATCTTTCACTGCCAACTTTAAAGTAAGTATACATATAGAAAACTAATTATTAATGGAATGCCTTACGCGACTCAAACAACTACGGCGCCCAAAAGTCCCAATACGAATGAAAAGTCGAACATCCAAATGCGCTGAAGAGCAAAATATTAGAGAGCGCGAGAGTGCTGACCTAACGTGACATCATCAGTTGAGAACTTTAACGTTAAAGCAAAAGCTCCTCACTTAGAGAAATTAAATGTTCTAAGAGCTCAGCTATCGCTTACAGTTTTTTTTGTTGATGATACTGCAACCGGCTTCAAACGCAATATAGTTTGCTCTTATACTGCCTAGATTGAAGAATATTAAAGAGTTATGCGAATGTGTGTGTGATAATTATGCAGAAAGTTTTCCTATATACAAACATTTATGTTTATTAGCAATTTCAAAATGGAGCGACCGAAAAATAAACATATGCGTATCTTTCTTTTTTGTGTTTTGATCTTAGTTTCAGTTCGCACTTAGCACTGTGCGATGAGGATTAATATGGACTCAATTAGGCTATTAACTAAAAACATAATATTTCAATATCAGATTCTACTTTTCCAGGCTACCCTGTGTCGACGTTTTTTCCATCAGGATGCTCAACAACGGTGCTGTGTCTCTGCCAATACAGCTATCGATCAATCTAAATTAATATCGATAAAACGTACTATCAATAACACTAACAATAGCATCGATTAATATAAGTTAGCAATTACACTAATATGAAGCAATGTTCCTATCAATATATGCCATACATCATATTTGGTATCTTTCCATAAAGTGACTAAATCAGATGAAGAAATTTATTTGAAGTTTATATGCTAATGTTGGTGCTACCCGTATTGATCAACGACGTTGTTGTATGATTGGATATTATGCGTGAGACTTAAGCAGTGTTCCAGATCGCCAGTATGCGTATTCCATTGGCCGATTTGCAAGAGCGGACTACGTACCGATTAGCAAATCTGGGATTAGAGCCAAAGTCGATTAAAGCAGCCCAGCCTAAAGTCAACAGGGGTGTCAAGGAAAGATCTGTCCAAAGTAGAAAAATCCGATGAAATTGTGCAGTTCCGAGAAGTCGACACATGCCTCAGCGGAACACACTGGAGGCTCAGTTAGTAGTCGTTAATAATCGATGAAATTAAATAAATAACTTAACTCTTACTTCAAATGTATTTATTATAAATTTCGACACTTTTATGGACAACTACTACAAAGGAACAAAAGCAAACATTCCAAAACAGAGCCAAGAAAGTGCTCATCAAATTAAAACAAAAAGCTTGACTCATTATTTATGTTACAAATGTAGCTTTTGATTATGATTGTGTAGGTGTGTGTATGTCTGAGTGTGTGTTTGTGTGTATGTGTACATGTATATATCAAGCTGGGATCGAGTTGTGGCTGCTTCACTTCTTCAGGGTCTGAACAAAGTTGCCCATATCGTATTCCTCCTCATATTGATGCTCGGACCATAATTCCGGCAAGTTCTCAATGAATGTGTTCATGGACATGCTACCGGCGCTGCCAGCGGCTGCAGCTGTGCTTGCTGCTCCTTGCGTCTTGTTATTGTTGCCGCCATTAAACAGGTCGAAGATCTGCGAGGTGCCCATGGTCTGGAGCGAGGCATTCTCGGCACTCACCACCGTATTTGCGGTGACAATTTTAAACTTTTGCAGGCTCATGATCTTCTCCTCGAGCGAGTTGCGTGTGATCAGGCGATACACATTGACCACCTTCTTTTGGCCAATGCGATGCGCACGATCCATCGCCTGCAGATCCTTCATGGGATTCCAGTCGTGCTCCACAAAGATGACGGTATCGGCACCAGTCAAATTCAGGCCCAAGCCGCCCACCTGCACATGACACAAATAAAACATTTAACTACGTCGCAAAGTGAGGATCAGAAATTCTTGGCTTACCAAAGTGGTCAGGAGCAGAACATCGATGCTGGGATCGCTGTTGAAGTTGTTCACAATATCCTGCCGCATGGAGGCTGGCACGCTGCCATCCAGCCGCAGATACGTGACCCTGGGCAAATGTTTGCGCAACAAATCGTGCTCCACAATGTCCAGCATGGCCTTCAGCTGGCAGAAGATAAGCGCCCGATGCTGACTGACTGACTCCGTCTGCACCCCAATGCCGCAGTCCAGCAACAGTTGTCTGCAAAAGTGAGGCGGATTAGAGTTTATCGTAAGAAGAGGGGGAACTATAAACTTACTTTAAGGCAGGCAGCTTGGCCGAGTGCTCGATGTCGTCCAGAGTGCTATTGGTGAGTGCCAGCTGAGCGGCGACACTATTGCTGAGTTCATCGCTCGGCTGGCGCAGCACCAGCTTGGGATGATTGCAGACGTTCTGCAGATAGCGTAGCGCCTGGAATATGTGCGATTTGGTGCCGAGATTCTCCGTATCATCCAACTTATCCAAACAGTCTTTCAGGTGTTTATTGCTAAAGTCTTCGTAGAGGCGCAACTGCAGCGGACTCAGTTCGCACAACAGATCCTGTGTGATTTTCGGCGGCAGATCGGTGAGCACATCCTCCTTGACGCGGCGCAACAGGAATGGCAGCACCTGGCGATGCAGCGCCTCCATGGCCAGCACACCGGCCTCCTGCTCCTTGGGTGAGGTTTTGCCGTCTCGCGAGGCGAGAATGGGACGGGAATAGCGTTGAATGAACTGTTTCTCGGTGCCGAGGAAGCCAGGCATTAGGAAATCAAACAGTGACCACAACTCCAGTACATTGTTCTGTATGGGTGTGCCGGAGAGGATTAGCCGATGTTTGGCCTTCAACTGTTTAATGGCCTTGGAGCTCTTCGTTTTGCCGTTCTTGATGATGTGACCCTCGTCGAGAACACAGTAGTTGAAGTGTATGCCACTAAAGTAGTCAATGTCCTTCCGTACGGTGTCGTACGAAGCAACCACCAGATTGCAAGTGGTGCCAATTTGGCTGCGCAACTTCTCGCGACCAACGGGAAAGCCAAAGTAGTGCAACGGTCGCAACACCGGCGACTGTGCCAAAAATTTCTCCACCTCGTACACCCAGTGGCCGGTAAGGGTGGGCGGACAAATGACCAGGCTGGGCAGCGGTGACTCGTTGGCCTCCTGCCGCTGCACATGATCGCCGGCCAATATGCAGATGGTCTGCAGTGTCTTGCCCAGGCCCATATCATCGCAGAGGATGCCATGCAAATTGTACTTGTTGAGGAACCACAGCCAATTGATGCCGGCCTGCTGATAGCCGCGCAACTCCACGCTCAGCGCCACCGGCACGCGGTAATCCGGAATCGTCTTGGGCGCAAACAGATAGTCGAGGAACTCGCGATCGCGTGTCTTGCGCTCCTGCAGCGGCTCGCTCTTGATGATCTGCTGTGACGTCGTCTTTCCACCGCTGCTGCTGTCGAGCGGCATCAGTTGGATGAGTGTGGCAAAGGAGTGGGTGGCGAGCAGGCGCACAGACTCATCCAAATCGCTCATGGCGCCGAGCAGCGGCACCACGAGCAGCACAATATATGGCACAACACGGATCTGCAAACGATTCACGACACGCTCAATCGTCTCCACGGCGCCCTGTCGTTCAATGGGTCGCTCAATCTTGAGGAGCAGTGCCAGCAGCTCATCGACCACGAACTGCATCGTGCGGCACGCATCAATCTCGGCCAGGGCGGCAATGCAACGTGCCGCCATGTGTCGCAACACCTTCAGCGGATGACGCACAACGAAGCCCAAATATGGCAGCAGCGCAAACAGCTCGCCATGTAACGACTCGTGTAGATACGGCGCCGCCGTTTCGATCAGTTGCATCGAGCTAATCAGCTCATTGCAGGCCGCCAGATCGGGCAACGTGCTGGCCAGCGTCTGTGCATCCGTGTTGGTCACAAACTGCTCCAGTTTACCGAACATCAGCTGCTGAAAGATGGGCACCTTCTCCACGATGCGCTCCCCGAACGCACTGCACAGCTTGGCAATGGCGCTGGCGGAGCCCAAACGCTGTATCCGACACTGACGCGCCTCCGCCTCTTTGGCCTGCTGGGTGCTAATCTCAACACTGGCCGCAGCTGCGGCAGCGGCAGCCAGAATCTCACTGGCCGGCGGTCTGCCAGGTCCTCGGGGTGTTGGTGTCAATGCTGTAGCTCCTCCAGCTCGTGCATTGGCGCCACAACTGATGATGCTGCTGCTGCTGCTTGTCGCCTGCTGCTGCTGCTTGAGCGTCAGAATGCCGTAGTATTCGCAGATGTCATTACCACCAACCGTGGCAGTGGAACGTGTCTCCAGCAGCGTGTGAGCTGGCATCAACTGAAAGGAATAGATTTAAGCACAGATTAGCCAAGAGTTTACAAACTACATAATAAGTTGAGTTCGTCAGAAAATCATTCTAAGTTATAGTCAAATGAAAATACAGTCGAACTTTATTTTATTGAACTTCAATACTGCGAATTCACTTCATGTACACAACTTTTTTTCCTTATAACTCTGACCAATTTAATTTTTATTTAATGATAAGATGTGAAATGTGATCATTTATTATATATGTAGTCTCAAATGATACAAAATTTGGAAAAACTGCAAGTTAATTAAAAACAGTCCAAGAAATTCGATTGGATATGTAAGCATATTAATAATCCCAAAGGGATTAATTTAAAATAAGTAAAATTAAGTTGAGCAAAAGTATGCGAAAGGCAGAAGGAAGCATGTACGATAATAATATAAGCAATAATTTGTTTATAATATTAACATTGTATGTAATATGAGCTCGCTGATCTTAGCCTTTATAGTAGGTACAGACTTTGGCATATAAGTTATCGTATACCAAAAACAGATACAGTTATTTTCATTTCTTAGCGAATAAGCTCAACATCGATTAGCGATAGTAAAAAACACAGTTGTACAGATATTTAATTACAATTGGTAAACAATGTAGCGACATATTTAACAGCTGTGCTCAGAATATCTTCAAATCAAGATTAGCTTATTGTAGCTAGTTTTCACACATTTTGTTACAAATACCACTAAAACCATAAGCCGGTTCAATAAGCAAGTGTCCACTGTAAGTTTAGATGATTGCATAAACTTAGCAAATAAATTGACCATATTTAAAAGAACTTTTCTTTAATAAAATCAATTATATCAAAATGAGTATAGAATAAAGCAATTAACTTCATGCGACAACAATTAGATTTAGAATTTAAAAAAATAAATAAAAAAATTGAGAGAGATCGAGAGAAAGAGGCGCCTTACCAGCTTGGGCGTGTGGTCCGTATCGCTGCGTAGCAGGGTGCACAGATTGTTTAGGATTTTGCTATTGGGACTAGGATTCCTATCACAGACTTGGTCCATGAGATGCACCAAGAAATCGGCGGACAGCTGCTGCAGTGGCAAGCACTGTTCCCGCTTTATTGACTCCATGAGTGGCTTGACAACCGGATTCAGTTTATCCGGCAGGCAGTGCAGGGCACAGATGGCGCCGGCCAGGGCCGCCTGGGCGCTGACATGATAGCCGCCCTGTTCACTGGTCGTCTGTTGATATGACAATTGTAGGCTGCGTCGTCGCTCGAGGAGCGTGTCCAACACCTTCGGCTTAAGCGCATAGCTGCGCAAATTGTCACTGAGCGTGGTGGCTACCGCCTCGATCTGGTCGAGCGTCAGAATCTTGGCATTGTTGAAATCATTGATGGGTATTTTGCTCTGCTTCAGCGTCGCTATAAAGTCCTGCGCCTCCTGCAGCAGCCGGGTCAACGACATGGCCACCTCATCGTAGTAGAAATACTCGGACACACACTGATGCAGCTTCTCCTGCAGATTGGGAGGCCCTGGACGCACAGGCTCATCGTCTAGCGCCCAGAAGGCGATGATCAAACCGCACACAATGCGCTGCACCGCCGAATGTGCGTTCAAATGGCCGAGCAGCACCTTCGTATAGCAATCTGTGGGACTCTCCACCTGCGGCGTATAGAGCACACCCGGTGCCGGCTTCACCAGATAATGGGAGAGTGCACCCAATGCTCGCGATGCCGTGATGCGGGCACGCACAACGTTTGCCTCGCGCTGCTCCACCGGCGTCGCCTCGCTGCCGCCCAAATATAGCTTCTGCATAGCATTGCTGTGAGCCAAGGCGACACCGCCCAGATCATCACCAATGCGCAGCGGACGCCGGCGCACGTTTGTTGCGGATGCGTTGGCTGCATCTACGCCACCGCCGGCAACGGCTCGAATGAGCACGGCCGGATCGAAGGGGAGACGTGGTGGCTGCATGGCCAGGCATATCCACGAGGAAACAAAGGGGCAGGCGGCGTGCAGCAGGGCACCTAAATCGGCGTGCTTGATGAGATTGGACCAGACACGATGCGCCAGCGTTTGAATGTCCGCCTGCGGCTCAACAAGCATACGCTGATAGATGTGACGCAGCGCCTGCTGCAACAGCTGAGCGTTCCAGTCGACGACGCCAAAGTTGGATTCGCTGCTTGCCTCGTCGCCACTGCTCGTCAGGGTGAACAGCGTCTTCAGCGTGGAGCGACGCACTGAGCTGGTGCTGTGCGTGAGGAAGGGAAAGAGGCGCGGCACTAGCGTGCCCATCGGATCCATCTGTATCCAGCTAGCAGCCTGTGGCAGACAAAGTATGGCCGCCAACAAGCCCATGAAACTATTGCAGGCAGAGGTCAGCTCATCCTGATCGACGAGCAGATCCCACAGCATCTTCACAATGGACGACACCTGTGCGGTATTCAGTAGCTTGGGCAGCCACATGGCAACTGGTATTAGAGTGGCGGCCGCCACAGCACCCACATCATCGACGGGATCGAGCAGACCCAGCAGTATGTCCGGTATGGATTTGGGCAGGTAAATGGGCAGCAGTTCCTCGCGCACCACGAACACATACTTCAGGCCGAGCAGTCCGCCATGGCGCACTTCCCATTCGTTTTTGTGGCGTATCAGCTGCAGCAGGATGTCCACGATGCGATGCACCTTGGGCTCATCGATGGCCTTTACCAGGGTGCCGAGCACTTGGGCGCATGTCTCACGGACCGGCGCCACCACCTGATCGGAGACAAAGTCACCGAAACGATCCAGGCACAGCACGCAGAGCAATCGAAGTGCGGCATCCTCCAGCCAGCGACCGTGTGCCTCATGCATTTGTTCGTGACTATGCTGCACACACTTTCCTGCCCCGTTACCGTGCAGATTGATTAGCTGGCGCAGTGCCGTCGCCGCACCGTGACGCACCTCCCATTTGGCGTGAAAGAGATCAATGAAGAGCCGGGCACAGAAGTTCTCCAAGGGCCAAGACACTGCATCGACCCACATCCCCGTCACATCTGGCACAGCGCCTGCGGGCAATAATATTATTAATTAAAATATCATTTAAAGCTGCTAAAAGTTCCTCACTTCTGATATAATAATGCCACTAAATTAAAAGGCTTAATAGTTATAATAAACCCATCAAGATTATTAACCGTAGTAGACATCTAAATATACTTTAATTTGATAATAGCTGTTTTCAACATTCATGCGAGATTAGACGTAGTTATTATTGCTTTAACTTTTGCTGCCACAGCTCTTTTATGTGGATCAATTCAAAATGAAAATAAACCCTGAAAGTTGTTCAAATAAACAATGAAATCCTAGCCGGGACTTACGACATCATACTCCCTAAATACAGCTGCGCATCTTATTCATATATATATATATATATACAAAGATATATACCCCTCAAGTCAGCCTATGTGGAATTTATAACACATTGCGTTCGGCAATGCCCACAACATCTGTGAGCAATTAGAAAAAAACCGAAATGAAAAGAATTTAGCTCGATGCAGATGAAAAATAAATGTGAAGACAAAGTGAGAAACAAAACGAGAACAGCGTTCAGCTGATAAGATGTGACTAGCAGGAATATTATGATGATCATAGCATGACAAGCACATTAATGGATTAGAGTACAACTCTAACTAGATATTACACTTCTAGGCAAATGATTTAATAGGAAATAAGAATAAGTTAAATATTAAATACTGGATTTAGCGATTTCTATTTAAGAGAAAGAAAAGAATCAAGTTGGATGCAGCTGTTTTAATGTGAAGACAAAGAACCTTCGATAAATTAAATAAACTAGAGCAGCATTCAGAACGCCTGCTTAAAAATTAATACTTTGGTATGCGTTCGAGAAAATAAATACACTGTGCGTCACACATTGAGTGAGTAGCTCTGGTTTTGAAGCCCACGCACCGTTTAAGCTGTAGAAGATCTCTTGTCTGTCGTTTGCCTTTAGTTTCTTCTTCTCTGGCTCATCCGTTGTGCTGTTGCCGGTGACATTGCTGTTGTTGCTATTATTGTTATTGCTGTTGTTGCTATTATTGTTGTTGTTGTTGATGTTATTGTTGTTGCTGCTATTGCTACAGCTGCTGTTGCTGTTGCTGCAGCTGTTGTTGCCAGCGCCGATGCCAGCCGTTGAGTTCCGTCGACTGCAGGTGGGCGTCACTGTGGTGCCGCCGCCTCCAGTTGTGGAGCTACCTTGTCGCGCTTTGCGCTTGGCTCGATTAATTTCACGACAGCTGAGCTTGTTGCCAGCAGCAGCAGCAGCAGCTGCGCCTCCTTTTCCATTGGCCGGCTGAATGTTGAGTAGATGCTCCACTGGCAGTTTCTCGGCATTCACATTGTAACTGGAGCCGGAGCGGGCGAGTGCCACATCCTCGTCACTGATCATGTCAGTGAGATTGACGCCCAGCTTGGCGGCAGTGGTAAGTCCCAGCTTGTCATTCAGCAGCGCTCGCTGGCGACTTAGGCGTGCGGCGACACTCTGATCCTCGGCACCGCCGCCACTAGCGGGCTGCTCCTCTTGGACATCGAACTCGTTGCCCTCGGAGCCGATGAGGCGGGCGCCCTTCAGCAATATCTGCTGCAAATCGAACTCATCGAAGCTGATCAAACGTTCGCTGCTGCTACGGCACAGCGTGGTCGTTGTTGTAGATGAAGAGGCATTGGATTGGCAGCTGTCTTCCTCGGTGGCATCGCTGGACGTGCGCTCCTTCTTCAAATTGAGAATGATGCCCAAAGGCTGTTCCGGTTCCCAGGGTGGCACCTGTTTCAGTATCGCCTCCACCGATTGCGCCGCCGCAATCCGCGTTTCCCATGACGCACTGTGCAAATAGCCGACCAGCCGGTTGAGCAGCGCGTGCAACTCATGTGGATATAGCTTTTGCACCTCACCAATCTGCTTGGCGGCCGCTTGACGCGTCGCTGCCGTCGAGCCCGACTCCAGCAGTATGAAAAGCCGATCAAGTCTGCAATAGAAGAAAAACATTTCATAAATACCTAAAGAAATGCATTCCTTAGTAAAGAGTCCCACTTACCGGGATGTCATTCTATAGTTGAGATTTGTGATACGTTTCAATTGATTGTGCAATCGAAGTCCGGACTGCTCTAATTACTAGAAGTACCTAATCTGCAGACAAATAGGAATATAAAACCAACAAATATTAGTTGAATTTGATATTGAATATTGCACAATGTAAGTTACGAGTACTAAATATTTTAAGTGGTTGTTCTTTCTCGTTTTGTTATTTTATTTTGTATATATGTATATATTTACATTATAAACCAAACTTGTTAACTTGCCTAACAACTTGAACACACCTGATTGATCAGATTCAGATATCACATACATTGTATATCGTCGAATATAAATAATTGTATATAAATACATTTTAATTTAATTTGTATAAGCAACTAATTTAAATTGTTGTTAGAATGCTGTAGTAAAGAGAGGTTGCCGGGAAAACACCTTAATGCCTTGCTGCTAGTAGTTTGTTCAATATGAAACATTTTGGTTAACAATAACTGTGTTTCTAATGCCATCTTATCGCAGATTTCACACTTGATCAATGTCTGTGTATATAACATATAAATTGTGAAGCTTTATCTTTATAATTACTGATATCGGATGTCGACTTGTATCTCCATTATGAAATATCTGGCTTCGCCGAGAACAGTGAGCTCTTACATGCGGACAGACGAACATGTCTAAATCGCTTTGGCCATAGAAGCTGATCAAAAATATATATGGTTAATGACGTTATGGTTCCTTCTGCTATTTGCATAAATTTGCACATAGTTTTGCCCTTTGAAACTAGTTCAGGTTATGAAAAATTTATGAAATGAATAACGATCTTTTTAAAGAAAATATATGTAAGCGAAAAGAAACTGATATCAATATACAAAAAAATAAATATGTGCGGCTATCTAGACAATGTGATAGAACTAAAAGAACTCTATACATAAAAAATTAATTAAGTAATTCTGGAATTTGTTTGCTTGTTTGTTTGACTGTTGGTTTGCCTGTTTGATTGTTTGTTTCCCTGTTTCCCTTTTTATTTGTCTGTTTGTTTGCCTGTTTTTTGTTTATTTTATTTTATTTTATCTGCTTGTATGTATGTATGTATTTGGGCTATCTTTTTTATGTGATTGCCATAAAAGCATCAAATGTCAAATTGAAAACGATAGTAAATCAATTTTCATATTATGTACAAATTTGATTTATAATAATAATAATAATAATATAATTGCAAACTGGGCCAGCAAATAGGCACCATTTTTACGTGCGGACAACAAAGAAGAACAAAAAGCAACAATGAAAACAATGCAGCAATAAAAAAAGTAGAAAAAGCCCCAAACAAGAAACTCATGCGTTGTTTGTGATTTGAGTTTGACAAAAAATGTTTGATTCTTTGAATTTGTTTCTCTTTCTTTTTGTATAAGGAAGCTTAATCGCCCGGCAACCTTGAATATTAATCAAGTATTTATATAACAATATAGACTCAAACATACATAAATATATATATATAAATATCAAAGTGTGTGTGTGTTTGTTGTTGTTGGTTTTGTTCGGACTTATTTTTATAGCAAGCGCGTTGAAAACGAAATACATTATTACGACTTTTCGGTCGCATTCACAATAGTTTTTTTTTTCTTGCTTTTGTTTTTGTTTTCGGGTTGATGAAACACGCAAACAAATTAAAAAAAAAAAAAACGACAGCTAGAAATCGATTAGTAGAATGAACAAATAGAAGTGAAACATTTTAGGGGTGGATTCGAATCCGAACGTTGACTAAATTGTAATGTTAATAATTTATATATATATATGGCCTATAATTACATACACAAATTGATAATAGACAACAACTGGGGGAGTACTTTTGAAGTTACGCAATACTGCAGAGCTCAATAGAGACTATTTAAATAATTCATTATATTAAATTTCAAGCATAAGAATGTATGACACACAGTCTGGCACATTATAATCATATCAATTTACTAATAACTACGTATTTAATTACTTACTTGACTACCAATTTAGATTGGCTAATCTAGGAAAATACAAATAGAGGACAAAAACAATAGTATATATGTATGCACACATATTACATATTATTTATGACAAGTGACTAGGAATACAACTAGATGATTAGTTAACAGTATATTTATATATCCCATTAAAAATGGAAAAACGGTGTAATTTTTAACCGGTTGAAGAAAATAACTCCGAGCCCATGAAGTATATATATATTCTTGATCAGCAGTCGATTTAGCCTATCTGAGAGCCTATAAAAGCCAGAGTTTATTTCATTTTTATTTCCGATTGCAGTAAAAGACACAATGGGAAAGACACAATGATATATAAAATACGTAGATATGTTATTGGACTGTATAAACTGCATTAGAATCGGATATGAAACGCAGAGAGTTCAGAATTAAATGTACCTCTGAGTCGATTTGTTTCAACTAGAGCATTTCCATTTGTTTTTTACGTTAACGTTTTGTTACATTTTTTAAAAACCATTCAAATGTAACGTCATCGAAATAAAATTATACAGTTTGTGGGACTGGTTGTTTTGTCACTTTCATATTTATAGTTATAGTTTTTGTTGTCCAAAAATCATCATGAATTACAATTGTAAAGTGGCATATTTCAAGCTGAGTTGCGCAATACAAAAAATAGAGAAAACTGTGCACAATGAAGACAAGTTTAATTTGTTGGTTGGCTCATTATTGTGTACAGTTTAGTCATAAGTCATATTATTGTTAAGGATGAGTGGCATTTGCAATAATTCACGAATGCGACGTGATTATTTACCGATTTATAGATTTAGAAATGCCAACACAAATGATTGCACAAAATCAACAAAGCACAACAACCAAAATATTCATAAATACAATCAATGGATACAATTATACTTGGGCATATAGCGTTGAATGTATTTATAATAATTAAAAATATACGCACATATATGAGGGACATAATCAAAAATAAATTTGCAGCATTCCATTCCCAAGACACTTATATTTATATATAAGTATATATTTATTTATATATAAGTATATATTTATAAATATGTATCAAACGTTGCCTCTACAGTATACACATAAGAATAATGATAAGAAGCACAAACTACTCACATAAATAAGGAACATTAGGGAGAGGGGTTCACTAACCCCAAGAAATACTCTGATAATATTGATAGAGCGCGAGCACTGAATAATCATTAAAAAAAAATATGGACACAAAATAAAAAAAATAAAAATACGCCACATGTGCAAAGCAATTGATAGACAATCAACATGTATAGAGATGTATGTATATTAATTTAGCTCTAGCAATAAAAACGACAGATTATGCACAAAGATAATGAACGTTGTTGAAGTAATAATGAAGACATTTGTATGACATGCATTATTTGATCATCCATCGAAGCCAGTTATAAATAAAATATTTATCGATAAACGCAACAAGAACAACGACGTTCCACGAACAACCTTGCGTGAGTGTAGCCCATGGCCAGGCAGGTGGGTGCTGATGAGGAGCAAAGCAATTGAATTTCTGCTACGATTGACGATTGCCATCGACAATTTTTGCAGAGAGCTCGAATTAAACCAAGTCCCATTAAATATTACTATGGGAATAGAACAACTTTAGAAGTGCATTTTGACTCTTATACTGGAAACAAATAATTTCTATTGATTTTCCTCTCTTTCTCTCCTCTCTCTCGAAGGTGGAAAATAATATTGGTTTTGTGCATATGCAATCAGCTGTCGTCCTTAAAACTAGAGAAGAACGATAAACGAACTTAGGCGAGTGAGACGAGAACATAAAACGAATCCGTTGAACGATAATCATATTTAAGCGAACTATGATCGGAATTAAACGAACGATAATTATATTTAAGCGAACTATAATCGGAATTAAACGAACGATAATCGTATAATCAACATTAATCGATCGATAGTCGTTCATAGACGAAGAACTAAACGAACTAATGCCCAACTGCAATGATCTCAATTAAAATTGCGTAGGCTATTTTTGTTGTATTTATTCCATTTATGTGTGTAGCAGAGTCGCTTCGTTGCCGCCGATAAGCAATTCATTATCAATAATGGACAAATAATGATTAGCAACACACACACACACACACACGCATACATGAACATACATACATTCATTGTTGATTACTTGCATATTCGCTCGCTGTTTAAGTTCATTTGATGTACAGCAGAGGGCTGAACTTTAACTTTTCAGAATTGTGTGTAACAATTTTAAATTGCGGCCAATTATTGAGGTCCACGTCGGCTACGCACGCATAAGCTACATTTAATAGGTCCCTCCCACACAAACTTACCATATCCCTCCACCTTATTTCTATGAGCCAGCATGATTGAATTAAAATTAATTTGGATTCCCAACGAGAAACGCTTGCTATATATTTATAAAATCAAAACATGATTCTAATGATTGATGATGTATTATTTTTATTGCTTTTATGTCTTTAGTTGTATTTAGTTTAGTTTTGTTTGATGTTTGAAGTTCTCCATATTTTGTCGATTATCATCATTATTATTAAATGAAGAGAATTTAAGTGGCTATCGCTGATAAGAACAATATGCAAATAGACAGGAATTTGTTAGAAATATGCCTACAAATCTATTTTAAACGCACTTCACCACTTTTATCAATTTCATACATCATCAGAGAGTTCAGGGTTGTAAAGTTCTCTCAAAACCGTCCGTTTTTTTTTCGTAGACAGTAACAAAAATGTGTTTTGTGTCTGAATGTATATAGAAGGAGATATTGTAGACTGACTGTGGCACGTATACGATTTTAATTTTTTTGTTTTTTTTTTTCGGAATTTTGCACAAGTGGAAACCCAAATGTGTTTGAATATTAAACAGTTCAATATTTGCATATACACAACGACAGCGATATTTAGCAAATATTATAACAGCTGCTGTTGCATGTTCCACTGCAAACATTGTGCGTTAAAAAACCCGTCTAGAAAATTATGGTCTCCTATTGAAAAGCTACAAATTATTTGCCTATGTGTGTGTGTGTGTTTTATACATCAATATTCCATCATGATTGCATGCACTGCGAAAAAAAAGGGGGATAATCATAACAAGTTTTTGTTTTTGTCTGTCCCAATGACAAATTGATTTAAATGGTCGTTAAACCATTAATCATCTAGAAACCAGATGCTTTTCTATTTATTTGCTTGATAATTTAGTTCTTTTTATTTTAGCGGTTATTCCAATTATTTGGTAATATTGTTTTTCAGTCCTGAAACTGAAAATTATTGAACGTAAATTATTCCTGCATAAGAAGCATTAAATTGAACACACATTTAAAGAAATTATATTTTATTTAAATATAAAAACAAAAACAATTTATACCCTGTACACTCCAATTTTAAAATGTTTACATAAACATTATTTCAGTCCAATCCCAAAATGTAAAAGGGCATCAAAATCAATCAGTGCGTATATATGTTATTTATGTATGTATTAGTTATTCCAGTCAAACGATCAGTAAAGTAATGTATAAAATGGCAAAAGCATAGCGAATGCCAAATACATATACATGTGTACAATATATATATACAATATATAAAATATATGTATATATGCATGTTTAGTTTATAAAACTAGTTCAAGTGCCCTACCCCACTAACAGGCAATACACACATGCATACATGTATCTATGAATAAAAGGAGAGAGAGAAGTATATGACTGGGCCAGGCAGTGACTGCTTCATTCGGTAAATGTCGATTACGGTTGCAAACCATAAATAAATATAAATGACGCCAGCTGCTGCCACTGCTGGGTCGACGTCGTCGTCAACGTGGACAACAACCAAAAGAAACGCATGTTGTCGGCAGAGAATTCGACAGCAGCACTTGAACGTTAGACAAGGCAAAAGCATAAAACCTCGCTTTGTGCTGTTATTTCGACAATTGGTTCGCTTGGCCGACCCAAAAGTAAGCGAGTTAGTTAATGAACGGTGAGGAGATGTGAGGGAGGGGGACGACAGTGGCCAACGCAAATACCGATAAAGCCGAAAAACAAATAAAAGTGCAAAAAAAAATAGACAAAAACAGAAAATAGCAGCAAAGTGTGTTGGGAAATGGTTGAAACTAAAAATACAATACAGTCGGGGCACATTTTAAGCGGTGCCAAGAATTAAAACGAAATAAACCCAAAAACTCCACAGCACAAAATTCAAGCCAATTAAAGAAAGAAAAAGTAAGGATTTTTCTATATACATATACATAAATACACACATACATACTTGAGTGTACTTATAAAATTTCATAAATGTAAGCTTATCAGCACCACAGCCCCCGCCCCATCTTCCTCATGCACACTCATGCAGTGTATTAGAGAAGAGCCAGCGCAATCACTCTCTCACACAAACACATACGCGCGCATACACTGAAAAGTTGAACGGAAGACGCGTTGCGTCGGCAGCGCGTCAAGGAGAGCAGAGCAGTCGGCGTTAAGCGATAAGCAACGAGGGCTGCATCTCCACAGAATACTCAATATCCAATACTAATGCAATTAGGACGCACATACACATACAAACATATTACATGGCTCTTACCTTTGGCAAATGTTACGTTTCGGCTGTCGACTGTGCCGTCGAGGCGTGTTGAGCTAGCAACTCTCTGCTTGCTTTACAACAGCATACTTATGGCGGCGTCGGCGTCAACGTCTGCTGCTGCTGCGGCAGCGCTGCGATTGCTTGGTTCAACTCATGCGCGCTGCTTTAGCTGATGCATTTTTCTCCACTTTTCACCGCCAACTAATGATTTATGTAAAAAAAAATTGCCTATTTAATGCTTTGTTTATTTGCTATCGACTGCACAGTTCACTTTTGCAAGCCCTTCTATTTGTGTGTGCGTGTGTTGAGCTCTGCAGCAGCGCTGCTCTGCTACGCGTTCACTTTTTTCTCTTTTTTTTGCAAGCGTCACAAAATTGTTCTTATTCACTCGCACGATTAGCCAATTTGTTCCATTGAATTTTCAAGCACAAACACACACCGGTGTAGGCATTGGGAAACCGCAGCAGAATTAATATTGTATCGTAATTTTCGCTTGGCAGCAAAAGTCAATGTTTTATTTTAACATTTGGTTTTACACAGACACAAATGCACTCGGTACGTTCGATGTTCTCAAATTTTCGAATATTAAAATTACCAGGGAAAGCCATGTTCGCGGCGTTCAAGTCACATTTATACTGTGCGGTGCTCGACTGGCGCATGAAATAAAATCCAAATAGAGTTGTCACTGATCAGTTCATGACTGCTTTTATCCGATAGTGTCATGAGAAATGTTATTACAATATCTGAAAATAAGTAGTAAATTTTTTCCCAAAGTATAGAATGAACTGCAGAAATGTAGAAATTAGAAAATCAATTTCTTGTACATTAGAATCTTCCATCGAGTGAGCTTAGAATAAGCGACAACACTACTTAGATTTAGAGATGGAATTTTTGCGTTTGGAACTAGAAAAATTGAACTGGTTATATGTGTGGAAAATCTCAAAATTTCCAGAATAGTATCTATTATAAAAAAAGTCAACGTTGAATGATAATAAATAAAAGTACTTCGCAGAATTGATAGTGAATACAATTACCTGCAATATGTAATGTTTTCAAAAAATATTTATGTACTTGGGAGCTAGACCCATCTCTAGTTAGAGTCTCGAGGAGTGCATGTGTGCCTGGCATCAAGTAAATTTTATATCGATAAGAAATAAGACCGTACTTTGATGGTATCGATACTCCGCAACCCCAATTGTGTGCGTCTATTGCGGCTGCAACATTTTCAATTTTCGTTTTCGCCGTGAAACTGTGCACCAAATCAAACAAAAGCATTAAAAAAGTGTTGCACAATGAACACACTCGGTCCTAAAAAGGACGGAAGTCCCAACATTGACTTTTTCCAATCGCCAGAGACGCTGCAAGGCTTCGAGTCCATACGACAATGGCTACAAAAGAATTGTAAAAAGGTGAGTACAACAACGCCACCGTAACTGAAAACAAAAATGGCGCTTCGCGCAAATTAAAAACATTCGACAATTATTGTACATTTGCAGTACTTGGCGCACAGTTCGGAGCCGATCACGAAGGAGTCACTTGCCCAACTGCTAATTCTTTTTCTGCAATATGTGGAGGCTAAATTGGGCAAAACCTCTGCTGAACCGCCGGCGACGAGAATCCCGGTAAGTGTGTATTTGTGTGTGTTACAGTGCAGGGGAACAGGGTGTTTTGGGTGTGCAAAATGTTTCGTATGTACACGCGCGATAGAGATGTGCACATGCGACAATATGCAGAGCAGCAAGAGTGTGCACGTCACAAGCACGATAATTAATATTGTTTATGTTTTTACATATGCACTGAAAGCAAAAATTATATATTTAGTTAAATAAAACAACAAAAGAATTCTGTTTTGGAAATTTTATAGATTATTTTTGTGCATAATACAAAGTACGATCGGTTCATAATGATCATATATTAATTACCGTTATCCTCTTTCAGATGCGCTGTTTTCTGGATTTTAAAAACGGTGGCGGTCTCTGCATAATTTTCTCGACCATGTTTCGTTTTCGAGCCGAGCAACGTGGAAAAAAATTTGACTTTTCCATTGGCAAGAATCCGACACGTAAAGATCCCAACATACAATTGCTGATCGAGATCGAGCAGGCACTCGTCGAGGCCGATCTCTATCGCATACCTTACATCTACATCAGGCCAGAGATTGAGAAAAGCTTTGAGGCGCGTCTGCGTGAGATTCTTGACAATCGACGCGTGGAGATCGTTACTGATGAGGAGGATGCGACGCACATTGTCTATCCCGTTGTGGATCCACATCCCGACGAGTACGCTCGTCCCATCTTTAAGCGTGGCAATCATGTCATGCTCCACTGGTACTATTTTCCCGAATCTTATGACTCGTGGACTCTAAATAGCTTCGATTTGCCGGACAATATACCGGAGAATCCGGAATCACCGGCGGAACGCTGGCGAGTCGCCGCCTCTTGGATTTTGGATCTGGAGCAGTATAACGAGTGGATGACTGAGGATGATTACGAGGTGGATGAGCAGGGCAAAAAGAAGATGCACAAGCAACGCATGTCCATCGATGACATCATGTCCTTTGGCGATGACAAAAAGAAGCCAACCACCACTAGCAGCAGCAGCGGTAGTGGAACCACCGGTAAACAGAAGCGGCGCCGCTCGCCGTCACCCACAACGTCCACATCGACATCGAAGCCGGGCAAGCGAAAGCGCTCCCCGGCCGTCATACACAAAAAGTTGCGTAACGACGACGACGACGAGGATCTCACCCGCGATCTGGACGATCCGCCGGCTGAGCCCAATATACAGGAGGTGCATAAGGCAACGCATTCGGCGCTACAATCGACAGCCAGCCCAGCGCCAGGTGGCAAATCCCGTGGCGACAACGATATGATGCCCATCAAAGGTGAGTCCACCCATAAGGCCAACCAACCTGTAAACTGTATAACAAACCATTCTTTACCAACTCAGGTGGCACCATGACCGATCTGGATGATGAAATGACTGGCGGCAGTGGCGCTCAAGCTTTGTCCACCGGTGACGGGGACAATTCGCAGACGGGCAAGACAAGCGATAATAGTAATACGCAAGAGTTCTCATCCTCGGCCAAGGAGGACATGGAGGACAATGTGACTGAGCAGACGCATCACATCATTGTGCCCTCATATTCGGCCTGGTTCGATTACAACTCAATTCATGTGATTGAGAAGCGCGCCATGCCCGAGTTCTTCAACAGCAAGAACAAATCAAAAACGCCCGAGATTTACATGGCCTATCGCAACTTTATGATTGACACTTACAGGTGCGTCACCTCCCACTCCTAATCCTCTCCCAAATCAGAATTGATAATCTTGATATGTTTTGCGCAGGTTGAATCCCACAGAGTACTTGACCAGCACAGCTTGCCGTCGCAATTTGGCCGGCGATGTGTGCGCCATAATGCGGGTGCACGCCTTCCTGGAACAATGGGGTCTCATCAACTATCAGATAGATGCCGATTTGCGTCCTACACCAATGGGGCCGCCACCCACTTCGCACTTTCACATCTTGTCGGATACGCCGTCTGGCTTGCAGGCGATCAATCCGCAGAAGACACAGCAGCCGTCGGCGGCCAAGACACTGCTCGATCTGGACAAGAAGCCGCTTGGCAAGGAGGGTGGCGTCATGGAGTGTGACAAGGGCGCTGGCGCAGGCGGCGCCGGTGTTGGCGGTGGCTTGGCTATCAAGACAGAGGCACTGGAGAATGGTGCAGCCAGCGGTTTGGCCTCCGGCGTCGGTCAATTTGGTTTGAAGTTGGATCAGTATGCCAAGAAGCCGGCAGCAATGAGGAATCGCACGGCGGCGAGCATGTCGCGCGAGTGGACCGACCAGGAGACACTGCTGCTGCTCGAGGGACTTGAGATGCACAAGGACGACTGGAATAAGGTGTGCGAACATGTCGGCACACGCACACAGGACGAATGTATTCTACACTTTCTGCGGCTGCCCATCGAGGACCCGTATCTGGAGGATGATGGCGGCTTCCTGGGTCCGCTTGGCTGCCAGCCAATTCCATTTAGCAAATCCGGCAATCCCATCATGTCAACAGTCGCATTTCTCGCATCCGTCGTCGATCCGCGCGTCGCAGCTGCTGCTGCCAAAGCAGCCATGGAGGAGTTTGCCGCGATTAAAGTATGCATTTCTTCTTGAAAGCCTTGCTGGCGTTATTAAAATTAATAATTTTCGTTTGCAGGATGAGGTGCCAGCCACCATTATGGACAACCATATGAAGAACGTGGAGAAGGCCTCCGTCGGCGGCAAATTCAATCCCAATTTCGGTCTGGCCAACAGCGGCATTGCTGGCACAGGCAATGACAAGGACGACGACGAATCCAAGGATGGCAACAACAGCAGCTCCTCCGCACCTGGCCACGATGAGGAAATGAAGGACCTTAACAAAAAAGACGGTAAGCAAACAAACACAAATGTAACTCCAACTTATTTATTCATACCATTGTATAAAATTCAAGTTGAATTTACTCGCATTTTGTTTTTAAGCCGCGCAGCTGATAAATAGCAGTTTTTGATTCAATTTGGTAGTCGATTTTTGTTAGCCGATTGATAAAAGAATTCCGTTGAACATCGAAAAAATTTAAATTATTCACAGTTTTAGAGGTAGAGATTTAAAGTTCGCTTGAAAGATGAGTTCTTGTACAAATGACTTGCTCTAGAAAAGTTACCTCTTTCAAAGACTTCAGTTTTAAGGGTTCATCATCAATCAATAAACAAGTAAGACGTTAGAGTAACTAAACTGTTTTAAAGGGTATATAATGAAGTTGGACGTAAAAGTGGCAGCACTTCCGAAATGATAAAATATATATGTTCTTGATCAGCTGTCGATTTAGCCGATCTCAGAGACTATAAAAGCCAGCGATTTCAAATTTGCAATATAAGTGTACGAAATCAAGTTTTTATTTTTTTCAATAACTGCAATCGTTCTGCGCAGATCGATACATATCGATTTTCGATGGCAGTACGAGATATTTAACACATAAAGATATATGTAATTGATATTGAATATAATATAGTTAGCTGTAGATATTTCATCGTATTCCAATTGAAAAAGCCTGCCAAATATTCCAGAGTATCTGCTAGTCGAGCTCTCTCAACTCATTCACTCATTCGCATTAAAGATATTAATTTAGTGTTTAGAATTTTATTGAAATAAAGATGCAAAGGTATGAAATATTTGTTGTCGGCATGCCGAGGAATGTTTTCGTTTTGCCTCCGATAGATAGATATATTTTAAGTTTTTCTTTTATTAACATTTCTTTTATTTTCACAAAATTTTGCAAACATGATGTGAATTTGGCCTATTTTGTATTGCGTTATTGCGTTTGTTCTAACAACGACAAAACACGACAAAGCCACAGATGACGCCAAGTCCAAAGACAAAACGAAATCGGATAAGCTCAACACAAACACCACAGACTCAAGTTCCACATCAATAACAACAACATCAACCACATCAGCCACATCAACAACAACAACAACAACATCATCAACAACAGCTACAACAACAGCAACAATAACAACAAGCAACACGCCCACCACCAATAACACTGATAAAAAATCTAAAGATTCAAGCGGCGACAAAGCCAATAAAACAAGCGACAACAAAACGAGCAACAACAACGCCTCAAACAAAACGGCTTCCAACTCCTCACCCACAGAGACTGGCACCACCAACAGCGATGTGGAGATCAGAACGGAGGACAACAGCGGCGATGGCGAATCCAAGGATACTAGTAACGATGCCAGCGGCGGCGGCAGTGCTTCCGCCAAGGATGGTGGAGGCGCCTTCAGCGAAAACAATATGCAAACGGCAGCGGCGGCTGCTCTGGCCTCGGCAGCCGTCAAGGCCAAACACCTGGCGGCGTTGGAGGAACGTAAGATAAAGTCTCTGGTCGCGCTGCTCGTGGAGACGCAAATGAAGAAGCTGGAGATTAAGCTGCGCCACTTTGAGGAGCTGGAGGCGACCATGGAGCGTGAGCGCGAGGGACTCGAATACCAGCGACAGCAGCTCATCACCGAGCGCCAGCAGTTCCATCTGGAGCAACTAAAGGCGGCCGAGTTTCGAGCGCGCCAACAGGCGCATCACCGCCTGCAACAGGAACTGCAGCAGCAGGGACAGCAGGCGGCGGGCGCACCCGCTCCAGGTGCAATGGTCTTGCCGCCGCAACAGCAGGCGGCGCAGCACCAACAGCAGCAGTCGCTGCCACCGCCGCCGCCCCATCACCACCAGCAGCAGCAGCAGCCACCGCCGCCGCCGCAACAACAAGCGCTGCCACAGCAGTTGCAGAATCAGCCACAAACACTGGGAGCACCCTCGGCGCAGCATCAGCCATTGCCACCGCACATAGCAGCTGTTGCACCGCCGAATGGTGTACCATTTGCAGCGCCGCCAGTTGCGGCGCCAACTGTGGCAGCAGCGCCACCGCCAGCTGTTGGCGAGCTGCCGCCAGCAGCTGTGGCCCAAGCTCAAGCGCCTACGCCAATGGGTGAGTACAATCCGTAACTGCTGCAACAATTGATCTCAATCGCATATCTCTCTCTTTTTAGACACTACACCTCCAGTTAATGCACCACCTGTTGCTGAAGTCTCCGGCGTGTCAGCAGTTGCGGCCAGTGCTGCGCCTGCCCCAAGCATTCCGGCGGCAAGCGTTGCCGCCGCCGTCAATCCTCCTCCTTCAATTTAAAGCTATGAGTAAAAACTTTAGATTCTAAGTTGCACGCTCTCAGTATGTACTCTATACTCGATTTCCCCACTTCTCTTCTCTCCCGTTACCTTGTCTTGTCTGCCTCTCCCGCTTGGATTTAGTCTACTTATGTATTGTGTTGTAGTCCCCCCATCCACCCCCCTTTCGAAGCGTCTGCTAATTGGACGCCCTTTTCAATATTTACACAATTTTGAACCATGTTTCAAATCCCAAACTGCATTAAAATAAAGTCTATTCATATGTATGAACTTATTAAGTATTTTATTTAACTGATTGCGAAGTCGAAGTGTATCTAAATATCTAAAAAGAAATATAAAATACTATGTAATATTTAAAAATGAATAAGAGAACAATTTAGTCAAGATGCCTAAACACCTAAATTTCACTATAAGGTGATCAATTAGCTGACAATGGACAGACCTGGATTTGGCTATATGAAAAACTGCCTGGTTTCCGGAGAAATTGGCAAAACAAAAAAGTTATTCATAAAAGAGCTAATCTTTTGGCCGATTGTTCCTATTGCAGCTACATAACATATAGTGATCGGATCTGACAGACTACGACATTAATTTTAATTGATCGACAACTTTCCTCATCGATTTAAATCGATTTCAGACATATCTATAAGTTTACAAGATTGGATTTGCTTGATCCCATGGATCATGATCAAAAACATTTCACTTATGTAACAATTAATACCTATGACTTCGTCTCCGTCTTGCTGTTGAGCTTGGCCTGGCAATCGAATACCTTGCAAATCGTGGGCATTGCCTCGGTCGCTAGGAAACATTGGTATTGAGGCCATTGCTTCTGGGCTCCGGACTCACCAGGACCGTTGCTGCTGAGGAGCTCGAGCAGTGGCCGCTTGGAAGCATCCTTGGCGAATTGATCGCAATGCGAGTGCGGGAGCGATTGCGCATAGTCCAACATTAGAGGCACATAGCACCGATTGTAGAAGCTAATGATGTCCGTTCTAGGTTGTCCGGGCGACACATGCACGTCGCGATAGACTTCACTTTGGGCATGAGGCTGGCTTCGGTACTGGAAGATGATGTCGCTGAAGGTGATATGGATGCGGAACTTGCGCACGCAAAGGTGGACGGCACACAGGATCAGTTGGTCGAGATGTCGCTCCATGAAGAGCTCGGCGCCATGCACACAAATGGAGTGCTCCAGAATGTGCCAGATCTGTGGGTATTGCTCCAGCAGGGAGAGACCCATGCACAGCCGGACGAGCCGCTGAGTGGCCAGGTGGTAAAATTTACGCAGACAAATGCTGGCCGAGAAGGAAGACAATTGCACGTGCTGGTATCCGGGCAGGTTGTCATAGATGAGCCACAGCGGTGAGTTTCTCTGCCAGATAAGTGAGTCCAAGCAACGTGCCTCCAAGTCACTCAGATACTTGACGAGATCACGCGTCAGAATGTGGCTCCCATGTGTAACAACCAGCTCAATGATCTTTTGAAACTCGTAGGCATCGATGGCAAATAATTGGAGCAGCCACGGCAACTGCAGCGTCGACCCTAAGATGTGCAACATCAGTTGCAAGCAGCACGCAATCAGTGTGCCATTAAATTGATGCTTTTGCGTCAGCAGCTGGCTAACTTTTAATGTTGGATGACGTTGCAACTCGGCGCCAAGAATCTTGCCCAGCAGTGTATAATAAAGAGCCTTGCCCAGGTGCAGGCAACACTCGATGGCCTCCTCCATCAAATGAACAGCACTCTCGAATTTGTGGCACATGTCCAGCAGATTGGTCTCCAAGAGATTGGCCTCGTGCTTGCTCAGCTCGTTGCTTATGTGGACGGGCATCGTTAGCAGCAGTTCACTTGTTAGCAGTTTTAGGAGATTATCCCGCTGGCTGCTGCTCAACGGCAAATGTGAATAAGCATAAAGATCAGTTTCGTTTCTCGGCAGCTCTTTTCCTTTGAGTGGTGCCTTTGGCGGTATCTTATCAATGAAATGCTTCAATAGAATTCGCTCGTCGATCTCACTTATATCGGACACATGCAGCGCATAGCTGCTGTTAAGCGAAGTTAAGTTCACCTCCAGAAGGCCATCCTTGATCAGATGCCGCATGATTCTATCATTGCCCAGCAGTCGCTGATCCATAAACATGCCCATGACGACCTTGTGAAAGGTCTTCCTTACCATCGCCGCACTCTTGGTCGGCAGCTCGGGAAGAAGTTCACAGATGGCCTCAAAAGCGCTATAATTACGCAGCAGAGCAATGTCAAAGTCACAGCTGCTCCAATTGGTGGGCAGGCCCTTGAACTCCGCATTTATAATATCCGAATTGGGCACCTCGAGTGTATTCGCATAGATCAAGTCCATAACACAGACGAGCACCTGGCAGCCACTTTCCAGGCTGGAAGAGGACATGTCGTTGCGTGCCGCCAGAAACAGCAGCCAGCCAAATTCGTAGACCATTTCATAATGCGAACGACTCTCAGTTTTTGATGACGGAGGCAGCACGTAGAGCTGCCTGAAGATGTGTTTGTAATGCTGCGACAGGAGTAGCGTTCTGCTCAAGTGTAGCTTGATGTCAACGATCTCCTGCTTCAAAATAGCCGTGCTTTGCGCCAGATAATTCCATTGCTCCATTCGTTTCAGGAATCGCATGATATTGATGCCCAACCGGCGCAACAGTTGTGTCAGCGAAATGTTCCAATCATTCCCGTTGACCTTCTGCGACGCGATGTCCTCGCCGGATTTCGACTCCTGGTGCATGTACTTAATTTTAACCTGTTGTAGCTCGCTGTAAACGGCACAGCAGAGCCAATCGTGCGCTTCACTGGTTAAATAGCCGTCCGAATTCAAATTGTGATATGTTTTGAGCGCATTTTGCCAAATTATCGGATCAATTTCCATTTTCTGACAGTTCCACACAAAACGTTGAAGAATCATGCAAATGTCCTCTTCCATCATCTTCTACGAATAATAAAAAATCATTGCTTTGTTTTTCAACACACAAATTCACAGTTTACCTTAATATGTTTTTATGTAAAGTTTATTATTATTTTTCTCCAGGCGGGAATATCAAAATTAGATGCAGCGCGGTAAACAAACTCTGTTCACACTGTGCCCGACATTCACAATTGTCAACTTAATCAGCGCTTGCAATGGAATTCTAATAATTCTACGAATGTAATTATTATAAAAATTCAAATTATATTATTTACGGCAAATTCGATAATGCAACACTGTTTTATTATTCTTTGGAGAATATTAAGTGATTAGTGACCTTAAATTTTCGAGTGCGCGGGTTATATTAAGAGTTACTACTTTAAGATACTTCTAAATGTTCCTTATTGCTTTGTTAGGTACATTCTGTTAAGTTCAAATACGAAAGCTGTTCACAAGCATTGAGCATGTGAGCATTACTTAATATTTATATTTGGATTTTATTAAAATGGCATATAATGGCGAGGCAGGTTTTTTTTCACAGTTAGGTGCTGTTATTAACAGTTAATGTTAAGAGTCTGAGGCTAATCAAAATGTATAGAGCCTGGTAACTCTGAAACGTTGCTGTGCTTGTCGAGAAATTGAACTTATTAAAAATGTTACGATCAAATGGTTTACTGCAAAAGGAACAATCAAAGTTGTATATGTTAGAAAAAAAGCTGCTCGATGTAATACCCAAAGTGCAAGAGGCGTTGAATTCCCTGAAGGTAAGAGAGAGAGAGCTAATGTGATTGCAATGATCAACTGCTGTAAAACAGAGATTCCCCTTGCAGGTGGAGGAGCTGCATCTAAAATCGCTGTCAGTGAAGCAGGGGCTGTCCACACAAACGGGTGAATCTGATTCAGATGTGACTACAAGTGAAACACTACCTGCCCAAAGCAAGGTCACAGCCAACGAGCAGATAAACCGGCAAGAAATCGACCTGGATATAATCGGAAGAACGCTCGAACTTTATGATGTCGAAAGCGAGTCTGATTAAGAGTAATTGTAGTTTTTAATTGGTTTTATTGATACAAATTTAGCTAATTTGAAGATGTTCCGAAAACACAAAAATTCAAATTATGAATTACAACTTAAATATAGAATTAATTAATATCCTCAAATCATCATAGTAAGTCTAGTGGCAAAAATAAGTGAACTAAACTACTAAAGCTATGTATGTATATGCATAATACACATAGTTATGTTAAAACACAATATTACACTGTATATATTAGAGTTGATTTATGCATCGGATGACTCCGCAGAGCTGTCGCGCCTTTTCTTTTTCTTGGGTGAAGAAATTTCCGGTTCGTCGGCGCTATCGCTGTTGGAACTGGAGTTGCCATCACTGTCACTGCTGTCGCTGGAGGAACCTGATCCACCAGCCGAGGAGCTGTCATCATCATCGGAACTGGAACTATCCGAGTCGCCGCTGCTGCTCGATTCCGAATTCGAAGAGTCCGAACTGCTATTGGAACTATCCGACGAACTGGACGATGAGGAGCTATTGCTGCGTTTCCGTTTCCGCTTAGCGCGTTTCTCTTTGTCGCCATCGTGACGCACTTCGGAACCGGCATCCAACGAACGCATCTCATTTGCCGCCGGCATTGAGTCAGCGGCGGCATTGGCGGTCTTTTCGGCCAAATGTTTGCTCAGTTGCTTTGTGCGCGAACTCCGGTGCACATATTTCCGTTTCTCTTTGCACTCGTAGCTCCAGTGCCCCAAATTTAGGCACTTCTGACACCGAATGCCATTTGGAAAGGCGGCGGCCAATTTTGCAGTGCTGCGCATCAAAAATATTAATTGGTTAATTTTGCTTAGTTTGTTTTTATAGCTATTCCACTGCTTACCGCTGCTTTTGTGCCAGCTTGCGCGCTGCCAAGCCCACCAAAGTCATCCTTAGGTAATAATCTCTGAGGCGGTGCTTCGAGCCAATTTTGACGGCTATGTTTGCAAACACTTTTTCTTAATGTAAGAAATCAGCAGATGCTAAAACGTTTTTTGTTTTGTTGTCGTAGACTGTGTGGCCGCAGCACGGAAGGCTTAAAATACTGAATTTATAGTTACTGCATTCGATTAAATCAAACATAGATTTACGAAAATGACTTAAAAAGTTAGAAAAACAATAATTGCTGGTATGTTGTCAAAAGTCATATTTTATAAATGGCTGCTGCACAATTCGGATTATTGCTGATATAGTTTCAGCCGATACAACGTTGCTGTTGATATGTTGGCGCAGACAGTGTAACCGCAGCCTTGAAGCCTTAAAATGCTGATTATTTAAAAATAAAAAAATCGACTGTAAAGTCGACATCACAATATAAATTATTTGTGATTAATAATTATATATAGCTTTGCTAACGTGCAAGTATGTATTGTTGCAGCATAACTCATTAGTTGGCAATAACGCGCATTGTCACTGCGACTCTGTTCACATGTGAGAGAGAGGGAGAGAGAGATTTAAGCAACCGGAGGCCAAAACAATAACAAAACCTATTTGGTGACTAACAGGCGAAAGCTGAAGTCCAAAGACAATTGAAACAATAGGCAGGTCGAGTTAATCTGAGTTGCCTTATAATTACTAATTGCACTACTTTCAGCAGTTGTAAGCGATGACCGAATCGGATGCAACTCACAAAAATGCAGGGACGGCTGTGGAGGCTGCTGGCGCCACTAGAGCAGTTGGCGCTCGTCTTATGCCTCCAGAGGAGCTGGCCATGCAATCGCTTACCAAACAGCTATACAAGTCAAAGTTCTTCCGTGGAAATTACCTGGAGCGCTGTTTTGTCGAACAGGTCGGCGGCTATCGTGATGTGGTTGTCCTGCAGCGCAGCGAAAGGGAGCTGGAGAAGCTGTTGTTAAGCAGCGCAGCCAAATTGCAATTGTTCTATCAACGCTTCGTGCCTAACATGTGGGTGGGCATCACCAAGGGCAGCGTGGGCAACTACAAGCACAAACCACATGCGACACAGTTGGACAGCTGCGTGTGGACGGAACTGCGAGATTTGGCCTTTGGTGAATACTGGTTCAGCATTAAGACACTACGCTTTCGGGATCGGGAGGTGCAGCTTAAACTGAAAATGGTTCGCCCCGTTGAGGCACAGCCATTGTCAACGCCCCGACACTCGTTAACCATCAAAAAAGTTAGCCCGAGCAGAGCGATAACCTCTGGCGATAGAGACGCTGCGGATATTGTCACCGAGGAGCAGCAGCAGCCCCCACAAATTGGGCTTGCGGACTTTTTGGCTGTGCTGCTGCAGTGGCGTCAATCCGTTGTAGCGACCACATATGAGTTTATGGCCAACGATGTGAATAAGCGCAATATAATGAGCACCATTCGTTTTCTGGGACTGCTAATCTTTTCCATATTGAGCGGCGCTGTTGTTGCCTTGCGTTTCATGGGCATCTTTGCGGTGCGTTTCCTTTTTGAGGTCAGCCGCTTCACACACACCGCCACACCAATCGTATTCAAGTTGATTGAGTTTGTGAATAGGATTATTGGAGGGTTTTTCATTCTGCTCACGATGATTTGGAAGGACTTGGTGGTTAATCGCGTTGGCAACGGCGGTGGTGGTTCGATGCCCAGAGAGCGACTGGAAGCAAACATTCGTTTCAAGAGCATCACGTACGAGAGATCACAGCCTCATCATCGCAGTCCGCGCTACGAATCGTCAAATTATCGGTAATCCCAAATGGATCTGAATTCCTATCATGTCAAAATTGTTTCGTGTTTACTGCACTGCACTAGCATTTAGTCACTCACTTGGGCTTTTGGGGTTCGGGGGCTTCGGTTTCCCATTTCAGATTGTGTTACTAGCGTTAAGTCCCTCAGACTTCAAATTTCGTTGATGTTTGTACCTCAAACATTTTTACAAGAGATTTTTAATTTTTTATGAATTGCAATTATTGGCCAGTTATTTAGATATTGTTGTCATTTGAACAATCACATGCTCATTAATTTATAACATTAATACAATGTGTATTGTTTGTCAAATTTATTATTTCAAATTATAGTCTAGTTGAATATTAACCAAATTTTTGTGAATAAAAATGTTAGAAAGAAAAGACAAAATGCTTTTAATTAATGAATAAGAATACGAACCTGGTCGAACCTTGGGAAATTGTAAATAAATCATGTGTATTTTTGGTTTAGTTTTAATAGTTATACACTTTCATTTTATTTATTTTATTTGATGTTATTCTCATTAAATTTTTGTCATATATATATATATATATTTATGTATCTATATATGTAGACTAGTATAATTTGTCGGTTTGTCACTAAATCTTACACAAATGATCTTCTTGTTGTCGTGTTTGGTTTTTTTGTTGTTGTCTTAATATCCAAACTTTTGCATGTTGGGTTCTTGTGTACTGGTACTCCTTTAGTATGCGCATTAAATAAGTATTATTTCAATTTCAATTTGCTATGGCATTTTGTGGATGTTTTGTTTCGTTTGGTTTCTTTTGTTTTTTGTTTGTTAATTTTTGTCGCGTCTAACTTTATAATTTGCCAAATGTCATTTAACGCCAAACTTGTCGGTCTAAATGTTAAAATTAATAATTTTCAGTTTTATTATTAGTCAACTAAATTATATATTTTTTTGTGATACATATATACTTTAATTAGTACATATACATACATATATGGTATTATTTTTATCATTATTACATTGCGATGTTATATTTATGAAAATTACTGTGGTGTGTCTCCGTATTCATTATTCTCGTTTGCAAATGCTTCAACGAACTTTGCTCATAACCTTTAATTAACGTTTTGTTTAATAATAATAAGCATGTAAATTGTATGCAGACAATAAAATATGTGTTTTTTTTTGAATGCTTGGATCTCATTTGAGTTTGATATATATATACTGCAAAACATGTTATCAACATTGTTATTATTTGCCAATCCTTGTTATTATTATAATTATGTTGTATTGATTGATTTAATTTCGATTTTTTTTATTTTTTTATTATTACTGTATTTGTTTATGCACTAGTCGCCAACTTGTTGAGAAACGAACGAAATTAAATACAAATTCAAATATTTATGTTTAGGTTAACATTTGTCGTTTGTTATTTAAAATACTTTCCATTTTTGTTTTTTAAAGTAAAATGTACAATATACAATTTCAGTTAATTGTCATAACGTGTATTTAACTTTATACCTTCAAGTATCAATATAATTTGCCATTGCTAACAAATAATTACACATTTATAGCATATTTCAATTAACATGTTTTTGCCTGCTGAAAATAATTTGCTTCTTTTTTTTTTTAACAATTAGTTAGACATTTAGAGCAAAAACATTGATAATATAGATTGTGATTTTTTTTAAATTTCGTTTTAGTTTATGCATAAAAATTTGTCTAGTGAAATATATATGTAAATATATATATTTTTAAAGGTTTTGAACTCCTTATTGTTTATAATTGCGGTTTTTGTTTTTATTTGTATTCATTTTTTTTGTTAATTGCCTTTTTCATAAAGTTTTCGTAAAATTTTTTTGCTCGGATTATTGTGTTTTTTTGGCATTTTTTTTTAAAGGATACGTGTGTGTTTTTGGTGAATAGATAGTAAAAACCAGCGTAAGGGTGAACAAAAACTAATTAATTTAATTTTTGACAGTGTCTTTACTTGAATAACATTTCAATTCAAAACAAAAGTCAATTATAAGTTGTGTTAACTCAAAGTTTCTTTGCATTATTTAAGTTAATTTTTTTGTATTAAAAAAAAAAATTAATTTTTAAAACGAAAAAGTGTAATTTTGTTTAATAATTTTTTTTTTTTTCATTTTATTTGAATTTTTATTTATTTTTATGTTCATATTTTTACATAGTACATACAGTGTATATATGCATATATATATATATATATATATATATATATTATATATCTATATATTTATAATAATAATTTTTTACACATTAAATTCAAATGCATTAATTTATCTGTATTTGTATATATATGTTTATATATATATACATTTAGTATATATATATAATTTATTTATAAATATAAATAACAAAATGTTTCCCTTTGAAGCTTTTTTTTAATGTATCATTTTTATATTGAATTTGCATTAATTATAGTTTAACCAGTTTGTTGTTTAGCTTGAAATTAGTGTGCATGTATGTATGTATTTATGTATGTATGTATGTATGTATATATGTATGTATGTATGTATTTATGTATTTATTGGTATTCATAGTTAACTGTTTGCCATTTTTCGTGTGCTGAACAATTGGCGAAAGTTCCCGTTAAGCTAATCGATTTGTCTGTCATCTCGTCACCACACACACCTGAGTGTGGCACAAAAACCAAAAAGAGAATACGTCGCATCGGATTGATTGAATTTTTGAATTTTGCCATAAGGTTTGAATCAATACATAAAGTACTTGGGCTTAGTGTCTTATATCATCTTTTAAGGTAACTGAATAAAATTGTTTGCTTTTGCATGAAGCTTAAGCACTGCCAATGGCCATTTCTCAACCAACTTTTCCAATAGGATCCGAGGCAAACTCTATTTAGATTGACGCTAGTCTTGCGCCAACACTAGAGGAGCAGCGTAAAGAATGCCTCGTCTCATAGATAGCCCAACATGGTGCGCTTTAGGCACTTCAAAGTTCTGTTGATGCATGCGGCAATTAGTTGGTTGCGGATTGGATTCGGTTTGGTTTCGTAACAATAGTGAGAGTAATACAAAATGTATGTAGGTAAGTAAGTAGTAAAAAGAAAAACAAGGAGTAGAAAGGAAAGGAAAGAAACGTTAAGTTATAAACTTAGAATCAACTTAGAAGAAACTACGATATAAGCTCTTAATTACTTTAAATCATCGGTATCCTCAATTAAATCGGCATACTCCTCCCAATCGTTGTTAGACGAACGTGTGCGCAAATTAGATATTGTCGGTTCCTCCTCCTCCTCCTCCTTGTCCCCGTCATCGCCAGCCCCATCGCCGTGTTTTCTGCGACCGCTGCCCGTGCCTCCATCGTCGACAACCTCGTAATCTTTGAGTTCAGCTTCCAAGTCCTTTTCCCATTGTTCCTCTGAGAAAGATGCATCAAAACTGGCGATTACTATGTGTGTGGCTTACACGAACAGTTTAGACAGTTTATCGGTTATATATATGTTCTACTACTATGCATGGTAGATTCACATATAGTAGGTAGTTTAGTTTATAGCATACATTTGTGGCATATCATGTTATATTTATTATATTGATTATATATATGTATATATATAATAAAGTGTCTAGCAAGCATTGAAAAAATGTAATTTAGTGACCTCCCAAGCAAGTACATGGTTCGATATTCAATTCGGTGTCATTCATGTTTACCTTCGTGGCTAATCGCGTGGCACATAACTAAGGCATAGGTTTTCACAGACTGTTATTCGTTTAGGAATGCGCACCGTAACTGCAAAGTAATCGTCTACAAAAGTTGGAAATGTTCTTTTAATATGGTAATTATGCCAATACAAGTATATAATGCACACCCCGCCCCCTCCCCCCAAAAACCTTTGCTAATTAACAAATAGCGTGCAAGAACCGCGCACCAAATAGGGATATATATATATATATATATGTAGGAAGGAGAGGAGTCCTCTGCCATGACTTGCTTGTTGTCCTAACACCAAATCAAGTGCCAAATATGACACCGAATATTGTAATAATAATAATAAATATTAATAAAAATACATGTATAATATGAAATCAAAATGTTCGTGTGTATTTACAGCATATATTCAACATCGAAATAAAAAGCAAGCTAAATATTTGCAATATTTCAAACGGAAAAATATATATATAAAAGCTAGTCAAGAATTAATTGCAATAATTAGTCAAAAACTTAATAACTTAGAGTTGAAAATGTGTTTTTTAGTACGTTGTTAGCGAAAGGATTTGTAAATTTTCTTTCTTTTGATTTTGTGTGGTGAGTTGGTTCTAGAACATATTAGAAATTCGAATATACATTTGAAATCGGATTGTTTACAATAAAAGCTGTTGTTTGTTGTGCAGTTAAAAAAGCCTTTATAAATGTAATTTCCAAGTGTCACAGATTTTAAGGAGGTTTTTCCTTTTTTGTTTTTAGGTATAAAATTTGGAAAAATATTTATGTAAGTTTGATTCTGAACGTGTTTGGTTTGCAGCTGCAACAGCAAATAATTACAAATTTAGGTAAGCAAGAAACTAGACGGCGACGGCAACTACAAAAACATCAAATCTAGTTAAATATTGAATTTTTGAAAAGTATATGTACGAAACTAAACTGAATACGAATACCAACAAACACAGAGACAGACAATATTATAATACTTATATTGGACACACAATTGACAACAGCGATAATAAATAAAATTGAAATATATGTTGCAACTATTTTGCTGAACACAATTTGTATGCAATTGAAAATCAACAACAGAACATTGAAACAATTTAATGAATTTTTGTTTTTTTTTTTAATATAATTTTTTTTTTGTATAAGTGAAAATTTGTTTTTTTTTTTTGTTTTAACCAACAATTTCTAACTTACCACACAAAATTTTGTTTCAGTTTTTAAGTAACATTTTTGTTTTCGTTTGTTTTTTGTTTTTTTTTTTGTATTTTTTTTTGTTTCGTTTCGGTTTATATAAATAATGTGTTTTGCTTAATTTTTGTTTTGTCAAGTGAATATTTTATATATGTATATAATTTGGTTTGTTGCATTTGGTTTTTGTATATCGCTTAACATTTTGTTTTTTTTTTTAGTAGATTTTCTGTCATGTGGGCAATTTTGCTTGCGTTTGGGTTTTCTTTTATTTTTATTTATATATTTTGTTAGTTTTTGAATTTAGCGTTTATCCATTCAATCTTCTGCAAGATGATTTGAGAATAAATTAAGAAATACATGAAGAAAATTAAATGTTTGTTAAATGTTTCAATATAATTCATATTGTGTCTAATACTAAGAATTTTGCATGTCTTTCCTTCATTTTGTTTTGATTTGTTATCGTTTTTTGAGTGTTCTTTTTGTGTGTTGGTAGTGTTTGTGTCATATAGGAAAACGCGATCTTTTGGCTATATAATATATATATATATAAATGGTTTTTTTTTTTTGTTTTTTGTTTTTTTTTTTTTTTTTTGGTAAATTAGGCCGAAATAGTGTGTGATAGGTACATACTATGAAAGAATATGTAAAAACTATAAAGTATAATACTTGAAAATTCATAAATATTAAAAGTTGTTGTTTAGCGAATTATCGAAATTAAATGGAATTGAAATTGAATAAAAAAGCACAAGATTGCAAAGAGTAAGGTAAGTAAGTAAGTATTTCATCAATAATAAGAATTTGTATCATTTTGGTCATACTCAACTTGTTCGAAATTGATTTGTGGCTAGTTAATATTTGATCTTGTTTAGTTGTTATTGTAGTTCATAGTAGATACTTAAGTGGAAATTATTGGATTTGATTTTAATATTTTGTATGCTAGTTAGAATAGAATATGGCGGCAACAACGGAACAGATTAGACAGACAACAATTTGGTTGTCTCTTGTGTTAATTGTATTTGTATTTGTATTGATCATTATTTCATTTATATTATTACTTAATTATCCATAAGTTGCCATACGTTATATATATATATATATATATATGTATATGTATATAGTTTTTCTTTTTCATGTTTTATGGGGGTTGTTGCTTTCATTTCAATTGATATATATATATATATATATATATATTTGTTGTTGTTGTTGTTTAATTTTAATAATTAAATGCCAGAGCTTTGGGTTGTTGTTAGTATTTCGACAATAAAGAATTAAAGATTTGATAAAAATGTAATTGACACAAAAGAAAGAAACAGAGCAGAGGAGAAAAAAGAGAATTGTTTTGTTTTTACACTTTGTTTTGTACACACA
Source organism: Drosophila cognata (assembly GCA_035041535.1). Taxonomy (NCBI): domain Eukaryota; kingdom Metazoa; phylum Arthropoda; class Insecta; order Diptera; family Drosophilidae; genus Drosophila; species Drosophila cognata. The sequence continues at coordinate 471,901 of JAWNLC010000694.1, read as the reverse complement.
TTTTTCGTAAAGAGTTTTCATTCGATTTCATATTTAAAATATATGCAGATAGTTACTTGTATTTTTTTTTTGGTTTTGTTTTGTTTTTTTTTTTTTGTTTAGATTGAGAAAATTAAGTTTGGAGATTATGTTTATGATGGAATGATGGTAAGAAATGAAATCAAAACAAAATTCATACAGCCAAACAGTTGAAATGTGGCAGGGGCAAAGGCAAAACAAAATGTGATGCGATTAAAAACTGTTCACAATGAATGAGGCATGTATTTAATGTTGTAGGAGCTAATGCTGTGTGAGCCAAGAAATTGATTCATTCATTTAATGGAATGGATTCAGGACTCAAAGCGGTTACGGACATACAAATTCCAGGACATGTCTAAACACATTCGAATTGAATACCATATGGAAGTTTCAAATACTTGTACATACATATATATCTATATGTCGGTGCCATTAGGGAATTATAATCGGTGCATTTCGCAAGCTACGGACCTACGAACAGTTTTTTTGCTATAATCTTTTGCTATAATCTTTGAGTCTAGTTGTTTGCTTTCATTTTCACACATAGCCCTTGGCTATTTATAAATGTAATTTATGCGAACAATGGCAATGTGTATGACAATGTCACCAGATGAAAATCAATCGATGCTCTACTTATATATATTTTGAGCTATGCATGTATGTGTTAATGTTTGTATGCGTATGTAAGTGTCTGGTTGGATGCAACCTCAATGAAATTTGTTGAGCTCTTTGAAATGAGAAAGACAAATTTCAAGGGCAGTGCAAGAAACCAAAAATGTATGTACAAAATGTTCAACATAATAGATGCAAAAGAATTTTCAAAATCAAAATGCCTCAATTATGCCCTTTACACAGCTTATCGCTTAAGGCGTTTAGACAAGTATCAATAGGTATATAACAAAAGTGGAATTTAATATTATGTATAAAGTTTCGGATATTATCAATTTTGTAAAGGCCATAACTGATTGGGTGCACATCAAAAATAATGTCAATTTTGTAAAAATTGTCCATTAAAGAAAAATTCGCGTTGCTCTTTTCAGCAACGCACATTTTTTGGTAGCTTAATAAAATCGTAAATGTAATCAAAACATATTTGCATAATTAACTTAGGAAAATCATAATTAAATTTGCTAGCTAAGACCTCTTACCATCGGTGGTGGCGAGCGCCTGCTGGGTCATGCTATCAATGCCCAGTTTGCGCATGCCATCTTTGATTTCGGCCAAATCGGTATCGTTGGATGTTTGAAATTCGTCCGAAACGAACTCGGACTCGGAGATTTTTTGGGTCAATTCTTTCTTGCTGCTGGCCTTAAGTTCTTTGGCCGCCTCAATCTCAACGGCAGGCTTCGGTTGCACGGAGACAGCGGCATTAGCTGCTGCTCCTGCTCCGGCTCCAACTGCTCCTGCCGCCCCTACAGCTGGGGAGGAGGAGTCAGCGCTTGTCGCATTTTTAGCTGCACTGGCAGTTTTATCAACAGTTTCTTTAGCTGGCAGCTGTTCAGCTGCTTTTATGCAAGTTGAGTTTGATTTAATTGTATAATTTTTGCAATTTTGTGTATAAAATAAACACAAGAAGAAAAAAACATGAAATTAAAAAGAATCAATAATCAAATAAAGATGAAATTAAGATTAAATTCGAATAGCTAGTAAGTTAAGAAAGAAAATGAAAAGGCCTACAAAGTGAGCGGCGCTTGAAGGGCGAATAGAGAAATTGACTTGATGAAAACGCGACGAGGTGAAAAGTGAAAATGAGCATTGTAAACTAAAACTGAAATCGAATCGTTGGCACAGGCGACAGAAGCCGGTGCAGTTGAAGGACAAAAACAAATTATAATCGAAACAAATGTAATTCGAAACGAAAATAGAACTGAAATTTAAGGTTCAGAGCATTCCATATAAGGCAGTGTGTGTGGTACAGGCGCTATCCGAAAGTTAGAAAGTTCGAACTAAAATCTTGAAGGCGTGTCTCAAAGGGAGAACTAGTTGAAAATCATAAAAGAACTGGCGCGTGTCTCAAAAGAAAATATTACGGAAATTAAAAATGGAATCTAATACTTAGAGATAGAGATAGAGATAGATTGAAAGACAGAGCGGTTGTTAATAGAGTTTGATAGAGAGTTTAAAGAGCGCGCGAATAGCGAGTGTTTTTATGCGAGAGAGAGAGATAGAGGTAGAGGTGGAGGTACAGAGAGAGAGAGAGAGAGAGAGATAGAGAGAGAAAGCGAGTAAAGTCATAGAGATACTGAAGAGGCGAGCGCAAGAAAATCATAAACTTTACTTTGGGACTTTGGCCACTTTAGCGCCGGCGCTCATTTGTTGGTACTGTTTTGTTTGGGTCTGCTCGGTGTGAAAGCTGATGGTGCAGTTAACTATAACAAAACTTACCATCTTCACCGCTGGAAGCCTGGCCCACACCATCAGCACCCAAAGTGCCCAGCTCGGCGGCCTGAATGATCAGTGAGACACGGTAGAAATAATTCCGCCAGAAGTTCTCCTCAGTAATGCTGCAAAAGGCGTGTACAAATTCAATTCAAAATTGATCTAAAGCGGAAAGTGTTTCTTGTTGTTGCCAACTCACATCTTGGGCACCAATTCGAAGCGCATCGTTTCGAGCGCCTTATCCTCGGCCATAATGGCTATGGCAGTGGGATATGCGGTGTCATAGTTAAACTCAAATTCCACGCCAGCTGGTGGTGCGCGCACAAAGTTGCGACGATCCTGTGACAAGCCCAATATTTCCTCCTTGATCTTTGACTCATTGGCATGACCGGCCCATGGAGCGGCGCCATTGCCAGCACCACCTTGACCCTTGATAAACGCCTCCTGCTCCTTGTTGAACGAGTCGAGTATGGTCTGCAAAGTGAGGAATATAAATACGTTAAAGTATTATTCAAATTATTTAATATTCCGATTACTCACATTATCCTTGACTGTTTCCTTGATCTTGCTACCAGCCTTGCTGATGGCCGATGACAAGAATGAGCCAAAGTGTTTGGCCTGTTGTGTTACTTTTGTGGTAACTGTCGAAGCAACGAATTGTTCAATTAGTCAAAAGCATTGGTTTGTAGTTTACGTAAAACTGGGTTGCAACTAACTAACTAGAAGTCAACGGAAATCGCTAGGCTACAAAGTAAACGGTTTGTTGAGGGTGAGGTCAGGGGTCAGGGCTACCAACTATGTGGAATTGGGTATGGTAAATAATTAAATGAGTGGGTTACACATAGGAAAGTGGGTAAGTACTGTGAGCATAATGACTACAGGTAGTTAGTATTATTAGCTGCTTAGTAACCTGTCACCGCTTTCTATCATTTAATACATTTTGTTTTTGGTTGTTTTTTAATTGGCAAATTTGCAATTGAAGTACACATTTTAGTTGACATTAATTTGACTTTTGTATTGTTGTTTTGTGTTACCAATTAAACTGTGACACGTACTTTTCACTTCATCGCCCTTACCCTGTCCAATTTGGCCCTCATCGCCAGTGGGTGTGCCGCCGCCCGATGCTGGATGCGAATCAGCGCCCTCTGTGGCACTGTAATTACAAATTGCGTCAGCGTGCAGAGAGAGAGAGAAAAAGACAGAAAAAAAGAAAGAGAGAGAGAGAGATAGAAAGAGACAAAGAAAGAGAAAGAGAGAGCAAAATAAGCATGTGTTAGTTGTTGCAGGGGATACATTTATATATATAATTGGATACATATTGGATGTCTGGTGTGGATATTGCAGTTGAACCCAACATGCAGCATGCAACATTCAAATCGATCACATTAAATTGGACAGTTATCCAATTGGACTCATTCCAACAATTGATGACTCTTCAAGTGCATGCAATTAAGTTAGAGTCCCTAGCTCGTCTGGGTATCAATCAAGTTAATCATAGACTAAATCCATAGCTTCATAGAAGAGAACATTATTTATAGCTCCAGCTCGATTCACTTTAGATAATAGCTAACGTATCTGATAATAATGAGTTACTTAGCTTGTAAACGTTTAAAAATAGTATTCTGTTTTTCAAAAGACCTGCCTAACTAACATATACTTTAAAATGAATTCAGTTGCTATTCGCCAAGTGTGCAATTTGCAAAGAACTAGTCAATAAAAGTTAATGTTTAACAACCCAATTAGCCTAAAAGAAAAAAACGTTAAAACTAACATTTTTTACACTCTGATACCGAAGGTATCGTCCGTCTGTATGAAAGCAATTTCTTTCGACGCCCTTCGAGATAGAGACTTGAAACTTGGAACATATACTGGTCTGTGTCCGCGTTAGACAAAGTGTAAAAAAGGGAACCGATAAAGTCAATAGCTCATATATTTTAGGCAATTTTAAGCTAGGGCTAGAAAACTTGGAAAGAAGATTACTGGGAATCTCCTTCAAAGATCCGTATTTCTTGGACCACCCACAAATTCTGTGGCGCCTCTTATCAGATGGTATAACTGATGGTATCAGAGTATTTCGCAGTTGGTAAAGCCCGACTGCAACGTTCCCATTTGTTTTAGTTTGAATTTATGGTTAACAACCCAATTAGCCTAGAAACGGACAACCCAAAAGGTGATTCTATTTTTTTTTTACTTAAAGTTTGACTTTATGGTTATCAACTTAATTAGCCTTTATTTAAGTTTTAGTTTGAATTAATGGTTAATGACTTAATTATTCTAGAAAGGTAAAATATTAAATGATTATTATTTTATTTATTTAGCCGGAAAGTTTGCGAAAACTAAATTTTTAGTTGTAAAGTTTTCTCTATGAGTGCTTTTGAGTTGGTCTATGATTTTTATGGGGTTTATGTAGTCATATTAACGTTTATGTATATTTACACGTTTTCATTGAGTTGCTATTCATTTTAGGACAGTTAATATTTAAATTCATGATGATTGCGATGCAAATGTACTGTTTTAGAGATAAATTATGTGAATGTTGAATGATTGATGCTTTAAATGGGTTAAGGATCAGAAATGATATAAACGGAAATCAAGAGGGAAGAGAACAAACTAAGGCATGCACTAATACTCGGATAATCAATAGGAAATTGTGTTTAAGTTTGTAGAGTTTTCCCCAGCGACAAAGAGTCCCAAAGAACTCAAGTACAGAGAGAGAGAGAGAGAGAGAGAGCAGATATTAAGAAGGAGCTGACGAAGAGCCGAAGAAAATTATATAGTTGCTACATAGTACACAAATTAGATGAAAAGTAAAGCACAAAATGAATTTCGACACAGGATGAGCTACACAACAACACAGAGAAATTATGGTGGAAGCGAAGGGGGGGGGGGGGGTGGAGTGGTTGTGAACTAATATCCCAAAGGAGGAAATGATAACAACTAGTAACAACAATTAGTGTTTGGTTTTATCTACTGCGTAGCCACAGAATAGTTCCAGATTTGTGTGGGGGTTTTTTTTTTTGCTTAAATCCTCGACGGTTGCTTGATGGCCCGCTCAATAATGATGGAATCTGATACTCTTGAACATATATCAAAGTCAAAAAAAAGTATTGTTTCTGTACTAAATGCTATACATATTTAATTATTAGTTTTCTTATTTATTTTTTATAACGAAACGATAATATGAAATGAATCAAAGTGTGAAATCAACTAATGATGGGTTTTGGTAAATGTTGTATGGGGCATTTGTGAATGCAAAACAAATGATTATAATTTACTTGATAATGAGCTGTATGAAATGGTTAATTTATGTCTCCGTTTCTTATTAGGCATTTTCACAATCTGTCCAAAATTGTGTCCCTTTGCGAAGCAGTGTTCAATTGTTGTTGTTGTGAAACTTACCTTTTAAGTAAATGTTTTTCGATAACACACACACACTGGGCAAAGGGACAAAATTGGGTTCTCAGCAATCAATGGGCAATAATTATTAAGTTTCTTATTTATATACATACAAAAACGTTTTAAGAGTTATATTATGTGATTGGTACTTAAGTATTTGTTTGTACAGTATTTAAGTAGTTTTTTGTTTTTGGTTTTTTATAAAAAGGTCAAACTTGGGTGAGCAGAAGAATTGTGTAAAAAACTTGAGAAAAGTTGAAAATATAATCAATAGAAATATCAATCGAGTTAAAGGCAGTAGTAGCAGTATTAAATTTGTTTTGCTCAACTAAATATTAGAGGAAAATTGGTGAGTATTTGAAGCAAACTAAATGGTTATATTTAAAGTAACTTGTGTTCAAAATGTATGTATTTATATATACGGAATTATTGGTAGTTTATTTTAGTGTAAGGCATTTTAATGTGAAGGCTTAGACGGAAGTGTAAGTATAAAAGATTTTATTTTTTTGTTCTCATTTCTTTGGGGTGTACGAAACAAAAAAAAAAAAAAAAAAAAAAAGAAAAAGGCGAACAATAGCCGCCAAGTGAGTGAAAGTTGGTGGGCAGACCAACATAAACCAAAGGCCGCCCCCATTTGTTAACATTTGGAAACAAAAACTTCGAATTGAACCGAAAATTATAACCAGAATAAACTATACGAAATGAAAGCATCAAATACAAACGCGCTTTCATATGATAATTTTCGTTTTTTTTTTTTTCTGCAGTTTCACTGCCGCTGTTTGTATCGTTTTTAATTCCGTCATTCTTAAGCAAGGGCCCATACCTAATATACCTCGACTTGTCGTCATCATCGCCACCACTCACGGCACCCGCAGCGCTGAGATCGGTAGCGCCTTCAGCGCCCTCAGCTCCTTCGGCAGCGCCGCCCTTGCGTAGTCCTGGAATCGATGGTATCGACGGCATTGCTGGCATTGCTGGCATCGATGGCATCGATGGCATTGCCGGCATCGATGGTATAGAGGCATTGCCCAACCAGCCCTTTGCGCTGCCCAGCCAGCCACTGTAAACGAGAGCAGAGGAGTGGGAAACCAGTTAGTTGATAAACGTGAACAAAATGATTATGCGACTGCCTCTGCCTCTGCTGCAACTGACAGGCGGCAGAGACTGACAATCAATCTTAGCTGTAATTTGACAATGTTCTTCTCATTGCTTGGCTGCTCACGAGCACCCAATAATATATGTATTATGTATGTTGTATATTATGTCAAACAATGAGCAGAGCGAGCACATCCGCATCAAATTGACAAATGCACACTTCGAATAAGCACACACTTCTTTGCGGCATATGTTGCGCAACAAAATGGGAAATATTTGAAAATAATTTATGCAAATATTAATGTTTAAAAGGCAACAAAATGATGTATATTATATATACATATATTGGAAATTACACACAAATCAGCAATCAGCAGATAAAGGTTTGAAGCGCAATTGTTCTTATGGCATAAGGTCTAATTTTAATTAGTAAAATATTTAACAACAATCAATAAAAACAATGTTTATAAAATAATCTTGATCTATTTTGGTGTTGCAATGAAAGAAAACTAATTTGTTAAATGTAAGCAGTAAGGAAAAATATAGCTTTGCTCACTTCGAATATCTATCTAAGACTGAAGAGGGCTTGAGAGAAGTGCGATAGTCTTACGATGCTGGAGAAAGAATCGATGCTGGCAAGCTAGCAAGAACTTTCGCTACAATAGAAAGTGACAGCGCCTATGAACCTTTTGTGGCATACTACTTGATGTGGGCGAGTGTGTGTGCATGTGTGTGTGTGTGCATGTGTGTGTGTGTGTGTGTGTCTGAGTGTGTGTGCGTGTGTTTCTTGTGTTGAGAGGTCTGCGATTTATTGGGTCGGCCATTTGTGCCGTCGATTCCTTTGTTGCGCGTTCGCTGGCTGTCATAAATAAATTGTCGCTGACAAGCTCATCTAATACGTGGCATATGCTCAATGTATTTATGTATGTGGCGCGTGCATCTAGGCGGCTTTGAAATGTGGTTGGGGCGGCACATCATCTAATAACTGTGCCTTTGCAATAGACTTCACAGTTTGAATAATCGCTTCGTCATTTTTGCAGCACATTATAAAGAGTATACGAATTTCGAGAAATTCATAATAATGGATGATGAAGTGGACCATTGTGCGATTTGTTTGGGGCGCAAGCATCGCGTTGTTAGCATTGCGTGCAACCACACATTTTGCAAGAGATGCCTGAAGAATGTCTACAGCAGCTGCCGCAATAAGGCTTGTCCACTGTGTCGCGCCCCCTTCAAATATTATGTTGTAAGTTGTTCACTGTCCATGTCAAGTTAGCATCTTCTTCTTCTAACTATCCTTTTATCCAGCAAGAACGCACATCTGGCATCAAAATCGTGTTCTTCAGATAATCATCTCGAAGTGAAATAACTGTCCAACTATGATGTTCCGTCAATTAAATTTCATGTTTTGTTCTATGTTTGATTTGCTTTGTCTTAATTTTAGTTTATAAATATAAATTGCTTTCTGAATGAATGAATTAAGTTTGCATGACGAGAACATAATCAAATGGAGTCTATCAAATTGTAATCCATTTTAATTCAACATATGCTGCACAACCTGACTAATTTATATCTACAAATATTCCTGGCCACATCTTGAGCATGAACTGATGCATACCAACTAAGCGACAAATAAATATTCTACACAACAGCACAATCGATGCGATGCGATGCGATTTGAGTTGAGTTGTGGCAAGTACAAAGCGAGCGAATCGATGAATGGCATGGCATGTTGCCATGCCCCACGCGGCGCGGCTTTAGCTCATGCATGCAAAATGATGACGATGATGCAGTGAAGGGTAAAAGCTGAAGGAAATGGAATAAGCCTGACGCGTCACATTTTATTATGCTCTATTTGCGCGTTGCCAAGGCAAGGCCAAAGCCAACTGCGAATGATGTGAAATGAGTTTACTTTAAGTCTGAACAAAAATTGAGGCAGCGAAGGCAGTGCTAAGGGGTTTTTCTTAAATGTGCAGCAGCATTTTGTGGCATACTCATAATTAAAGCGACCTCAGTCAGTCACAAAAGCGCAGAGACAATGCCAATTGTTGCCTTTAATTTCTTTTTGCCACAGTTTTGATCATTGGCCTAATATGAATCTTTTTCATAAGTTTTCCCAATGTGGTTTTTCTGTTGATATATTTATTCAAATTCGAAAATATACTGTATGCTAAGCGGAAAACTATTCGGGTTAAATTCCACAATCGCAGTGTCTTGCCACAATTTCCACAAAGCGCTAAAATTCCTAAATTAAAAGTAATTCATATTAAATGTTGAACAAAAATAAGTGAATTGGCCAAAAATAACACAAAATAATTTATCAAAAATGTTATCAATTATTTGGGAGAAATTTCTGCTTACAGCCCTTAGTCATTTCTCGCGTTTTTGTTGTTGCGTATTTTGCTATTTTTATTATATAGATGAATTTTAATTTTTCCTTTCTACAAAAACGCCATAGGCCAAATTTGTATCAAAATATATTTATTTTTGGTTGCCGCAAAGTATTTTACGCAAAATATGTGTAATCATTAGAGGGATTCAAACAAATGTTATAACTTTGAGTGAAGTAATCAATTTTCTAGATTTGTGTTGTTAAAATACCTCTGGTTTCAGAAGATTTAAAGACTTATTAAAGCAAGCCAAGATGTATATATATAGCGAGGCTGTCTCTTTTTAGCTACGTCCCGACCTGATTCGAAATAAATCAGAATATACAAAAAAACACTTGATCTGGAGCCAGCGAAATACATTTTTGAATTACAAAAAGATGTCGTACGATTTTTGATTATTCTAAAATCGTGACAAAGCCAAGGATGGCAAGAGAAGTGAAGTGAGAAATAAATACACACACACACACACACACACACACACACACACACACACACACACTCACACACTCACTCACACACCTGACACGAATTGCACTTATGCAAATTAAAGTCAGGGGAGAGCGATGAGCAAAATTAGTAGCCAGCTGCAAAGTGTAAATGCAGTGGAGAAGAAGAAAAAACTGGGCCGGGTCCGGGATCCCTTGGGTCCACTGATGCGCAAATTGCATTAGCCGCCAACCCAGTTTAGATGTGTTTTTCCGTGTCGGTGATTCGCCTGATTGCATATCGCTATATTATCGCTTCTCCTTAAGAGAAAATCAAATAGCAATGGCCACACGAGAGGCGGAAGAGAACGAGAGGAGAACGAGAGCAGACAGAGAGAGAGAGAGAGAGGACGCGGTGGGGTTGGAGTTGTTGTTGCTAATGTAAGTGCTATTTTTAATTGAGTCTGTGTCCGGGTGGCACGCGTGAAATCGTGCTTTAATTGGATTGCAATTGCGGCGCTGAGATTTCGCTGCAAAGCTCCCATTTCAAAGACGACAAGAAAGTCACGCAATTTGAAATTAAAGCTTAAGCTAAAACAAGCTAAAACAAGCTCAAACAAAACCCATTTCTAGCGGCCCCTTTTTTATTTTTTGTTTCTGCTTTGTTAAGCTCACTGATGGATCCACGTACACATACTTACAAACATAAAAACACACACACCCACACACATACACGCGCAGCAAACTTATACAAGATAATGCTAACGGAAATTTATTGCAATTGCGCAGAAAAATAACGCTAAATGCGTCTAAGCAGCTAAATAATATCACGCAGAACGGCTGGCTGGCTGGCAGGCAGGCAGGCGTCTTAAAGCTGATGCTCTTTTCCGAGAGCTTAGCGGGCAGCGCTGCGCCGCACGAGGGTGGCAAGAAAAGTAAGCGAAATATATTTTTATTGTATTTATTATACAAAATTGCTTAGTAAAATATCTCATTAACGAATACTAAACTAGGATCGATATATATGCTAACGGTTATACATGGGTCGATAATCTTCGGTTGAGCAATTTTATCTTCTTCTTAAAGGTGATTCAAATTTAAATTGCAAAAAAAAACTTTATTTCAATAGTTGAGCCAAAAATGATATTAATGAGATTTATCATAAATTTTCATAGACATTTGTATATTATTTATTAACATTGCATTCGGAATCTAAGGAAAGGCTTGGCTTTAGTAAAAACACTCTCTGAAATAAAATGCACATTAAATAAATACAATTTGAAAATGCAGTCTCCTGCTTGCTCCAGTTGACAATTCGTAAATACTTGAAGCTGCCCTCGCATGCTATATATGCCTGGCGAAGGCGCAACAGCTTCCTGGCTGATGAGGAAGAATGGCCAAAATCCACATTTGACAAATTACCAGCAAGCAGGTAAACACCAAGTTAACAGGCAGGCAGCTGGGTGGATGGCGATTAAATAGAAAGATGGCTGTAAGGAATGACGCCCTCGAGATTGTGATTGTGACTACTAGGCCAGATGAAATACACCCACAGTCATATATCTATTATTATAACCACGTGTAGCTATTAATAATGTGTGCGAGCCACACAAATGGGAAGCCTCAACTTCATAGGTTCGAATTATGCTTTTTGCTCGTCATTTGACATTTGACTTTTCGAGTTTGCTGTCTTTTTCTGTTTTTTTTGTTTCTTTCTTTTTTATTTGAGCATTTTTCTTATCATTTTGCTTATATGCCATCATTTATTTTTGCCATTTCCATAATATTCCTTTTATACTTCGCAAGCAGTCTTAAATTCAGTTTTTATGTGGAGTGCTGCTCGGACTTATTTTCAATTATTTTATTTTTATGTGCATCCATCGTAAAGTATGCAATAAAATATGCATTGCAGCAAGGCACAGAACGAGGAAAATTGCTGATTTGAAGTGGAAAGCGGCTGCTTAGGCTTATAAGTACATACATATATGTGTGTATGTGCATGAGTGTAATAAGTATTCTCGTATACGGCCTGACCTTTAACGCTGCATAACAAAGCATACAATAATAATCGTGTGAAGCTGGAGCAAAAGTTGTGCCTTTAAAAAAGACATGTTTAAGAAGGAAATTTAGCAAAATAAAATCATTGAATAATAATAATACTAATTTAATTACTTCAAATAATAATAATAAATGAAAATAGTTGATTTATTTCAGATTTCTCACACACACTTTGCGAATCATACATTTCGCTCGATTTTAAAGCTGGCGTTTAACTATTTGACACTGATGTAGAACATAAAAAATGGGGAGACATTTTGTGAGACGACTAAACAACTTAATGGCTCCCGCGCTTAACCCCCATTAAGCGAGGTATTCACGACATCATAATGTTGTATGCCACATATACAGCACAGTTGGGAGAGCATCTTAGCTGTGTGTCAGAATCATGTACCTGTCATTTAGTTGTAACCCAAGACGCTCATCTAATCATCGTTCAGCAACTGCTAAGCTTTTTATGGCTGAAAATTCACAACATAACTGTTAACGACACAGCCACCTGGCCAGGGAGATACATAATTGGGGTATATGCACCGCACCTCAGCTCAGCATAGCTCAGCTGGCTTGCCATAATCCACTTAATGTGATTGCTTTACATCTGTCGCGGCTGCGGCCACAGTTGCCACATGAAAATATACTGCGAGTTTGAGGCTAACTTCGCATGTTGCGCAAAAAAAAATAAATAACAACAACAAAAGCGGAAACAAACACAAAATATAATTATCAAAAGGGTGGCGGCACTGCTTCATGGCATGAACAGCGAATATTTGCACAAATATCTAAAAATATCAGAGGCAAACTGCAAATGTTGCGTGCCGCTGACGGGCGAGAGGAAGGCCAATGAAGGTCCTTTGCCAGTGCTTAACTAATGTCCCAGTGTGTGTGTGTGTGTGTGTGTGTGTGTGTTGTGTAAGGCCTTAAAACTTTTGACATTTGCCGTAGCACGCACACACCAATACAAGCACACTCACGCACACACACACACACACACAGAGTGAGAGAGAGAGAGAGAGATACGAGTTGTGAAAGTAACGAGGCCTCTTTTGGTGTATTTAATTTTATTTTGATCTCTCTACAATGTAATGATGTGCCATGGACTAAGAAGATACTTACACAAACACACACACATATGCACACACACATAAGCACTTACACAGCAACAAATAAATCGCATTAACGACAGTTGATACCTTTTGTGAAGTGTGCGTGTATTTGTGTAATATGTCAATAAGGGTGCCGAAAGCAAGTTCATTGCCTGTCCATTCAAATGCGCATGAATAGATAATACAAATATATCTATATATATATAATGAATATATATAATGAATATATATATATATATATATATATATATATTAATATTATTGCACCAGCTGACTAATACCCTAACGAAATAAATATTTTGAATGTTTTCATTCTCCTAATTACATCAACTAGTGAACTTATACTTTCGTCAATTTTTTATTATTTTTAATTATCCTCTAAAAATTCCAATTGTTTGCTCAACTTTTTCTCATCTATCTATTACGAGCCTAAAATAAGTTTTCCTGAGATACCACATCTGTTGCTGGCTTTGAGGATTCCTTAAGTTTACTTTGAAATCGATTGCTGTGGGCAACAATTCTTTGATAGCCTTGACTAAGATATCAAATACTCAAAATGCACACATAAGATCATAAAATATGATGTGGAAAATGCAATATTAAATAAGTAAATAAATGTGGGTTTTGTCAAACATAATCGTTTGCACTCTGTCAACCATAATAAAGGTATACAAGGGTGACGCTCTATCATTGTGAAAAATAATGATGTTGGTTGTAAATATTAGGACATGTCCTTGCTATTATGAACATACATGTATAGATACACATACTTGTATCTGTTTGTGTGTGTATGTCGCTGAGAGTGAGAGTATGTGAGGCGATGACAAATCTTTGCATGATAAACAATCAGGACTAAGGTTAGGTTTGTTGCCATGGCAGCACACTCAATCAACTGCAGGACGGCGGGACATCGTAAAGGATGTGTCTGGGGGGAGGCAGGCAGGCAGGCTATGTCTGCCCGCACGCAAGGCACAAAAAAGGTGCAAAATGTCGAGGATTTTATGCGCATTAATTAACGGCAAGACAGGACAAAAGACGAGCGTCCAAAAAGGTGGCAACCAACTCAAACTCGAACCCAAATGCAAATGAAATATTTAGCATGATATTTAAGCTGATTGAGATCAATTATCTTGAAATGAATAGCCGATGAATGAGCAGAACGCCCTTCCCTCCACCCAAATGCTCAACACGTGGGCGTGCCGTGCGAACTGAAGAAGAAGTTTGCTTCAACGATTTTTACTGCCGCGCCCCAACCTGTATAAAAGGGCTGCCGGCATATAATTACAGCAAGTCCTTGACAGTGCTGTTTGTGCAAATAATACAACGCCCAAAGGGACACACCGCACCGTGCCAAAGTGTCATTACAAAATCCTTTTGCATACAGGTTGCCGGCAGGCGAGCGAGCGATTAAGTTGCGCAACTATTCACATGTGTGTACACTGCCAGAAAAAAAGCTGTCTTAATTTTACTTTTTATAATATTTTTCTAAAAATATATTTCTCAAAACAAAAAAAAGAAGAAAAAATCCTTTATAATACTTGCTCTCCTGACTGCTAAGTTGGAGTTTAGCTGCTATCTTTTTTTAATCACAAAATAATCGCGCTGTTAAAAAATATGTTGAAAATCAGATATATTTTTCTACAATTTAGAATAATGTACCCTGTAAATTGGAATAGAATAATTCTGGTTTTTGGATAGACACAATCTGCCGTTTTAGCAACATACTTTCTGCATAATTAGGTGATTTATCCTTGGCACCAAAAAGTATGGCGTTTTTTCTAAAATTCAGTGCAATGTTTTTGCTGAGTGCATGGTTCGCGGCGCCAGTTACACTTACGAGCACTTTGGCGCAATTAAAGTTTCAAAATGCCATCGGGACGCGATTCCCACAGCAACAGCAACAGCAACTTTTTATGTGACTTTTTCAACAATTATAGAGAAGAGAGTGCTTTTTTTTGATGCCTTTGCCATTTCACGGCTTAAGCGGCTGGCAGTGGTTTTTTGCCATTTCAGCATTCAGTAGATACTTATGTTTTATGAGTAATTTAGTGTTGTGATGGCTTTACGATGTCAGCCACTTAAGTGCACAATTCTGATAGAAATTAACATTCTAAAATGTGCATGAAAGCAGCAAGCAGACCTTAAATGGGTATGAATAAATGTGAAATTTTCTAAAGCGAACAACTTTAAAAGGTAATTTCAATGTGTATTACAAGATACATTTAAGTATTTACAAATTACAAATTATATTTGAGTAAAATAATAATGTAAAACTTACGTGGCTTCGTTGACTAATGAATCTACCATGGAAACTGATTTGGGTAAGCTAAATAAAATATGAAAAAATTATAAAAATCAAATCAATAAATGTAAAAGAATCAAATAAACGCAACAAAAAAGTAAATTCTAGTTTAAAATTAATAAATCTGATCTAAAAATAAAGTAAAACTACCTCTAAATATAAATATATCAATTGTACATTTACATAAAGTTCAAGAAAGCATGTTAATATGAAATGATCGAAACTAAAAAAAACATTATTAGCATTGAATATACAAAAAAAAATATTTATGTGATATTCCTGAACTTGTCTTTGAATTTAACAAATAAATTATGTTAATTATTTGCATTCTGTAATCTTAATCGAATGAATAATAATTATTATTTTCAGAATTCTATAATTTCAATTAAATTTTACACACAAATTGAACACACTTGAATAGCTAAGAAATCGGAGTTTTCTGAACTAGCCCTTGCATATGGGCAAATCATTTAAATATTAATTAAATAAATTAAGTCAAACTCGTTTTAGTCTGTAAATTCAAGCAAAGATTAAATTGTTACTTAAAAAAAACAATTATGTAAATTTAAATTGAATTTTATATACAACAATGTCAGACGGTCATTGTACATACTTGAATACCTAATCCTTGCTCCAAGGATATTTCATGTTGACCTTCAAGTTATGCCTATCAACGTTTTAAGTTTTACCATCATAGTTACCTGTAAAGAGGGAAAGTTTTGAATTAATGAAGATTAATATCGTTGCCGATGGAAATGTTAAGAAATTAATTAGAGATTTTACGCTGAGAAGGCGGCCCAAGAAATGCAAAGGATTACCTAATGACCGAACTTGGCCTGGCCAGCGAAATGAATGCCTTTTAATTAAGCCCAAAGATATGATTACAAAAGCGAAAGCCCGATGTTGAACGGCGGCCCCAACATGAAAGCGATGTGTGCGGAACTTGATTGTTTCCTTATTGGTTCTTGTGCAAAAACCCGTAAAGTTCAAAGCTCACACGCAACCCAAAGGGCAACCCAAGTGCTAATAAGCCCACGTAATGCCAAAGTGGCTGAGACATAAATCTTTTCAAACACATAAATCAAAATTAATGCGAAACTGAAAGGATACTTTATTATTATGCTCTTGAAGAGTGTTTGTCACGTAATTTACGAACCTTGCCAGCAAGGACAATCCACATTGCAACTATTTCCTGTTTTCACAATCAATTGGCTGGACTAACAGAATCAAATCGAAGCAAAACACACAAGCACAATGGAGGGGGGGGGGGGGGAATTAAAGTTGCC
The DNA here is from genome assembly GCA_035041535.1 of Drosophila cognata. NCBI lineage: Eukaryota > Metazoa > Arthropoda > Insecta > Diptera > Drosophilidae > Drosophila > Drosophila cognata. Next base: position 455,449 of record JAWNLC010000694.1, on the reverse strand, counting down.
GTCGTGCTGCAAATTGAAATGTAAATCGTGCTGACCTTGGCCCAATGCATGCGGCATGTTGCAGCCCGAGTCCTTTCCTTAGTCCTTAGTCCTGTGATAAAGCGCTGTAACACAACACGAACGTCAGCCATCAAAGGGCAGGCAACAACACCAACTAGGCAAATGAAATTCTATGTTGACACAAGGATCCTACGTACTAAGCTAAGCAAGAAATGCAAGGACTTTTACAATTTATGCGAAATGTTGCGCCACTCTGCAACAAAACACTAGACATTTTTTCATATAATTAAACTCAGTCCAAATACCAACACCAACCTCAACACCAACCCCAAACTCTAACCCAATTGCAAGCCGAACCACCTCTAACGCTAATGAGGGACGCGGCATTTCAACTTGTTGAAGCCGCAACGAGCCCAAACACGAAATGTTCTTTTCTCTATAATGCTAATTATGTATACGCCATGTGCACAGCCAGCATTGCTTGGATTATATGTGTATAATTTGCGAAACTGCGAAACATATGGCAGGAACAGCGATGTGATGTAATAATGATGATTGAATTAGTTTGATATGAAAATGGCTAAGAGAATTAGAAGGCAGACAGCACAATAATACTAATCAGCTAAATAAACAAACAGACCTAATGGATAAACTAGCCAAAGTAGTAAATTTGCCAATATACATTCAACACTTTCAATTAGTTGCATAAACAATTGCAAATGCCAAACAAGATAAGTTTAGTTTCAAATGCAGCACAAGACAATATTACTTTTCCAAACTTCAAAATGATGGAATGACAAAGTGCTGATTATAAAGGCAAGACTGAACTGAGTACATTTCATATTTCCATAATAATTCCAAGTTGAATTCACAAAAGAAAAATGTTAGCTCAAATTAACATGTTTTCATTAATCCCAGGAACAGAAATTACAAATTCGACACAAAGAAGAGTTTTCATTTGGGAATAGATAATAGGAAACAGGTCTCTAAGGTGGACAGATAAATCTGAGCAGGGACCATTTGAAACAAATGAATGAAAACAATACACAAATTTGAAGCATCCCTTGCATAGATTATCATATATTCCCTATCTTGTAGTAATAAAATTGGTAGCTTAAATGCTGAACATTTAAAAATGAAATAAATGGTATATATAATCAAAAATCGAGATATATAATATATATGTATAGTTGTGATAAAGATTATGAGTTTCTGCAAGCAATTGTATAATATTTACATATGACACTTTAATGAATTTTTTGCTGGCGTTGTCTACTTCCTGTGCACGATGTAGCCAGGATAACATTATAGCTCGAGAAGCGCTTCCAGCAAGTTGATAGCTTTGAAGTTTACGACAAAGAGCCTGCTTGACCTCTGAGGGTTGTGTATAAGTTTCTATTATTGTCCTTGATATGCAAGTGGCGACCAGAGGCTGGATGGATGGATGGTTAATATTGCTCAGGTTTGTGCGCACTTATTTCCATTACTCCATTACAAAGCAGACAGACAGTTGGCAAATGCTGAAAGCAGCCTGCGGCTACAATTTTCAATTAACGATTGAGTGGCAGACATCCGCATTCAGCTAACGTCGCAATGCAGACATGTCACTCAGAGCACAATGAGCACTATGGATAATCAATAGAGGTGTGCAACCCACACAACACAACACAACACACACACGTGCAGCCAGCCGATGGCATCAGAGAAACATTCTAATTAGAGATGCAATTCCACAAATAATGTAAGCAGTTTGACATGGCTCTAAGCGTCAAGTATTTAATTAAGAACGTGGCAGAAAAGCGTAAATGAAAATTGTGCTCTTCACTTTTTTTCATATTAAGTTTGTATTAATAAAATAGCTGGCAACTGCAGTCGTAAGTTTTAATTGAAATAAACACAATAAATAAATGAAATTGAGCACTAACCACTTTTGGATCAAATTAACTATTTGAAAATTGAAATTGAATGAAAACACACAACTTGAATAACTTTGATGTTTTGCGGAAATTGTTGTGGCGATTAAAACCAAGGTCCCTTTGAGTGCCCTTTGACTGAGCGACTCTGTAATTAAAAGTGGGGGAGATGTGGGCAGATGCAGGCAAAGTTACAGCCAAGTCTTAATTAAATATCAAACGAAAAATTGTGGGAAAAGTTCTAGTTGTGTTACCACTTTAAAGGCCAAAGGGAATAAAAAACAATATTGCTTTCGAATAATTTAAATTGAACACAACTTTATTAAATTGCCCACTCATGTCAAACTTTTGTAAAATTACTTTGAAATACAAATTGTTTTGAACATTTTAATATTATTTGCTAATACTATTGTTGTGCACAATTTTGAATTTCTAATTACAGCTTGCTTAAAGTTAAACAAATATCAACTCAAATTAAAAGTTTTGTTAATATTTTAAGGTCAACAGGAATGCAAAATTTGGTATTAAAATTACTTTGAAATACTTTTTTTGTTAACATTTTTCTATTTATTTATTAAGTATTTATTTATAGCTAAAAGTCTTTGGACAATTGAAGATTTATAAAGTGCTTGGCAAACATTTTGTATTTGATGTGAACATCTTGTCGCTTTCTTTATGAGTCAACATTTTGGACGCTGCCTGAGCACACAGCACATAAAGCGGCGAGGAGGATGCCAAAAATAAAAAGGAGAAGCCAGGCAAATGGCACCCACGTCCCTCATAGATTCGTGGTCGAGAGTAGCTGCGGGCGGAAATTGTATTGGCCATAAAATGTTTGGTGGCTGGCTTTTGGGGCTCAGACAACCGTGTGTGTGTGTGGAGTAGTGTGCGACCCACTCCAGCAGAGCAGAGCTGTGGCATCTATTTTTAGATAAAGTCAAAGGTCGTGTCAGATTTGGTTTGTGTCTGGCTCAGCATGAAAATTTTACAAGTTTCGTTGAAAATAACGACAAAGGTTTGCCGGCTTCTTGATTGCCTGTCAAGAGCACTAAACCAAGCAGCTCGTCGAACACTTTGCCACAAATAATTCAAGAGCTTCACGATCTGAGCATTTGCCGTAGTTGCTGCAGGTTACTTAGATTCATGTGATTTCACGTTGCGTATACTTTATATATAAACTTGGGTACAAGTCATTAAATAATCTTATTATGTACTAGAATATATATAACCATATCAAGTGTGAAAGTTACGGATTAAATTTTAAAAGAGTTTGTTCGCAAAGTTAATACAATTCTAATGAAGTCGCATTTTTGCTTTAATTCTATTAACCAAAATGTTAATGTTGTATTTGGGTGAACAGTTTGATTATCATCAGAAAGGATATGCGTCGTAGCTGGGCGGTCCTTAAAAGTTATGCGAACCACATTCGAAAAGGTCGCCAAAGAATATTGCAAGCATAACAATTAGATTAGACGAGCGGCAAGAAAGGACCAAAGCAAAATAAATGTCAAATAAAATATGTAAGAGTGCTGCAATGGAGTCAGTTCGACTACGAAATACCCTCAACCCAGTTGTTAAATATATTTTGGTTTTATTGCCAAAAATTTGGCACACCCATTTGTAAGCAGGTGTGGATGTGCTTTCATTGCTTATCGCCGGCAGCTGATTAAAATGAGATCAAGATGAGAATTAGGTTTTTGACTATAGCTTGGGAGTTCATTGGCCGATCTTGATTTGATTTGAATTTGTTCAGATTATTAGTAATATGTGTGGGTAAATAGCAATATATCGATAAACCGATATGTATCGATGCGAAGTGGGACAGTTATCGATAACATGATGAGGGTGGGGTATACGGGAACCCATACTCCGAATAAGAAGTCCTTAGCTCTTACAGTCTCTGAGATTGGCTTACTCATACACACGGGCAAGGCTATATCGGACTCGGTTGGTGTTGCTGCAGAATATATATAGTTTACGGTGTCGGAGTTACTTGATTCCCTCTGCTTGAAATATACTTTTGAAAAAAAAAGACCATTATACCCTTTTTATCCATTTGTAATGGGGTTCAGGGTATAAAGAGTTACGATCTTGGGCAACAGAGTTGCATGGGAAAGGAGTGGGCTTCCCACATAGCCTCAAGGTGATTTCGTCGTGCCACTTTTGGCGGCTGGCTCTGCCTGTTGTTGACAGAATTAATTGCGCACGTTAGCGTCGAAGCGCGCAGCAGGAAATTAAATTGCAAAACGACGTGCCGACAGCAACAGCAGCAACAGCAGCAGCAGCAGCAGCAGCAGCAGCAGCAGCAGCAGCAGCAGCATAAACAGGGACAGGAACGGTAGCCATAGCCATTTCTAGCCATGTTAGAGAGACTTGGGTGCTTGGTGCCTTGCAGGCAACTTCAAAACGGGCAAATTGAGTTAGTCCCTGTTTTTATCTTGGCCAGCCATAAACACATTTGCAATGCCAACACAGTTGCTGCGCAGTTGTCGCCACGGAATTGCATTAGGGTCGTAAACAATAGAGAGGAGTATGTACAAAAGTTACGTATACGCAGCGAGAGCTGCAAATAAATAGAATTTTTGCTGGTTTAGCCATTTCTTTGGTTTACACTGGTAAAGGTGGTCTGGCTTTGTTATGATTTAAATCCATGTCGTGTTAAGCGTTGTGTGAAATGCATTCGCTTTTCACTGTTTGCAGCAAAAAATGACCAACGTTTACACAGCCTGAAGCATGAATGAGCTTTTTGTGCCGCAACACAGAGACCCATACATGGGCATTAACTGAGGCAGACTTTTGAGGCAGTCAGCCTCAGTCATTAACATTATGCAAATAGAACGCAGAGCAGAGCAGACCCAAACCCAAAATCCCAAACACGAATCCCAACCAACCCTCGAAAGCAGCCCAAGGGGCATCGTCTCTGTGAATAATAATTTGAACATTTTTAGTGAGTCGGCGCTTATCAAACACATTCTGGCATTTTCTACAGCGTGCGAGTTTTATGATAATTTTTAAGTATTCCGTTTGGCTGCCTCCTCATAGACAAGTTGGCTGCGGGCCTGGGAGGGAGTGGGGCCTGCTGGCACTCGATTGGGACGTGGTTTTAACTTCATGTTTTAAGCCAATGTCTAGCATTTATCGCCCTGCCCCGATGGCTTATTATGCCAAGTGGAACTGTGTAGTTGAATAAACAACGTAGATATGCCAAATTAGACACAATTTGCCCGATAGACACATTTACATATCTGTCGCCTCTCATCAGTATCAAACATTATGCATTCTAATGCTATGTCACATACAACCCGTAACAATTTATGAAGTATTTGTTTTAGACCGAGTCGAGTCTAGTCTGGCAAATATGTAGAGAGTAAATAAAAAAAAAAAGGTGGAAGGGCTTCTTATCTGAGAAACAAGTTGGACTTACTAATAAATAATTGGGAATGTGTCTCAGATTGTCGACATTAGACTATCTTTGTCTGCCAAATTCATTAGGCATAAAAATATGTAAGCTTCGAAATGTCAACTGTCCTGAGACATTCAGATTAGCTTTCAATTAAATTGACAAGTTCATCCAATCTCCATTTCGATAATCTGCTGCAAATATCTTCACTCGAAACCTACAAAAAACGCCGAGCACTGGTCGTTGTCGTTGTCATTCTCTCTCTCTCTCACTCTCATTCTCTCGCATTCTCTTTCTCTCTCTATCTGGTGACAAAACAAAAACAGCACAAAGTAAAATCAGCAAACGTCGCACTTTTACGATACGGCGTAATTTGCTACTTTGTATCATTTTGGCAGCCGGAGATATAACACTTTTTATGTGTGTGCATGCATTGTCTTAACACCCACACACAAATACACACACAACAGCACACACCCACACACACACACACTGTAATAATAGCTTGTTGGAGTCGCCTCCTTTTTTCACTTTCACATCATTTGTTGGCATTACTTTGGCTGCCACTTCCGGCGTGCGTTAATATTTATGTCTTGATATGCTCTGCTCTTGGACTCAGACCCAGCCTCAGCCTCAGCCTCAGTTTTGTTTTGTGCCGTTCCATCCACTGCTGTCAACTAGCACAAATGTATACATAGGGTATACATTTATATATATATATATAAATATATATATATATGGCTGGTTGATGTATATGTATACATGAAAGGAGCAACTTTTGCTAGTTTTTTCCGTTTCCTGTGCTCGTCCTCGCCACTTCCGTGCACTTTGCCCTCTGTGCCATTATTCATTTATCTTTATTTCTGCCCGGCTCAAAGACAATGGTATATGTTGGCATATGTTTCTACAATATCGTCCATATGCTTGAACCTATCTAATTTCAATTGGCTTTGGCGAGCAAATCCCTTAAAATTGCCTATAAACAGCACTAAACTTATTCAAATTCTAGCCAGAAAATGCTAAGAAGATTCCAACTGCGAAAATTGGGCATATGTTTTTTTTTTTTATGAGGGAAAACAAGATTGGTTTCTATTTGCTACAAATTTATCCAACACAATGACTGGAATTCAAGAAGAGTTCGATTAAACAATATATGAAAAATCATCGTATCTATATATAAATATCTGTGCTATTCGAAATTCAACTTGAAATAAGTTTGAGAAATAACTTAAGCAGATTGGATTAGAGCAGCATTGCTGAATAATTCCTAGTTAAGAGACAGAAAAATCATAAAAAAAAATATTCTAGCGAATTTTTTAAAATGTTGAAAAACTTTCGCCAACATTTTGCCTGCATATCTATTGGTAAAGTAATTTCGGCCATTAAGGTAAATTGCCAATGTAAAAAACAGTTGCCAAAAGCTGGCTGAAAAACGCATTTTGGGCTTGTTGCTGGATTTTACTGTTGCGGCAATCCATTTGGTCAGACTGTACACTAGCTTGCCAATAAAAAGTAGGCTAAAATCATATTGAACTTAAATTGTGGCCATAAAAACGAACAAGTTGAAATTGATTGAACATTTTGTGGTTTGACCAATACTGAGTAAAGGACATGGATGCCAAGGCTGCTGCAATATTTGCATGGCAGAGCTCGCAAATTAACAGACTTTTTAGTTGAGCAACTTTTAATTCGATTATTTTGGAAATACTTGTCAATATTTCAATTAAAACTACGCCAAAAAACATTCAAGTAAAAATGGTTTTAACGAGAACTTCAGTTAAATCTAAGTAGTTGCCCATTCTAGCAAATAATTCAACTTTCTTATACCCAGCATCCGTTTCGCGAATATCGATAAATATCGATTACCGATAGCAATAAAATGTACAATTGTAAAGATATAGCTTTATAATTTATTTGCAACATACTCAGACATATTATTGATTAACTGTACGCAGATTCAGTTAACCACAACATATTAATTATTTATTAGAGAGTTCCGATCGAGGTCTATCGACTCTATGTTTAAGTTGTATTCATTGAACAAGTAAGCAAAAGAAGTCAAACTACTGCCAAAATTTAAGTCTAGTAAATCGTGAATAAATGAAGTAGAGCCAACCAGTAATGAGAAGTCTAAGAAGCCAATTACAAAACTGTTTTCGTATATGGGAAGTTATGAAATGTAGAGTAAAAGTAAGGTCGAATTTGCATTCATTACTTATGCTACATACTTCAGGGCAAGAAAGGGCAGGGAGGTGGGGCCTGCACTGGCAATTAAGTGTGAATTATGGGCAGGATGACAACGAAATGAAATAAAAACCCAAATTGCGCACACATTTCTCGCACTCCACATCTGACACATACACAGAAATATGGCCTGGTGCTGGAGCGTGTCTCCGGGTCTGGCTACGACTACGGCTGCGACTCCGGCACCGACTCTGTTGTCGTTTGTCGCCACCACGTTAATTTGCCTGAAATGCCAAATGGCGAAGCCGTTGTTAGCACCCACGCCGATAGCGGTTACGATGGTGGCAGGTTCTGTCCTGTGTCCAGTTTTCTGGGGTTCTGCCGTTCGGCATGGCATAAAATTTTAATATCGTCCTTAAATTTAAATAGCCTCAAGTTGTCGGTGGTCGGTCTGCGTTTGATTTGCTACCATTTCAATTCAGCCCAAAACATTTACTTTTTATTTTATTTTTTTTATTTCTTTGGCAACCGTCTTTCGGGGCCAACAATAAATTCTCAGCCTTGCCGCCGCTCTATTTATTTATTTATATATTTATTTAGAGGCCATCGCTTTGATTTGATTGTACTCGTCCTGCGGACAGACACCCCCTCTGTCTGCGGACACAGCGCAAGCCCAGGTAGCCAAGCCACAAATAAAAGCAGCCGCACTCCCACGCTGCCTTTCAACACAAAGTCGACTGCCGCAGAAATGTGGCCAGCGCAAAAGTGCTCGGGCAACCTTCAATGCGTTGACGGATTAAAATATGTAGATATATAAAAACATATAGCTTATTACCAGACACCAGTGAAATGTACGGCAGCCATTTCGTTTTATGTGCTTAGCAGCTCGTTCTTAGCCAGCCCAATTCTATTTCGTTAGAGGTTAGAATGCCATGGTCGAGGGAGCTCGACAAGGAAATACCCTGACGCCAGCTTTTAAGTCTTGACTTTATTTTTGATTAACCAAATCTGTTTCTTATTCGATCCAAATCTGAAATCTGAAATATGAAATATTACTAAATCGACTCGGTTGTTAATGCTGATCAAGTATATATGTACTTTATTGCCTTCTGTCTGCTACATAATTTAACCCCCCCTTTTCAGACAATTTTCCCTTTTTAAAGTATATGAAAATTAACTTGATAATGAAGTTAATTGTAAATTAAATTAAATCTAATAAATGTCGCAACTAAGTTGAACAGATTGCCTATGTACTTATAAAAAATAGATACTTCAAGGGATCAATTCTAATTTGGCATTTTCTAGGTTAAACTGAATTTGCTTTAAAGTACAAAGCAAAAATGTGTACAGAGAATGATTGTTTGATTTTCGTACCCAGACAAAGAGTTAATAAAAATATCCATTCAGAGATATTTATCAATAAACTTTTCAATTTCAATTGGCAATTGGATACTGATACTGGTAAGCAATCCGAATCAATTTCATATCGAATCAAATGCAAATATTTGCGAGTTTTACTTTCATGACAACCCCAAAAAAGAAAACAAAAAAAAATGAGCTGGCATTGCTTTTTGCGAGGCAATCAAAAGTTTTCATGACTTCACACATGAAAATAAATGTATGTATATACAAAAAGGAAATGTGTATATACATTAGACATAGGGAATTTCAAATGCATATAGAGCACTTTTAAGGCTAACTCTATGTCCTGTTTATTTGCGGAGCAATTTGAGCTCAAGTTTTGTTTTCAGGTTGTTTCGCATAATTTACAAATACGCAGTGGAAACAACAACAAATGCAAGGGCACACACACACACACACACACACACAGAAACACACATACACATACAGAGATAAATATAAATATATATACAGACAGACAGAGAGATACGCAGTCACACAGAGAGCAACTGCAAATAGTGAAAATGTCCTTGAAAGCGCGCAAATGGCAAAGCCAACAATGTTGGCCCTGCCAACGCACATGTGCACAGGTGAAGGCTTTGCAGGACGCGAATCGGGGCCAACAATGCCTTCATTAACAAATCCATCTGCATTTCACACAAACAAGTCTCATTTTCAAAATTATAAATAGTATACCCAGCTAAGCTTATAATTTATGTAACGTATACGACTTGTGTGCTGGTTTTTAAGTTGCAATCTCATTGCGTTTCTCTTCATATTAAAATAGTTGCAATGCCAATTTAAGCTCCCTTTTTTGAGTTTAACATTTCAAAGTACAAACATAATATCTTACTGAATATGTGTGCATTGTACAAAATACCTAAATATAGTTTTTCAATCTCGAAAATTGACAACTTCAAAAACTAGATTTGCATTTATAAGATTTTGTTGAATGGAGGAACCCATCATAGAAATAAATTTATTATTTATATATATATTTAATAAAGAACAACTTGTAAATTATTTCGCTCAATTGACTTTCTTAATATTTTCTGCAAAACTTGCAAAGCGAAATCAAAGTGAAATATGTAACGACCAAGCATACTCTTAATTATAATGACAAATATGAGTACAATCCTACAATAAGGCATATAATGTTGATGGAGGGGGCTTACAATTGGCAGCTTAATGAGCGACATTTATGCATAGGAGCCAAAATTAAATAAATTAATTCAACGAAAATTATAGAGATTTAACGTTGATTGCTGTTTAGGGGGCGTCTGATTTTGTAATGCCTGGCCACGTTTACTGAATGCACAATTATTAAATAGGCTGGCAAAAGGACAACAACAACAACAACAACAACAACAATAACAACAACAACAACAACAACAAGAGCAACAACAACTGCTCGAACAGCAGAAGGCGACGCTGTTCCGCTGGCGTCCTCGGTCTTATTTCATAGTTGGTGTGGGCAAATCACATGTGCACATTTTGTTGTTTTGCAGACGCAACAGACCCCAAAAAAAGAGAACAAATCAAGCTCTCGCTCTCTCCGCTCCCAAGTCGCTCTCTCTTTCTATCTCTCTCTCTCGCTGTTTCTCACGCTGTCGCTCTATTCTATCGATCTGTACAACTAGCAAAAGTCAACTGGAAACTGGAAAGCAACCACCAGAATCTTGTCCTGCTGCTGAGAAAATGTCTCTGACATTGGGTGACAGCTTTTCTTTCTTTTTGCTTATTTTTCTTCTTCTTTTTTTTTGTCATCTTTGTGCAAAGTGCAAAATGGCCAAAAAAGTTGAATGGAAGCGGCTCGCGCGTTGATGGAAGCATGACTCAACATTTTGTGGTTATGCACGTGCAATTTGTGAAGAGCGCAAAACACACACAAAAAAAAGAAGAAGGAAAAGTCGGAAAAGGAAACGATGCTCGCGACGACGACGACATCTCTTATTCTCCTTTTATCTTGTCAATGTCAGTTGATAGTGAAAGGCAACGGCAGCGGCAACGGTGGGTAAAAAATTCTACACACTCATTTACTACAAGAAAAAAAAGGTATAAAGCCAAAGGAGACGCACTTCAAAGTCTGGCAGCAGCTGTTGGCAGCTGGTGAGGACTGCTCAAATTACGTGCTCAGAATTTGCTAGCCCAGCAGCTGTCTTCCCTCATGCTCCCCCATGCTGCATGCCACAACTTGATCTCCCACACACAATTAAATATTAATGTGTCAAATTAAGTGAAAAATGGCATTTGATTTTGTGAGGGGGGTCAGCCCGCAGAGGGGGTTAAGCAGTTTTATTGGCTAGTTGAACAAAAGTTGATACGCCTGGGCTTCTTTTGATTGACTAAAGGATTAAGCACCAACTTGTGGCATTAACACAGACCTTCAGTGTGGCTTAACTTGTCTTTCATTATGTGTCAGATTAGAAAATATATATAGTCGCATTTAGAGCTGCTGACTATGATCAAATTGTTTGTATTATGCTTAAGTTAAACAAATACAAATACTGACTTAGTAGAAGACATAATTTGCTGGTTTGATTTGTTCTTTGAAGGTATTGTTAAGGGAAAAACTTAAGTTTCGAAGGACTGAGTGGAAGAAGCACTGATAACTTACAAGTTATTTATTGACTAGGAAGATATCATTTTATAAATTATATATGTGCGTTTTTTCTTTAAATAAAATAATTTAAATACGTTTTTCGCTCAAAAAAATGTGAGTAAATTATATTTCAATTAACATTAAAATTAACTAAAAAATTCTCTCTAAAATCATTCTAAAAAATGTAAACAAGATAATGCAGAATTCAGACCATTTCTAGGAAAATTTCTTTATATATTATATATAATATATAAATTTGAAAGCATCATTCAGTTCCAGCAACAAAGAATTGTAATTTTCATAAGTTTTCAATACAAAAGTTGAAAATGAAATACTGACAATTACTTAAATTTTCAATAAATTTTCTAAAAGATAACAGAAATTATAAATGTTCTAATGGACTGAAAATAACAACGTAAATTTCTGTAAAAAGACAGAATTTGCTAACAATTTTCAAGAACAAAAATATCAATTTTAAAGAGTAGAAAACTCCGACAATAAATTTGATTTAGCCGATATGCCTTCTAATGGTGACACAACACATAAATAAAACATATCCATAAATGCACAACAAATTAAAGTGCTAACACTATTTGCCACCACCACCTTTTGAGGGACCACACATCCAAACTGTGGAGGCAGGCAGGCAGCAATAAATCAACATTTTTGCACTACGCGAATTGGATTACAAATTTATCAGCTATTCTCGCTTGTAGTTAAGGCAATTATGTTCAGTCACGAAAAGCGACTTGCAATGAAATATGCACGAGCAGAATGCGATGTCTAAACCAGGCCAAAAGCAGCAGGAGGATAGTTTGGTTGCCTGAAAAGTATGGCTAAAAGGTACAAATTGCAAGGTCAAATTGGCACGCTATAAAAATGTGTTTAAGTCACGATTTGAATTGAAATGCCAAATTGGTTTAGAGCAAAACAAAGCATATATTAAATATATCTATATATACACTAGTGATAAAGGGAGTTGGCCTTCAGCTGATAGCGTTTATCAGTCAGCTTCAGAAATTGACAGAAAAAAAAGAAATCAAGTTGTGGAAAGTTGACTCACCTTTTGGCAGCCTCCTCGCCCTCGAGCGCTTGCTCGCCGCCGGCAGCGGCAGCGGCAGCAGCTGCAGCAGCAGCAGCATCCTGTTCCGCTGTTGCGGCCACCGCATCGGCTGTTGAAGTCGCTGCGGCGGCAGCAGCATCGCCTGTGGGCGCTGGCACATCCTCGTCGCCAGCGCCGCCCTTGACGGCGCCCACCAGCGACGTGAATTGATTTGTTAGACCCGAAAACATGTTTGGCTTATTTTATTGTTGTTGTTGCTGTTGTTGTTGCTGTTGTTGTTTCTGTTGCTCTTGTTCTTCTGGTGCGCAGCGCTTGAAAGGATTAGCCTGGCGTCGTCGTCGTCGTCGTCGTGTATACACAAAACGAATGCGAAACACGAACACAAAACACACGACGCAGAGACGAAAGCCGAAACGTGTGCAGATGTGCGCAAAAGGGGAGGCTGGGTGCGGGCGGGGGGCGGTGTGCGCGTTTGTTTTGTGGGGTGTTGTTACTTTTGTAGTTGCGCTCTCTTGCTCCCACTCTTCGTGCTCTCACTCTCGCTCTCGTTCGCTCTTTCGCTGACTCTCTCTCTGGTCGTGTTCTGCAAACGTTGCTGCTGCTGCTAGTACTGCTGTCTCCTTCGTCTGCTTAACTTTTATTACACTTGGCAGGAATTTTGTAATGGGTTTTTTCTTTTCGTTTTTTTTTTTTGCACCAATGTAGTTTCACTTTCTACGGTGTTAGTTATGTAAATTCTTTGCGTTTTTACAGTTAATTATGTTAGCACGCTGTAAAATGATTAAACGAAGGGGGCGAAAAAAAAAACAATATATATTAATGGCAAGCCGATTTTAAAATCAATAAATGGGCAAATAAATAAATTTAAAATGTCGCAAAATTATTCGCACTGTTAAAAATGACGCGTCCAATTCATATTTATTTCACGAATTATTCTCTCTAAATTATTATAGAGCGTAACTTTAAGAATTACCACTTTAAATGGAGTTTATATTTCTTTTTTCTTGTCTTGTCTGGTAAAGCGAGCAAAGCTTGAATTTTCGGCTGCCTGTGTCGAAGGTCCTCTGAAAACTGACGGAACAACGGAATTTTCTTTGCTCAAATACCGTTGTGGGCTGCGTTCTCTTTCTCGCACACACGCACTCAGAAGTCGCCTGTGCTCCAAGAACGATGATGCTCCGAGTGGAAAGTCGTCGTTGACGTCGACGTTGCTTTAGCTGGTGGTTGATTTCAGCGTTATGCTTTTTGCTGGAATTTCTGTGTATTTTCGCGCATGTGCCAGCTGATTTGCGTCGTTGGGCTCTGTCGCAAGCTAATCAAACAATTGAGACGTCTGTCGATTGTACACAAAACGAAAATTTAATAACAAACAATGATAGCTGCTGCGTAGCGATTATTGTTTCCGTCTTGTCGACTTTTTCCAGCATTTCTATGCCTTCCAGTGGCAGCCCAGTAACAGCTGTTTAGGCGCAGCCAACTTTGTGTTGCACCCAAAACAGGGCTGTTCTCCACAAAACAGCTGATGACAAAAGTGTTGAAATTGCATTGAATGTTGAATTATTTATCTATTTATAGGTAATCGACAAAAAGCGCAGCATTTCCACTTAACATATATTTAAATTGATTAAAATCACTAAACACATTTTGTTCGGCGGTAGTCTCCTCAACGCCGCTGCCTCGCCCGCCTTTGGGGCGCCTCCTCTGCTTGTGGCGTATTTTCGGGTTTTTGTTGCGCTTCTAATTCGTGATCGAGACGCTCCTTGGCCCGGAACACCTTCGACTGCAGGTAGAATGAGCCGCCCTTTTCGCGTTCATTCACATTGAACAGATGCTCGTAGTTCTTTATAACCGTCTCCTTGTTCTTCAGATCCTCAATGTTTAGGATTTGTTTCGCCTCCTCCAGCGTCATGCCTGCAAAAGGAATGTTTATAATGTTGTACGTTCCAGTTAAATAAAGACCAAACGCACCCGTTCGCATGTTGGATTCGGCGCTTTGATCGCCTTGTCTGCCACCACCGGCTCGCTTGGCGGCCTCTTGCGAAGCGTTAATCTCTTGTTTCAGCGCCTTGGCGAAGGCGCGTCCGATTGCCTGGCCGCCCAGTACAATAATTTGTGCGATGTACTTTGCCATAACTACTGCGGTCAAACAACGACTGGTTTGTTGTCAATTTTGTTTAAAGTCAAGTTTAAACAAATTTTCGATCTTCTCATTATACAACGTTTCTAACCTAATAAATAAAACATTGACCATTCATAGCAAGCGGCATCAGCTGTCAGCATACTGTCGGGCAACACTTTGCGACAGTGTGACCGTTTCGTTGTTTGAATACCAAAAATCTACTACGTGGTGGTAAGTCGATTGACTTCATAATTTTTATACAAGTCTAAATTCCTAATTAGATTTATTTTTCTGAAATTTGGCAATCGTTTCTGTTTCCTAAAAATAGCACGTGTGATCAGCTGTCTTTGCGTTAGTGTGAATATTTCGTCGACGTGGTGGTAAGCCAATTGAAAAATACTCGATAATATTTGAACAAGCCTAAATATCTAATTAGATTTATTTTTTCGGAATTGTGGAAATACGTTTGCCTCATGGCAAGCGAAACAGCAGTCTGCAAAGTGCTTGGCTACACTGTGTCATACACAGTGTGACCGTTTGTCTACTTCAATAATTTACAGTATATTTCGGCCGGTAGAAAAAGAATCGAGAAGAAATTGGAATAAATTTACAATAGGCACTCCAGTTAAGATTTAAAAAAAATACAAAAAACGAAAATTGTATTCTCCTTATAAACTTAATCATTTACCAAAAAATTATATTAAATTACCAGGAATAAGAGATTGTAGCTATGGGGGGGTTATATGAAATAATTTATTATGCAAGAATTAGTCTAGAAGGCGCGCTACTTAAATGCAAATTCTAACTAATCTCGAATCCTCTCCAGCTAAACTATTTACAAGTTGCTTAGGTAAATATTTACAATACACTCGTCGCTCAACAATTACAATTCTCTGATGAAGTTTCGAAAAACATTTAAAAATTTCCCTATTTAATTTCGAATTAAGGACAGTGAAAATTCTTTTGAATAGACTTTTGCTCATTCATAAAGAATTTGTTAACATAAAATTGAATACATAAAAGCATAATTAATTTTGAGAGATGAAAATTTTAAGCCAATTATAATCAAAAGGGTTTTAATTAGTGAGCGACTACTGTAACAGCTTAAACTAAGGGCATTTTGTGTGTTGTGTGTGTATTTTTTTTTTGTTTTTCTGTGTTTTTTTTTTGTTTAGAACAACTTTGCTCATATGGCCTGCCTCTTTGCTTGAAGTCGAACTCCGTTTGCGTCGTGTCAACAGAAGCCCGGATTTGTGTGCTCGATGATGCATCGCTTGCAGTATTTCTTAACTGCCCGATAGCCCTCGATGGATATCTGGCAATCCTGAATGTTCAGCTGCTGCAGGCCGCGACAATAGTATGCAATGCATTGAACGCCCCGATCCGTAATCATATCACAATTGCGCAGACTCAGCTTCTTCAGGTTGGGGCAACTCTCGGCCAGGGCACGCAGTCCAGCATCGCTCACATCGCACTTGCCGATGTCCAGGGCACGCAGACGGGGACAGGAGCGGGCGAGCACTGTGATTGAGTCATCGCTGACCGCCTCACAGCCGCGGGCATTCAAATAGCGCAACTTGTAGCAGCGACGTGCTATCACCTTCAGTCCCGCATCGGAGACCCGTTCGCATTTCGCCACGGACAGGTAGCGCAGGGCGGCGCCCAATTTGGCCAGCTCGTAGAGGCCAAAGTCTGTGATGTTGACGCAATCCGAGACGCTCAGCTCCTTCAGCGATACACAGAAACTGGGCACGAACTTCAAACCCGCATCTGCAACAGATTTGATGTTGGCTTTAATAACAAACTATTCAAAAATTAACGAGCGGATTTTACTCGGTCTTCACTTCTCACCTGTAATTTGTATGCAGCGCCGCAGATACAAATACACCAGCTGTGGACAGTTCTTGACGACAATCTTCAAGCCCATGTCATCGATGGCCATGCAATCGGTGAGGTCCAGATATTGGAGCAGTAAGCGACGCGGTGGCTCCATATGCGGATTTGGACTAATGCTGCTCACCTCGCTGCAGCCTATAAATATATATATATAATATATATATATAAAAATCAAATGATAATTGTGACTCACCCGTCACATCCAGATGCTGTAGATTGCTGCACTTGGTCAGGGCCTCGATGAGCGCCTGATTGGAGACACCCACACACGTCTGCAGCTGCAGATGCGTCAACTCCGGACACCGACGGGTGAGCAACTGTAGACCCTTGTCCGAGATGCGACAGCCATCGGCGAGCATCACCCGTTCCACCTCGGGACAGGCGCCATTGCAGCTCTGGCCGCACAACTGCCGGAAGATCATCTTCAACGTTTTGTCGCCGTTGAGGTGCTCGCCCCGCAACGTGATGCACTTCCAAAGGACGGGTCGCCAGGCCATCTGCTCGAAGCGTCGACACACCCTGGCCACGTTGCACAGCTCACAGCTGTCCAGCCAGCTGAAGATGCGCACCACAGCCTCATCGGGCAACCGATCGAAGTAGGGACCACACCGATACGGACCCTTGCGATTCCAGGGTGGCGGACCAATCGCTGTGCCTGTCACATTGTTGCTCCGTCGCGGCGTTGTTGCCGGCGTGCTGCTGACAATGCCACCAACAACACCAACACCACCAGCAGAAGTGCCCACACTGGAGCTGGTATTCTTGTTGTTGCAGCTGCTGCTGCTGCTGTTGCTGATGACCACAGTGCTGCTGCTGTTCGGATGATGGCCAGTGGGCGATGGTGAGACCAGCGTCGCATATCCCTGATCCAAGCTGGGCGAGAAGCGTCCGAGATTGCACAGGCCGTCGGAGAGGCTTTGCACTTTGGTGTGATGATGGTCCAGCTGGAAGGCATTGGCGGGCGAGTTGGTGCTGCGATTCAGCAAATAGCGATCCGAGCCACTCGTCTCGCTGGGACTGGAGTTGTGCGGATGATGCAGTCGCTCTATTGACCAAGAGAAATCTTAAAAGTTAGCACTCTGTGGGGTATTTGCAAATATCATTATAACAACGGCTGTAGCTCGACTAGAAGATACCCTTGAATCTGACTCAAATTAGTTTTCTCAAAATGAAAATACTTCTTTGGTTCTTCTCTGTCTGATATATTATTATATATTAAATAGCCACTTTTATTGTTATCGGAAATCGAATTGTATCGATACTGCACTAATCGATGAAATGAAATAAACTTGATATATGAGAAATTAAATTCCAATATGTAAAGTCTGTGTCACTACAGACAAGAATAGATCGATGAACTGATCGAGAATATATATACTTAATGGTTTCTCAGTTGGTTTCTTCTCATGAAGTTCTTCATGAAACACCTTTATTTAAAGTATTCGCAATAATTTGCATGTATTTAAATTGCAAGTTGCTTCTCTCAAGAAAGCCGACTAAATTATTAAATTAGTTAATATGGCAAAATTAATTAATTTTAGGTGTGCTAAGAATACGTAATTCATGGGCAATCAATTAACGCATTTTAGTGTTTAGAAAAGAAGGGAAACGAGATGTCATGATAAGCATAGATAAGACTAATCCCGAGAGACTCTAAATGTGCCCATTAGGCATACGAATATTATTTTCGAGAAGACTAACAAAATGTGAAAACTTGAAATATAAATATTAATAAGTCTTCCGAGTTTTATGTGTTCACTTAAAAATTTAATTAATAGCTTAAGAATTTCTGGCAAAATCGTGACACACCTCAAAATAGCTCAAGGCAGAGCTAGAATTACCAAATTTTGAAAGAAGACTGGTAAGAAATAATAATTTACGGCCACACCCAATTGTACGTCAACATTTTTGGGGCAAGAGTCATCAAATTGAAAAGATACTTTAATGAACACTGAATGGATTCAATTAATATTCGGCTTGAGGGTAATACAAACAAGACACCCACCTGGTAATCGCTCATTGCCACTGCCACTGCTGTAGTCCTCCAGATAGTAGCGTTCGTTTTGGTACTGGCTCGCCTCGGCGCCCAGTGGCAGAGCACGCAGGGCATTGCCCAGATAGAGGGACTCCATCTTCTTGTCGAGCAGATACTGGGCACTGCTGCCATTGCTGCACGGCACCAGCACGGTGGGCACACTGCAGCGTCCGCCCTGCGCTTGGCCGCGTCGTCTGCCATTGGCGCCACCCGCATTATTGTCGCTGGAATCTTCGGTGTCGGCACTATTGCCATGCAGCCAGTCTAACGTAAGAAAATTGCGGGGCTGTGGCACTGGCGCTGTCGTCCGGGTCACCGGCGCTGGCAGCGTTTGCAACTCGGGCGATTTCTTGGCCTGCGCATGCCGACCTACAGAGGCGGTGGAATGGGCACCAAAGGTGGACGGATCGTGACGTGTCTGCCTGCCACGCAGCTCGAATGTGGCTGCCTTCTGTTGCACCATATGCAGCACAGCTGCTGCCGTCGTCGCTGCCACTGCCGCCGCCGCTGTTGGCGTCTGCTGCTCACCGTGTTGCGGTGTGGAGCTGCGCGATCCGAGGGGATACAGCTCCACGCTGCTGGCAACAGTGTCGTTCACATTGTGGCCAAGATTTGGCGACTTTCGTGACATTTTGTACGCCTGCGGATCCAGCGGACTGGAGCTCAATGGATGCGGATGATGGTAGTGCGCCGCCGCCAGTTGATCCCGCACCGCATTGCTCGTCCGTCCCAGCGATGCCAGTGGACACTCCAAGTCCGGGGCACGTCGGGTGCTCGTCTTGTGCGACATCTTTTTGTTTGCGTTGTTCTCTTATTGTGTTTTATACAGCGACCGCCGCTTTGAAGCCAGAAGTCTGCAAAGACAAACGTTAATATCAAATTTAATTAATTTATAATAATTATTAATTTGAAATATATATATATATATATATATATATATATATATAATATAAATCACATAAGAAATGATACGCTAAATTAAATCAGATATACAGATTGTTGAGTTGAAAATCCTACAGAAAGTATGTTTTGCATTATTGTTGCCCCTTTTTTTTTAGAGCAAAAAGCCGAAGGCAGACGGGAGATTGTCCAAGTTTAAGATTAAGATAACTGCCCCAGCCTAATGAACATCGATAAAATCAGTTTCCAATAGCAATAAAAGACACAATTGTAAACATAGACCTTACATGTATCATTAAGATCGATTAAGAAGCACCGATTTTGTTCACCTTACCACTCAACTTAGATTACAATTTCTGAGAAAATTATAGTTTCGCTCGCTTCATTATAAGGTTCGACCCCTCGTCATGAAACTTTTGGACACGCCTTGGCCCTTGGTTAAGAGATTTCGTATGTGTAACAGGTGTTTGTCAGTGTATTTCTTGGCGTGTGCTCTTGACTACAGCAATCTTACTTACTTCACGCGCTCAATGAGTTAAAACATGCAAAACAGCAAAATTCTGGTCCAGGATACCCATATAATTATAGTAAATACTTAAAAGAAGAAAATTGCATTTAAGCATCTAATAAATATTGAATAGAGCCTTAAGCACAACAAGTTCATATTTGCGCTAATAAGTAAATATGAGATGTATGTGGATATTCTCAATGGAATTTGGGTCATGGATACTCACAAGTCGCAAGACAAAGTAAAATAAATAATAATGATACATGATACATGTATGTAGATAAATTGTATCCGCATGCATGAATGGATGGTGTGGTGTGGTGTGGTGTGAGCTGTTCAAAGTGGGTTGCCAACGACTCCAACTTGCCAATTATTATTATTAAAGATATATTTTTGGTGTGCGTACAAATGTGTGTTTAAAGGTTAAATGCCACGCCTTGAGTGCAGTGCATTTAACCTTTAAGCGAATTCAAAGTTAAATTCTGGCCAATTTAAGCAGATTTCTTTATGCCCACGCTGGAACGAGCGCAAATGATTTGTCCGACATGATTATGCTGCTTATTAATTGTTGAATCGTGAAAAATGCCAGACAACATTTTCTGCTTGCCAGCTATTAAAATGACTGGCGCCGTATTTTAATAGCTGGCAACTAGAAAACTTTGTCTGGCATTTTTCACGATTTAACAATTAATAAGCGGAACGCCCACGCTTCTACCAATTATTAAGTTGCTTAAGTTTTTTTTGGTTTCTA
Source organism: Drosophila cognata (assembly GCA_035041535.1). Lineage (NCBI taxonomy): Eukaryota > Metazoa > Arthropoda > Insecta > Diptera > Drosophilidae > Drosophila > Drosophila cognata. Next base: position 434,677 of record JAWNLC010000694.1, on the reverse strand, counting down.
TATTTGTAGATTTTTATTTATTTTTGTTTTTTTAGATTTGTGGACACACGTATGCTGTCATATTTCTATTGGCATCAACGATTATTGAGACCCCAGCTCCGGCTCCATCTCCATTCATTCGACATTTTTTATATTCATTTTTGGCAGGAAACCAGTTTGGAGTGTCTCTTGAAACATTGGAAACTCTAATCATAAGCCAGGCGTGGGCTGTTCTAATGTTAGTCTCTGGCCATCTGCAGCTTGGCCTGGCCCAAAAAAATCGACGTTTGCTGCTGGCATTGTTTGTGCTGCTGCTGTTGCTGTTGTTGTTGTTGTTGTTGTTGTTGTTGGTGTAACCTAAGACCTTAAACAAAAAATGTGATGTTGAAAGTAACCCAATTCAGCAAATAGAACAAGGAAACACATATTGCCATGAGCTTTGAGGCATGTGCCTCTTTAGTTTATCCCGCCTATAATATTTGTTTTGAGGCAGCTTTGCATAATTTGCTTTCTTGCATGCCACCGCCACCGCCACCGCCAACTATCTAAATAGAAAACAATAAATTTATTTGAAATTTGAATAGTTGGCGTGGTTAAATCTTCTTTAGCATTGTTGGCATTTTGGGTTGGGCCGTCACGGTACACACACACACACACACACACACCTACCTAGATGTGATGGGTCTTTCATTCCATTTGACTACCTAGATGCTGTGTGTGTGTGTGTGTGTGTGTTTTGTGGTGCGTAAATCAAATGCTGCTTACAAGTGGCTCGATTTCGGTTGGGTGTTGTGCGTGCGTGTGTGTGGCTCTATTTTTATTGTAATCAAATTTGAAATTAATTTTTTTCCTAGCTATGCCATAAATAAACATAATAACAATAATAACACTAGGCCACTCCGCATTCGAAAGGCAACAAGTCCAAAAAAAAAAAAAATGTCTTGTCATTTGGCTTATGGCAGCTGATTAATCTTAGCATCTCCGAAATGGACGCCGCCTGTCGCGCCTCAAATGGAATGTCGCTCAACTGGTTCGCAGCAAATGTATCCGAAATAAAAAAAAGAAACACCAAAACCAAAATCAAAACCAAAACCAAAGGAAAATGGCCCAGAGGCCCCCACAGTCGCCACAGCCTCCTCAGTTAGCGCGTTTCGAGAGATCTTTTTGTTTTTTTTTGGTATTTGCCTGCCATAATTCACAATAGTTGGACAATAAATAATTAATAATCAAATCGGCTGCGTGTGGACAAAAGTGTCAAATGGCTCATTGGGCAACACAGCAGGCAATTTGCATAAATTTACATCTGAAATTTGTCACTTACAGCAAGCAACCCATTTTGGTTACTCAGAATTCCAAACATTAGCTTTTAAGCCACATGTCTGACTTTTACTCATTTGGCGACGCATCATTTGTTCAGTTTGTTTCAGCATGTAAATCAAACAAATCTTCAAATATCTTCGTACGAACACAGATCTTTGGCACTCAATTTGTTTTTCTACCATCAAAAATTGTGTAAATCTTTGGGGATCAAGTTCAATATTCAATTAATCAATTAGGCTAGCTGAGAAGCCCAGCTATTTGTGGATATTATTGAAAGTTGTTTCGCTTAAATCGAAATATGAGTACAGGATTTATTTTGAAGTTTACTTAATTTCAAAACTTTTGAATCTATGTAGAACGAAAATCATAATTTGAAATATTTTTTTTTTCTTTTAAAGTACAAATATTTCTATAACTAAAAATAAATAAATAATAAAAAATAAATCACCAGCTGTGCTGAGCTGTCTCTGGAATTTTAATAATATTACTTTTGCAACTTTATACATAATAAAAAAACAAAATTAATTAATTTTAATTCATGTTGGAGATCCTAAAAATTAATCACTCTTAATGAACAATAATAATAATAAAAAAAAGAAGAAGATAAATGACATAAATATTGTTTTAAGCTCACATACAACATACTAATTGTATGGCAAAAAATTTTGTAATTGATTTATGATTAATTTTTCATTTATTTATAATTTGTAGTTTTGTTATTCAAGGCTTATTTTTAATTGGTATCTTTCGCTGAATTATAAGCATTATTTTAGCTCTTGGCCAGGGCAGGTCAATGGCTATTCAATTAAATCGCAGACGTGTTCAACGAAGCTAAAACACTTGTGTTTGGAGCCACAATGTGGCAAACTGGTCCTTCGCTTTGCTTAAGCTGCTCATAGACCAGGCCAAGCCTCTCAGCGCGCTCAACCAGCAACGAGCTCATAAAATATGACAACAACAGTACTAATTATTTAATATGCTTAATGAACAAATGTCACCACGAAGGTGTTCACAGCACTGCAGCCAGCAAAGTGGTTCACATACATTCACACGGCACAGTGGTTCATCGGCTAAACTTCAAATGTGATAAACAATAATTTTTTAAATACCAAAGATTAATTTCTATTTATTACCATTTTTAATCCATCCTTGTGTCTATGCTATAGACTTTAATATCCTGTCATTATTGGTTCCTTGACAAATTCGTATTCTATATCCTTTGAATAGGTTGATTAATGTTTAAAGTAAAATTAAGAAAAAAAAGAAGATTCATTTCTGACGAAGAAAAATTGATCAAACTCATTTTATAGCTTTAACATTATTTGACACCAAAGATATTTAAAGCAGATAAAAACATAAAAAAAAATATAAATTCTATTGTTAAATACCAAAAATACATATTTTTAAATAATATAAAATGAGTGAAACTTCTTTTTAACTTCATATTAAGTAAACAAATTAATCTCTTGACTTCCTAGTGTATGTGCCCTATATTAACTAGATTTAATACCTATGCGCAACATTTTCAAAGTGGTAATTTTGTGTGGCATGATTATTAAAAGTCATCTTGAATAATTAAAGCATCATCATCTGCACCACTGTGCCGCTTATGTAACTAATAACTGCTTTGCTTGCTGTTTGTGTGGTGTTTGCTGTCTGCACATGGCTGAAATCTAACACTAACATAGAAATTACTTGGCGCCACAAAACCACAACAACAAAACCAACAACAGCAACAACAAGAGAAACAACAACAACAGCGACACACATGGAGTCGGGCAACGGGCACCTTTTGGCCTCTGTGGCATGGCACGCTGAGCGCCTGGCCCCAGTCTGGCCCGACAATCAACTCTTTGTGTGCGCGAGAGTGAGTGTGTGTGTAAGAGTGTGTGTGTGTGTCTGTGTGTGTGCGAAAGTGTTTGTATGTGTGCAGCTACCGTGTTGCAATTTGCGCTCCGTGGGTTGGCTTTTTGCATAGTGTCAATTTTGATTTAGCAAAATGCTGCAATTGCCGTTTTTGCGGCTGCAGCGCCCCGCCCCGTGTTTCCCAGTCAAATAAACTCCCACACACACACACACACAAGTACATTAAAGCTCCACTCTCACACACACACACACACAAACAGCTACTCACACAAGCAGCTGAAGTGGACAGAAAGTGGGTGGCGCTGACAAGTTTGAGCAACAAGAAATATTTCTTGCAGCAAAACATAAAATGGGTGCAGCTGCCGAAGTTGTGGTTGATTTTTTATTTTTCATTTTTTATTATTTCTCCTTCATATCTATCATAAAATACCATTTGTTTTATTATGCACTTAGCTATATGTCATTTTAGTTTATTATATTTGCTTTGCTCAACATCAGTTATTTGCTTAGGGCATTTATTTTTTAATTTATTATGCGTCTTATTTTTGTATTTTATTTATTATTTATTTATTTTATTTTTATTTCAAATGTACGTTTTTATATATACACAGTGAGAGATAGCTCAAAGTAAACAGTGTCAAAGAAAAATCATTCATTATTTTTCAAAAATTCCAAAGACCGATGGTAGATACATGTATTAAGCACCAATATGAATGGATGACCCTAATAAACTGAGGTTTCCCCACCTGCTAGGTAGGATTTTGTAAAAAAGTAGCCTATTTTTAGGTACATTATGGACACCTAGGAGCCATAGAACCCGGATTTTTTACCTAAAGTTGAGTATTTTCAGAATAAATAGATCCATTCTTCGTAGTCAGTTTAGTTATATCCTGCATCCCGGGTGCAATAAGCCAAGAAGTGCTATGGACAAACGGACTACCATTGAACAACGGAAACTCATCCTGGAACACCACAAAAACGTATATTTACATCGCCAAATAGCTGAAATGGTCAATCTGAGCAACTCAACCATGTATAACATCATACGAAAATCGGATTGAGGGCAAGGGCAGAATGGCACCAAACAAGATTTTCACCGAAGAGGACGAGCGGAGGATCATCAGGAAAATAAGGGCAAATCCCAAGCTATCGACTCCAAAAATGACGCAACAGGTGCAGGTTGAAATGGGGAAAAAGTGCTGTGTGGAAACTGTACGCCAGGTTCGGCACAACCAGGACTTCAATGCCCGAGTACCACGGAAAAAGTCCTTTATAAGCGCATCAAATAAAGGGACTAGGATGACGGTCGCCAAAACTCACTTTGACAAGGATCTGGAGTTCTGGAACACAGTCATATTTGCAGATGAGTCCAAATTCAAATTATGTGTGGCTGCAATCTGAGCAATACAGAGCTGAATCCCAAACACATAAAGGCAGGCAATTACGTTTTTTCTTTGACACTGGTCTATTTAAGCTGTCTCTCACTGTATATTCAATAATTTGCAACTTCGAAATTAATTTAATATTTTATTTAATCTTTCTTAAATTATATATTCAAAGTTCACATTCTAATATATATATTCTATTGAGAAATTGCTGATGGATATAATAAAGTACAAATCAATAAATAGTTGAATTTCTTTGCTGTTCACTTTGGTTGACTGAACTCGGAGCTTAGGCTATATGTAAAATGGGCAGATAAAGAATTGAAAGTTGTCGCTGACACAGCTGACACAGTTAATCGGCAGAAAGAGTGCAAAAATAAGCTCAAAGCGAAATGTGAAACGTGTGAAATGAGCTAATGAAATATGCATAAGCTCAAATTGGAAATTGCTTATGCAGATTGATTTGTGGACGTGACAACATTTTGCGGATGATTGCCTATGAATGGCTCATTAGAAGAAGATCTGAACGCATTGTTGAATTCAAAAGGAATAGAAAGCAAATAGATAATATTTCTCGTATTACAATCAATGCTGTGCCGCTCAGATTAGTTATGTGTCAATTCATATGATACATCAAGACATAACATGTATAATTAGTAGATAATCGACTTTCTCTCACTATTATTGTTAAATTGTTCGCCGGTGACCATTAAAATTAGTAATACCCCACATTTGAAGACCCAGTGCTGAATATTTCACTAATGATTCTGCACCATTTCATCATTATCTAAACTCAAATTTCACCCTGTGCCAGCAGATTCATTAAAAAAATGCAAAATTATTTTTTTTAGCTAAACTAATTAAACCGAAGCTTATATAATGAAGCATATATAATGAAGTCGAGGCGAATGCCCTTGCAGGTATCTATAAGTATTTGTATATGTATGTATACATATATAAATATGTATATATTAGATGAAAATTACCAGTCATTAATCAAATGGGAAAATAGTTACGATTCCATCTCTCTCACACTTTATGGCTGGCTGCCTCTTTGCTGTAGGAATAATTCAAATTCCGATGCAAAGTCAAAGCAGACGAACCAGTTCGTCGCTTAAGTCTTTTGTTTTATGACCCAAATATCCAGCAAAGCGACAGGCGAAACAGTCAACTGTGCATAAACGCCACTTAACCTAAAATGTAATGTCCAACCAAACAAAATAAATCACAACAAGCCCAAAAGCAGCAAATGCAACAGACTTACCGCAAATTACATGCTGTGCGACAGAAACAACAAGAACAAAAACAACAACTGTGGACGTGAATGATGGCACATCTAATCCAAGACAGCGCGTAAATCCAGGCCAAACTTAATCCAATAAAAATGTCGACTAAATGCAAACAGCGACAAATGCTTGACGAACAAAACGACAGCGCTAATTTATTTAAAAGATTTGCCCGACTTTTGCCAGGCATGAAGCAGAAGTTAGCCCGGCAGAAAGATGCAGTGCTTGGCAGTAAAATTTTAATTAAGACAAAATATTTGAAATTCTAACGATGTTGATGTTGATGATGATGTTGAAGTTGATGATGATGATGACGGCAACGACAAGCTGCAGCAAACAAGTTAACAATTTGCCGCGCGCAATTTTTCAAATTACATTTCATTAAAGCGCGACAGCAAGAAAGAAAGCAAAAAAATATAGAAAGAATGAAGAAGCCTGCCTCATGGGCAAGTGAGGAGCTAACTTTCAGAGAGAGAGATAGAGAGAGAGAGAGAGAGAGTGACAGAGAGAGAGAGAGAGAGAGTGACAGAGAGAGAGAGAGAGAGAGAGAGATAGAAAGAAAAAGAGATAAAAAACGAATGTAAAGCACCGTTTTGCCTGATTTCTGCTGCTGAGTACACAACGTACTGAGATTTACTAGATGCCAGCAAACAACAACAACAACAACAACAGGTTATCTGTATCTACGTATCATTGTATCTGCGGGCTGTTAGCCCGCATGCAACAACAACGCCCGCATACGTTGACGTATTCTGCCTGCTTAAAACGCAACTCTTTCAACTTCTCTAATATGCCACACATAAATTGTGTTCTGTTCTGTTCTGTTCTGTTCAGATCAACAAATTAAATTTTAAAGTTCAGGCCACAGTTGCCCTGCACAAAGCAGAACAAGAACAAACCAACAAACAGCAACAACAGCAACAACAGCAACAACAGCAGCAGCAGCAGCAGCAACAACTATGTCAGTCACTTGGCAACATTGCCAACTAGCAGCGACAACATTCCAGCTACCTTCGCCTGCCTGTCCGCCAGCCACCCCTCGACCGTTCAATGTGTTGTTCGGTAGTCATCAAGCCCGTAACTAGCTGCAGCTACAAGTTGCCGTTTCTAATACAAAACTGTCGCTTGTGGCCGTGAGAGAGCTGCGCACAACTGCACTGTAACTCTTTGTGGCTCTGACTTTGGCTACAAATCTGGCCGTCACCAACAACAACAACGGCAAAAAGACTGCAAAAGCAAAAAATAATAAAAAAAAAAAAAAAATACATCGCAATGCATTTTAGTATTGCTTATTGCGCTGAGGCCTGCTCTATGAAATCATATATTGTATGACTGCACACATACATGTATATGTTTACAAATATGTATATATATACATATATATATATATAATAAAAAAAAGTAAAGGTAATTTAAGCGTTGGCTCACAACGAATTAAGCATTACTCTGTAAACCGCTAATTAATTGCATACACCAATTTTAGTTTGCATTGCAAATGTTGCACAAATAATTGGGCCTTCGAATTTGTAAGGTGACATTGATAAATTTGCATTTTTATTGTGATTTATTCAAGACTAGAGTTACAGAAAGAGAAATACCAAACGACACTTCTACATTTGTATATAGATTATTAACAAACTTAAAGTTATAGCCAGAATATTAATCATTCATCATTTTAATTTCCAAATTGGAATCAATCAATTATCCTGGAAGATTAATGTGGTTAGGTGTTCAGTAATCTCTGCTAACATTATCACTTTTGTGCAAAAAACCATTTAGAAATCTAACAAATGTTAAGAAAAACAATTGAATAATTTGAAGAACTATACTTACTTATTATTATTGATAATAATCTATAAACAATTTTTATTGTTTGAGAATTTATGAAATATTATAGAAAACAACTGGTAAGGTAAGCCCAAAATCATTTATGTTAACAATCAAAGGTTATTGGCCAGATCCTTGAAGAGTTGAGTCTCAGACATTGTTGAATGGTTGACAGTAGTTAAGTTTCCATTATTAAGGCACAACTATAGTGAACGTGTCTAAAGACAAGACTTACATCTGTTTAGATTATAATCATTTTTTTTTTAAACTGTGATTAATTGTGAATACAAGTATATTTATTGGTCAGCATGTCAGACAGATTGCATAGTTATTATACCCGACTACATTTTTATTAAAAGTTTTGCTGGAAATCTCATGAAATCGACGCGCGGCTTTTTCATGTCTGTGGCGGCGTCGTTGACGATGTCGTCGGCTGCTTTTGGCTTGAAAGCTTTTGGGCTTTGATTATGGTGAGTGGAGTGGAGTGGAGTGGAGATTGGGCAGCGGCGGGGGGGGCGGGGGGTATGCCTATGATTGAGGCTGCGGGCCATGGCTGACTGGACTGGAATGGACTGGACCTGAGTTGGGCTGCTGCTGCTGTTGGCCGGCTGCTGGTTAGCTTAGCTAGCTGGCTTGTCATTGCAATGCGCATATGATGACATTTTTGTTTTTCTTTTTGATTTTTTTTCTTTATAAAAATACTTTAAATTGTTGGTAAATGCATAAAATGGCTGTGTGGCAGTCAGCGGGCAAATCATTGGCTCATGATATTTTTGTGCAGCAATCAAGTTTGCCGCCGAAGTCTTTTGTTTTGCCACGGACTTTTAGAAAGCGATTAAATGGCAAGCAACAGTTGTCGTTGCAATAAGGAAAGTGCTTTGCTCAAATGTCATAATGTTATGTCGAAATCGTTGACAGATATCAAATAAACAATTTATTAACATTTAACCTTTCGTGGCAAACACAAAAAGCCACATGTTGGTTGGCTAACAAAAAAACAACGGATACCCCCCAGGCACTCAAATAATGGTAAATACATACACCGCAAAAAAAAAAACCTTTGTGCCACAAACACACAAATGTGGATGCTCTATAAATATGAGAATAGGCAAAAGGAGAAAGCGAAAAGTCTTACGATTAACATGTAATTTATGTGATTTTTCTTCATGTTTATGCAAATATGTATTGTAAAATTAAATGGAATGGCAATGATCATATCCATTGTACGCTGTCTGCTCCCATAATGGCCAATAATGAGATACTAACTACCACTGGTGTTTGCGTTAATGTTTATAACTTTTTTGCTCATATCACAGGCAGGTATGTGTGTGTATGTGTATTTGTATGTGTATGTGTATGTGTATGTGTATGTGTATGTGTATGTGTATGTGTATGTGTATGTGTATGTGTATGTATGTGTGTGTCTGTATGTGTATGTGTGTACGAGTTATGAAAGGAAAAACGACAAAATCAGCGTGCAGCAAGCAGCATGTTACTTATAATGGGCGTCTATGCAGATCAACTAGTTGCTGCAACAACAGCAACAACGACAACATCAGCCACTGGGGCTGACTGACTTCCTTTACGTATAATTTGCATGCAACCCAAAGCTGTTGTACCTGTGTGTGTGTGTGTGTGTGTGTGTGTGTGTGTGTGTTGTGTGTGTGTGTGTGTTGTGTGTGTGTGTGTTGTGTGTGTGTGTGTTGTGTGTGTGTGTGTGTGTGTGTGTGTGTGTGTGTGTCTGTGAGAGACCGAACGAGTTATGGGCAATGTGGTGCAGATATAGAAACCGCAGCAGGAACAGCAGCAAGAAAAGATGTAAAAAAAACAACAACAATAAATATTTCTTCGAAGGTGTGATTTTAATGTGACAACTTTGCAACTGGTTTGGAACTGTGCCCAGCTGCTGGCAATGCGCTAAAAATTTGCCAATTAAAGAACCCACTAGGATACATACATACAAATAATATTTCCTAGTAATTTTACGAGCATGCACCAATAATAAAAAATAAAATATATATACATGTGAAAAATGCTTGGGCATAATTTTGCATTGGTTGAAGCCACACAAAAACAAGGCAAGCCAACACACAAAGAGAGATATGGAGAGAGAGAGAGCGGGAGAGGGAGAGCGAGAGCGAGAGAAAACCTGAATTTGAATTGCAATTTAATAAATAGCAGTTGCTACCTTTTTTATACACGTCACTCGTTTAGTTTTCATTTATGCATCGCACATCTTTTCATTATTTGGCAGTTTTTGCGGCTTCATTAAAATTCCGTTTTATTAAATATGTATATGTATGTATGCTTGTGTGTGTATATATGTATTTTAATTTCCTTTTGCTATTCCATTTCACACAACTTTTCTCTACTTTGTATTTATTGCAAGTTGGGCTTGTATGTGTGCATACATCCATACATATGTATATGTGTGTGTGTGTGTGCGCGCTGATCTTTCACTGTGGCTCTTTTACTTTGCTTTATGTTATCTTTTTTGCTGCCTTTGCTTTGAGCACACACAGCAGCAGCACCACTACCACGAACGCACTCTTCACTCTACACACACTTGCACTCGCACTCACACTAACACTCTCACACACACATAGAGACGCGCAGGCACGCAACGTAATGCGGCGCCTCAAGATTCAATTTCATCCGCTACGACACTGGACGAATTACAGCGCACGGCAACAGGTAAATGGCAACTGAGGCCGCTGAGCTGTGCCCGACCCTCATTGAGCTGTAACTATGCTCATCGCATCATGGTGTGTGTGAGTTGTGCGCTGCTCTCTCGAGCGTGTTCTCTTCTCAACGACGAGGGCGTCTCTTTACTGGACAGCATTGCCAGTAAAAATATAAGACTTAAGCAAAGAACTTGCGGTATTTTAAAATAATAATTCAATAATTAATGTGAAGTGTCAAATAAAATAAAAAAACAAATCAATAAATCAAAGCAACATAAAAAAAATCATTTGAAAATATATTTATAAAATATACATATTAATTAAAAATAAATTAAAATATAATTTAATTATTTATTCATTTTACTTCTATAACAGTTCTATGCGAATGATCTGATAAATAAATGAACTATAGCTAGTTGTGACTAATTTTGTGAATCTAGGTTTTCAACTGGCTCTATATAATGTTATATTGCTATATTAAAAACAAACGCAAACATAAACAATGTTGAAAATTGTAGTTTCATTAATTTAGTGTAAATTTTTTTGCGGCATTTTTGAATGGTAATAGTATTCTCTGATATAGTAATTATTTTAATTAATTAATCTGTTTGCAATCAACCTAAAAACTTGTTAACTGAAATTTTTACGTTAAACATGAGCGTATTATATAATTTTCTTGTAGGAAATATCATCCGGTAGGTAGATTGTTTTAGATATTTTTACAATAATATTCAAATATTCTTCGAAATTTAAATATAGTTTCTAGCTTATTCGGTTTTTAACTTTAATTCGATTTTTTTGTTTTAAATGTTATAATGATTTCTTCAATATATCACAATGATAGTTTTCAAATTTAAATAAAAAAAATTTAAATTATTTAAATATATGACATTCGTAGTTATCAAACATAATTATATATACAAAATATTTAATGAGTAGATAATTGAATAATAATTTTATTACACAGAATTAGGATTCTAATTAATTTATTTTACTTTTAGTTTAGTATTTCAGATGGGTAAAACTATTATTATTATTATTACCAAAAATAATAAAATTTCAATTTAAGAAATATTTGAATTGAAAAGAACATAAGTTATTTGATTTAATTTAAATAGCCTTACTCATTATCAGATATTTGGTCTGATTGCTGTATTCTTTGATGCGACTACTTTAAATATATATCTATTTTTCAATTGATTTGAAATATTCATGCTTACAAGTATTTTAGATTATTTAAGTGCAATATTTTGTTTTATGGCCAGCGCTCTTAACGTTCAGAAACTTCCCACACACGCGGCTCCTTCAAGTGGGACTGGGACAGGGACTGGACAGGGACGGTTAGTTGCCTGGTGAAAATTCTGTGCTACTTTTTGCAATGGTCACACGTTTGTGCTGGCCACTCCGATAGCCAAGACATTTCACCATAGCATAAATAAATATGCCCACAGGCCAGGCAGCCATGCTCAAAGAGAATTACTAACGAGTGGGAGAGGCAGCGAGCGAGAGAGCAAAAGAGAATGATTGAGCTGATCAAATGCGAGTGTAAACAGATACTCAAAAAAGTTATCATTGTATTCGATACAATGGCACACAGCAATAGTCGAAAAGAGGCTAAAGAGCACACATCAATATGTAAATGTTAGCTGTGTGTGTGTGTGTGTGAGAGTTAAATTACATGCGAGCATGCGCAGCGTAAGCCTCTCCTCTCTCCTTTCGCACCGATCAATTGGTCGCCTGTGTTTGCCTCTTGCCTCTTTTGTTTGCAATGGAATTTCTTTCTTTTCATAAACATGTTTCGAGCGCACATTCAACGCTGCTGCTGTTGCTGCTGCTGCTGCTGCTGTTGTTGTTGTTGTGGGCTTATTACAGCATTTATGAGGCAGGCGGGCAGCTTGGCCAGCATTTGTTGTCGTTGTTGAAGGAGCGCGCGCTCAACCACACACACAGACACACACACACACGCATACACACACCACAACACACATACACGTGTACACACACTTACACTTAAGCCAAAGTGGCATGAAACAAGTTCAGCGCTCGCCTGAACGGCAAACTGCAGCTTTTGGCTCTGTCTCTCTGTCTCTGTTGCTGGCTTTGGCTTTGGCTTCTTGAATGACTGCGGCGCAGGAATGCAGTGTTGTAAATAGTTGCAGTAACGTCGGCGACGTTCGACATTGTTGGCTTGGCTTGGCTTGGCTTGGACGAAGCAGAATCAGAGCAAGTCACAGGCAAGGCAGCAACAGCAACAGCAGCAGCAGCAGCAGATCGCGACAACGATCAGAGGCACTGAATACAGAGCCATAGCCAAAGCCACAGCAAGAGTGAGCCAGGGCCAAGACAACGACAGCAGCAGCGGCGGCAGCAGCAGCAGCATGAACAGCGACAGCATTGAAAATTGCTGAGATCGCCCCGAGGGCTTCCACTTGGACTTGGACTGGACCTGGATCTGACCAGGTCTTGAGTCCAGGCCGTTTCTTGTTGTTGCCAACAACATTGACCACGATCGATAACACTTACACATATTCGCACACTCACACACACTCACATGCACACATGCACATTGCTAGTCACTGTTTATGTTTATGAATTGTATTGCAAGATATTGAACATCGGGTATGAGGTGTACGGAATTAAGCTTTTATCTTTGAGGGTTTTTGTATTTGTATTTGTAGATCCCAGAGTCCTGTGGTCCCTGGTAATTAAATCGCAAGAAGCCGATAATGCTGCAAAACACAAGCGGGGAACAGCAAAAGGGTTTTCTTCACTCCACACTCACTCACAATTACCGCCCCAAATATGCCCCCTAGGAAATTATTCATGATAACAGAGATTGCATTGATTGATTGGACACTAACAGCACTGGGCTTGGCGTCTCTGACTTCTACTCCGATTTGGACTTGGTCTCGGACTTGAAGTTGGACTCGGTTCATCTGCAGTTGCCCTCTTGGTAGCTGCCTCAGAGCCTGAGTTATTTGAGCTATTAAATGTCTGTGATTCGCTCATAAGTTACTGTTCAGATCTTCAAATCAATTGTTGTCAGCCCGCCAGGCTTCCACATGTGTCTGTTGCCCCCGTAGTTATTGTGTTTTCACCGCGCAACATATCAAATACGTAGTTATTGGCAATTACATTTTTTGAGCTTAAACGCACTCTTTTGCTCAAAGAGAGAAGCATTTCCAATTTAACCAAATAATGAAGCAATTTTATTTCAATTATTATTTAATTTACCAATAAAAACGAAATAAAATGATCAAATAAAGAATAAAACAAAAATAAATTAAAAAACTAAAATAAATTAATTTTTGAAATTTGAGAATTTAAATCAATTAGAATTTTTATTGTTTTGAAATTAGTTAACAAATAATTTTATTTAATTTTATTATGTATAAAAATGGTTCTAAAGTAAAGTAATTTTAATTCATATTTTTATTGATAGCCTTGAAATATGTGCAAATCTATTAAGTACTTTTATTAATTCTTATTTATTTCATTCATATCTGGAGACAATCAACAATCAGTTTCAAAATATACAAATAAATGCAACAAACTTCGAAATGATTTATTGTAAAATGCTTAAACTTTGTCGCTTTTTTTCTATTTTAATGTTTATAATGATGAAAGTACACTGCATAAACCAAATTTAATTATTATAATTAGCCCAATTACTAGTTCAGCCACAAAAGGCTCCTCAAAAAGTTGCAGTTGTTCATATATATTCAATTTGACCTTGTTAAGTATTATAATGCCTTGATTTTGCCTGCCATTTTCACTACCATTGGTTAAGCTTCACAATGCCAGTCATAAACAGAAAGATAAACATAAATATTGTTGAAGGCACTAATTTGTTAGCGGTTAGCAACGGATTCCTTGCGGGCTTGTCAATATTTTGATTATACAAAATAAAGCAGTCAGTGGCAAGTGTAACTGTCAATGGCAACTCCGGGTATTTATAAACCACTCGCATAAACCCTAAAAATATGCATTGCTCTTCTTTACATAAACGGTTTTGGCCCCGTTTAGTGCGAGTTGAACAACCGAAAGAGGGGGGCAGTGAGGCGGGGCTAGAGAGAGAGAGAGACAGGAAATTCAACCCAATATTGGCACACATATGTCTGAGCGTGCTTTCAATACATTGGCGGCGACAAACGTCGACCATTTCAACTATCGATCAAACAGACGCACCGCCAAATTGCCACACAGCGGCGTCTGCCACAATGGGGTTCGTGGCTTGTACACTCAGAAAAATCGAACGAAAATGAGAGTTTTGTTTTCTTCAAATAGTTGTTTTAAAAAATTTACTTAAAATAAGAGAGGCTATTTTTCTATTGTTCAGATATATATATCTTTATAATAGAATACACTTTTAAAAAGTTGAAACACAAACGATTATTTATCGAGTAAATCCTTTCTGAAAATCTGAAAATATAAATCGAATTTGTTCTATCGACTTCTACGTTAGAGTTTAGCTGTTTTGAAGGGTTTTTTTTCTTTCAATTAGATTATGTGCGATTGTAAACTATTTATCTATCTATCTATTATCTATCTAAAAATGGTATATACATATATAAAAACAATCAGGAAATTAGAATAATGTACACTGGAATAATGAAAACATAGTCCCCGTTTTTTTAAAAGATGCTTTCTGAATAATAAGATGATTTAAGTTTTTCGCGTTTTCTAAAATACAGAGTGATAGTTTCTCTGAGTGTATGCGTTGGCCCCCATCGCAAAGGGGCGAGGGACGCCACTGGGCACAATTGCATACGAATTTTGTTGGCCGCACAAGAAGTTAACATTATGCTGTGGAATTTTCGCTGGACGGGCACGTCATGGCACCAAACACATTAAAGGCACACTAAACTATATACATAGGCACATCCTGAAAGGGGAAGGGAAATGGGGTGGAGGGGTGGGTGTGCTGTTGTAAGTTTCTGCTTTCTTTTGGGGTTGCAGTCGACGGATGGTGTTTGTGAAACCGAGTCTATAAAAGCTTTGACTTGCGAACGCAGACGTTTCAGTTAAACTTCAACGCGTTTCAGTGTCCTGTCGTCCTGTCGCCTTGTCGTCCCGTTCGCGTTCGCTTCTTAACCGCATCCTGACGGTTGCTCAAAGAAACAATTAAAGCTTAACCGCTAAACGGAAGGAAGTGCATACCACAAGTGCTTTCCCCACTTATCCTTGCATGCTCAACGCAAATCGCAGCGAAAGTTTTTCAAGACTCGCCCCACTTAAAAACTAGTTTTTGCCATTGTTGTTGCTGTCGTTGCTGTTGTTGTTGTTGCTTCTGTTTCCTTTGTAACCCTATGTTGGCCACGCCGTTTTGTGTAAAATGAAAACTGAAAATTTCCACAAGTACGGCGCTCCTTTGTACAACTTGAGAAGTACTCGCGCTCATTCACAGGCCCAACCGCAGAGTGTCGGCAACAGCAATCCACATAACTTGACATCGCTGCTGACAAGCGAAAACTTGCGTTATCTCACGCAGAACCGTCCATCCGGATACTCCGATAGGGAGAGCATCTGCAGCCTCAGCAGCGCAGGCGGACGGATCAAGAGGCGATCGAGGTGGGTTATCCAAATCTTACTTTACTTTGATTACATATACTTAAAGATATATAAAGAAATCTGTTCGCTAATGCCTGCTGATATATATTGATTATTATATTTATATATTTGTATATATTTATACATATTCATTAACTTGGAATAGTTTCGTTCTATATATATCTCGAACCCTCTAAAAGTATGCAACACAATGAAATAAATTATTTTGAGTATCGTTGGGAAATCAAAATAACAGTTTGTTTTTGGGAAATTCCAGCAAATTGTAAATGTTGTGTTTTAATAAACAGATTTTCTTATCACTTCTCTATTATTTCCCTATTATTTAATCTTTATATATTTAGTTTAAATAAAGCTAAAACTATTTTAAGGGCATCGATTTTTAATTATTTTAGGGGCATTTCCAAAACTTCCAAAAACTTTCAAAAACATTATTAAATTTGTGGACAGTTTTCAGTCTACTTTATTTATATAAATAAATAATTTCACCGTGTGTAATGCCATTTTTGGCTTTCAATAAACTGTCGGAGTTTATTTAAACATTCATTCAGTGATTATTATTATAAATGGGGAGAACCAGCACTGCGACCTATAAGGTATATTGTGCCCCTTTTCTGAGCGTACAGCTCTTCCATCAATCCCAGGTCCTGCACGAATGTCAGGATCTTTGTTGGGTTGAGGGTTTCTATGTCCTTTGGACTCAGGACATGCTTCCCTAGGATGCTGCTTCTCTTTCTAATCAAGGCGACGCATTCTGCTAGGATGTGTAGTGAGGATTCCTCCTCATTTCCACAAAACCTGCATACATTGCTACTGTAGATCCCTATTTTGGTTAGGTGACTTCTCAGTCTACAATGTCCTGTCAGTAGACCGGAGAGTATTCTGAGTCTGTTCCTTCCCATGGGTATTATTTGCTTAAATCGTTTTCGATTGTAGCTACCTAGGAGACTTCTTGCCTGTCGGTGTCCAGCTCCGTACCCGCATCTGTCTTTCTTAATCCCTGATTTGCAGCCGTATTGTGTGTCTTCCTACGTCACAATACGGTTCAGGGCCTCTCTGCCCCTATTCTTGCTTGTTCGTCAGCCGCCTCGTTCCCCCATTCAGTGATACATTTGTTAATATAATAATTAATATTTCAATTATACCCAATGAAAAAGTTAAAACAAATAATTTAATAGTTGATTTGTCAATTCAAAGCATTTATTAATTAAATATTAAAGTTATATATATCTAATATTAATACCTACCTTAAAGAACAACCCTATGAATATAGCAGAAGAAGAACAGCTTCTGCATATCGAATTTGAAACACCCTATCCGTAATATTATTCAATTAGGTTGCTGTAATCTGATAATGATAGTATTATAATTATTTATTTAATTCTTTTAAATAATTAATTTTTCTTATTATTGCGATGAACAAAAACCTTTAAATAAATTGTGCACTGCTTTTATTCCACATTAAATAAATAAACATTTAAGAAATTAAAAATGTCTTGGTTTAAAATTAAAAGCAATAACTAAGTTAAACATTAAAATGTAAAAAAATAAAATAAATTTTACATCAAAAATATGCTTGTAATAAAATTCGCGATGCCTTTATTCAAAGCGTCACAAACTTAATGACAAAATAGAACTACCCTACAACAATTGTAGGAATATCACAAAAATAAGGTAGACACGCCGAAGATTGCATACCCTTGCAGATTTACTAAGGGCATTGTAAAAGAAAACAGACGGACATGCAGATCAAGAATTTATGTATCCCTTATGGGATCGCAGATGCTTCTTTCTGCCTGTTACATACTCATGCACATCTTTGTGAGACTCATCCTTTCAGGGTATGAAAAATAAAAAAAAACTATGCGAGTCCACTGAACCGTGACGCTTGCACACATGGTCAAAAGTACGGTTAGCGTGTGTGTGTGTGTACTCTCAGCAGGGTTAAAGGACTGAACACATTTGTATTTTGGCCAAATCGTTGTCCCGGCAACCAGTTCATAGTCCGTGGCACAAGTGCAGCAATTGTCACCCCAACGAAAAAAAAAAACAGGCAGCCTCAGTTTGTGGCCAACTCGCGCTTAGTGCGCTTTTCTAGGGATACACTTTTTTGTGGCAGAGTAGGATGTGATCGATCACAGATGTAAAGTGCTCAACTCTCGCGTTTCTCATTGTTCGCGACTTTAGAAATTTCTCGATGAAGTCCTCGAAGGGCATCAGCAAGAAGAGCAAGACCATGGATTATACAAACTATGCCTACAACGAGGCAGTGGGCCGCTTGAAAGTAATGCTGGCCGACAACTCCTATACGGCCACGCCCAAATTGGTCAGCAATCCGTCGGCTTATTTGCGCAACTTCAACGAGGACTCTGGCGATAATTTCTCGGATAATTTATCGGTGGGTTAAGATCCGATTTTTTTTTCATGTTTCATTTATTTTGTTGTGTTGTTTATGGATTTGCTTTGTAGGTCATTGAACGACCTGTTTTCACGGACATTTCCAAGTATCTGTCGCCCAGCCAGAAGTCGCGTATTAGCTCCTATCGTCCCAAGAAGAGCTACAATTCCGGTTATCTGTCCGCTTCCAAGGAGAACCTGGCCGCGAATCCTTCGCTCTATGCGAGCAGCAGTGTGCCCGTTCCTCCTTTGCCCACGGACAGCGTTCAGGCACCGGTCGAGATTTTCAGTTTCATTGAAAAGCAGGAGGATTACATTGAGCAGCTCGAGAAGGAGTCCAAGTACTGTCGCAACGAGCTGACCAACTTGCTCGGCAAGGTCAAGGACGTGATCAATGAGAACGAACATCTAACGGAGAATGCTCGCAGCGAGCTGGCCGCCCTTGGTGGTGCCAGTGCTACGGGCACCGGTACTGGTGCCACTAAGCCCATGGTGCAGACCACCACCAGTCCCTCCTCGGACAGCGATGAGCATCTGCTCTTTACCGGCCGTAAGACGCCAACAACGCCACGCAAGAGCAACATAAAGGTGCAATCTCCACGGTACGCCAGTGCCCCCAACATTGTCTACGAGGCACGCATCAGTGAGCTGGAGGCGGAGCTGATGCAGGCCAACATCGATCTGAAGCGTGTTCGCACCGAGAATGAGGAGCTCAAACGGAAGCAGGCCCACACCGATCCGCGCAGCGCCGTTGCCGTTTTGGGCAGTGTCAACTGCGAGACTCATCGCAAGCAGCTGGAACTGCTGCAACAGGAGAAAACCGCTCTCGAGGAATCGGTGCGCCAACTGCAACGCATGCTCGACGAAGCAAAGTCTCTGAATCACAACAGCGCCAACAGCTCCAAGCGCTACATCAGTGACCTGGTTCAGATGGAACGCTCCCAGGCGGAGGTAAGTTCTGATGCAACTTGTAGCTAGCTCAGCCCAATGTGCCATGTAAACTGACCTTTTGAACTCATTTCAGTTGGAGGTGCGTCACCTGCGGGATGAGCTTGACCGGCAGCACGAGCGGGTCCGGGAACTCCAGCATGAGATGGCGCGTCGCTTGGCCGATGAGCGAGCAAGTGCGGAACGGCGTTACAATAGCCAAGTGGATCAGCTGGGCGGCGATCTGAGCAGCCAGTGGGAGCAGGTGGCCAAGCTGCAGCTGGAACTGGAGCGCCAGAAGCGCTATGAGACCGATCTGAAACGCGATGTGGCCAATCGCAATTCCCAAATCGAGGAGCTGAAGATGGAGTTGCGCGGAAATCGCACCACATTCCTCGCGGACATGGCGCAGGCGAACGCCGAGAAGCAGTCCCTGGAGCAGGAGATTACCGCGCTGCGACTGCAGCTGGATCGGGCGGGACGCGAGACCAAAACGGAGGCAGCTCGTCTAACGGCAGAGATTAACTCCCTGCGCCAGCGTCTGGATCGTGGCGATGCCGACATACTCCACTCGAAGCGAGAGGTTTTGCGTTTGAACGATGAGATTGCTAATCTGGAGAAGGAGGTAATCCCAGTCGGGGAGACTTTAAATTGAAATTTAATTCTTATTTGCGAATTCTTTTCCTAATTTTTCAAATTCTTTTTACTGAAAAATATTGAAAATTGTTTATTTAAATAATGTTTTCAGCTAGCTTATGGTGAGCTGAAGAACGAAATTCGACCCACCAAAAAAGATTTGGACAAACGCATTTCCGAGATGCAGGATAAGCATGGTATGTGTCTGTAGTTGTATCTTTTACTTAGTCAATCACTCACTTTGACACACTTATTTAGATAGTTTTTCCTAAGCACTTTAATTATTGGTTATCTTCTCAATTTCTCTGAACTCTGGTTAAGCTATTGATTTTCATATTGTGTGTGCGATGTGTGTGTGTGGAATCTGTTTAAAATTTGAATTTACCGAAACTTTGAGTGGATATCTTGAAAATCCGATATTCTACATTCGATAAGAAACAAAACGTCAATAGTTTATCCATGAGTTTGTTGTCTTGCCAGAAAGATACAATATATTACATATACTCGTATATCGCACCTGCAATCCACTCTAATAACCCATCAACAATATGTCTGTCTGTCTACTCTTTGTAGCGGAAACGGTAAATGAGCTCGAAGAAATGATAACGTCTCAGAAGAAACTCATGGATAAACTGACGAATGAGTGTAAAGCGTTAACTGGCAAATTAGAGGATACAACCTATAAGCACAAGTAATTATAACCGGCATCTTTCAACTACAACATTATTTCTTGCATTCGATTATTCGACGACACAAATTGCAATCTAGTTTTTTGCAATTCTTCTTCTCTGCATAGGCAAGTGTGTGGTTAGTTCAATTAATCTGTAAAATGATCATCCATTTAGTGAGCAACTCAAATCACAGCAAATGAAAATTGAAACACAGCGCAATATGAAATTCATGGCCAGCCTCAATCAATTATTTTTACATAATACACGCAGTGCAATTTATTTTGTTTATCATTTAAACCGTAAACCATAAAAAACAAAAATATATATGTATATATATGTATGTATATCGACAACAACAAGTACAACAAACAACTATACGAGCTTTTGACACTGGATTAACACGCTGTACTTCTTCAAACCTCCCCTCCCCCCTCCTACTTTGTGCTGACCGCCTGCCTGCCTGAAAATGTTGTTAAATGTAGAACCAGTGTGCGATTTCGCGATGCCAACAACAACAACAACAACAGCAGCAGCAATAAACGAACCTATGGCCATACAAACGATGCCGATAACAACAATAACAACTGCAGCAACAACAACAACAACAACATCAGCAACAGCAACAGCAACAAACGAAAGCGCAAACGCGTTCACTTTGCTGCCTGAATTGGATATTCTAGATAATGTTGCTGATGTTGGCCATGTTGATTATGTTGCTGCTGATGTTGTTGACAATGGTGATGAGATACTGCAGAACATTATTAAGAGCAATGCGCGTTTGGCTGAGGAACTGGCCAAAATGCCACCCTTGCCAAAATTCACGAGCTACAAAAAGCACAGAGCAAACCACCACAACACAGAGACAACAACTGCAACAGCAACAGCAACACCAACAACAACAGGAACAACAACAACAACAACATCATCAATGGGCGCCAAGCCGAAATGTTTTTGCCCCAGTTTTATGAGACACAAGCACGAGCATGAACACGTTTATACGAGGCCAACAATGCGACAACGAACCGCTTGTTGCAGCAACAGCGGCAACGGCAGCAATCAACGCCATCGTAGCAATGGAAAACAGACAACAACATCAACCTTAGCGCGTACACAAACCACGCACAGCAAGAGCATGCATTGTCACGCGCATGAATTCACCCTAGACACACACCACGACCACGAACACCAACAGCAACAATATCGCACTGCACCAACAGCAACAACAGCAGCAACAACGAGTTGCTGTCATCCATGCAAAACGGAACTGTTGCCTTGGCTGCAACAGCATCTGGTTTTGAATCAGACCATCAGCAGCAGTGCCAATAGCTGTCAGCCCCCATGTCAAACAACGCATTTGACGGTGGACGCTGAGACAACAGCAACAGCCACAGCAACAGGAGCTGCAACAGTAGCAGCAGCAGCAGCAACTACAACAACAACATGCAAAGGTCGCCAGAGCAATGCACTGACTGCCAGCATTAAGCCGCAACTCTACTTTGAGCAACTGTTGCAGCGCGATGGCTGCCACAAGAAGCCACGCCCCCCAGTCAAAGTGGATGTCAATGTGCGTCTGGTGCCCAAACAGTCAAAGCCAAAAGTCAGTGCACTCAATGAGACATTCGTCAAAGAACTGGACGAAGTGGCTCATGCCCTAAACGAGACTTTTGTAAAGGACACAACGCCAGAATTGGCGCAAATCGATGAGCAACTGGCCCAGCTCGAGGATGTGGCTGACGATGACGATGACGAGCAGGAGGAGCAGGCCACCAAACTTTGATAATGTTATTATACCAAACATAATAATATGAATACACTTTCACGAAACAACATTTTAGCAAACAGCATCCCAATTAGTTTACAATTTTCATAGATTTCATAGTACACAAATTATTTATATTTTAACTATGGTAAAATATTGTGTAGCTAACTGAATTGAATTGAATTGAAAGTTCTTTCTATATGGCATATTTTATTTATATGCTTACTTTTGCAACTTGTTTTTTAAGGCAAAAATGTTTAGCATTTATTTTTTGGTTTTGATCGAAAGCTTTCATTTGAAGTTGAATCTGTTTAATCTGCGTTACAAAGTTATAAAATTCTAAGATTTCTAATAATTTATTTATCATATCGATTCTACAGTTAAGGTGTTCCAAATATATATATATATATATTATCGTAGCGGAATCCGTATAAATAACCATAAATCAAGATGAACTGTGAACATCTTACTAAATATGTTCAGCTCATAAAACAGACAGTTGAAAAGATTATTTAATTTTTACAAAATATTCAGTATTCAATATTCAACGATAATTAAACTTTTCAGAATATTAAACCTATAAAGACTCTTATCTAAACCAAATATTTATAAATACATCTTACTAAAAATGTTTAACTAATTTGTCGATTTATTTTTTAAAAAATATTCAATCATAAGATATTTGAGCTTTAGAATATTTTAAACTTGAAAAAGAACGAAATAGTTATAAGTAGTAAGTTCTAAAATTGTGACAATATTGTTATTTATATTATAATTTGCATTTTTGTTTATATTTCAATTTGTTAATTGAATTTTCGCAGTCAGGACAAACAGCATTTACGTGCCACAAATGAACAGCTTATGGCGCGTTTGAGGCAAATTTGGTCTAAATACAAGTCACAATTAGTTCACAATGGCAATAGCGCTAATGAGATTAGCTCCGAGGAGGCAACGGCAAACGACGATTGCATTTTCTCACCTAAAATGCACAAATTAGAGCCCTTAAAGGTAAATGTTAATGAAGAACTTGTGTTTGACTAACAAACTTTTTTCTCTCTCTCTCTTTTTCTTCCTCTTTCTCTATCTCTCTCTCTCTCTCTCTCTCTGTCTCTTCCTAACTCTCTTTCCCTTACTACTGCTACTTTCTGCATATCTATTGATTAGAGAGGAAATATCTGCTTTACAATCGAATCTAGAATATTTGTCTAATCGCATGTTGAGCAATGAAGAGCATATGAGTAAATTAGATACCTCCCCACATGATTATACTAGTTTAGGCATCGGCAAAGGTAAATCTTGAACTTTGATCTCCATCGAGCCTATCGGCAGCA
Organism: Drosophila cognata; assembly: GCA_035041535.1. Lineage (NCBI taxonomy): Eukaryota > Metazoa > Arthropoda > Insecta > Diptera > Drosophilidae > Drosophila > Drosophila cognata. Next base: position 411,041 of record JAWNLC010000694.1, on the reverse strand, counting down.
ATTATACATATATACATACATACATACATACGTATATGTAGATATACAAAACATAACTCTCACTGAATAATATAATGTGTTTCCATTTCTGAGATTGCATTTTTGTGCAATTTAAATATTATTTATTTTGAACACAACAAGTTAGTTATTCAGTTAATTACAGGTATTATTTTATAAGCACAAGTTTACAAAATTACAATTTGTTGTTAACAGAAACTACAAGCTTAACAAAAATTAAAAAAAGAATAATTTTTAAATTATTATTATTATTAAATTATTACAAAAATTGTTGCATTAATTATTTGAAATATTTTTGGTGCTCTATATAAGTTTACCACTCTCAATTTAGATTGCCACATCGCTCTCCCTCTCTCTTTCCTACACTTCATAAACAGAAGACTTGGTTTCGATTACCATTTACATTTGACAACAACAACGGCAAACATTAAACATTTATTTGAACTTTAATTTAAACATTTGAAAAGAGTCCGATTTTTACAATTATTAAGTTTGAGCATTTTTTTTTTGAATAATTGTGAATTCCATTATGCATTTTAAATGATTTACCATGAAATGGTTTTGAATTTAAGCCAAAATGTGTATCTGTGTATCTAATTGCCTTCATTGATACTCGTAGCAGTTGAGCCTGGTCCAGCGAAAGTGCGTGCAACAGCGTCTAGCGACTTGGAAGCTGCAGCAACAGCCTAGCTAAACAGTTACATATATAGATATATGTATATATATATATAGACATGTTTATATATATATGTATGTATAATACACAATAAACAACAACAGCAACAACAAAAAACTTGCACTGAATTGGCTTGCAAACACTAATCAAAATTTCTGTGACTACTACAGCCGCATACGATTACCAGCCGTCCACATATGGCACAACAATTGAACCCATACAAAGCACCCCACAACAACTACACAACAACGCTGACATCGACTACGGCTTCGATGCAACAGCAACAGCAACAGCAGCAGCAGCAGCAGCAGCAGCAGCAACAACAGCAGCAACAGCAGCAGCAGCAGCCATCGACAACAGTAACAGCAACACAATTGCTGGCGCAGCTGCAGCAGCGCGCAAGAGCAGCATCGGCAACGACAACGGCTACGGACTCAACGATAACGATGACGAAAATCTCAAGGACAACCTTGGCATGGGCGAAAAGCAACAGCAACAGCAACAGCAGCAGCAACAAGAGCTGGAGCAACAACAACAACAGCAACGGGAACGACAACGCGAACGCGAACGTGAACGGGAACGCGAGGAGCGAGATCGGGAACTGCAACAGTTGCGGGAGCAGCGGGAGAAACGTGAACGTGAACGTGAACAAGCCGAACAGCAGCAACAACAACTGCAACAGCAACAGCGGCGCTACAGCAATGCAGAGCCCGAACAACAACAACAACTGCAACAACGACAACAACAGCAGCAACGACAACAACAACAGCAGCAGCAACAACCCCTTGGCGATGCCAGCATCTCGAATGCCGACAGCGCAAACCTGGCCGCCTACAACACCGATTACAGTGCCTACGATCAGCAGCAGTACGATGCCAGCACCTACGATCCGAGCGCCTATGCCCAGCAGCCCTATGGCGATGGCCAGCAGTATGGCTATGACGCCAATGCCGGCTACGATTACAGCGGAGCGGACTATGCACAGTCCGGATATCAGTATGATGCCGCGCCGGACGCAGCCACAGCCAACAGCCAGCAGCCATATCAGTCCACAGCGGACTACAATCGATCGCCACCACCGACGACAGCAGCCGCACCGGCGACGACGACAATGCCAGCAGCTGCAGCAGCAACAACAGCCCCAACAGCAGCAGCAGCAGCAACAGCAGCAGCAACAGCGGCAGCAACAGCAGCAGCAACAGCAGCAACAGCAGCAGCAACAGCAGCAGCAACAACAGCGAGCCGACCACAATCGCGCCCGAGCAGCGGAGCTGTGGGGCCAGCAGCTGCAGGTGGCAACATCGCCGGCGGCCGATCCGCTCTGCCACAACAGTCTGCCACGGCAGTTGCCGGCAAGAAGTAGCTGGAGTCCTGAGTCCACGGAGCTCACGCCACTCGATCCGCTGCAGCTTGAGTTTGGCATTAGCAGTCCCAGCCTGATGCGCTCCAGCGATGCCTCCAACCTCGACGACGATGCCACCTGTGATGACTTGAGTGAAACGTATGTCCTGCAATTGGACTCGGATGCCAGTCTATCGCCAGCACACACCACCATTGTCACAGTGCGGCGAGCAAGTGCCCCAGCTGCGGTCCAGCAGGATCTCAACGAGACGATCATTTTACAAGGTAAACAGGATCGGGAGCATTAGCAGGAGCAGCAGCAGCGGGTTGACCATCGAGCGTGACCAACGTGACAGATTGTAGTTGTAAGCACAAGTTTTCCAGTTGCTAGTCCAACTTACTCCATTAGGGAGACCTCCATCATAGATATTCTACTCATATGTTTCGGATTGGCATTTTTTTCTACAATTAACCAATATTTGATATTATCGTTTTTGTAATTTAACAAATTTGAGATGCAATATAAACTCAAAAATAACTCAATCAACCAACTAAAATTTGTGTTTCTTGTTTAATATATCCATGAATATAATCTAAATTTACGAACATTATTTTAAAATATTTTGTTTTGCCGAAAATATTGAAATATTTCAGAAATTAACTTTTCACGGTAATTTCCAGGCGATGTTGACTTAGATATATATAGGTATATCTATTGTCTCCGATTCTACTCATTATGGCTGGCAAACAAAAATAAAAAATCGAAGACATTTGCAATTATAATTCAATCAATCAATGTCGAAAAGTGCCTGACAAAATGTTTGGCGTTATAAATAATGCTTAATTATTTAATAGTAAATTGCTTTTGTGCGTTGTGCATCAAATATGGTATAAAGTTTCAATGACAAGTAAAACCTTAGAGGACACGAGACTCCGCTGCAAGCAATCGATAAACATAAACGTTAAAACTAATAAGCAAGTGGATGATATAACGGCAAACGTCTTAATACCATGCAAAGCTGTCAAAAGCGCTCAACTCGAGCTGAACTTGCCAGAAAGCGAGCCAAATGACTGACAGCCACAGAAATTGAAGTTGGCACGTACTTAAGCTAACAACAACAGCCCATTTAATATTCACAAAATATTGCTTTAACAATGTGCTTCAGATCTATACAGGTCTAACAAAATGTGCAATTTAAAAATACAAGCATGGATCGCTGTAAGTACTTCCAGTAAAGCTAGAGTTGAGTTACAGCGCAAAAATTGGAATATTGATCGAACAAAATACTGTTTTGTTTTTTTTTTCAGGGGTACTTCAGTAATTAATCATTGTGCAATTCTATATAACTGGATGCTATCAGTCGCTTGCCCTTCCATTCCCAGACATGCGATATGATGGACAGCCTGGCCTCCCCCAGCTGTATTTCGCATGGCTCCTTTTCGGCGTTGGCCAGAAAGCAGACCGTGTATATGCTCATCTCCAGCTCCGGCGAGGTGCCCACTAGGAAGCCATTGAAGTGTTTCTGTATGCCATAGAAACTCATGCGAAAAGCCATTGCAAATTGCAGGTGCTGCAAGTGTAGAGAAAATGTTGAAATTTTGCAGGCAGAGTATTTTTCTCAACTTTTGCCTTTTACCCGGCCCGTGTCCACGCGATTCATCCAGCCCTTGTAGTCCACATGGCCCTGCTGCTCCTGCTCGGCAAAGTACAGCCAATTGTGCATGCCGAGCACCTTTTGATCCCGCAGTTCAGCCATAAACACATGCTCGAAGCTGGAGCTGCCCACAATGCCCTTGCCCCGCGAATACGGTGTGAACCAGAGCTCCTGCAGAAACTTGAGTTGTGCATCATAGTCGCTGTTCACGATGCCTTTCAGCAGAAGGAGAAAATTTAATGAGCAAAGGTGTAAAACACATATTTGAATAATTTCAAGCATTAACTAGATATGTGTTCTAGATGATACGAAAATATCCAAATTTACTTTTTAGTAAGTTAACTGTTTCAATTCTGTTCAGTGTCTTTCAAGAACTGAAGAAGCCATTGAAAAACTAAGCAAAAAACTTGTGTTGAAAAATTGAAATTGATTAAAATATGCAGTAACTGATTATTATGTGGATCATTCTAAGGAATGTTCTATAAATGTTCTTTGTTGAATTGATAAAGTATTCATTAACGATGAATCAACTTGGGTTTACTCCTGAAAGTTCAAGTATCTTAATATTTGAAAACTTGAAAAGAGATGCTTAGATAGACATGGTTGATTCATTTGGGATTCTAAATACTACACTCCTCATCTCATTGATTGGTTTAGCTAATTCAGAGCTACGAATTTCTATTAAAATGCAATTAATCTGTGAATTTTGTAGAATCTATCAAACCAGTTTCAAACTTATTTCAATGCTTGGCTGCTCAGCTCACCTCTTTTGACCAGGAAGAGCATTGAGAGTTTCATGACACGTGTATTCATCACGGCACGCAGAAAGTCGAGCTGCTCCTCTTCGTGCTCGGGTGTAATGTGATCTGGGACGGCGACATCCAGCTCATAGTTGTTGAAGAGGCGCAGCAAGAGGGCCGTTGTCGAGTTGCCTTGTTGCACGAGCAGATCGTTGTGCAGCTCAAACAGACTGACAAATATAAATGTAAATGCATATAGCTGAATATGACACAGGCTGATTCAGCTACTTACGGCTGCGATGCCCGATCATCGTGAGCTCCAGATTTTGTCTTGCCTTGGAGATTCACCTTGTACAGATACGGATTGGTGATAGCTTCTTCAGCGAAGAGCGCCTGTGACAAATTCAGCACATCGTCTGGTGTTTTGGGCAGCGGCTTGCTATGGAAATACTCTGTAAGTATGTAAGTGTAAATGTGTGGAAGTTTGTATTAGTCATTATTTGTGCGTGTGTGTGTGTCACTTGAAACGCACCGTAGAAATGCCAACTCAATATGCCAACGGTGATCAGTAATCCGATGATTACAAATCTCTTTAGTTTCTGGCATTTGTCGCTGTCACATGTGTTGCTCGATTGATTTGGTTGCTGTTCCATTATTATCTAATAAAATTTGCTTTTGTTCCACACAGTTTTTGTGCTTATCTTTGTTTTGGATTGCTCTCTGCAGCTTCGCATTTATCTTGCCATTCCAACGGGCCAATATCAACTGTCAAAAACTGCCCGCTGAGAGCAACAGTTACGCTCCGATCTGTATGACTCTCGCGCTGAATATGACTGAAAATTTGGTTAGACAAAATGCAACCCAAACTCTCTTCTACATTCAGCGCTCTCGGACTCCCACTCTCGCTCTCTCTCTCTCTTTCTCTGGGGAGACATCTGCCAGTTTTTGTTTAGTATTTTGCTCATTTCATTTGCATTTTGGTCGCTGCTGTTTGTTCGTTTTTTTTTGCTTCTCTGCAAAGGTAATTACTAATAGTAAATAACAAACAACATGTGCTACTCTAGCAGCTGGCAAAGCGATAAAGGTGCAAAAACAAAATTTCGTATTAAATTTAGTTAGGTGTTTTTTGATATATTTTGGTTTTAATTATGTGTGTTTGTACATATTTGCCATGTGCTTTGAAATTCCGGCTAGTCAACGGCATGTCCAGTGCACAAACTATAAATAATAGAATGTTTACATTTGCCTCAAATGCTTAAAGCTAAACACTTATACAAACTATATACAAATATATATACATAATGCCTGAATGGCCAACGTGACTTGCATCGTATATCGAGCTACTGGTTATTGAAAATGATACAAAGTCTGTTTAGAATAAAATATATTAAATAAATAAAAAATAAAAAACAATAGTGAAATAATAATCCACATAGCACTATTTGCCTGTTTTGGATAAATTTCATTTGTATTTAGGTCTCGACTGGCTTTTAATGACCGCCAATTTTGGCATAAACAATTGGCTCCATAAACCAGAGGAAATGGTGACGACATAAAAGATTTCATAACATTTATTTTTCTTTTTTTAATACTCAAAATTTCTATTCAGGCGATCGCATAATATATTCTCTGCATGTTAATTGAATTAGACGAATAATTAGCAAACAATGATTGTCAAAAATATAAATTTTTTTTTATTGTCACCAATTGTTATACAACATTACTTTATTTTATTATGTGCAATATGTGGGCTTAATTTAAATATAAAAGGACTGATCCAAGGCTCTAAGTTTTTCTTGATTATAATTATAGCTATACACTTTCCTACTTCTACCTCAAAATCATCGAGTGGAAACTATTAAAATGTTTTTGGTCTCTACAATATTCACTAATTAAAAATGATTGCTTTAGTTTAATTTGTTAGCTCATCAAAAGAAGGCAAAGTTGTAAAGGAAGGCGAGAAATTATCAATTCATCATCATCAATTTTGTTCTAGAAATTGTCTTATACATATGTGTGAGAACCAAAAAAAATGATGGGGAAAACAACAGAAAAACATGCAAAAAATAGATCAGAATATCTCGTGACACTCGAAGAATATAATCTAACAGTTAGGCAAGTGCCATAGTAAAATCGAAGAAATCGATTTTGTAAAAATTTAAATTTCTGAAAAAACAACACACGCACATTAGAATAAGACGAACAAATTTGTTTAGCAGTCAGTCAGCATTAAATTAAAAGAATTTTTTAATTAACATACAATTTCGGCCCGTTGCCCTTTGCCATCGAATCTATTGAGAGACTGTTAATAATAAAAAAAATATGTATGCATACATATTTACATATATGTATTTACATAAGTATATTTACATATACACATACATGCATGTGTAGATATGCAAATGATTATTGGACGCTATCGTTTCAGAAACAGATGAAAGAATACCAGTTTCCATTGTAACAGGAAATAGGTTCTATTTCAATGTATTTCGAATACCTAATTTCGATAACCCCCCGCACACTCTTAATTAGTGATAAGATTGTTGTCGGCGACAACGTCGATTGTCGCTGTTTGTTGTCTCGCCCCGTCTTCGCTTAAGTCGTTCTTTTCACTTTGGGTTTTGTTTGTTTTGTGTGTGTTTGCTTCGGCGAATCGCTTAAATAGCCGCGCGTTTAGACGATTCTGTTCAGTTTGAATTTTAACGGTGTTGAGTGTGGTTCCTCCTACGGTGAAAAAAGTAACAGTGAGTTGTGTTAATAATAACATAATAATAATATTTTCATATGCATAGCAACTATAATTTGATATGATTTTATGCATGGAAAGTGTTAAGTGCTGTGATTATATTCGATTTCGTGTATATTGAATGCCACATAACTTTACTGCTTGCTGTTGCTAAGTATCGTTAAGCTATTAGTCTCAATTTCTGATGCACTCGTGAATTGCCTGATAACAAGTACAAAACAAAAAAAAAAACGAACGAATTGTGAGATAATTAAGCTTTGAATAAAGCGAAAAAAACTACACAAATTGTTAGCTCGTAGATAATGAAATTATAAATGCATTGAAATGTGCCCCTATCTACTGATTATTATCAAGTATAACTATAAAATGTAACCAACTTTATACATTTGCTTTCAAAGTTATCTAAAATTTCACCTAATAAATGTAACTTTGAATACAAAACGGTAACAGGTTTTCTTGCCAGCATAAAAGCTCCACTCAAAGCTTTTTAAGACTGGCACAGCAACAATAGCCAGCTGCCACTCACGAAGCTCATTTGGTCTACAGGTGGCCGAGTGCTGTTCGTGCAGCTGCATTTTGAATATTAGCATTTTCTTAAGGGCCGTCTCTGCATGACATGCATACGCAATCGGAGGCGAGCCGAATGAATGTGCGTATAATACGCAGTTTGTTATCTTAAACCCCGTTAGCGACGGCTCTGTGCTCTCACTCCAGCTCTCTCTCTCTCTCTCTCTCTCCCTGTTGTGTGTACGTTTTTGGCGCGCACACAACAACAACAACAACAACAGCACACAGCGTCTGCCAAGTGTATTTGCCGGCAGAGAGCGCTGTTTGAACGAATGATTTGGTTTGGTCGATGCCACGCTCAGGTCTCACTCAGTCTCAGTGTCTCATTCGAACGCAACGCGCGCGGTTCACAGTGAAGTCGACGATAGCGAATAGCGACGCCGACGGCAGGCAGCGCAACTCACAATAAATATAAAAAATAAACTATTTGAGCAAAAAGAAAGAGAAAGCGCTTAGTAGAACCCGCTTGCGGAATTATGAAAGAATTGGGTGCGATTATAAAATAGTATCTGTAACTGTAAATGCAATTGCAAACTTTGAGCAAAACTGAACGCATTTCGCATTTGTTTTGTTTTTGTTCGCGATTTTTGATTCTTTAAATGTGCCGCGCTTGCTCAACAGGCTACAGCTGATTTAAAGTTGTCTGTTTCTGGTTCTGCTTCTGTTTCTGTTTTTTCTTTCGTTATTTCTTTTTTTTTTTGCCTCTTTGCTTCTGTTGTTGTTTGCTGTTTGCGCTCTGGCGCACAAAAGCATGCTTTAAATTTATGGATTTCTCGGGTGTCCTTGCGAACAAGTGTCGTTTCGCTGTTGTTGTTGTTGTTGTTGTTTTCATTATCGTTAATGCTTCCGATGAGCATATGTCTGTAGCTGTGTCTCTGCATCTGTGTGCGTCTGCGAGAGTGAGTGTATTTGATTTGGTCTGTACGAATTTAAATTTAAACGCCTCTGGGCACATTTAAGGCGCTTCACAAATCACATTTGATTTGATTTGGCTAAGCAGGTGAAACAGATTAGATAAACAGGTGAACGCTTTTAAGAAACTAAAAGATTTGTTGGATTCTTTGTTCTTTGTTTGTTTTTCTTTCCTTTTTATTTGTGCATATAAAAGAGAACATTTTTTGTTAAAATTAAATATACAAAATATCTTGACACTGATTCTTGGGGCACTGAAATATTTATTTGATTTATTTGAATATATTTCAATTGGAAAGATTTGTTCTTTGTTGTGGTTCGCATTTACTTGATTTGAATTAAATTCGAAAGATTAGTTTTTCGTTGTTTTCAGTTATTCTTAACAGCATTTTCGCAGAAATTAAATATCCAAAATATCTCAATACTGTTTTTTAAAATACCAAATTATTGTCATAGTGATTTTTGAAAAATTGCTTACAAAATAGTTTTCATTTAATTATTTATTTAGTCCCTAAGTTTTTGAAACACATATTAATTATTTTTCAAATTGTAACTTAAGATTGTATTTTTCGAAGCTGCCCAATTAAAGTTTAAAGCGAATTATTTAAAGTCTGTTGAAAGCTGAAACCGTTTGGCAACAATCCTTGATTGAATGCAATGAAGTGAATGAGGTTTATATATTTTTTTATAGAAAATTTCAACACTCGATGACATTTGAGTGACAGCGCACCGACGCACACTCACTCAGTCACACACACACACACACACACATACGCACACACACCATGAAATGCTGGCAAGGCTAAAGTAGCACTTTAGCAACACCTGAATGATTGGTTAGTTTTAATGTGAGCAGTATGGAGAGGGTGTGTGTGTGTGTGTGTGTGTGTGTGTGTTTGTAGGGGGTATGGGAGGGAACTGTTGGCCATGTTAGCCATGTTGGCCTGGTTGGCTGTCAGGCCTGGTGGCAGTTGCCTGCGTCTCGTTGTCTAGTAGCTGTCCATCAAGTTGACTTAATTTAATTAAGCGCTCAATGTCCTTACAGACGACTCACAAATACACGCAAGGCAGGAGCGAGGCAACGCTTGATTTGTTGCTGCTTTTTTACTCTTGACTGCATCACACACACACACACACACACACATATATATATCTATATATATGTATGTATTGGGGCACAGGCCTGTAACGACATCAACCACAAAAGCCACAGGACATTTTGGCATGAAGGATATTATGTATGTTTGTAGCTTGCTGCTGCTGTTGTTTTTCTTGTTGTTATTGTTGTTGTTGTCGTTGATGATGATGATGGTTGTTCCAACGTTTTGTGCCTGAAGGGGCTTCAAGACAAGGTTACACAGAGATGGCACATTTCCTACACCCTGCACACGAATCGATTGTGGCGAGTTTTTGGATTTGTGTGAATGGCCAACAAAACCATAAATTAATCACTTGTTTTACTTCTGAAAGCTGCTAACTCGTTTGTATTATTTTTTTTTTAAATGGAAAACACGCACAGCAAATGTCTGTTTAAAGTTATAAAAAGAGTTCTCCATAAAACAAACAATATAATTTTTATTAATATTGATTTAAGGTCTCACTCACTGCCATTTAACTTGTATTTTCAACAGTACTTATCAAATTTTGAATTTAAAACATGTGTTTAGCTGGTCAAGTATTTTTTATTTGAATACTCTGATATATTACGAATCCGGTCAGAATACGTCTTCAGGGAGAGATTGCCAGCGATCAGTATAAAAATTATTTGAAATGTTCTTAAGGGTTAACAAAGATCAATATTTGCGATTATTCCAATTATTAAATAAGATTAATAAATATTTTTTCTACTTATTCATATCTGCTCAGCACTTTAAATTTTATTTTGAGAATTCATTGATATTTTAATGTGAACTTTCTACAAGGTGTTTAGTATATTTTAATTTGTTCTTTCTACAGGGTGTCTGTAAGTCGAGTCGAGCATGGTCAGGTGCGCAGTTGAGCGGAGTGTATTATTACGCCCCTCCTTCTTCGCATTCCAGCACATTGTGGCAACAATAACATGATGGCCACCTGCTGCGGCTGCACTTGAGTCCATTTCACTGTTATGCTATCTGTTTGTTATTTTTCCCCATGATGTCTTTCTGTCTGTGTGTGTGTGTGTAAGTTTGTTGCCTGCGGCTGGTCTGTCAGCTTGTAAATTTTTAATAAACTTTCAGTTTACTTTTACTGTTGCCGTTTTGAATTTTTCTTATACTTTACATTTGCAATTGCGGTTGCTCTTGATGTCTTTGTTGTTGGTGTTCTTTGGTGTTGTTTGTTGTTGTGTGTTGCTTAAGTGGTTTTGTCATTAAATCAAAAATAAAGAAGATGCAAAATAGCGTATGCCATGGCTTCGCCTGTGGCTGCCACTTATTATTCATAAAATGCTCATTAAATATGAATTTGTGCGACTTTTTATTTATCCACAAAATGCTTCATAAATATTTATTGTGCAGCAATTGAATTCCAATTGTTATTTGCATTATAATGAGCCACAATTAAAGCAAAGTTAGCCAATTTATATTTTAATTTTAAGCTCTATATATTTTAAGATAAAAGTTCTTGAAAAAGTTTAAGCAACATTTATTTGCCATATTTTGCAAGCTAATTTTGCCAATCTGAAGCCGAATTTCCGATTTAATTTCTAATGCGCTCTCGCATATGTTGTGTGTGTGTGTGTGGGTGTGTGTGTGGGTGTGTGTGTGAGTGTGTGCGTGTGTGTGCATTTTTGCTCTTGCTGTTTACATTTCCGTTTTCCGCATTTGATCCCATCGCCCGCTCTGCTCTCATTCTTGTCAATCTCTATTCTCGCCGCAAACGAGCACTGAGTGAGTGGCTCACAATGCAAAAATCATGTGCCAGCAGCATTTATGTAAACGAGAGCACTGCGCTCTCATTATTGAGATGAGCGAGCAAACACCCAACTGACAAAGGAGGGGGGGGGGGGGGGGCGTGGCAGGGGCCGTCGTTCCATTAGAGCTGCACACTTTTCAGCTGCCAATGCCAAAACGTCGGCTTACAGATTTCACATGTGAAACTTATTGTCGTACAATTGGGCACTCTATTGTGCTTGCTCAACAGCATTTTGCTAAGTAACACCAAATTAGAATATTGTATTGTACTTAAACAAATAATCTTGCTTCAATTGCTGAAATCAATCTTTAAACAAATAATCTAATTAATGCAAATTGTGTATTTTGATGGGCAATATAAAATTAGTGTTATTTAATAGTACTCTTGAATAACATTGTTTCCTTATTAGTTCAATTGCTTAGGCCAATAAAATAGAAATGGTGTAGAAAATTATGATTTTTATATATATTTCGATTGAGTTTCTTTAACGCATTTGTAGTTGGTAAACTGCCGAATTTTGTAAACATATCATTTTAAAGGCAGTTGTGTTTGTTTATTGTTGTTTAACAACATTTTAAATATGCCACTAAATTCCTTACGAAGTAAGAGATAATAAAAAAAAAAATCGGTTCCGTTTTTTTGTTCATTTTTGTTTTTCACTTTCACACAAACAAGTCAGTCACGCGCTCATCTCTGGAGTGGATTATTATGATGTTATGCTGTGCATGAATACCAACGAAGGGGGGATTGGAGGGTGGGGTTTGTGGTTGTTTGCCACCTGGGCGCTCAGTCGATTGACATATAAACGTTAATTGATGCAAGAATGTTTTCATTATTGTTGTTGTTGTTGTTGCTGTTCTTATTTGGCTACTGTCAGGGCGAAGGCATTGACTTTTCGCCTGTGGTGTGCGCATATTTATATAAGCCACTGTGTGCTTGCGTTGAGCATTATTGTTGTTTTGATTTTCGATTGTTGTCAGCTCAGCGCTCGAGCGCTCATTGTTTGCCGGGCAACTGACAATTCCCATGTAAGCCTGTCAATCTCAATTGCCTTAGAGAGCGAAAGAAAAAAAACGAGACTGAGAGTGCTAGAGATTAACGAAAGAGAAGAAGAGAGCTCAAACTTACAACTAACGATACATAAATGTTTACATTTGCAGCTTAAAACCCAAAAAAAAAAAAAAATCGAGGCTACATTTTGAAGAGCAGCAGCAGCAGCAAATATGAACAGCGATGAGGTGCAAATGATCAAGAAGACCTGGGAAATACCCGTGGCGACACCAACAGATTCGGGAGCTGCTATCTTGACAGCATTCTTCAATCGTCATCCGTCCTCTCTGGATAAATTTCCATTTCGTGATGTGCCCATGGCCGAGTTGCCCGTAAGTGAAACACAAGTACTAAACTCCAAATAAATACGCGACTAAACTTAATTCAATTTGTAGACCAATTCACGCTTCCGAGCGCATGCCAGTCGCATAATTCGTGTGTTCGACGATTCCATTCGGGTGCTCGGCCAGGATGATGCCGAGGAGAAGCTGGAAGAGATCTGGACCAAAATTGGCGTTAGCCACATACCACGCCAAATATCTAAGGAGTCTTACAACGTAGGCATATCCACTATATATATATGATATATATATTTATAAATATTCTCTTTTGCTAATAGAATCTGAAGGACGTTGTTTTGGAAGTGATCACCGCTGCCTGCAATCTAAACGAGAGTCAAGTGCAAACGTGGACTAAGCTGGTCAATCACGTCTATGATATTATGTTCAGGTGCATCAATGATGACGGCGATGCCATCTAGACAGAGACAGCTACAGAAACAAATACACGGACAGACGGAGACGGAGTCGGAGAGCGGGATAGCTGCACAAGGGGAGAGAGCGTAGCATGCACCTTGAAATGCTAGGCACGGCTTATGTAGCTTTAAATAAATGTTTAATGATAAATGTTTAGCTACTTTCATTTATTATTTTTGAGTACAAGTCCAATACACACAAATACACAGACACATCTAGACACACAATCACACACAGGCGAACACACACACACACACACACACACACTCGCACACTGCTTTGTAAAGCTTTAACCCATTGTCAGCCTTAAGCACTTAACAATAATACGAATAAAGTGAAAAGGTCGCTTGTAGCCGTAAAACTGCATCTTGCGAATTGTATCAATGTATGTCCTGGATCCCCTTTTTGTTGAGCGTTGACTGGGCAATGAGAGCAGGTATCCGGCTACCTTGCTATTCTTGTATTAGGTGTAAAACCTAATTTTAGTGTATTTGTTGTGTAGTGTTTTGAGGTTCGTAGTTCAGCAGACTTACACATGGATTATAGGTACGGGCATGCTTCTGATTGATTTCTTCTTAGAAAAGGCAAACTGTTTGAAAATTATAATATTTAATATATACCTTATAATAATAATAATAATAATAATAATAATAACAATAATAATAATAATAACAATAATAATAATAATAATAAAAGTCAGTTGCAATTGAGTATAATTCATGCAAATTTGAATGAGGAATGTGTGCACAGATTTCTACATAAGCATATACAAATAAATGCCACCAACTATGTATGCAATAGATGCATGAGCATTTAAATACACATTACGAATAAGTGCTTGCCACACTTGAAATCCATTTCCTATCGCACTCCATCGCAGACACAGCTATGCAGGCAAATTTCCACTCTTTGCATATTTAAAAAAGAAAACAAAATAATAAAACCGCAAGAATGCTCTACACGAGGGACCTTGACTAGGAGATACCCTGCAGCTATCTGTTAATGATGCTAAATCGATTAAAATAACGTTTATATTTTGATTAGATCGAGTCGACTGCTGATCATGGATTCGGAAATGCCTTTTGCTACTTGTTGCACTTTGGCAAAACTTCATCATACACATTTTGTACATATTCCATCAGTTGAGGGTATAACAACCAAGCACAACAACAAGGACAATACTCTCAGCACTCAGTGGCTGCTGCACAATTATGAATAGTGCCGCAGATGGGCGTTAAAATGCTATTAATTGTGTGTACTTAAAACAACAGCAACTGCACCTAGTGAAAAAGGTGCGGCTGCAGTGCAGAAGTGCCCCGACGTATGTGCAACGCGCCAAGGTTGGCATTGCGTATACGCTGTGTTATTCGACCACAAATAAATGTGAATTCCGCTTTCTGGAAAAGCATAGAATGACTAAGTATTTTTATATTTTTATAGAAGTATTAGAATCCTTCTAAGACTTTAGGATTAAAAAGCTAAATGACTGCTCTGAGCAATTCTGAGTAAAAAAAAAGGAAATAGGAAAAAGGAAACTTGCGTATATTTGATATTTGTTTGATATTTGATTATGACAAGGTATATGAATTTGCAGGCTATAACTCAAAAATTGTCTTTTGTTGCTACCGGAGATCGATTTGAATCGATATTCGCGAAACGGACGCAAATATCAGTAAATACATATCAACCGTAACTGTTAAAGGTGAACGAGAACTTATACTTCAAATCTGGAGCACTTATAGTCACTGAGATCGGTTGGTATGCCTGCTGATCACGAAAATATAGATACAACCTTTTCAAATTTTGAATGAGCTCAGGGTATAAGAATAACACTTTCTACATTATAAATTTGCCTCAATTCATTTATAGTGTTTACTAAACGCAAAGCTTTTAACATAATACCGATTCTTATCTGGCTAACAATAACTATCTAAACAAGCGCGAAATTACTACAAATGCTTATTAGAAAGCCAAACATAACGCCAATTGGGGGGCGTGGCTGCCGGCGCTGTTGAAGAACCTATCAGCACCAAGCAGCAGATAACAGCATGGTTAACAGTCGCCAACAGTCGCTAACAGTCGCTCTGTTAACTCCACTGTAAGCAACAAAGTGGACTAAAGCAGTGCCAGACTGTTAGTTGTTATCGGGCGCTTTCTTATCATTGTTGTGTTTTGTTCGGGGCATTGGTGAAATGTGGAAATGTGGCCAACTGGCGCGTCAAGCTTTTCAATATCTTTTCAATAATAGTCGAAAAATAACAGTTTAGCGAGAAGCGCGCGCGCCGGTTAACTTTAGCGCCTTAACGTGAATTGTCAAAAAAAAAGAAAAAGAAAATATAACAAAAAAAAGAAGCAAAATAAAAACGCATTGTAAATAATTTCGGGAACTCGAGATTGTGAGTGGCATTATGATATACTGATATCAGTATTTCACTTTTGTTCCGTAAACTCTTAAAGTGTCACAAGAAGTGGTTTAAATTTGATGAATCATCAATAAAAAATAAATAGCTAAATAGCTAAATCAAATAATGTTTGCAGTTAATAAAAGTGCCATAGACTCAAGTGCTTGAAAAATAAGAAGTGTGGCTTATCAAACTACAAAATTGTTTACGTCAAACGCAATCAAAGTAAAATCTGCCCACAAACAGCAGCCGTTTTGTGCCAAATTGGTAAGCAAATAAACAAGAAAAAAATGATAAAAAGGCATTCAAATTACCGAGAGAAATATCATGAAGTAGTCAATGAATTGCCCACTTGTGTCTTTGCATTGAAAACAACTTGAACATCATTTGGAGACATTGCAAATAATTGCGCAGCAAACAACCCGTTAGACAAACATCTTTATAAGCCACAACTGCTTAGGGCAGATGTCGAACTATGGTGGCGCACAGAAGAGAATTGATTCGATATCACTCACAACTTTAATATCACTTCTGGATAAAATTGCAGCTTGTATCCCCGTGCTGTGGCTAGGGAAAAAAGGGATAACTCATCTCACACTTCACTTTTTAAAGCGACAGCTTTTTTTTATTACAAGTTTTGCATTTTATTCAATTTTCCATGCATGCTTGACAATCTGGACAGCTCTTGTATTGCAAAACTCAGTCATGTGCAGCCCGACACCGATATTGATATTATTTTCAGCCACTCCTTTTTCTATACTGTTTCAGTTTATTGCATGATTGGACGTCAGTCGAAATTGTTAGTGAACTTTTAAAATAAAGTACCTAAAGCATATTTATGCGCAAAATTCAATTTTGACTTCTACATTTGACTAACTGGTTAATTTTTTGATGGAAATTCGTGAGTCAAAGACTCACAACAAATAATATTTAGTTTATAACAAAGAAATATAAAATGAGCGATTTTTGGTTTAATGTTTTAGTTGTACAAATGCATATAGTAGAATATATTTATTTTTCGTAGCTAACTTCACTTAGATGGGAAATTCTTCCTGTGACCTATTTGCACATTCCAGTGTGAAAATTCAATTTTTTGACTAAAATGCGCAGCGATAAAAATTGAATTTGCAATGCAAAAATGAGCTGCTTTCAAACATAAATCATTAACACTTTGCTGAAAGTATAATAATTTTGTCATAACATTTTTTAGCATATTCTTTCGGACCCCATCAAGTACTTTGAATATATCTACTTTTTTGTATAACTTATGGTCGGTTATGATCACTGTTTCATATAGATAGCCTAGAAACTATCAATCGAAAGATGAGTTTTTGTATGGAAAAGTTAAAGATTCATTTCAAGTTAAAGATCATTTTGAATAAAAAATCAATGATCAACATTCCTCGGTTTATTAAACTTGTAATGCAATTTTAGATGTCTTCGGCGTGCCTAAGATTCTTGCTTTAATTTCTTTAGTTTTTGACCATATGCAATCCACGTTAATAGGGAGACTTATTTTGTACAATGTTTTCGTTGGCTTTGCACGTATCCAATCAATTTTAAAAGTTACTTAGCCATCGCAATGGCTTGTGACGTCTGGTTAACCGTCCAAGGATGCAGCACACTGCGCGTATACGTAATGTTGTTATGCATTTGTGTGCATACCAGCGCACTCGTATGGCAGACAGGACGAAACGACCTGCTGTTACTGTCAGCCACAGTTGCTATTATGGGTTGTTTGCTGCCACTGCCAAATCCACTTAAACAATGCCACAAGCGAAACGTTGCAAGAGCGGTTATACGACAACAAATATTTGACGAGCACACACAATACAATAAACATTTTTGGGATTTTAGTTATATTGTATTTTACTACACATGTGTAAACATGTGCAGCATATGGAATGGAAATCAGATGCCTCCATATTGACTGTGTTTTATTTACATAACTATTTATTCCGCCTTAAATGATTTTGACTCCATATGGCAAACAAGGTTTCACACATTTAACACTGGCACTGCTTTGACAAAGTGCTTCTTTACTCACATGTCCCATTGACATGACCAGTTTACGTCCATCAATTTAGTTGAGATTGATGCTGTAGAAAGTAAAGAAGCTACCACATGCAATGTTGCAAAACTTATGTCCACTCATGTCCTGGAGTTGTAAATTGAGACTAAGTTGCAGACACTGTTTGCATGTCCCAAGTTTCCATTGCATAAGTATTCAAACTTTGCCAAGTGCATGCCACCATTAGTTGCAACACTCAGTCAAATATCCTTGAAGAAAATTTACATATTAAAAAATATCCTTATTGTTTGCTTGCTTTTAATTTATGCATGAAATACATTATATTAATTTGCCCCCCTTCATAAATCGTAAAACATTTAAAAGCCATTTAATTGCGAATTTCTGTTGTGAACGCGAGTGATTAAATTTTTAAGCTTTTCATTAAAATTGCAACAATGAAAAATGTAATTAAAATGAAAATTATAAAAATATGCAAATTATACTCTGGCTGAGCAATGAAGTCATAAATGGAGGCAATATTCTTTTTAAACTTTATTATTATAATATTAATAATGTCAATCTTTATTTACTAAAAAAAATGCATAATTTTTGCTATGTTTCTCTTTAAAATAATAAATTAGGCATTAGTACTTTGCTTGGAGATCGCTGATTATTGTGTTTCTTTTCCAATTATAAAGTCGATTAAATATATTTTTTCAATAAAATCGGCAAATTTGCTTATCAATTAATGCCTTTAAAGTAGTAGGAAAGTGTTGAACCCATACAGTTGACTCGCACTGATTATTTAAGTTAAAATTTATACATTTCATTTGCAAGGCCCAGCTTTCTCCCATGCTCAAATGCAAATGATTATTTCTAAAAAAGAAAGAAAGAAAAACAAAAAAAAAAAACCATTAGTGACTCCACTTAGTAAAAAAAGGACTGCAATTTATTTTCTTCTTCTTTCTCGCTTTTCTGACCCGGCCTGCGTCAGCAACAAATGGAATGTGACAAACTAAAAGTGTCATTTTGGCAGCTAGCAGATATTAATGGGGAGATGGCGTTTGGGTTTGGGTTTGGGTTGGGAATGGAAAATAAATGCGAGCACATTCCACGAGTCTGGTTGGGAACGGTGAAGGGTGTTTAGCGGTGTTGGCTTGGCTACGCATCTATGTCTAAAATTAAGTTATGCATGCATTAAAAATTCATAAATAACATAAAATTAGATGTGGCAAAGCCGGTCCTAATTCGCTGTGTGAATGATGAATGGACATTTAAGTTGCATGCAAATTATTAGATCTAAAACCGATTTATTAAAACGAAATCATTAAAAACGGAAAACGACTGGCGCGTTATATAAATTTCGCTAAAGTGCTTCCCAATCTATGTCGCATCACTGAGACTTGGTATCTTATAAACTTCCCCAAATACAATTGAACGTTTTGTAATCTTATCAGACTACGTAGCTCTTTGATTGCTAACTATAAATATACAAAGGCCTATAAATAGTCTAAACTGAACAGCAGACGTTCTGTCTTGACAATTGCTAAACGGATTTTCAGTTTCAAAAAAAAATGCTATCACAACGAATAGAAGTGTCTTGCGAAGGCTTTGTCCACATTATCACAAGTACTCAAGCACTCAGCAAATGGCAATGAAGCAAGTGGGCTTATTAATAGAAAATAGGTATAAATAATTGTTTATTAAAGCGATCGAAGGCAGCAATAAAGTATATATGAAACCGTGAACTAAGCGAGACTACAACTTTGAATTTTTTTATTTATATTAAGCATAACTTATTATAATTATTATAATTATTATTATTTTGTTAAATATTAACTAAAACACATTAATGAACAAATAGTTGGTAATACAAGGTCATGATAAAATTTAAACATTTGTTAAAAACTCTAAATGTATTTGCATATATTCAGCTTAGTAATTGAGAAAATATTCTTAAAAATGTTAATTTTGTGCTGACATTTCTTGCATAAACGACTATGTATAACTTTCAAAACCTTTTGTTAATTGGCACATATCTACAGCTTTAAGCAAACAAATTTAATTATGTATATATCAATCAATAATTTATTAGTTCTGGCAATATACAAACTTATGTTTTCTAAAAGTATCAATCAATCAAGACGGACTTAAAAAATAAAAACACTTGACTTGGAGCTGCCTGTAGACATAGTTAAAGTATCCTCTTTAAGCAAAATTATTAAAAATAAATAATAATAAACTATTCTGTTTTCACTCTATTGAATGTAAGCAACAAAATCAATTCATATTTGTCGCATGGTTTTCGTGTTGTTTTCGTTGTTTGCCTTAAAAGTTGAGTGCTGGCGGCAAGCGAATAAATCGAGTAAGCCCAACACAAGCCAGAAATGGGGGAACAGCACGTCGCTAAATGCACAATATTTGCTTTTGCTCTTTTTTTTGTTATATATTGTGAACATGTGTTGAGTTATCTAAGTACTAGCTTTGGGCTATATATACATACAGTGAGCGACAGCTCGAATAAAGCAGTGTTAAAGAAAAAACATAATTGCCTGCCATAAACAAATTATTCATTATTTTTCAAAAATTCCAAAAACCGATGGTAGGTACTTGTATTAACCACCAATATGAATGGATGACCCTCATAAACTGAGGTTTCCCCACCTGCTAGGTAGGATTATGTAAAAATGTAGCCTATTTTTAGGTGACAGCTTATTTGGATCAGGTACATTGTGGACACCTGGGAGCCATAGAACCCGGATTTTGTACCTAAAGTTGAGTATTTTCGGAATAAATAGATCAATACTTCGTAGTCAGTTTAGTTATATCCTGCATCCCGAGTTCAATAAGCCCACAAGGACTATGGACAAACGGACTACCATGGAACAACAGAAACTCATCCTGGCACACCACAAGAACGGATATTCACATCGCCAAATAGCTGAAATGGTCAATCTGAGTAACTTAACCATGTATAACATCATTCGGCGCTTCGTCAACGCAAATTAGATTGAGGGCAAGGGCAGAATGGCACCAAAACCGCTTTTCACCGAAGAGGAGGATCGGAGGATCATCAGGAAAATAAGGGCAAATCCCAAGCTATCGACTCCAAAAATGACTCAACAGGTGCAGGATAAAAAGGGGAAAAGTGCTGTGTGGAAACTGTACGCCGGGTCCTGCGCAAACATGACTTAAATGCCCGAGCACCACGGAAAAAGTCCTTTATAAGCGCACCAAATAAAGGGACTAGGATGACGGTCGCCAAAACCCACTTGGACAAGGATCTGGAGTTTTGGAACACAGTCATATTTGGAGATGAGTCCAAATTCATCATTTTTGGCTCGGACGGACGGAATTATGTGTCCAAGTGGGTTTTGGCGACCGTCATCCTAGACTTATGGCAGGCAATTACGTTTTTTCTATAACACTGCTTTATTCGAGCTGTCGCTCACTGTACCTATAAGTATACATTTGTACGTACATATGTTGCCGTGTAGCGATGAGTAAATATGATTGATTCGCTCGAGTTGCAGTTGTTGGTCGAAAGCAAACTGGCCCGATTGGGAACTGTCATTTTGGCCGATCTTAATCAATCGGCAGTTATTTTATTTTGTTGACGGACTATAAATAAGTTGACGTCCACCAACTGATTAGCTTCTCGATGTTCCAGCCAACAATTTGTCAATAATTTATTTCATTTTAATTTTTCCCCTTTTTTTTTAATGAGACCACCTCAACGGCTATTTATAAGAGCTGCTCTGCTCGGTCGTCGGGTGCAACTTGTGTGAAAATAAGTTATGATTATGATATGGATATGGCAGTCAATATATTTACAGGAATCATTTGAGACTTCCTTTGAATGTCGAAGCTAAATACTGAACAATAAACCATAAACATGTCTGTAGAATATGGGTACGTTAGATAGATAATAAATAATAATAAATTCAGATTATTTATATAAGTAGATAGTCTCAGAAGTTCCACTACATGTCTAAGGCTAATAAACCATAGCATATGTGCTATAAATTTAATAGTCAGCAGTGAATCTCAATTTGTTCAATAACTATCATAATATTAATAAATTATTGAGTTAAAAATAACTGAAACTATTTTAATATTAATAGTTGCATTTGAAACGATCAGTTAAAAGTTGAGGTCGCAACTAAAATTTTGACAAACACTGCTCAGCTATATGATATAACTGTCAGAGGAACAATCGGTCAGTTATAAATAGATATATATTTTGTTACACAATGTCTCCCAGCAGC
Source organism: Drosophila cognata (assembly GCA_035041535.1). Lineage (NCBI taxonomy): Eukaryota > Metazoa > Arthropoda > Insecta > Diptera > Drosophilidae > Drosophila > Drosophila cognata. The sequence continues at coordinate 389,008 of JAWNLC010000694.1, read as the reverse complement.
TAATGTTAACATGCTTCAATATGTGATTGATGTGGGGTTTTCCGTATTCATGCAGCAAATAGTTGTCGTTTGCCATATCATAATGAGAGGGTTTCGAGCAGTTGATATCAAGCACATGACCCAAACGATTTGGTATTTGGTATCGTTGTCATTTCGATTTCTAGATTGCAATTCTATTTGCCTTCTATTTGCACTGTCAAATGTTTGTGATGAATTCTTATTAATTACTACTAGCCCATCACGCTACTATCAGCAATAGCCCTTCCCCCCGCCCCCGCCCGCGCCTAGGGCAGCTATGGCGCCTCGGCACATCCGATTCTGATAAGCACACTTTTCCGTTCCCCCCATATAAATAGATATGTGTTCATTTGGCTTATTGCCGGTATTTTGTTTGCATAAGTAAATGCCAAGCCCGCAAGACAACACTCACACATCAGATACCTGACGCGTGGCCTTCCACTAAGCTGCTTAAACGCAAACTGACAAATTTTTGCATTTAAAAATAAAAAATTTAAAAAAATTACCAAAGCAACAGTTTAAAACGGAAATAATAATTGCAAATATAAGCAAAAAAAAAACTAACTTGCAAACTGATAAATAATGCTATATATCAAGTGGGACCCTTCACCAAAATTGTACTCTAGTATATTTTCATTATTCTAGCTGTGTTTTTTCTGCGAAAGCATCAAAATTTGTTGATTGTCCAACTATATACATACATATTATATATATATATATATATATATATATGGAATTTTTCATTTTTGTCCTTTATTTGTACATATTTGTCTTTATTCATGAATATTTATAATTATTTGTTAAATCGTTGCTTGCATATTAAGACAAACAGTTGATTTGAACACGTTTCAAGACCAAACCATGAAGATTTCTCATTGTTTTGAAAACTATTGGCACACAGGAAAACGAAGGTCTTCTTGGTATTCTGATAAGATTAGAAATCGATGTTGACAAACAATAGTTTACGTCCAGAAATTATTTGTATATTCATGAATATTTAGGTAGTTATTCACAGCTCAATTGTTCAATTGAGAATGTTGTGTACCCTTAAGGATTGCCTGTGATATGCGGGTATAGTTCCGTTAAAGCAGTTGCATTGCAGTTGGTTTAGGCAATTGGATCTGTCGTATCGCTATATAAAGTTATCACATCACATTTCCATTGTGAGTCATGTGTAAGATTCTTAAGGGCCCATAAAGTTCAATAAGTCAGACAGCCCAACAATGAATATGTGATAAATATGATAGCCGAAATGAACTGTTTACGACCATCGTAAATAATAATTGAAGTAGAAATTTCCAACTTTTTTCTATGGGAGAATATATGTATATTGATCCACATCGTGTTCGAATCTTTGATGACTGCCCAAAAAGGTATTACATACATATATTAGCCATTCTACGCTGCGAGTTCCGCGAACCAACTTTTAATTTGGTTTCGTTGTTTTTGAAGTTCAACAGACGATAAGTTCAAGTCGATTGATTGATTACACAATATCTCATAATGATAAACAAAAACAAGGGGAAATTGAATTTTTTTCTAGGTAATTCTAAAGTCTTTGTTTTTTATTATACTGGATTTTTTTGGTGCTCAATTTAGATTCCAAGAAATAATGTTATAATTAGCTTAAAATTAGCGAAGAATCAATAAATGTAATGAAAAAAATGCAAATAAAAAACAATTAGGGTAATAAAGATATGGCTTAAGTAATATGGGAACTTAAAAATAGAGAGTGATTAATAAATTGGCAATACAACAACTCAAATGTGAAATGTGGTCAACAAAGTTGTTTATAGTTGTTTATAGATATATAAAAATTGCTGGGCTCTGCTGGGTTCAAGTGAATCCCATATAAACCCACATAGATAGGAATAGTACGGTAAATCATGGGAAAGCCTTTTATATGATTTTTTTTTTAATTACTCTTTCAGCGGCAACATGCAGTTTAAGCTGGCAACCACTGGTCAAAGGCGAGCAATCAGTGAAAACTTAATTAGCCATTGAGTGCTGGGTATAAACAAAATTTAAAGTGGAAGCAGGAAAAGCAAATGTGCTGGAAAATTGAGGGCAGGCCACAAAGTAATCGAACCAATAACAAGCTGACGCCAATGCGGAGGCAATCAGTGCAACAGAATGCCGGCGCAGAGAGTTGCAAGTCACTTGAAACTATTACAGAGGCAGTGGGGCACCTCAGAGCCTGGCAGTGGCAACGTCCATGCATAAGTTGTGCAGGCATGCGGCATAAACTCCTCCTGTTAATGTGCCTACTTTGCTGGGGCAGCTGCCTGGCCAGATGCCGCGACGAGCCGGCTCGCGAGTGCGAGGCCATCTGCGATGCAAATGGCAAATGCTCCATCCGTGCTCTCGTCCTGCTACCCAATGATGAGGGCTACGAGGCATCGCTGAATCGCGTGCTGCCCATCCTTAAGGTTGCAGAGCAACAGATCCGTGCCACTGCGCTGATACCGCCACATATTGATTTCGAGTGGTTGGCCAATGACATCAAGTGCGATGCCTCCCTGGGCGTCATCAGAGCCATGGATGGCATCATTAAGCAATGTGCACAGGTCATTTTTGGACCCGTCTGCGACTATTCACTGGGTAAGTGGACAAACTCAAAAAACTTGCGTATTTTAGTTCGATTAAGGGTCGAGGTGTTAATCACTGAAGTTTTAATGGATTTTTTTTTAAGAACGATAATCAGACCAGAAAGGTCGAGAATTGAACTCTAAGAAAGTTACTCAGAAAAACTTAAACATATTTTCTCTTCTTTATTAACTCGCGAAAGACAAGTGAAAAATAAAGATTTTTCAAACTATTTTTAAATTTCGATTAGTTTATTCAACTACATTGAATTTAAATTTTAATAATTTATTGAATTTAGAATACTATTTTAAGCGAGTGCAGATTGACGATATATTAAGGATATTATGAATCGCTAGCACAAAGCATTTGTTATAATCGCATTCAATGCCAATTTCAGCTGCTGTCAGTCGCATTACAAAATACTTTAATAGCGAGGGCACGCCCCTTATCACCGTGGGCGGCTCCACCTATGACTTTGAGCAGAAAAAAACCGATTGCGGCGATGAGTTTTATATGCTGCTCCGGACGGGGATGCTGAGCTTTGAGTCCATCTCCGAGCTGACCATAAATGTGATGAAACAGTAAGTAACAGTAACTGTACATTTTTAAATATTTTTCAACCATCCTTGAAAATGTCTGCCACCACAGGCACAATTGGTCCCATTCCATTTTCTACTACGAACGCGACGGTCAGCGAAATGTGGCAGGTTTGCACACTTGTTTTCTGATGATGAAGTCCCTTGGCAAGCAGATGCGCAACGAAAATATGACTTTTTCACAATATCCGCTCGAGCCAAATAACACGAATCGCACGGAGGAAATGCGTCGCGAAATTGGCAACAAACACTCAAGTAAGTGGACACTTTTAGCTTTAATAATATTAGTTTCTACTGAAATTCGGTTTGTTAACAGACTAACAGACAGTGCAGCTGCTAAGCTATCTGCTAACAGTGCCAGCTAACAGCACACTGCTAATAACAGTTTCATCAACACGTTAGCAAAGACAGCAACCACATACATTTCAACCTGTGCTTTTAAAGCGCATCTGTTAATAACATTGCGCCTTATTAATGTACGAATGAGTTCTGGTTTTTTTTTTTCATATTTAAATCGAAAGTTAATTATAAATAAAACTAACTAGTGAGCTTCGATAACAACTAATGGACTCCATCGGGCATATTCTAAGAACTTTAAAAAAGTTAAATAAATTAAAAATAAAAAAATGTTAAATCATCACATTATGTTAAAATAAATGTTGTCTGATAAACACAATTTTAAAATATCTTGTGCTGAAAGTTCTTTTAATTTTTGCTATAGTCGAATAGTTCTGTTATATTCTATATATTCTTATATATGTACATATGTTCTTATATTCTGTGAAATTCTCTGACCAACCTCTTTTAAAACATAAACAACGGCCACCCAAAATGCAGCTCACACAAAGCTCTAAAATGTACGTTTTTTCCAAAAGGACATCGAACAGCTGATAACGCACACACATACCAATGCAACTGGCTAAAAGCCGGCTGTACAAGTGCATATGAGCTTACTCATACACACGCACACACGCACAGAGCAGTAGTTTCGATATCGAAAAGCAACCGTATTCGAAGCTGGTTGTAGTTGGCGCCGCCAGAAGCCGGTGATAAACCGTTAAGTGCGGGCTACTTCAACCGGATGAGAAAGATTCTCATTTCTCATCAAATTGAAAAGTAGAAAATTTTACGAAAATTTGAAAAATAAAAAAAACGAATGGCAAATAAGTGAGAGTGGCGAAAATTCAAAATAAATAAATTAAAATAAGTTCAGTGATTGGTAATGTCAAATAAAGCTCTCCAATTTGAAGCTATAACCAACTTTGATAGGACAAATCTGTGCTCTGATAAAGTGGACAAAAACATATCTTATTTTCTTCTTGTAATTCTTTATCGGGCTTATATATTTGTCTAAATTGTGAAACACATTTTCGCATTTCCCATTTCCGGCTTACCGGTTCGCCAGCAAACGGTTTTGTTGCTCAATGAGTTGCCAACCCCATTGGTTGGGGCTTTCATTGTTATGCAGTTGCATTGTTATGAGTGTCACAATCTTAATGGTATTATTATGCGGTGTCAATGTGGTGCACAGTCTTATGCCAGCGACTGGTAACTGTCAACAACAGCGGTAGACAAAATTTAATGCCTTTTTGCACTTTCTTCTGCTAAAAATAAAACACAACTGAAAACATGCTCCAGTTTACGAAAAAATCTTTTTGCGAATTTCGCTGCTCTAATTTATGCGAAATTTCATTAGCGATTTGAGTGTCAATTTCCCAGAATTAGATGTTTTCATTGTAAATTTATAAAGATAAATTGCCATTTTTTTCGCTTTTCCGTTATATAAATATTTATAAAACTAAAATGTGTAAACAAATAATAAGTTGCAGTCATAGATTTGCTCTTTAGAAGTACTTGTTAGTTGCAGCTCTCCACACAGTTGCACAAGACTCAAGCTATCAAGTGCTGTGCATTGTTTCCAATCTGAGCAATTTCTGCAGCTATTTGCTACTCGCTGTTGTTATTTATATGCAAATGAAAATGCTGCCACTTTCTTGTTGCCTGTTTACTTAAGTACCTGTCTGCGTAAGTAGTTAGCTCTTAACCAATTGAGTGTCTAACTGGAGCAGCAGATTTGAAAAAGATTGAGACTGAGGTACAACAATTGAAATAAACATTTTGTGGTTTAGGTGCGATACTTAAGGCAATATTCTGCTGAAGATAAAAGTAAAATGTAAGCTCTAAAATACAATTGAGTCAGTTGAAAAGTTATAAAATACAACTGAAGCAAAATCAATTTGATACTCTATCACCAACTGTAATTAATGCAGTCAAAACAAAACTTTACACTTCAGAAAACATTAGACTTTGTCTTGCAAACTGCGTAATCCCAATTGGATTATTATTTTACTCATTGTTATCATTGTGTTGTGTGCATAAATATACGCTTAACAATATATTTGGTATAGTATGTATGTTTGGTATAGTTTGTCTCACCCAGGACCGCCTGCGACTGATAAACTGTGGAGAAGCAAACAAAACTGCTGTTGAAAGTATTTGTTAGCTATTCTGAAATTTATATGGGTTCTGGGAAATAATTTAGTTGTTGCGTCTGAATCAGAACTTGCGGCTAAAGGCACAAAGTGACTTTAAGAAGACACAATATGGAAGGGATTTGAGGCGAAAAGCTATTCGAGTTGAAGTTACTTATGGCCATAGACAATTCAAGAAGCCAACTGCAAATGGCAATAAGAAATCAAAAGAAAATAAACTAGAAGTTGAATAAGATGTTTTCCGTCAAGCAGTTGACCTCTCTAAAGCTGAGTAAAACAATCAACAAGCAACTTAAATTGTGCACGCTAATTGGGACAACTGGATAAAATGTTGCTCTATTACAGCTGGGGGCAACAATTTTATTTGTATTTTACTGAGGCATGGCGCAGGTGGAAGCAATCCGTTAAGCAGCGAATTTCAAGAAAGTACTTAAGGACACAACCCAATTTGGGCTAAAAAAAACCTGAATACAATTTCGCCATTGAAATCATTTCGTAGCTGAGTGCAAAGTGTGCACGATGAAAATATTTTCAATGGCATTTTGCTCACTGAATGCGAATCCGACTGGTCAATATTTGGACACACAATTGGTTGCCCACTTATCAGCGCCAGTGTTAATGGGGAATCCTTAACAATGTTGTGCTTTAATAAATTGGATATATTTCTATTCAATTTCAATTGCACACTTTTACTTTGGTATGTTTTTGTGCTTAACATTGGCTCGAAATTGTGTACATTGATGTGATTATAGAGAAAGTTAGTTACATTTTCAAATATTAAGGAATGTCATCAGATATTAGAAATATGAAATGGTTTAAAGTGTAGTTATTGAATGAAAAGCAGCAATAGAGACAGATCTATATACATATATAGATAAATACATCTTTGTGTATATAAATTGTGCATACCGCAAATATTTGTTCCTTATCATTTTATAGTTTCAAATTGATTTCCATTGCAAATTCATATTCAAAGGCAATTCATATCTTAAGAACTTAACTCTTTTGAACTTAAGCTACACTTCAAACTTGGTAACTTTTGCCATTCAATTGCTGGAAGCATTTATAAATGATTTTCGGTTTCTTGTTGTGTTAAGCTGACGATAAGAAAAAGGAAACCTCTCTGTCAAAGTATGCATGTAAAGGAAATGAAATTAAAATCGTTTGACACAACGGACAGCATCGGGCGAATGACAAATGACTAACGGTGCAAGAGGATACGCTGTTGGGAAGCAGCTGCTTTTCAAAAGGATGGCGAAACAGATGCAGATGCAGATGTATCTCATTCAAATACATAGCATTAACTGCAACACTGCATAATATAAATATTAACTGAACTTAAACTTTTCTGGAGTATCTACCCAAAAACATACCAGAAAAGTTGAAGGGATTTTTGCATAATTTCGACACATTTCAGTTTTTAATGCAGCAAAATCAACTTAATTTTAAAAATAATTTAATGAGCTTCTGCTGGAATTTGATATTATTTGACAACTAAAGTATACTAAATTGAAAAAAATAGATCAAAAAAATATATTTAAATTCTTTAAATTAAACTTAAAATATGCTTGGCTTGGCAAACTTGCAATTTCTACTGTAATCGCTTATTTATTGAGTTTTTATTTTCCATACATCACTTGTCTGTCTGCTTCAAAAAGAGTTGCGATTATCAAGCAATCTGCAGCGGAGACAAATTGCTATTCGTCTGATGTATACATACATATATATATATATATGTATAGCATAAAATGCCATTGGCTGTGATGGCCTTCTTGCTGCCCATGAACCCAAATATTGGCCGCTGGCCAGCCAAACCGAGAGCCTTAAAAGAAACCCATAAAACAAGCGGATGCCAAGTGGAGATTATAATTGTGTCAAATGAATGGAGAATTTGGAGAATTTTAATAAAGCTGCCTTTTCGCCTTTGTCGCTGGTGCTTGCAGAAAAGTTGAAGAGTGAGCGATTCTGCAAAGAACGCATCAACTTAATAAGTGCAACGCTACGAGCAAAGTTTTAATTTGATTAACTCATGAAAAAGCACAAGTTGCACAACACATTTTAAAGGGAAAGGCATGCACCAATTAATTTATCGCACAGCTCAGGCTAACCAAAAACCAAAAACCAAAAAAAAAATAAAGACATTTGTTGCTGCAACACAGATAAAAGCTCGGTGCCACTTTACAGTTCACTTCTATTTATGCTGTGTTTGTGCTAGTGTCGATCCCATGTGGCCAACACAGATGATAGCAACAACGGTTTTCATATGCAAATTTTGTCTAATGGGATAATGGGTGTGCAGTGTGTGTGTAACTTGGCTGACATGACCGGAAAAGTTGCAAATCACACGAAAGCATGTTTTGTAAATGAAAATATAGTTCAGCTGCAGCAAAAAGCCCAAGGCTGATCTGATCGAAAGGAAGTTGACACCAATGTTGCACCTAATTAATTTTTATCCTTTCGATCATATACGTAACAATGTAATAGAAAATTCATTGAATTCATTTTTAAACTACACATTTTTATAAAAACTCAATGCGAACTGCAACAGATTCTCAGCTCGAGTTGAATCCACCATTTCATCACTTTTGTGTATGAGAGTTAAAATAAATCAAATGTGTAAATGTTGCAAGTGTCCCCCAGAAACAATGGCCAAAGCACTGCAATGTGTAAAACCATATTTCGCTTTGCATAACAAATGAAATTCTGCACCAACTATTAATCAAAAATAAATTGATATTTATAAAAGAAACAAATTGTGTGAAATTGTGCGCGAGTTTGCCGCATAATTTGCCGATGTGGAAAATGTTTTCAAACATTTATCTCGCAATTATTAAAGTGAGTTGAACGGCACGGTTTATGCGGCATTACATTTCTGCTTATAATGTGAATCTGATGTCGTTTAATTTAAAAACCCTAACTTTCTGTCTTTCAAGGGGTGACATAAAATTGAAGACGGTTTTCCACACATGTGAATTGGTCGATGATTTTAGTGTGCTTTCAAGGAATATACAGAAAATACTTTCGTAATATAAAGCGAAAACAAGCGAATAAATTGAAACTATAAATTGCAAAACTATATTTTTCTGAGAAACTAAAATGATGTCGTAAATTTTCCATTCTGATTGTAGATTTGCGTTATATATAAAGTTTGCCTGGCTGACTAGCAAACTTTCATTTTGGTAATTCAGTTAGTAAACTTTTTTTTTTTTGGAAAATCTACCCTCATATTATTATGACAAGTGAGGTCTAACTAAGCCTGTACGGGCTGAAATCGAGTTTAAATAATTTAGCAACTATTTATAATACATAGCAAACGAACTCCAAATTGCTTGATTCACTTAACTACTATTTGAAAAGCCAGCAACTATTCTGTTGGCCATTTCGTTTCAAATGATAAACTTACATTTTCTAGTGTTCCGCTGAGTAAATTTGAAAATTACAATTCCATGCATGTAACAGTGACCACGCTAAAAGGCAATAAAACAGACTCGATGTTTGCCTAGCATTGTTGACCAACCAGCTAACCCCATTTACTTGACATTTTCAGCCTTTGTGCCCGCTCCGCCTTTTCGTTGAAAGCATTGTGCATTGTTTATGAGATACGTATGCATTATGCATCATAATTTGCTTGACCAGTGTGTGTGTGTGTGTGTGCAACGGTGTCCTGCAGGACTGTCGTTAGCATTTTGCCATTTGACCACTGTCTCAAAATGACCGAGTTCTATGCCTGTGCCATCTGTCTGCTCCATCTCGGCTTTTTAATATTCCCTAGTAACGATAATTCACTTATTTATTTATGTGCATGTTACGGAAAAAACTGTTAACTTCTTAGGGAGATGTAGTAGAATTTGAAATTAGTTACGAATTGAATATTGAATATTGTCGAAAGCAGTATGCCAAGTAAAAACTGAAAAATTCAAAGTTATAGTTGGTTGGATTGCACATGAATATTCAGTGGGAACTCATATATTTTCCAAAGCAAATTGAATGCAGCAAAAATATTAAATTAAGTAGAAGATTGTCCAAGTATTCAACATGGCCACCCAATAATAATGACGAACACAAATTCTTTTAAATTGCATTTTCGAGCTGCCATCCTACTGCAAGCATTATCATTTTATTTTTATTCTTTTTCATTATCCATTATTATGTTTCATGATCTGCCCTTTATGGCGCACAAAGTTAATTAACATGGCGGACATGTTGAGTGCCTGTTGTGTTCGTCTCATTTTCTCATATAACTATAAAAATTATGGCTCTATAAACACTTTGCAGCAGCAGGCTGGGAATATGGGAAATGTATATGCCATTTAAATTCATTTTTCACTTCAAGTGTTCTTTTGTTCCATTGCCATTGCTGCTGCAAATGCCGCTTCTGCCATTGTTTTATTGTTATTGTTCTTTTTTTTTATTGTGCCGCCTTACTTGGCATCAGCTTACCAGCTCTGTGCACACTCCCATCCAAACACTCCCATCCCAACACTCCATCCCAACACTCCATCTCAACACACAATACCATACCCTGCCCCCGCAGGCACTTTCACACTTTTGGTCAGACAATGCAGCGCGAAGTGTATCGGAAAAATGTATTAAACATAATTTATTATCCTGTTACGTGTGTAGCAAGCATATTGGCTTTATTACTTTTTACGCATTTATTATATTAACTGAATGATTATTATGATTCTTTATTTGAACTGCATTAATGCTGGTTTTCAATAATTTGAATAAATGCAATTGGTTTTTTTTAACTTATTTAAAAGCAATTAAATAACTTTTCCCAATATGACACAAGTACAAAGAAGAATGCTCAAATCTCAAATCTCTAGCAATCATAATCTCTCTGATATCGGCTTTCATATACATATATATTGGCTCGGCTGTTGATCCTGATCAAAAATCGGTGTACTTAATACATAAGCATAAATAGCAAATTTGTATATAGAAATGAAAGTGAAGCGACGGTTTTTTGATTTCTATTCAACACATTTTCATGTTCATATTCATTCCCTATAAAATGCAATCAAATTACACCTAATGGTTATATAAATAAACATTATAAATTGTCAAGTCGAAAAGGCAACATTTTTAATTAAAACAATTCTAAAACCCACTCAGAACAATTTTGAACAATTCTGAACGCTTTGGTCACAAACCACGTATTATGGACAGCTGCCACGAATTCCCCTCAACTTGCAACCTATTAGACAAAATCTAGTTTTTTTTTTTAGCTATAGATAGGTCTTATATAGGTCTATAGATCTTTGTAGCTAGGACTCTAACTGTAAAGTATATTTGTATACTAAATGAGAACAATTTCAATGCCGAGTTCCGCAAATGATGCAAATTGATGAGCATGCCCTCATGCAGTTTTCAATAGTTTTTCTCTCGACATTTCCTTTCATCTTACGCGCTGCGTTAACAAAACTTAGAGCAGGAAATCAATAAAAAAAAATAGTTTGTAGTTGGCTCACAGACCACACAGCTGTGGCAAGGCTTTCTCGAGCGAACTGTTGGCATAAACTTGGCGACAACTTCAAATTTGTGGCGCTAACTACTAATTGTGTTTATGTTGCAAATTTCTCAGCCTTGCGGTTAGGCAAATCAAGTTTTCTGATTAAAATACGAATAAAATTCAAGCTAACAGAAATTTTACATTGCATTTGCTTACATTTCTTACTTTTTTAATTGATGCAAATTAAAAGAAAATATTTCGACTGCCATTGCAAGCTAAATGCAGAAAAGTTAGAAATAAAATGCAAATATTTTCCATGTTTGTTTTCAATTAGCCTGGCAAAAAATAGTTCGATACAATTGATTGGATCAGAGTCAATGAATAATAGTAAGAAATAGTTGATGTTGATAATACTTTTATTATTTGTAATATTAACAAATATTTGGTAAAAATAGGCGAGAACAGCTGTGGAATATGTATTCCAACTCTCACCCACTTTTAACTAGTGTTCCAATATATACTTATATACATATATATATATATATATATATATATATATTACGTTACAAAATGTTGTGTGCTTTCATTTTACACGGGCTCGGCTCTTGATGTTGACTTTTAATATTCAATAATCGCCGTATGAAAATATTCATAACTGACAACACAATGAAGATTTCCCAGCTAATACCTAATAAGCTCATACATCGGCCCGAGGCACAGTTGCCTCTTTGTGCGCGGTGGTATTTTAATTTTAAACTAATCATTTTTGATTAGACAGCACTAAACTAAAATGAGGCGACGGCAACATAAACCAACATTGTTTTTTTTGGCAGGCATCTGGCTGAATTAATTTAAATTAAGACATGCAAAAAATATGCTGTGAAAATTCGGTCAAAAGAAAACACTTTAAATATGTTTTTGAAATTACTTACTTTAGAGAAAACCATTCTTAAAAAATATGAACAACATTGTTAACACACATTATTGAATCAATATATTAATTTACAATACTATATTGCAATTGTTTACTTTAGATTTTAAACTATTGTCAAAAGTGAACAATTTTAATTTAATCATATTTATTGAAGTTGTTTACTTTAGAATGAAACCAATTTTGAAAATTATTAAATTCATCATTAAGTGGTATTTACTTAGGAATTATTGTTAACTGTTGCATAAGCTGATCGATATTCTAATTAAACGAGGTTTTTTTTAATGATAATGAGTCAAAAATTGTAGCTAAACTGCGACTTAGGTGTCGAACCAATTACATGTATAGTTCATTTATTATCCACATGCCAATTTTAATTGCCCCTTTTACATATGCAATGAAGTTTGCAACACACATGTGCTATATGCATGTGGGTGTGTGTGTGTGTGTGTGTGTGTTTGGGTAAATGCTATAAATTGCCTCAATTAAGCTTGATTGCAGAAATCAAGGATATCAATATCTGAAACACGGAGCACACATGCACAGCACCTCTGACAATTTGCATACGTTTTAATTAAGTAAATTTTGTCACAGAAAAAATTTAAGAACGTGCAATAAATATTATATTAATTAGGATAATTGCTTTTAGCGTCACTTAAAAAAAAATCCATTCAAACAACTGTTTTTATTTTGAATCATTTTTTCCAATAGTCATTTAATATAATTACTAGTTTTTAATTAATATTTTTTTAGAGGACTCAATTTGTTTGCGAAGTTTTTAATATCAATTAATTGTTTTTCATTTAACACATAATTTGATTCTGGCGAACGATAATCATTTCAAATGAATCTAGCTTAAAGTTGCATGCTTCCTATTTATCTTGTTTAATTAACGCCCTGTCAGCGCGGCCAATTTACGAATTAATCCCAAATCCGGCAAAATAGTTTTTTTTTTTATTAATTGTTATTTACACCAAAAGCAATTGTTTTATATGAGTCATATATCATTATTGTAAAATCAATATTTTACAATTCGTTTTTAATAGTTATGAACTGGAGAAACGACTAATTGCGCCACCTGCACATGCACATGTCTAGTGTGTAGAAAATGGCTCTTACTGAAGTGGCATGATTCAGGCAGAGAGGCAGAATGTTGCATAATCCATTGGTGGTCAGTGGTCAGGCAGTCAACCAAAGTGCGAGTGCTTCATTAGCATAGTTCGGGTATAATTTTGTTGAACATGACTAGGACCCAGATCCCTTAATGTAAAATCGATGTCAAAGTTCAACGCCAATGTCGAGTTTATCGGTGGCAAAGAGCAGACACCTGTTATTGGTCTACCATCTGCTGCGGGTTACATAACAAGTTATTCAACATCATTTTAATTAAAGTTGTAATCGTTTTATTATTGAGAGTTACGTGCTGTGAAATTACGTGCTGTCAAACAATACACTTTGCTTTGATGTGTGCCAGAGGCAAGTGTTTGAGCACCACAAGCAAATCATTTGAACCTGTTCGAAAATAATTAATTATTCCACCATGTTCACAATAGAGAAGAAAACGCAATTTAGTCTGATTAGTAGAACACATCTCAGTATTGACTATCTGTATAGATTACACATTTTTTTTTAATACTTAAATTAAATGAATAAATAAACTAATCAAATACAAAAGCTTAGTAAATAAAAGAAAGATCGTTGCATATGTTCTGGGGATCGAAAAAATATCAATAAATATTTAGAAATCATTTTTTTATACGAAACTTAAACTTATAACATCAGCTTATTTGTTATCAACATATTTAAAATTAAATTTTTTATTTGAAATATAAGAATGAAGAAAAAAATTAATGATTGAATGTTAAGCGTCTAATAAAACAATCTTGGAAATATGTATATCCATATTTTAAAATTAAATTAGTTTAATGAACTAGTTTTTTTTTACCTATGCTTATACAAATATACATAAATTAAGTAAGGTCTACTTCTCGCATATACATATGTATTAAATAGACCGATCTCCCAAGGCAAGGCTTATTCGTTGCATAACATTTAAGTTGAAGCAAGAAAATACTGTGTTACAGCTGCACAAAGCCATGTGGATAGGCGGTTTTGGTTCAATTTGGTTTTGAAAATACCACAGGCTCTCATTGCCACATGCAGTCACTCACACACACACACACACACACACAGTCACGCACTAACAGTTGTTGGCTCGTTTCACTAACTGACACCTGCAGAGCGGTTAAGAGACTTTTGAACTACAGAAGAAGAATGGTTGATGGCAGAGAAGTCTCTCCACGGACTCGTACAATTTAAAATGTTGAAACTGCAGTTGGTCATGGTTTAATTAAACTGAATTTGTCGATTTTAGTTAAAATTCAAATTAAATTGAAAAGTTTAAGATTTGTGCAATTTTAGCATACAATAAAACTTTTCACTTGCTGTTAGATAGGAAATTCCTGTCCTTTGTAGCTCAAGCCAAGTCTGTAAACCACAAAAAAAGAAAAGACGAAAAATTGGTTGCATTTTTAGTTAATTCAACCATTTCGTTTATAATTGATTTACATTGCATTAAATACTATGAATATATGAAAGTTGTATATAAAATATGTATATAAATAAAGTAAATTACGCTACAATCCCAAGTGTTGTTTATTGACAATTTAAAAGACTTCATACAGCAGAAGTGAGAAAATAACTCATTTAATCCAATCGATGAAAGCACTTTGAAATAGTTGGGGTCATTACAAGGTAAACGCGTGAATTGTTTAATGGCTTATAGCAAGTCATTGTCCTTATCCACTAGAGCTCCAAGTGCACTTAGCACTTCTCCCTTTTGGTACTCTTCCGCCATTCAGGACATTCTCTTCGCCATGACATTTTTGTATTGTCAGCCAGCATAAGGCGGCGACCATTATTCGAATGGGCACGGAAACAAGACAGGACAGTAATTTAAATGAATATTTAACGCGCAACACATTCAATTTCTGTTGACCTGGCATTTAACTCACTCAAAGTCTTATTGACAATTGGCTGAATTGCTGGCACCAAATTTCCCAAGAAAATGTGCGAAACGGCTGACATGCAAATAGGACAGAAACCATAAATGTGTGTTATAGAGAATAAGGATCTGCACAGTGTAGGATTATCCAACAAAGAAAATGAAAAGAATTTAGTAATGAAATAATATTATTACATCGTGCAATGTTAAATGCATTTCATGGAAATCTTTCCTACCCCGTAATTGAATCATTTTCAACATAATAAAGATTTTCCATATTTCATTTCCTGTTCAATATAATGTCAATCACACATTTTAAATCCGGTCTGAAAGGTGAAAATTGAATTGTAAAGATGATGGATATAATATATATATATCATTGAAGGTGTCCTGCTTCTATGTGTGAGTGAGCCCAACTAATACATGTGGATAGAACGGAAGGACGAGTCGCTAAGATGACAGCTTGCATCGAATTAGCATCTTTCACACGTCAGACACAGTCGACTATCCTTGAATCATAGAATTCCATGCTGCTAGTGATGCTTATCTGCTATCCACATCCGTCACACATTTTGACGGTTTCGTCTCAGGAGAACAAACAGCTTCCATTGTATTGATGCAAGTAAGGCAACACTAATTTATGGCAGATTCCCATGTGGCGAGTGCACACAGAACCGGTGAAGTGCTGTGTTCTAACTTAAAGTGAAACAGACACAGTAACGATTTTCACGATTTTCACGCTTTCACACACTGTACAAATAAATTGTGTAAGCTGGCAACACAACGTGAATTGATGGCAAACAATTACTGAAACCCAATGCAGAAAACAACACTCCCAAAAATGCACACCGAGACAAGATAGAAGAGAGAGAGAGAGAGAGAGAGAGATGAGTTAGTGAAATGTGATGGGCAACAAGTGTAGCTTAACACACAAACACACAAATGCACACACATGTGCACGGATGCCACACATGCTGCAGATGGTACTCAATCGCAAACCACTCTTCCATTGCACTCTCGCTGTCTCTCCTCCTCGTCCGTTTGAATTAATGAAGTTTAACTATCGTGCAAAATTACACACTAGAGCAAGCTAGACACAGAATTAAATCCTACTCTTGCACACAGAAGCTAGCTCACATTATGTCACATCATCCAAAACGCAATATCTGCATGTGCATGTGTGTGTGTGTGTATGTATGTGTGCGTGTGTGCGATTCGACTAATAAGAGGAAACGAGCACGAGAGTCTTGTTTCCGTATGCAGCTCAAATTCAAATTGAAGCCCAACCAAAATGTAAATATGGCAACAAACACAAAACATTAAAACTACAGCTAAGCCAAAATGATCCGACAAAGTATGAACTTAATGAATTGTTGTTAAGGGACTGGATTTGTGTGCAAATGTTGTCAGTAAATGGAAATTTGACCAAGTCCAAATATAAAAGCAATTGATGTAAATTATTATTGGGTTATCAAATATAAAACTAGAAATATATTTAAGTTTGTATACAAAACATATTTTGCAGTTCATATTTTTTAAAATATTTTTCAGCTTAAGCTTTAAAAACATATTTCACATTATTTAAAAAATAATAATTTAGTGAATATTTTTATATTTTATATTTATATTTTTATTTACGCAATGTTAACATAAGTATGCATTTTCTACATACATATACAAACATTTTAGAAATATACATATATTTTAAGAGTATCCGAAAATTGACATTTATAACATGTGTAAAAATTTTTTTCGTTGTCAACAAATTTTATTATTATTATTATAAGTAGGCATATTAAATATTAGTAACACGAATCAATTTTATTATCAAAATATCTTTAAGAAACATTTTGTTAGCTGAGTAAGCAAAACACTAAGTGTGCCTGCGTGTGTGCGTGTATGTGTGCATTTGTTTTTATCATTCGCTCTGTTTACATTTGCATTTTGCGATTACGTTTTGTGATTTACGTTTTGCGATTACGTTTTGCTCTCAATTTAACATGGATCATGCTGCGCTTGCGAAGCTTACGCGCTGGCAGCGCTTACGTTTACGCTGACGCTGGCGCTGGCGCTGACGTTGGCGCTCACGTTCAGACCCACTTCTCGTTTGCGTCCAGCTTCGGCATTGCTGGCGCGTCGGTGCGTCTGGCCGGTGAGTCTGGGAGACGATTCGTGCGTTCAGTTCGGTTTTCGACTCGAGACTCGACGCATCGGCAAATAAGGCGCACGTTTTTCGGAATTCTTCGGGAAAATAGTTATTTTCAAAACGCGACGGCTTTGGAATGCCCCAAAACATTGTGAATGTACTCGTAACTGATGCTCATGGAAACCACAAATTGAGCTGTTTATGAAGTGAACCGTACAAAAGTGCTAAACATAAAAGTAAATATTATAAATAGCGAGCAAAGATAAAAAAAAAAACATCCAATCGGAAACAACTTAAATTTGTCTTTATAAATAGACATCGATTTGTGCCAACTAGAAAACGAAATTGAAAATAATTGAGATACATATGTATATTGTCAAGTGCGTTCGAGTTCTTATCTGCCACACAACGTACTTGACATTAATGCTGTCTACATATATATATATATATATATATATATATATATGCATAGTTTTATCTTGTTCAATTATGTACTTTCGCACATTCGCACATTTGGATATTATTTTTTATCTTCAAATGCATAATTGATTCATTCAAAGTGTTTATTATACGATTAATCCAATGTCGGGGGATTTTTAAATACAATTAACACTTGCCACCTGTAGCCGCTGATAATAATAATTCTGATGGTGTGATAAAGATTAACCAGCTATCTATGGCTTAATGTTGTTATTGTTATGTTCAAAAAATAATTGTTTAAAACTGCGGAGTTCCCCAAATAAATTATATTTGTGTGTTGTTGCCACAGCTTGCCTTAAATCTCAACCAGGTGTGAACAATAAATGTGATTTGTGGCCCTATTTGGCTTTGTCATGTATGCATATCTGGTTTTGATCTAAATCAAGTTCGGCATCTTTCATAAATTAGTTAATGAATCACGTTCGCTTGTTCATTCAAAATCGATTGAGGCGCAAATTGAATACGCATTAATTTTAAATGTATAATGTTTTACTCTTTTTATTGACTTTTCAATTACCCTTTGTTTTATTTCATTATTTCGCACAGCAATTTTCCATTTTTTTATTGAGCCCGATCAGACAAGCTTATTTAAAAACAACTTTTCTGTCGCGACGAACTTGTTTGCAAACAAAAATTGGGTCTTATATGCATTTCATTTTAATTGGAGTTTATATCGTTTTTGCTTATATATGTACACATATATTGTAAACACTCTTGCTAATTGGATTTTTTTATTTTGCACAAAAGTAATTTTTCTGTCGGTTCTGTGTGCTTGATGATTTCTTAGCTTAATCCAATTTTGCTTAATAAATTGCAATCAATATGTTTAACTCGATATTATAGAGCAAAAAAGAATCCACATTTGACATCATTATTCACTCAATTTATGGGCACATTCATACTCAAATTTATTTTAGTCACCTTTACCAATCCAAAATTGAATTACGTTTGCCCATTGGCACTTTGAATTTGTGTTTGTGATGTTGTGATTCATTCTAAATTCGAATATATTTTGAAAAACAATAATCAGCATTAAAAATTGTTTGTTTTCATCTCAGTTCCACCAATAAATCCACAAAATCCAAAATAAAACCAATTTCAAACAAAGCATTTTAAATGCGGTTTCCCACTACACATTTCACATATGTATTATTTAACAATTAACAATGAAATGTTGCCTTTTAATATCTAATGAATTATATTACATATTGTCGTTAGTAATTGCAATTTTTGCGATTCTGTTTGCCGTGCAACAAAATGTGGTAATTAAAATTAAGCGGCAAAGCTAAATTTTGTTTATCGATGAGTTCTGTGTAGTAATCTAATATTCATTGATGCATTGAAAATAAATAATATTTATAATAGAAGACTGTTATGAAATCTAAAGAGTGTTCATTGAGAATATAACTCTTAAGCAAAATAGATGATATTTTGACTATTTTGTCTTTGCTTTCATTTTTCAACCACACATCAATTGAGATTGACCAACAATTTTTGCTTTAAATGTCTATTTGGTTCGGTTACATGGGAATTTACTTACCATTTCAGTTTTAACATGATATCGACACAGCTAGAGTTGAAGCTGCAATAATGGAGAGCATTTTTAATTAATTTCTTATGTGGCAATAACAGAACTCAAGTTACTACTAATTTGATTGCCTAACTGCACGAATTGCGGTACTCGACAACATTGTTCAACTACAGCTAAAAATAACACAAAGTATTGAACTCATATTTCGCTGAAAGGCCAGACAGAAGCGAAATCCATTTGCTTGCTGCCATGCTGCAAACCCAATCAAAACAAAAATATTAGCCCACAAATAATGACAATAGTAATGAGTGAGGAATGCTTAACAGGCAGAGGGTCTAAACGACCTTTAAATACCCATTAAAATGCAATACCTAAATATTGGAATATTAGCTAGTTCTAATGAAGTGAAGTAAAAGGAGTGCATTTTCAACTGCCGTCAAAAAATTGCAATTTTTACAAATGCGATATTTAATTTAGTTGTAGTTATTTATTTATATTTATTTTTTTGTTGACCTATTTTAATAATTTCAAAATAGATTTTTCGCTGGCTGTTTTTTACTCTTTGTTCTAACCTAAGCTGTGATAGACATATTTATTTTTTGGCTCTGGCAGGTGCACAACTTTGGCTCAGAGGCGAACACAGAGAATACACGCTTATAAATCAATTCTGAACAATTAATAAGCTAGCCATTAGCTGATTGAAGCGATAACTTGGCCAACTTCTGTTGCTTTTTGTTATGCCAAAAAGGGGCTGGTCAAAATTCACGGCATAACTATTCATGGTGATCAAGCAAACCCGATTAATACTGCGCTCACATCATTAGTGAGGCGTTGAAGAAACAAATTGTCTAAGAATAGATATGTGAATGTGAGTGTGAATGTGAGTGTGAATATGAATATGAATACGAATATGATATATGTATGATGTATGGCAAGGTGGGAATTATGTATTAAAAGTCCATAATTCATGGTGCGAACAACAATTATATGGCAGCTCAGCTGCCAGTAACTGTCTGCAGATCTAACGGCAAACGAACAAGCCAACTCTAATGACTGCTGCCTGTTGTTTGTTGTCTTTGAGTTGTTGCCTCTTAGCTGCTGACTGTTGACTGTTGTCCGCCCTCTGTGAGGCTGTCCCGGCAATCGATCTGTTAATCCACAGCACGTGTAAGCTCTTAAGATCGGCTGCGTCCCAAAATAAGATCGTAACAAAAATTATACACGCAAATAATACGAATACCAATACCACAACAACAAACAATTGGCAACAAACGTTCAAGCCGCAAATTAACTGTATTTGCCTGTGTCCACATTGCAGGGGCCCACACCAAGTATGTGGAGCGACTCAAGTGATTTGACCCATATTGAGTGTCTGGCTCTAACAAGAAATATACAAATGTGGCCCACAAAATGGTAGCTGGTCAACTGACGCTGAGTAATGAACAAGTAATAAACAAATTAACCTAAAATATGCTGGACGATTGAGTCTTTAAAATATTTGCAGCCTTCAATCATTGTCGACGTTATTTTTGGGACAACTGGGAATGTAATTTACTTGAAAATAAATTAGTTGAGGGTTTATGGTCTGAAGAGAGTTTTGAACTGCATTAGGTCTGAAGTCATCTGAACTTCATTTATATGGGCAAATATGGTTTCAAGTTTCAAAACTCTAGCTTTAGCTGGAATATAGATACTTTATGTAAATATTTAATAAATTTTGATTAGACAAATTTAAAAAAAAAATACAGATTATTTAATTTAATAATGTTTCTAGCTTCTGGGACTAACAGATTACAAAAGTCAAATAACAATAGACGGAGCAGCAATAAAAAAAACAGGCTTTAAATGGGGTTTCTCTAAATGTGTAGCTAGGAGTCAAAAATACTTACAAACTCTTGTGCCGCGGGGCATCATTGAGTATCTGTTTGCTTCTCTGTTGTTGCAACGCTTTTTATTTGCTTATTGTGTTAATTCTTTTGTTTATTGTGGTCAGTTTTCAATGGCTTTGGGTCATTTTGTGTTGTGGCTATTTTTGGCCAAAGCTTTTGATGACTTAGCTAAAGATTATCATTATGTGAATGAATGGAGGGAGGGAGATAGTTTGCCATCGGAAATAAATAATATTGTGCTTGTATTTAATTTGTTAAGCTGAATTCTTTTACACACACCTTTCCACCCATTCATTTGTGGTTCAATAAACCGAATTTGGGCAACAAGAAGCTTTCATCTAATTCATTCTGTTCCTTTTGTTACCCTTGGCCATATTTTACTTTGGTAATTGCCGTTAAATTGGCAACATCTTTTCCAATTTGTAACAGATTTCGATTAGATGCGTTCGTTAAAGTTTCACTGTATTTCACATACATACATATACAGTCTTAATGTTCGCACTTTCGAGAAGATTTATTCGTTTTGAAATTTGCCATGCGCATCCCGTGCTCATTATTAACATTGTAAGCCACTTAAAAAATACCTGCCAGCTTTTTAAATAATATTTCCCAAATAACCAAATAAAAGTGAAGGTCAAAAGTATTGCAAACGCCGTAACTGGTTTATTTATAGCCCCTTTGATTTTGACTTTGTTAAACCCAAATAAAAAAAAAAAATGCAAAAAAAATCATAATTTGGTTTTTGTGCTTTCCTTTTAATGTATTTCGTTTGTCTTCGTTTTAGTAACCAATTTATTGATCTAAAATTAATTGTTTGATTTATGGCCAATTTGAATGCAAATTTTCAAAAATGTTGGCGTTTACTTTTAGCCCACCTTTAAATTGTTGCCGTGCTAAAAATAGCAAAATTTTGTATGTTATTTACGAAAGACAAGTGTTTTTGTATGCAAATTTCAATACATTGTTTCGACGGTTTTTTTTTTGGCATTTGAGAACAGTGTATAAATATTTGTGAAATGCCCAAAAACCGAAACACAAAAACATATCGAAATAAAGAACAAATACAAGTGCAATAAAATGTGCAACCAAAATCAATAAGTTCGACAAACAAAAGTTGTAAATAATTACAAATACAACAATGTTTGACAAGCGAATAATAATAATATAAAAAACGTGTTGAGGCTTAAGAGCAAAACAATAAAACAATTAAATACAATTTAAGAAAATGTACAAATTGAACAGATGTGCAATAAATTAATGCGACTTATTGTCTTGCAGGCAGCGTCTGAAATTTCAAAAATAAAATCAAATAAAACGAAAATGATAATGCTGAAATAATTGTGCAAGAAACTTAAAACTAAAATATTATAATAATAATAAGAAAATCAAAAATCTTCATAAATAATGAGATCGAGCTCAATAATAAAGTGTTACGTTTCGATCGAGCACAAAATCATATGAAATCAAGTCGGAAATACAAGATCATCAGATCATCAACAGGATTAACAGGAAGAGCAGCAATTGCAAGTGCCACCGCAACACATCGAAGACAATTCGCGGCGACGAGCTGTCGCAGAATGTCCAGCAACATTGTGCGGCAGCCACAAAGCCAATCACAACAACAACAAGTGCACGAGGTGCTGCTGCTGTTGCTGTTGCTGCTGTTCCTTGTGCCTAGTCAGAGAGCAGGACCTGCGCCCGCCTACGCCTGGTTCTACGATGTGGCCAGCGATGCGGGCGTGGCCAGCATCCGCACCATTACGGATGTGCACAGCTTCACCGTGCCCGAGACGAGAAATGCCCACAAATCGCAGCGTACACAGCTGGTGCAACAGTTTCCCAGCACCAGCAAAGGCTATAATCATCCTCATCTCCATCGAGATGCACATCCGGTGCGTCGTCGGCAGCTGGTCTTTGTGGCACTGTTACCCACGGTGGAGTCGGACAACAAGAACGACTGCATCATGCCCAAGGTGCTGCCAGTGCTGGAGCTGGGTATTGCCCATGTGCAGCGCTTGGGCTTTGTGGGTGGCGTTCAGATTGATATTACATTGATCGCGCGGGATACGTTCTGCTCCTCCACATACGGACCACTTGGCTTCTTTGAGATCTACACCCAGTGGCCCGAGATGAACGCCATCTTTGGCCTGCCCTGCGAGTATGTGTTGGCGCCTATCTCCCGCTATGCCGATGTCTGGCAGATTCCGTTGCTCACGACTGGCGGCAATGCCGGTGAGTTCAGCAAGAAGGCGGAGAGCTATTCAACGCTGACACGCCTCAAAGGCGCTCAAGTCAACAATCTGGGCAACATGGTTCGCGCCCTGCTGAACACCTACAATTGGACACGCACCGCCTTGATCTATCAGAATGAGAATGCCAAGATCAAGGGCAATTCCGTCTGCTTCCTGTGCCTGGCTGCCATACATGCCACCATTGAAAAGGAATCGGTTTACCAGCTGGGCTTCGATACGGCACACTGGACCAAGGGGTACATAATACGACTGCTCCGGAATGTGGCCATGCGAACAAGAAGTAAGTGGATGAGAGCAGCCCTTGGGTTGTGCTTCACATTTGCATAAAATGCCCATTTTTTGGTTGACATATTTTATTATTTGGCTGAAATTCTCAGTGTAATCATAAATTGCTTGTTTTGTTTTCTATTGGAAATTCTCAACTTTTTCAAGAATAAATATTTATGAAATTTAAAAGAAAAAATAATTTAACAAACGAATTATCTAACTATTTATCGTCTTGTTGTTTCTATTGAACATTTTCAAGGTTTGTTTTATTTAAACGAAAGTAATATTTTACCGACAAAAGCATTGTCTAAATATTTAACTACATGTTAAATATAAAAAATATAAAAATGTCACTTTAATTTTGTTGTTCACATCTGCATCTAATCAGACTACTTATTGGCCTTCGTTCAATGTCGTGAACACTCTGCCAAAAGAACCTTGTGCGGCTGATAAAATTGCGCTTTCATGTCGAATCGGGAATACCCTGAACTGTACTGCACCCTGGCATTTAAATTGCATGCAATTGCGTTAATTAGTTGCATTTGTGCAACCCAGAACAAACTATAGAAACCGCATATTGCGTTAGTCGAGAATGCTTAACTAAAAAATACCCTGCACTGACGACTATAGATATAGATATAGATATAGATATAGATATAGATATAGATATAGATATAGATATAGATATAGATATAGATATAGATATAGATATAGATATAGATATAGATATAGATATAGATATAGATATAGATATAGATATAGATATAGATATAGATATAGATATAGATATAGATATAGATATAGATATAGATATAGATATAGATATAGATATAGATATAGATATAGATATAGATATAGATATAGATATAGATATAGATATAGATATAGATATAGATATAGATATAGATATAGATATAGATATAGATATAGATATAGATATAGATATAGATATAGATATAGATATAGATATAGATATAGATATAGATATAGATATAGATATAGATATAGATATAGATATAGATATAGATATAGATATAGATATAGATATAGATATAGATATAGATATAGATATAGATATAGATATAGATATAGATATAGATATAGATATAGATATAGATATAGATATAGATATAGATATAGATATAGATATAGATATAGATATAGATATAGATATAGATATAGATATAGATATAGATATAGATATAGATATAGATATAGATATAGATATAGATATAGATATAGATATAGATATAGATATAGATATAGATATAGATATAGATATAGATATAGATATAGATATAGATATAGATATAGATATAGATATAGATATAGATATAGATATAGATATAGATATAGATATAGATATAGATATAGATATAGATATAGATATAGATATAGATATAGATATAGATATAGATATAGATATAGATATAGATATAGATATAGATATAGATATAGATATAGATATAGATATAGATATAGATATAGATATAGATATAGATATAGATATAGATATAGATATAGATATAGATATAGATATAGATATAGATATAGATATAGATATAGATATAGATATAGATATAGATATAGATATAGATATAGATATAGATATAGATATAGATATAGATATAGATATAGATATAGATATAGATATAGATATAGATATAGATATAGATATAGATATAGATATAGATATAGATATAGATATAGATATAGATATAGATATATTAAATTAACGAAGTAAACAATGCAAATTGCTATGCAGACTGGATCTATGCATATTGACTTTTAATAGGCGCTATAAATATATATAAATATAAGAAATAAATACAAAAATGAGTAAAAGCAATTGCTTCAATTTGAATTGCGCTTCCAAAAATTAGAAAACCAATTAATAAGTGCCGAATTGACCATTAATCGTCCAAAAATATCAACAGCTGCGTAGATGGGTTATTGTCCCTTCGTATGAGCAATCCAGTGACTACAAAAGCCTAACCAACGCCAAAATACGAAGCCAAAAATTAATATTCACCAGGCAGGTGGAATGTATCAGATTTTGATTATTCTCCCTGTTAATGTGCACATTTAAATACAATTAAAAATGTATATTTGCGATCTCCCAGTAGGAGAGATTATTACATTTTAATGTATTCACTTAATCATAATTATGGCTTAATGGGCTGGGCAATCAAAGGAAATGTGTCCCAAACTCGATTTGGATAGTTCAGCCCATTATGAAGCCAACAAAAGAAGCTAAAAATATCTTTTGAGTTCAAGGACAGTCCAGTTAAATAAATTGAATCGTTTTAAGATTACTTTTTGGTTAAATTTGAAAATGATCTGAAATGTACATAACTATTTGATTACCCATTTGTCAACTTATGTTTATAATAGCATTGAATTCATTTTATATTGCTATTGTTTTTATGTTATAAATATATATATATATTATATTTATATTTATGTTATAAAATATATATTTCAAAATGATTAACAGTATATTTAAGGCATTCAATATTTAAATAAAGATCCCTTACATGATTTGACCCACGTTTTGAACTTTTAATTTAAAACATGTGCTAAAAATTGATTTATTTTTAAAATGATTAAATGTGTTATGTATTCAAATGCAGTTGATTAAAAATTAATTATTTGAAATCAATATTAACAATGTAATCTGAAAATACAAAGTCCGAGAATACAAAAACTAAGTATATGCCATAAATAAATACAGATTGACAAATTTATTGGCACGATATAATTTACTGTTAGCTGACTCATGGGATTATCACAACATATTTGACCTTTCAACTTAACACAAAGGTATATACATAACAGTAATTTATGACTCAATTTACCGAACAGTATGAACATAAAATGTACATCAGCCAAAATAATAAATAGTTTTTCCAAAACATAATCAGCACACATGCAACTCATATGTTTACATATTTAACTACATGTGCAACATTGCATTGCATAATTTGATTTCGGCATATCTGTACAATCAAATTAAGTCAGACTTTTGTTCTGAACTTGACATTGATGGAGGCTGGGGCTCATATTCGACCGTATGATTCCCTATAGTTGATAGACATAGAAAACCCCAAAACAAAAATAGAATTTAATCACAACGAACATATTGTTCGCCTGAAATATATATATAAATATTAAAAATTTATAGTATTTCCAAAAAAACAAATACTTACTTGAGTTGTTCTACACTTTAAAATTCGATTGGAGTCGGATAGAAAATCACCGATCACAAATATACTAATATGTTAGAGTATATAGAGTATGTATTATGCTTTTTACCGGTAACATACATTACATTTCTTTTTTTTTTTTTGACGTTTTCTACAGGGTATACAAAAAGTCGCGCATCCCTTGGGCATTTAAGTCCTTGTCTCGGTTTGCCAAATTGACTGGCTTTTAAATAATTAAACCAATTCTCAGTCAACTAAAAAAGGTGCTTTTGCTAGTTGCACGGCACTGGCAACATTGCAAAAGGCAATTATCAACGATTGTTTTGTTTTTGATGTTTTCTCAATTACAACAGAAGAACAACACAAGCAACAACACACAACTGATGAAATATTTGTGCAAAGGTGCAAACTCGCATTGCAACAATATTAAACAAATAGTTTAGCAAAAGAATCATTTTGTGTGATTTGTGGCACGCCGTGGGAATTACTTTCTGCATCCTCGCTGCCAAGCCAATTTTATATTATTCATTCAATTCAAGTTTTCATAAAAAAAAAAATAAATAAAGTGGAAATTTCGAATTACTAAATTAATTTTCAATAAAAATTAAAATTGTGACAATCATAATTTAATCAGCTGAAAGTAGTTTATTTTATTTATAAAATCGTAGCTAGAAATTGATTAATTTGCTTAAAATGGAGAGGAATTTTTAAGTTTAAAGTGTAGAGTAATTAAATGTAAAATAGTTAACCATTTATGGGAAGCATTAGGGAAATCCCGCATGCCAAATCAGAAAAACCCCAGACTATTTATAGACTTCGTAGATTTTCTGATGATTTTGCCTTTGAGTGTCGCACTTTTATCTTTTCTTTGCTAGGATAATATCCACAAGTACTACTGTCAAGTCGAGACAAGAAATCTTCCATAGACTACTTCAGTAGGTACTTCATGCCCATTGAGTCAGATCAACTGCACACATACATACATGTATCAAGCGCTACCAAATTATCTGCTGACGTCAAAGCAACTGACAAAAAAAAACAAACCCAAATCAAATCGAACAAAAAATAGCCTAACAACATTAATAACAAAGTGTGCACATTTAAAATAAATTAATACATTTTTAATGACAAGAGTCAGCATCAAGCCTCAGATGCTGGAGGGCTGCTTCTATATTTAATTATAAGCCAAGGCAGACAATGTGTGGCAGACACAAAGAGTAGCACCGAAAATGGTGTATGGAAGCTCTTTAACTGAAATTCGCAATTTGTTGTGCTCATTTGTTGTGTGTTTTATATTTATTATTGATTTCTTTTTTTTTTTTTTTTGTTGTTTATCTTTGCAGTTGTCATTATGTGCGCCGATCCGCAGTCCATACGTCAAATTATGCTGACAGCCGAGGAGTTGAATATGATCGATAGCGGTGAATATGTTTTCATCAATATTGAATTATTTTCGCGGTGAGTACTCTAACTACACAAGTACAAAATCAATATATAAATTACTCAGCCAAACCAAGTGGGGAGCAGCAACAATAACACTAACAACAACAAAAACAACAACAATAATAATAATAATAGCAATAGCAACAATCACACACAAAAGTGATCATTTATAGCAATCGCTACAGTTTATGGCCTTTCACTTTGCCAAACACGCGCACTTTGAATATTCTTTACAAAGTGCGCAAAATACTTATTAGCCAAGGTTATTAAAAAATATTATCAAATGTACCAACAAAAATAGATTTGAGAGACTCCAAAATACTGACCGACCACTGAGCAATTAATATCTATTTTTAAAACGAGGAAATTCCGATTTTTAGACACATGTCTGACTTCAGTATTATTAACTCTAATGCCACACAAACAAAAAACAAATAGCAGAACTATAAATTCTATGCTGCCTCCCCGCCCTCCTCTCTCTCTCTCTCTCTCTCTCTCGGGTAGGTAGCTGCTGTGTAATTACTATGATGTCTTCAATTTGCCGAGTCATTGCTTCCTCGCACCCACATACTATTAGCTCTGCTTCTGGATACATTTGTGCCCAGATGTTAACTTACTAACTTGGCGATTTGAGATTAATGACTCAATGAGTAACCAAATTAGTAAGCATACATACATGTATATACATATGTATGCATATTAATTTGATGTTTATTAATATGTTCGTTGACAGTGCTACAAGTTTAAGCTCTTGTCTAGTCCGTTAAATAGACAATATTAATAATATGAAGACATTAAAAGTTGATTATACTTAGTATTGGATAAATTAAATTAGATTTAGTTTTACATAAATTAAATTAAATTATTCTCTATGTATATCTCTAAAAGTATTTAGTTGAATTTTAAATAGGGTCTCACCAGCAATAATTTTTAATGTATTGAAGACTTTGGTTCTTGATTTGAATAACATAAGTGGTTGCAGCAAAACTGAGTTTATTGTTGACATATGTTGATTCTTTGGTGTACAACAGTTTTTAAAAGAAAGTTAGGGATTCTATCTTTATCAAGGCAGTAAATTTATATTCCTTTGATCAATTATGCATGTTAATATGTGAACTCTGTTCAATAGAGTGCCGCTTTCTGAGAAAACCAAAGACTGTAGAACAAATCTTATCAAATATCTTTGTAGAGCTGTAAAAATGTAAAAATTCAAAAGAACCTTAAATAATTCATGCACAAGCAAAAGAAAAGCATGGAAAAGAGACCCATTGGAGAACCACATCGGAAATATATGATGATATGGTCACCAACGAAACAATGAAAGGGCAGCGACACCAACTTTCACACAATCCAAATATCTTCTAGGCAGTTGTAATCAAAAACGACTTAAGTAAACAATGCTCATGCTGAAGAATAGACTTGGAATAATCACCAGTCAATGAGAAGGAAGCCTCAAAGCACATCATTACAAAAAAGGTAGTATTCTGGAGAAACATGTTAGGAGTGAAGGAAGAGCTATAGGCTCAGTTGAAGACACAATTTATCGATTAAAAAATAACTATTATTTTAGAAAAATAATACTTAGTAAATATATTTAAGAAATCTAAATCCGAATGTCCATAAATTAGCACAATAATGTATTTCGTAGACCAGTGCAATCAATGGCATTATGGGGTCAATGAGGCTTACTAAATTCAACTAAATATCAATAGTAGATCATTGAAAAAATGTACAATACGTAAATAGTTTTCGAAATGGGTTACACAAATAGCAAATATTTATTTTCGAATAATATACTGAGAGAGGGAAGGGCTGATGATTGATGATGTCCGAGAGCTGAGAGCTGAGAGCGAATAACTATTATTGCACTTGCTCGTAAATAGAGTCTAATCTGTAACCTCGGCGAACTTGTAATCAATGTAAAATAATGCGAATGAATAAATAAATCGATGTCTATTTGTGCCTTCACTAAAGCATTTCCTGATATCAATTCAAAATTATACGTAATTCGCCCGAGCAGTGCGAAAATAGATTTAATTGATGGTTAGCCGAAGACGATAAATGGTTGTTGTGCTTTAAGTGGAAATAAATTCATTCAGAAGCAATCAATTGAAAAGTAAATTTAAACAAATCAACTAGTGTGCTTTCGCTTTTTATTTATATAATTATTCAATGTTTATTTAAAGTAAATTTAGCTTATTTAATAATACAAATTAGCTGTTAACTTGAAGGCCACACTTGAGAATGGTTACTCATAAATGATATATATTTAGAATTTGCATTGGTGAATCAATTAATGCATTATTATCACCAATCACCAAAAGCAATTTGCATTTATATAAGAGTATTTATCCATCTATTTGAGTATTAAGATATATGTACATTGAAATTGGTAATAAGTAAGGTATCAAGGCTAATTGCCAGACAAATCACCTTAGCCATGTGTTCAAGCTCAGAATTGAGAAACTTATTTATGTTAAATATTGTACAATTTAGAATATGTATGCTTGAGCAGATTCTGCAGATTCAGCAGCGAGATTGCAAACTGTTTACTATCCATAATCGATTTGCTCAAAGTGTCTCTTGCTGAGTTGGCAGCAACCACAGCAAAGCTGACATTGAGTTGGCAACACAAACAAACTGCAACTGATAACAACCAGTACATGCAACTACACTGTGTAACTGTGTACTGTACTCTGCTCTGCACCTCCAATAGTTCACTTCGACATCGACAGCAGCATCTACACTTAAAACAAAAGAATAACATTTGAGAAGTCAGTATTTTTTTAGAGATTTCTCTGAGTTTTCCGATTGAGTTTCAAATAGTATGCACTGCAAAAAAGGATTAGAAACGAAGCTAATTAAAAGACAAGTTTTTTTTTGCAAAAAAAATGAATGTATAGGTTATTTATATATTTAATTAATTATTTACAAAATGATAACATTTAATTGGCGATTAAGTGTCTAATTAGAGAGAATTAATCTAGCCCTTTGTCTCCATGATTATATATACATATATATATATATATATATATATATATATATAAACAAGATCAGATTGAACTGGCTTCCGACCAAGAATCTTTCAAACAATAGCTCTTTTGTTGCTAGCAAAATAAAAGTGTAATTTAGTTTTATAAGGAAACCGAATGATGGCATTTGAGTCGCTCAGTGTACGCTATCGCCTATTGACACAATTTAGCTGGATTGTGTAATCGCGTAGACAAAGACAGAGACATATGTAAGCTATAACTGGGATTCCGATAAGCATTTTGCATTTTGCAATTTACATTTCTATTTATAAACAATTCGTGACGCATTTCAGACGAAAAAGCTGTGATTAAGCACAAATTCAATTGATAAAACCAAAAGTACTAGCTGAAAACTGATACGAGGCTCGAATTAAGTACATGCACACTCACACACACACACACACACACATGCATCTTTAAATTTGTATCACCCTTTTCTTTGCAGTGTGCCGTATATGACGTCTCTGCCTTGGTATGACAAGAACGATACTGATTTCAACAATGAACGCGCCAAGAAGGCCTACACAGCGATGCTAACCGTGACGCCCAAGCAGCCAAATGACGATGCCTACACGAAGGTGTCCAACGAGGTGAGTTCCGACTCCGGAAGCTGCACTCGCCCTTGCATCGCAATGAAACTGAAGTGCCTGTTAGTGCCTTCTTCTTGTTTTTTATAGGCATGCCAGGGATATTATGATGTTCGTCGCGAAGTTTGCGACGTATTGAAGAAAACCTTATAAAATGATATATTCCTGATCAGACAGTAATGCTAGTTAAGATGGCCAAATTACCAGTCCAGTACTACATAATAAATATATATATACATATATATTCATATACATATATATAATTATATAAATGTATAAATAGTACAATCGCTCGAGATACGAATTTCTGAATGAAAAACTTTTTTATTTGCATTTTTTTAATGAATTGAAAAGCAGTCATTGATCAAATAAATCGCTGGTTTGTCGCGTTCTCTTTGAAGATGATGATGAAGTCAAAACCTTAAATTTTGAAGCATAACAAAATATTCATATCAAACTTGAGATCTAGAACTTTTATTATGCTTCGAACATTAACACTACTATACTAATTGGGACAGATTCATATTTAGATTCCACTCTGTAGTGAAGAATTCTTAATAAACTTAGCAGTGACGAGTCTTATTATGCCTCCGAAATTAGGAATAATATAGCCATTGAAACTATTGGTCAGCTTTTTAAATTGAATTTGTCATTTCGATGTAAGCTGATGGACTACGATCTGCAAGGGTATTTAATCTTTGACTCGCCTTTCATATCCATTGCTTCTTGTTTTTTTCGCTTCTCTTGTAATTTGTTTGCCGACTCATACATTCTGAATGTCGAGGCACGTGCCTGGTGCAAGCTTATTTTGCATACGTGTCCATATATATGTGTATGTATATATGTTTCTACTCTACTTATGCACAGACACACCAACCTGAATACTTCTGCCTCTGCAAGCCGGTAATGATGTTTTTGTAATCACGCTTGCAAATTTTAATGATACCAAAGCAAACAAACAAGCAAGAATTCTCTAGCCAAGACTGCTCCACTGCTACAACTGTGTTTCATGACTCAAATACGTATATGCAAATAGGGATTCATATCGGGTGCATATTAAACAGAGGGGAATTGAAGCAACCTTGATTTGCGTACAATAAATAATGACTTTACTGAATGAGGAATTGGTATACCAATTTAAAAGCTAATCTAAATAAACCTTTGAAGATTGCTTACATTAATTGCCGTATTTTATAATCCATTTTTACCATTTTTTGTGCCCTGGATTTGGCAAGATGAAGCTAAATGACAACGCCTGAAAATATTTGTGCTGGCCAACTTATGAGTGCCACTTGAAGCAAACCAAACATGCCAGTGAAACATTTGACACTTTTCTGCTTTTTGTTTGAACTATTGTCGGACTGATAAACAAACTGCAGCTTTATTTCTAAAAAGTTGTTCTTGCACATTTGTCAGTGGAACTGAAAGCTAATGTAAAAACAACTCATTAGTCAAAACAATTTATATTGTCTGCTTAGTGTCAAAAGTCTACAACATTGTAAATGTTTTAATCGATCGAATTGTTTCACAACTTTGGGAAAACTAGTAACTTCATATCCGTCTAACTTGTCACTTGTCCACAATCATTTGAGGCTAATGACAACTTTTTGCAGCTTTTATTTTTGACATAATTTATACATATATATTTCAAATTGTTAGACTGTATTTTATTTGGCATTATTTGCAAAATGAACTGAAATATTTGTTAAGTAAACCCACTTTAATTCGGTACTGCAAGTGTTTTAAGCCCTAAGGCACAAAAGGCACAAAAAAAATAATATTTTGGTCAATTTAAAAAAAAAAATAGTTTTTTTATTTGATTATGCAGACTTAACACTTACTTTAATATCATCTCTTTTTTTTTATTAAGCCAAGTATTTAAATCGTGTAAATTCTTCAATTTGTCAATGATCAGGCTTAAGCAAAAAAAAAAAAAATGGAAAATATTGAGGGGCTTGGCTAAGAGGCTTATCGTTTGTTATGTTGATATATACGACATGCTCTGGTTAAGAATACATTTTCAAAGGCTGCCGCAGTCGCAAATTTGCAACCCCATTCAAAAGTCAGTGCAACAGCAAATATGCGCTATCCGCTGGCAATGGAAATGTCCTTGGCAAAAGCCGCCCAGTTGTCTAGTCGGGATGTTGGGTTGCAAATGGGGGATTTGCCACACGCACAACTTGGCAATGCGAGGCAGAAAATAATTTCCAAAGGGTTTCTGCCGCAAACTTCGTCGTTGCTGTTGTCATTGATGTTGACGTTTAACTGTGTCGTTGCGATTTGCCAGTTGCGTCAATGTAATTCAATTTCACGGCTGCCAGAACCAACAATTCAAGCTGTCACATGGTAGTTAGGAGAGAAGGAAACATCTGAATGCTGGCTGTAATTAATGTGCTCTGAATTCTATTTGCAGATCAAAGATATAGCTTCGGCTAAGTATAATTATACGTTTAGCGAGAATGAACCAATTTCCGCATTTGTCACCTCCTTCTTTGATGGTGTCCTGCTCTATGCCAATGCGCTGAACGAGAGCATCCGAGAGGATCCGAGCATGCTGACCAGACCCATCAATGGCACCGATATGGTCCGTCGCATGTGGAATCGCAGCTTTACTGGAATTACTGGCAATGTGACTATCGATTCGAATGGGGATCGCATCTCGGCATATTCGCTGCTCGACATGAATCCTAACACTGGCCGATTTGAGATTGTCGCTCACTTTCTGCACAATCGATTGGAGTTTGAGTCCGAGAAGGAGATACATTGGGCTGGTGGACGTGAAGTGGCGCCACCCGATCGTCCCATCTGTGGTTACGATGGATCATTGTGCCCGGACAATTGTAAGTAATCGCAACTGATTTAATTTGATTTGAGAGGCTTGTATGGATTGATAGATAATATGATAGAGTTAAAAGATTGGTTTTTAATTCCAAGAGAAAAAGTTTTAACATATGAAATTTATAAGTCTTACGCAAAAATCACAGTGGTTATAAGAAAGGCAAACTGCGACTTCAAATTAAAATCTAAAATTAAGAATTAAAGATTTAAATGACAAGACACAAACGAAATTCAAAGATTTTCATTATATAATAAAAGTTTTCAACCTAAGATTATATTATATTTGCCGCTCCATTTACTTTTGAAATATTTTGTACTTGAAGCGAACTCTTAAATCTGTATTTTAAATTGTTTTTTCTCAGTGTTTTTAAATACAAAGATTGTAATT
Source organism: Drosophila cognata (assembly GCA_035041535.1). Lineage (NCBI taxonomy): Eukaryota > Metazoa > Arthropoda > Insecta > Diptera > Drosophilidae > Drosophila > Drosophila cognata. The sequence goes on along the minus strand of JAWNLC010000694.1, from coordinate 353,867 downwards.
ACTATTTTCATAGATTTTATTATGATGCCAATAACGTAATCTTCCAATACAGCACTGCCTGGCTATGCCATACTGTCGATAGTTCTTGGCACAATGGTGATCGTGATGGCCGTATGCTTCTTCTTCGGATATCGGCATTATATTGCCGAGGCGGAGATCAATTCGATGAGCTGGAAGGTATCGCTGGAGGATGTTATGTTCCGCGATGGCACCGATCACGTAATGCGTGGCTCGTTTCATTCGCTGGTCAAACAGGGCTCGCAGCTGACGCTCATGTCCGAGGACATGGTGTCCATCAATGGCGATCGCCAGATCTTCATACCCGTGGGCATGTACAAGAAGAGCAAGGTGGCTATCAAGCCCATCGAGCTGGACAATGTGCAGGGCGTGCTGTCGCGCAATTTGATGTTGGAGCTGAAGCGCATGAAGGATTTACAGCATGATCACTTGGTTAAGTTCTATGGCGCCTGTCTGGATCAACGTCGCAGTTTCCTACTCACCGAGTACTGTCCCAAGGGTTCGCTGCAGGACATACTGGAGAACGAACAGTTCCAGCTGGACTGGATGTTCAAGCTGTCGCTGATGCATGACATTGTCCGTGGCATGCAGTTTATCCACAGTTCTGACATTCGCTCCCATGGCAATCTCAAGTCCTCCAATTGTGTGGTCGACTCACGATTCGTACTCAAAATCACCGACTTTGGACTGCACACTCTGCGGCGCACTCATCATGATGTCGAGAGCGATATTGAGAACTGCAATAGTCATGCCTACTGGAAGAGTAAGTTTAATTACCTCAAATCCTACACTTACAAAAAAAGTATATGCCCTAAAATTCACAAACTCACCAATATAGAATTCTTGAGCACATGTTTTTAAGCACCTCATGATTTGTACGTTGTCTGCTTTCAGAACACTTGTGGACAGCGCCGGAGTTATTGCGGCTGGAGCATCAGCGGTCACCCGAAGGCACCCAGAAGGGCGATGTCTATTCATTTGGCATTATTGTGCACGAGATAACCACACGACAAGGACCCTTTTATTTGGGCAGGTGTGCACTTGAGAAAACGCCTCAAGGTAAGAAGTAAAACAAGTAAGCTTCGTAGCCTATTTAAAATGTGTATATTCTTGAATCGCCTCAGTCGTCTGTCCCTATTTTTTTACAAAAGTATGTCTTCATTACCCATCTGTCACACTATCTTTTAATAAATATATCTTGTTAAGTTAAAGAGGTAGACCAATTCGGAGCGAAGTATCTCCAAGTCCTCACTTTGCACATGTTGTGTTTGATGTTTCATTATAGTTATTATATATATATTGTATATTTCATTTTTATCGAAAAGTGTAAATCACACACTTAAAGATCTTGGAGTAAAAGGCAAATCCGAGCTGGCCGTATCGGAGATGTAGCCACAGCTGCGAAGCAACCAGTTCCAGCAGCCATTTCTGGCATCATGTCGCACCTTAGTCGCCCTATTCGATTCAATTGTTGAAGGAGCTGATGATCTGCTGCGTCTACTTGGCTGCTGCCAGGACTGGTGCTCCAATTCCCATAGCCACTGAATGCCTGAGTTATCCCAGCGGCTTCTGCAAGATCCACGCTTGCAGAACAACTTTGCGCAATCACAGTTACCAAATATAATCTGAGCATCTGTGGGTTCTAAGCATTCGAGATTAATCCTGATAATCGAACTGATCTCCACTAACCTTTCGGACAAACCCTGTCTGTTGGAATATTCCTAGCGCTTCTTGCATTGTGCTTCAATAAATTAAATATCTTGATTTCGGCCTGGCTCTGACGATGCTCACTAAAGAAGGTGAGGAGCAGACAATTTCTGGCATTATGCTGACACAGTCCAAAGTTTGCATTATTATACTTCCACTGCCGCTTGAACGAATCCCTGCTCATCATAAACTGCTCACATGGGAGTATGAAATATTTCGACTTTAAGTAAATCATGTGAGTTTGTTAGAGTGTATCAGTGTGATGTAGTTATGGGCCCTTAAGGCTGAATATATTGTGTTCCTTATTGCTACTGGGAATCAATCATAATCTATAAATTAGAAACTCGATTGAAATATAAAGCACAGTGCTCTGTTTGCATTTCCCTTGCAGAGATCGTCGAGCTGGTTAAGGGCCACAAGCCGAATCAGAACAAACCCTTCCGTCCAGAACTGGAGCCGGGCGGTGATACAAAGGCGGATGTTATTGGCATCATAAGGCGCTGCTGGGCTGAGGATCCTTTGGAGCGACCCGACTTTAACACGCTCAAATCCATGATACGCAAATTCAACAAGTAAGTTCTTATTTTACCAATTACTCTCAGAAAAAAGTAGCTCTGAAATTTAGAGGATCGCCATTCCAATTCGGGAAATTTGTAACCCAGCTCAAAATTCTAGTTTCACATACACAAACATTTTAGATAGTTTCTGTTGTAAATGAAGAGTCAAACGCAGTTTCTGAATAGGGCTTATCTTTATTATGCGCGAGAGCGTCTTTACTTATTGAACAATTGAGAGCAAGTCAACTTAGAATACAATTCATAATACATGTGTGAGCAAAGCTTCGATATAAATAGATGTAACGATACATAAGTATTAATCGTTGCTCTCAATGATTACATACTAAACTACATACCAAGATTAATAACAAATCATTTCATTAATACATTTCACATGTTTGTTCTTTGCAAATTACATCAGACATCACTTGTATCGCTTGTACTTATATATATACTTATATATTCAATTTCTATCTCGATGTCGGCATACAACTCTCGAAAATGCTGGTACTTAATATCAATATGTTTGCTACGATTATGCAACGTTGGATTATTAGCTAGACAATGTGCGCTCTGTTTGTCGCAATATAATAATACACATTTATTTTCTAAAAAACTCAATTTTTTTTATAGATATATCGCCTCTCTAGCCGCAGTTGATAACGCAATGTACTTGGCTTCAATACTTCTCAAAGATACCAGATTTTGCTTCCTAAACGCCCACGAAATAGCGCCGCCTGCACCAACGAAGGCGAATCCACTTTACGATTTCCCGTAGCCTCGTTTCTTTTTTCTTTTCCTTTGTAATTTTTGCGTTCCATGCACTGCGCAATAAAATGACCTTCACGGCCGCATCTATAACACTTTTTGTTATGCATAGCTCCGTTATTTCCTTGTTCGCTTCTGCCTGCTCTGTTTTTTGCACGCGACACAAACGTTTGCTGTACACTGTTGTCGGCTTCTTCTTTGTTTATTCTTTGTCTCTCGCCTTCTTCAATAATTCTGATTTTAAGGTCAGACAATAATGGCAACTGTTCTCGCGTTTCGATGGCGACGACAAAATTGTCGAAACTTTTTCCAAGTCCCGACAGCAACCAAATTGTCAAAATCTCTTCAGAAATTTCCGTGTCAATTTCCTTTAGCTTGTTCACTATATCGAAAAATTCATTTATGTAGTTTTGCACAATCAAATTCTCCGACAAGGTTAACCGATGCAATTTTCGAAGCAACGTACATTTTCTGGCAGGTCCTCGCGGCTGATACACACTGGCGAGCGTCTCCCAAGCTTCTTTTGCCGAAACGCAGTTCTTTATAAAATTTATCTGTGACGCTTTTACATTCAGAAGTATGCTTGCTAATGCCTTTTCATCACGCTTATCAAACTCAGCTTTTTCAGTAGAAGTGACATTTTCCGATTTCACAATTCTTCCGCAAACAATTGGCCATAAATCATTAAGCACCAGCACGCTTTTCATATGCATCGACCACGTTAAATAGTTTTCGCTATCCAACTTATCGATGGTATATAATCCTTCTTGTCCAATCATGTTTATTAAAGCACACAGCAACTAACTAGAGTAAATAAAGCGTCAAACGCAGTTTCTGAACAGGGCTTATCTTTATTACGCGCGAGTGCGTCCTTACTTATTGAAGCATTGAGAGCAACTCAACATAAAATACAATGCAAAAGAGAAACACAATACATGTGTGACCAGATCTTAGATATTAATCGATGTAGCGATCAAAAAGGATTAATCGTTGCTGTTACATTTAAACATATATCAACGAAATATAAATAATTTTTTTTTTTTAATAATAAGAAAATTCAGAAAAGAGATAAATACTTTTAAATTAATTTTGAATATCTTTGTTAACGAATATACTAAGATTTCCGATAATTATACTAAACTCATTCTATAAATATATTCGAAATTTTGCCACCACAGAGACAACGAGACTGGAAATATAGTGGACAACCTGCTGAAGCGCATGGAAATGTATGCGAATAATTTGGAGGAGCTTGTCGAGGAGCGCACCCAGGATTATCTCGAGGAGAAGAAGAAGTGCGAGAAGCTGCTCTACCAGTTGCTGCCACAAAGTGTTGCCGCCCAATTGATCAGTGGGCAGCCAGTTGTGGCCGAAACCTTTGACCAGGTGACCATATATTTCAGTGACATCGTTGGCTTCACTGCCATCTCGGCGGAGAGTACTCCGATGCAAGTGGTGCAGTTTCTCAACGATCTCTATACCTGCTTTGACTCGATTGTGGAGAACTTCGATGTGTACAAAGTGGAAACGATAGGCGATGCCTACATGGTCGTCTCTGGCCTGCCCATACGCAACGGGAACAATCATGCCCGGGAGATTGCACGCCTCTCCTTAGCACTACTGGAGGCTGTGCATAATTTCAGGATCCATCATCGACCCGACGATCGCCTGAAGCTGAGGATTGGCCTACACACGGGTGCCTGTGTTGCCGGCGTTGTGGGCCAAAAGATGCCGCGCTACTGTCTGTTTGGTGACACCGTAAACACCGCCTCGCGCATGGAGTCCAACGGCGAGGCGCTCAAGATTCACATCAGTGAGACGACCAAGTTGGCGCTAGATGAGTTTGGCAGCTTTTTAACGACCAGACGAGGTCTGGTGCCCATGAAGGGCAAGGGTGAAATGCTCACATATTGGCTGGAGGGTGAGGTGCCCAAGCCAGATGCCCTAATCTCGCCCAGCAAGCTGATGTTGACGCGGCGCTCATCGTTGAAGCAACCCCAGCGACAGGTTCCTCAGCCACATGCCTTGTACAAACAATACTCGGAGCTGGTCAGCGTTGTGGACAATGTGATGCCACCGCCAGTGCCAGCGATAACATTACCTGTAGTGGACAAGGAGAAGTCACCCAATCTGCGCGTTAAGCGCAAGATTAGCACCAGCTCACCCAAGCTGAATGGCAACTGCTTCGAGCACAATGAAAAGACTGAATCCAATTACTATTTGGATGCCGAACAACAGCAGCAGCAGCAGAAGATACCCTCCGATATCTACACCAGTCGATCGCTGAGAGGCGTTGAAGTTGGTGGGGATTCAGCGGCTGCTGACGGCGACAGCTGGGAGCTGGCCAACTTTCGTTTGCCGTTGAGCGGCATGCTACGCAATCATAATAGTTGCCTAGCTCCGAGCAATACCCACTCCAATTCCAATTCCAATTTGAGCGGCATACTGCAGCCACAGCCACAAGCCAGAAGCCGCCAGAGGGCATCGCCCACGATCTCAACGTTGCTGAAGAGCAACTCAGACACGGGTAGCGCCAATAGTGGGCAGCGAATTAAGTTCGCCGTCTGCGATGAGACTCCACTGCTAAGCAAGCAAGTGCCTGGATTGGCAGCTATGGTCAACCCAAATTTGGAGCGGAGTGGGAGCAGCTGCAGCAATCAGAACATTCCAAGCCCAAGCAGCGACAATCCATATGGCTATCTAGTCAAGAACTACAAACAGCTGCTCTGCAAGCCCGCAAACGTCTCGAATAGTCATGGACATGGACATGATCTCTCCTTGGCCGAGGAGTGTCCACGTCCGCCGGTAGCTGCACGTGGAGCCGGCTCCAGCAGCACCGTAACGCAGCCTCTGTTGGCCAAAATCAACTCGTAGCTGTAAGCACTGAGACTCATTGACCCAGGACCCGTTCAAGTCTGAGGGACCCTTCTCTAGTACCTAGTACTCGGAATGATGCATATTAAATGTACTTTTTTTGTGATAATTAGTTTAAATCCAAGTTGAACAATGTAGGAGTTAATCATTTGAAATAAATATATATATTTAAGTATATTCCGACAATTTAAACTCGCAAATTTTCTCAATGCATTCAAATTAATAATATATACAAGTTAAAAAAAAACTCAGAAACGATCTGAAAAATGTTAAAAGAAAATTAAGAGATTTGCAACAGATAACTTATAGATGATTTAAATTTGATGTGAAACTTATGACATTATTTAAGTAGCGAATTTGGTAATGGACTTTTAAAACTCCAATAAATGTAAATATATAATTTAAAGATTTCAAATGTAGTTTCAACTTCTGATAGATTCGTCTCTGGCGCTTTGAATATTCGTCAACAAACTCAATGTGAATCAGTTTTAAGATTACCTATGCTGTTTTCATATAAATGTAATTATGAAGTATTAAAAAGAAAGGAAACAAAAAAAAAACAGTTACGTTGAAAAATAAATATTTATTTATTTAAATAAAATACTTTTGACATCGCTTTGTTTAATTACACACTTAAAAAATAAAAATCGTAAAGAGTAGCATTAAATTCTAAGATCATTCTGTAATATTGTTTTTGTTGTATGGGCTCTATACTTTCTTCCTGTCTTATTTGTACCTACTCGAGTAATTATCATATCAGATAAAATATAAAGTGACGCAATACCAACAATTCCAGTTGTGAAAATGTTGTGAAGGTGAAAGCTGGAACTCTCTTGAATTATCATCATACATAGCTCTACCAAATTTGAATTCAATAAATTTTCGATTAGTTTACTTAACAGTGCCATTTCGAGTAGAACAGTACCATATGGATTCCATCTTAAGTCCTGTTTACTGATCGCGAGCGAAATTGCTTGTATGGCTTACAAACAGAAAGGTCTTCTGATATGCAAAAATTTAATTTGAATTTTTTCGCCTTAACGGCGTTTATTAGAGCATTTTTCGCTTAACGATTAAATCATTTTTCATTCATAATTTACTATTTCCATTTGGAGACGCTTCCCGCTTCTATGGTGGTTTGCCGATAACTTCCGTTAAAATATATCACAGATCGATATTTTAACACCGCCGAATAGTTGTTCACAGAAACCACACAGGTCAATAGTATTTTAAAATTCTGTCAAAATTACGCCGCAAAATATTTCTCTACCCGTTTCTTACGCCGTTTTTGTTAATATGTATATATTTCATTATCGATAACTTTGTTTTAATCTGTAAATTTTGCTCGAGTGAAAAATCGGCTGCTGGTGTTAAAGTCCAGTAAGCAGACCGGAAAACAGTTTGGGCACACGAAAAGTAAGCACTTCAAACGATTATTCATACCAAAGCTCATAATTTTTTATTTTTCTGAGGTCCGTTAACATATATAACAGCTATTTATTTCGCGCCCACAAGAAAAATCGAACAGCTGTTCACCCAATCCACACAGGTTAACAGTGAGTCAACAGTGTGGATTTCAGTGTTTTCTCAGCGTACTGACCGCTGTAAACTATTTCGCGAGCTGTTTTACGACGTATTTTCATATGAAGTTTTTCGTGCGCCCAAATTACTCATCGACCTGAGTACTGCGCTTAATAAACAATTGCTTAAATCGTTATCTTTGTACAATAGTCTAGAGAAAAAAAAAAAACGTAGCAGCGAGTGAAAGTAAAAGGTAAATGAGCGCTCATTTATTGTATTACGTTAAATATATGAATATATTAACCGAAAAACATACGAAAGTAAATTGCATAATAAACAATGCAAATTAGCAATAATGTGGATGAGTTGCAAGTTTTGTTTTTATGTATATGGATATCAGTCTGAACAGTAATTTTGGACAAATTGTTGCCGATAATTTCGGTCCGTTTTTTCTATGGCACAATATTGTGAAATAGCAACTAGACGAAAAATAGCCGCCCATTAAATAAAGTGCTGCGACCAACTAACAAAAAATATATAAAACATCTGCTGTAGACAATTTATAAATTGCACTTAATCTTGTTTCTAGTCCTCTCATCAGTCTGTGCACCCGGCGCTCTTATCGCATTATATTTTATCACTATTTGCGCACGCCTTTTGTGTGCTTGTGAGTGATTGTCACAAACAGTTTAAGGTCTCAAGCGAACTTTATACGCATGCACTTAACAGCATTTAAACATTCGATTTATAGCAGGGCCTGCAATATGTTGTACTGTCCGCCGAACGTGACACTCAATGAGATTTGGACGAAACATGGCATCTCGCACTGTTTCATGGACACCGTGGGACCGGCTGTCTGTGTCGGCTTCCTGCTCCTCTTTGGCAGCATTCAGCTGTTAATGTACCGCAAATATGCCACGCCGACGGATCCAACACAGATCTCCAAGTCGCGACTGTATGCACTGCAAATGTTTCTGCTGATCCTAGTTCCGGTGCTGGCTCTATTGCGTTTCTTTTTGAACGCTCGCATCTATCCCGAAGGGGCCATCTATGGCTATATGGTGAGTGCATTGCCAATGTATGGACTCTGACCTTCGGCTAACTCATTTCATTTTTTATATTGCAGATATTCTACACAAGCGTTGTGTGCTTCTCGTATCCATTTTGCATCTGCCTCATTGTCAAGGAACGGCATTATCAGCTGCCTTCCGTGCCCACACGTGGGCATGGACTTATTCTACTGCTCTTCTGGACCTTGGCATTGATTAATGAAGCGCTCGCCATTGTCAATATGGATCATGAGGACTGGTGGTTCCGCATGAAGAAGTATGTCGACATTCTCACTCATTTCTTTTGCATAACAAATTAATTCCATCTTTTGACAGCAACAAGGATGAAATTGAGATGGGCATGTTTGTTTCACGCGCCCTGTGCTCGCTGCTCATCTTTACACTGGGGCTGAAGGCGCCCGGCATTATGGCGCCTTATAATCCGCATCAGCGTCTGGAAAATGAGTCATCAAACGATTCGACAGGCAGTGTGCCAACGGGCTCTGCTTTCCGCAACGGTTGGCGCAAACTGCGCAAACTATTCCCATATCTGTGGCCTAAAAAGGATGCCATGCTGCAATGTGCTGTTGTTGTTTGCGTAGTGTTGCTTGCCGCCGGTCGCGTTATCAAACTGTTTCTGCCCATTTATCGCAAACTGTTGGGTAGGTCATGTTCTAGCAATTGTCATGAGTGCCCTCAATATACAAATCTATCTCTCTCTCTCGTTCCCTTCAGTCGACAGCCTGACCATTGAGCCCATCGAGTTTCGCTGGGACTTTGTGTTGATGTATGTATTGCTATCGTTTCTACAAGGCGGCGGCACTGGCGGCATGGGCCTGTTCAACAATCTGCGCACTTTCCTCTGGATTCGTGTGCAGCAGTACACGACGCGCGAGATTGAGATTGATCTATTCCGGCATCTGCATCAGCTCTCGTTGCGTTGGCATCTGCAGCGCAAGACGGGCGAGGTGCTACGCATCATGGATCGCGGAACGGACTCAATTAACAATCTGCTCAACTATATTGTATTCTCCATAACGCCCACCATACTGGATCTGCTTGTGGCTGTCGTCTTCTTCATATATGCCTTCAACTGGTGGTTTGGTCTCATTGTGTTCTTAACCATGTTCCTGTATATAGGTAAGTCATCTGTGCACAATGATAGTAACGCTGATTAACTTAAATATTCTTACGCAGCCTCCACAATTGCCATTACGGAATGGCGTACCCAGTACCAGAGACGCATGAATCTGGCGGACAATGAGCAGCGCGCTAGAAGCGTGGACTCGCTGCTGAACTTTGAGACCGTCAAATATTATGGAGCCGAGGGCTATGAGGTGGACACTTACCGGGAGGCAATACTCAAGTACCAAAAGGAGGAATTTCTATCGATGGTGACGCTGAATTTGCTCAACACTGCCCAGAACATTATATTATGTCTGGGATTGTTGACTGGCTCAATGCTCTGCGTCTATTTGGTGGTGCATCATCAGACCTTGACAGTGGGTGACTTTGTGCTCTTCTCCACATATCTCATGGACTTGTATATGCCCCTGAATTGGTTTGGCACCTATTATCGTGCCATACAGAAGAATTTTGTGGACATGGAGAACATGTTTGATCTGCTGCGCGAGGATGAGGAAATTGTGGATGCGCCAGGCTGCGCACCGCTGCTTACGGCTGGCGGCGGTATAGAATTCTCGAATGTTACATTTGGCTACACGCCGGAGAAGTGTGTGCTGCGCAATGTCAACTTCTCTGTACCCGCCGGCAAAACAGTTGCCATTGTTGGACCCTCAGGCGCTGGCAAAAGTACTATCATGCGATTACTCTTCCGCTTCTATGATGTGCAAACGGGTGCGATATCAATAGATGGCCAGAACATCAAGCTGGTGCAGCAGCAAAGTCTGCGAAAGGCAATCGGTAAGCGAAGGAGAATACTAGATAGATATATGTATTTTTCTGAACTGGTTGATCTCCTTAAACTAATCTGCCCATCTCTTTTTCAGGTGTTGTTCCTCAGGATACGGTGCTGTTCAACAATACCATTTACTACAACATTGAATATGCCAAAATTGGTGCAACACCTGACTCGGTTTATGAGGCCGCACGCTCAGCGGACATCCACGACCGAATTTTGGAATTCCCCGACAGCTATGAGACCAAAGTGGGCGAGCGGGGTTTGCGTCTGAGTGGCGGCGAGAAGCAGCGTGTGGCCATAGCGCGAACACTGCTAAAGTCACCGATTATAGTGCTGCTGGACGAGGCCACATCGGCGCTGGACACGCACACAGAGCGTAACATTCAAGCGGCATTGGCACGCGTCTGTGCGAATCGTACGACAATTATTGTCGCCCATCGGCTGTCCACCATAATACACGCCGATGAGATTATTGTCCTGCAGGAGGGCAGCATTGTGGAGCGTGGCAGGCACGAGCAGCTGCTGGAGCGGACCGACGGCATCTATGCGGAAATGTGGATGCAGCAGCTCAAAAATCTAAATGCCGAGCAAAGCTCAACGGAGGACGAAACGGAAGAGCGACCAAAGGTGCCGCCGACTGCTCCGGGCAATGGAACAAACTTTAGATCGGGTCACTCGCACGGTGGTCAACGTTGAGAATTGGCAGTTTTGATATAAGGCATAGATCTTAGACGTAATTTTGATTTCATTGTTGTTACATGTGATTTGTTGTGCATGACGGGCTGCTTTTTTGATTCCTACATTATATTGTAATAATAAACACATAATTTTAATTTTTATAAAATAACGAAAATATGTCGCGCTTTCTCTCCTTCTCTCTGTCTCTATCTCTCTATCTCTTTCTCACTTCCAATTGTTACCGTTTAGATTTAAAGAGCATCCACGACATCTGGCAGCGAAGAGAGCCGCCGCTCTTAGCAATTGCCGGAGATTGTCGCCGCTTATCAGTAAGAACCTCCAGCAAGGCCAGAGCATCGGCTTCAATGCGGAGCCAGCTTTCAGTTCGAGTGCGGAACGCGAGCTAAGCAGACGTAGAATTCGAAAGGCGTTCTGCGATACGTTGGTGATAAAGAACAAATCGGCGGCTTCTTTGAAAACATTTCTAATTACACTTATAGTTGATATATATACTATACATATATTATATAAATATATTCTATATATATATATATATAAATATATATACGTGGGAGATAAGTGTGTCGTGTAAATCGTTATTAAATCGGCATATTCACGAGAATTTTTTGCGAGTTGATCATGCGGCGACTGAAGTGTTCCGTGTTTGTGTGTATGTAGAAAGTAGCAAATAACCTAATTGATAAACCCCAGGGACATATCAAAAATGTATATACTTATTCAGGAGCATGACGTAATGTTTCATTGAATAACAGTTCAAACAAAAAACAATAAAAACAAAAAAACACTAGCAATATGTATATATTTAATAATAATATTGATTAAACCGTTTTGCGCTTTGTGATGACCACATAAATAATCTCATACATACATAAATATTCTATATATATATGTATATACTTGCATATGTACATACATACAAACATACATGCAGACGAGTATATAGACAAAATTCAATTGATAAAGTGTATTGGATGCTGTTGCCCCCGGCACGGGATGTCACAAAGTTTATTGCCACACACAACAATTTCTTGTTGAATGCAAATGCTCAACACCATTTTCAATTTTCAGTTCTATTTTTGGTAATCGATGTCGGTCGTGCATTCAACATAATTGGAATCAATAAGCAAATGCTCTACGAATATGTGGGCAATGTTCTCGTCGGCTCCAAGCCCCAGGACGAAGGACTCCCAGCACCACCAACAACAGGTTGGATTGTTCGCGGCAAACTAACGCTCCAGCGTCAGAGTGAACTTGTCATGGCCGCTGCGGTAAGGTCAACCAAAAAGGTTTTATATAAGTTATATATGTTTTCGATATATCTTCAAATATCTAACAAAACGGCATTAGAACACAAATATATAAAGTGTCTCAGGTATTTTGATTATTGTAGTTAGGTAGAACAAGTTAAGGCGCATTAGTTGACAAAAATAAATATATAAAAATGATTATCAAAAGATAACTATAAAAATTGAATTTGGGGGTGTTACATGCTTCGTTATAAGATATTTTATTTCCTGTATTGAATATACTTATAAACTATCAAACTATATTTTAAATAGAGCTGTCTACTAAGACATTCGATTAGTACACACAAGAATATATATTATATATATATACATATATATATAGACATGATCAGAGATTCGCAAATTTTTATGTTTTTTTTTTCTAAAGTGGAAATATTGGGGTTTTTGTGATTCCAATACTAGGACAGAATTCTAATCATGATTTAATTTTTGCAAAATATTTGCTTTTGTTTACAACGCATGTGAAGCGTCTGAATAAAAATAGTGTATTTGTGATTAAGCATATATATGTTTGTTTCCACTTATATTTAATCAATTGAATAAAACTAGAGAATAATATGGAAAATTGATTGATTTCATGATCAATTTGTATTCAATTCAATCAAGTGCGAATACATCGCAAGACTCGCCGCCGGAGCCCCTTTTTCCTGACCAGCAGTCTCAAGCTCAAGTTTTTGCAGACACTTTGCAAAAGAATTCGCAGATGAATTAAAAACAATTTAACCTTTCGCCAGTCCCCGAGTGCACAATGAACTGAACTCGACTGTGAACTTCTTTCATTGAAAGCGCAACAGATAATATATATATACAAATATATATATTCGATGCTACCAGTATATATATATTTACACACACATAAACTACATACAATGTAGTACATTATATACGCGAAGCAATCAGCTTAGATTGTTTTGACTGTGGAAGTAGTGGTGGTGCTGGTGGTGCTACTGCTGATGGTGCTGTTGTTGATGGGGATCATAAAGCGGCGCTATGCTTATCAATGGACCTAACACTTAGACATCTGTTTGCCATATGTAAAATGGCTCATGATTCGCTTCGCTCCCGCTTCCCGCGCCGACGCTGACTAATATTTGGTATTAAGATAAACGCTGCCCAGACAGCTGAGCAGAGCGGCTAGAGATTACAGTGTCTCCGGGATTTCCCGACAAGCACAGATACACGCAGATGAACACAGACAATTAAAAAAAAAAACCGAAAACTACGAAGTATTTTCTAATCAACACTTGCGATGTCAATCTTGATAGTCTACTAAGATTGAGTTTGATAAGGTTGAATAAATTGATCTTTAAGTTCGATTAATTAATTAAATATTTGCGTAATTCAAAATATAGTTTATATATGTTTAAAGAGAGAAATAAATATTTTATACCTATAAAGAATATACACATAAAAGAAAATATAAACAATTATTGTTTATTTTTTGGTGAGCTCATTTTATAATTTAAATGTGATTCGCTGAAATTCGCTGGTTCCAAGTGAAAAAAAATAAATAAAAGATATATTTAAGTTACATAATAATATATAATATTAGTATAATATACAAGTCTATGAACTATTGAACCAAGAAATTGGAATCATTGCATTGTACTTTAAATGAAGTAAATACGTTTTTATGTAGATGACTTCCTCTGCCGCTGTCCAGTTATCAGTAGGAGGAAGCAAAATTTTTAGGGTTTCTCTTTACTCAAATTCAAACAGGTCCTGCAAATTACATAGTGATTATTTTCTCTCCGAGTACTACATAATGGTTCTTACTTAAAGGCTTCTCATTTCTTTCATCGTAATTTAGCTGGTCATAGACGATGTAACGCTCAACAATTCGGGAGAGAAGTATACGCAGAACAAGGAAATGTATCCGCCGTACAAACCCTTTAAGATAATACTCACGAAAAGTGGCATAATATCGCATGTGGTGTTCAAGGAGGGTGACCCTATTTGGTCGATGAACTTCAAGCGTGCCATTGCCAGCACCCTGCAATTTCAAATCAAGTCCAGCGGCGCCTTTGTCGTGAATGAGGTGAGTGATCCACAATATCCGCAAGTGAATGTGCCATAATTGCATCATTTACATATTGTTTTAGACGGGCATCCATGGCGAATGCCAGACGGAGTACTTTGTGTCCAACAAGACCAACTATATATCCATACGGAAGACGCCCGAACTGAAGACCTGTACACCGTACTCGGAGGCGGTGCACGTGACCCGCAGCAATGTGCACCCGAACACGTGTGAGTTTGATCACCAGAAGAGCGTCATCATTGGCAATGAGGCCATCTACGGCATATTGCCGCACAATGAGACTGGCTACTTTCTGAGCATGGCGCATGCCAAGGGCACCACACTGATTCACACCTTCGAGTCCACGGGTGAGGCGCAGTACATCAACTCGGAGTAAGTTGAGCTACTTTGTGTATTGGCCAAGAGAATCTTTCAAGTATCGCAAATCATTTCACAGACTGCTGCTCAATTTTCAAAAAGAAACACGAATTGCTAATCCCATTGATATTGAAACCTCGATGTCGCCAGAGGTGTCAAGTTTGCACTTGCAACCGTTGGAAATGAATGATCCCACAGGCGGACGCAATCCACAGCCGCAGGAGACACTGATCTCTGCTGCAGCTAGACTGCTGGACAGCTTGGCGGAGGCACTGGAGAGCACAGACTTTAAATTCAATGAGCCCTACGACTCGAGGCTGTCCGATGCGATAAGGCTGCTGAGTGAAATGGATTTTGAGTCGTTGAAGAAACTCTACACAGAAGTGGACATCGGCACATCGTACAGACAGGAGACGATACGGAAAATCTTCCATGAGATCATTCCACGCATTGGCACCAAAGCCTCAGTATTCTTAACTCGCTACCTGGTCGTGGAGAAGTCCATCAAATCACAAATTGCTGTCCAGCTGCTCATCCCAATGCCCTTTCACATATTCGAGCTGTCCGTGGAGCTGGTGAAGGAGTGCGAGGATTTCCTCAGCATCGGACCCGATCGTCCCGATGTGCGGCAGGCAGCGATCCTGAGCTTTGCCACCCTCGTCTACAACGTCTATGTGGCAAATGGCATGGACAAGGATCAGTTTGAGGAATATGTGCAAAAGTATTTCAATATGTATTTGAGTAAGTGCTGAGAAATCTAAAGAAATGGAATTCTTCTTCTATTCCAAGAAGATTCAAGCTTTAAACCATATTTTGATGTCTTTTGCAGACGATCGTGACTACGAGCAGAAGATGTTGTTCCTGCAGGGACTCAGCAATTTGCAGATGGGCAATGTGGCCAATTATCTGGAGCCCATTGTGCAGGAGGGCGACAATGAGGATCTCAGATTTATGGCTGCCTGGACAACACTGGCATTGGCCCACAAGCGTCCCGAGCGCATCTACGAGATCTACTGGCCCATCTTCGAGTCCCGCAATGCCAGCCTGGAGCTACGTGTTGCCGCCGTCACCTTGCTTCTAATCTCGAATCCGACTGCGGCGCGTCTGATCAGCATTCATCGGATTATCCACAGCGAGACAGATCCTCACTTGATCAACTATTATCGCACAACGGTCACCAGCATATCGGAGACAACATATCCATGCTACCAGCACCTGTAAGTGATCAATGATAATTATTGGATTATAATTCCCATTTGCTGATTATGTAAATATTCATTCATTGTTTAGTCGTCGCCTGCTCTCGTATATGCATCGCCATCTGCCTCAGAAGCCAGAGCCGCGCTATTGGGTCACCGGCAATTACATATTCGATTATCGCGACTCCAAGTTCGGCATTGGTGCCATGCTGCAGACCTTTCTTGTGGGCGATCCCAAGTCCGATATGCCCGTGGTGGCATTCTTCAAATTTGACTCCGAGGCCCTCGGCAAATTTACGGGTCAGCTCGCGGTGCGTTAGCCAAACAACTTATCCTGGTCATTTTGATTTTTATTTACTTATTGGATTATTGCCCCATTGCAGCTGTACATCAAGGCTCGCGGTCTGCCGGATGCCATTTGGCAGACGCTGCAGTTTAAGGCCCATGGCTTCGAGCGCTTCACATTGAAGAGCATTAGGACCCTGCTGTCCATGCTCCAGGCACCCATTCTCAACTCAAAGAACCTGCACTTTGAGTTCATACTGCAAATGGAGGGCAAAACGGTGCTCTCCTACTATCTAAATGAGCGCATGTTCCAGCAGCTTACCTATGATAATAGTGAGTTTGAGTTGGACATAAAAACTAGAAAACTAGAAAAAATATATTTCCATTATTTCTAATCACTAATTGCAAATTCCTTCTAATATATCATATATATATATCTATATATATCTAATCATATTTCGTTCTATTGCTCTGAATCGCTTTAATAGTTTTGGGTCGTATACAATTGCTGATCCGCACTGATAGCCACATTAATATGCAGACAGTGCGCTGGCCGTTCATGAACAAATACTCGGTGCCCACGGTGCTGGGCACCTCCTCCGATGTGCTGCTGCAGACAACGGTGCTGACCTCGCTGCGTGGCAACATAACGGAGCATCGAACGCCGCCGAGCACGAAGCACACACTGGAGATCGATGCACGCTACTCGTCGTATGCCTCGGTGCGCAGTCGCAGCTATAATCCGTTCCTCAATCTGGACCATGAGATCAATCGGGAGCAGGGCTTCCTCATCTACATTCCGTTCAGCAGTGAGATGACCATAAATGAGAGCGGCTGGTCTCCTCGCTTCACCTTCACTCGTCCCCAGAATCTGACAAGTGGTTTGTCGTTCAAGTCACGAGCTGTGACCACAACTCGTGGCCAGATGACTAAGACACAAGCGGCTCCCTATGAAGAGATAATGTATCCAGATCGTGGCAACGAAGTGGTATATATATATATATATATATATTGTTGAATTCAAGTGCTCCATTCGAAATGCTGTAAATATTTCCCTTTTCCATGCAGTTCCAGCCGTTTAGCTATGCCATTCCAGACTTGGGCGTCAAACTGAAGCTCAACATAAATCTGAATGAGATAATCAAATTTCGGGGCATGCTGCTCAAGTCCGAGTTCATAGAGAAGTAAACAACGGCCACAAAACAATACTCTGTAATTCTCACATTACAATCTTTTGTAGTGGCTTCTCTCGCAACATGGTCGTCAGTCTGATGATGTACATCTTTGGCTTTACTCAACTGAGCTCCATACACTTGGGACATGATCGAAACTTTACCTTGCTGATCTACAATGAGAATGCTACAAGGGTAAGCCTAATATATATATATATATATTATTATATATTATATATTATATAGATCTTGAAATGCAAGAAAATGAAAGAAAACTTTGAGCAGATTTAGGCCCATTAGCGGAAAATACTTTTGATTTGTTTTATTTCATTTGAAGAAGACGCAGAAATTTTTCGTACATTGCCTAGAGAATAGCCCTATTAAGAGCATGTTCAATTGTTTTTAGATTGATGGCAACATATTCATTGAGCACGTACTTAAGACATCGGAATTGAAGGGCAAGAAGATCGGTTTCACAATGGAGCATGCGGATGAGACACAGAATTTGGAATCGATGCACAAATGGAGTGTCCTATTGGATGTGCAGACGTCAACCAAGTCCAACTGGTTCAAGGTTACTGGCAAGGTGCAGCGCAACTCCAAAGATGACCAGGATGATTGGAAGGTAAGCCCTTTTTTTACAGATACAGAATAATTTAGGAAAATTTTACTAAGCCCAGATTTTATTTAATTTTTATTAACATTAATCCATTTTGGGGGTGGACATGACATGGAAATTCACTTGTGTACATCATGCACATAAATTTATGCCCCGGATTTGGTGTATATATATTTTTGGATATTATGTTTGTGCGAATTGTCCTTAGCCCTCCTGTCCAGCTATCTCCAGCTCCTCTTCGGCATTGATAAGCGCCACAATGCCAGCCTGCAGCGATTTGACCAGCTCGAATTCGGTGAAGCCTAAACGGCGCTTGTTCGATATATCCATGATGCCATCCTCGATGGCGGTGTGCTCGCCACCAGTGCCTCGTATCTGCAGGGACAGCTCATCGGCCATTGTCCTCAGTCGGTCCTCGGTCTTGCTGAGCAGAGGCAGGCGGATGTGGACCGAGGCGCGCAGTGTGGTGCCCAGATTGGTGGGACAGGCGCTCAGATTGCCATACCTGGCATGACGTGCAAACGTTAGATTCTTCTCGAGCTCCAGAATGCCGTTGACGAGACGCTGATAGACATCGCCCAAATCGCCGCACTGTGCCATCGATATGATGCGCAAGTGATCCTCCTCGTTGACCCAAATCAAAAATGTCTCCGCGGGATTGTGGTAGACACCGCGTCCGGTGGGCCAAAAGCGATAGCAACCAGCTGTCTGCAGATATGGATCCCCACGCTGGAACAGTATGTGTCGCTTGACCATCTCCTGTTGGGTTTCGGTATCGATATCGGCCAGAGGTAGATAGCTGCCAATGAGCTCCCCATCCATTGTTTCCGTTGCGCCACGCACCTTCTCTTCCACCTCGATGAGCTGCTTCTCCGTCAGCTTGGGGAAGAACGGCAATCCTTCGATGTTGCGTGCAATCCGTATACGTGCAGATAATATATATTTGCGCTCCGCATCCAGATTCTCGATCTCATCGACATTGCCCCAATCGATGTCCTTTTGGAGCACATCGCTATCGTTATCCTCCTGGCCGTGGTATTCTCTGATGATCGGATCGAATAGCTTGCCAAACACATCGTATGACTCGGGATCTGCCGCATAGATGCCCACATGAGAGTCATGATGCTCGAAACCGGACACGGCACAATCAAACAGATAGGCATCCACTGGCGATGTAGTTTTCACCAGCATATACTCCTCGAGCAGTTCCGGTGTTAGATATTTACGCAGCAGAGAGCTGATATGCTCCTCGTCATCCATGAGCGACTTGTAGCCAGCCAAGGTGAGCTCCTGGTACTCCTCCGGTGACTTCTTGCTGTAAAACGACAAGTCGCTAATTACTATTCCCCGTTCCCGTCCTCAATACTTACATTTGTCCACGCAAGCGCTCTAATTCCTGTTCCAAGCGAACTATTGATGTCTTTGCCTCCTCCAGGTCATTCCTCATCAGATCGTATTGAGCATCATCCGGGCAGCTTTCGCACATGAATTTGCGCACAAACCGAATGGCATCTTCGGGCTTGTTCTGCTCCTCGTAGAGCTTGATGAGCGCCTTGCTGAGTGCATCAATGACACCCGCACGCTCCAGGTACTTGCGATATTGCACACGCTTTGATTCAATCTGGCAGCAGCACAGTCAAATCAATTAC
Organism: Drosophila cognata; assembly: GCA_035041535.1. NCBI lineage: Eukaryota > Metazoa > Arthropoda > Insecta > Diptera > Drosophilidae > Drosophila > Drosophila cognata. Next base: position 334,124 of record JAWNLC010000694.1, on the reverse strand, counting down.
AACTTAAAGATATTCTCCTCCTCCTCCCCCCAAGGCTTACCGATGTCATTTTCAATTTGCTGAGCCGAATTCAAATAAACAAAAATTTATAAACGCACAAGTAAACAAATGCTTAAAATCAAAATGCCAACAATCTGACAAACGGCTGCCACGCACACAAAAAGGAGCCTTCCGATTTTTTTTGTTTATTTTTTTATTCACAAATAAAAAAAACAAACAAAATTGAATTTTGTGCTGAATTTACGAATTGAGAAATGCGTCTGAAGCGTATTGTGGCTGACTGCTCTCTAAATGAAACGCCTGCTTGCTACATATTGATCAAACTGACTACGTTTAACGCCAAGCATGCTTGCCCCCCCGCTCCCCCCCGGCCAGCCCCGAAAAGTGAATGTGGAACAGCAATTGTGGCAGGCAGAGCTGAGCTCGTATTCCCCTGCCGCATTGTATTGTTGTATAATAAAGTGGCACGCAGACAGACAACACTGACAGACAGACAGCCTGAAGTACATGCAGCGTGTGGCAGAGCCGTCGACAGACAGGCAGCCAGGCAGCCAGGATATGTGCAGGCTAATCGTTGCCGCAGTTGTTGTGGTTGTCGCATGCCCCACTGTTTTGTCATGGTAATCGGAGCCGCCACCCTCGCCTCGCATAACTAAAAGCAACCAAAACAAGTGCCTCCAACAACGTTACTTAACACAAACACACACAAACACACACACACACACACACACAACAATACAATACATATAGCAATATAAATAGTTGCAACAAGGTTAAAAATAGCTTTTCCTTATTGCTAACCAACGTTTTGCAGTTTTGCTCTTAAACAAAAAACAGGAAATACTTTAAACTTGTGAATAAAAAAACAGAACTAAATATCAAGCCGTAGTCAGAATTGTACAATTTGTAAGCAAAATAGAAATAAGCATTTAATTTAATATTTTATTAATTTATTTTTATTCTTTCTATTAAACCATTTCCTTTGGTTTTATTATTTGCAACTCCTGAGCCTAAATTTTGTTTTTTTTTGTATTCACATCATAGCAAATATAATTGAATTGAATCCAGTCTAGATTGGAGTTTTCCAATGTTTAGCCAACTTTCTCAAAGTCTATAGATAAGTCCTACACCATGCATAAAATATTGCAACCCAAATTTTATGATGCTCAGGTTTTGATTCCTGAAATAGGTTTACTCACAAAATAAATTATTTCTGATATTAAAAGAAAAGTATTAATATATAATATCTGAAAGAAGTTGCTGCTTCTGAAAAATGTTGCAATAAAACAAGCATTAAAAATCCATAATCATAACATTGATCAAATCAAGTCTCATAAAAAATCGCCTTAAGAAACTAAACCACTTGAATTCTAATATATTAGCTCTATTAATTAGTTATTGAGTTTAAAAACTGTTTACTACTTGACAAGTCGGTGATGCTACTATAAATGTGACCAGCAGTGTATTTGTATACTGGTGTATATACAGGGTGCAGGTGTTGCCTAAGGAGAGCACTTGGCGTTCGTCACCGGCAGGCACTTGAAAGCGACTTTGCCAACTTTTGAGCTCACTTTCTGTTGTGCTGTCTATTGCAGGCCTGCCCCAAGTTAACATACGAACCGCTTGTCTTCACCAAGCGCCCACACACACTCAATGGCTATGTGGTCTTTGGCCTGGCTGGCGAAGATGGGGAATGCCCGGACGACGGCTCCAAGGTGCACTTTGCGGCACGCGCAGGCGTAAGTACCACATAAGTTGCAACAATTTGTATATAGGTTAGAGCTATATATGTATATAAACTACAGCCGTCGGAACATGCAAGGGCCTTCCTTCGCTCGGATCAGACATCGCTCACGGACACCGACTTCTGTCCCAAGGAGGTGCTCAAGTTTTCGCCCATACCCACATCGAAGTATTGCAAGCGCAGCAACTTTGAGAATTTCACATCTATAACGCAATATGACATGGATTTGAAGTTTAACAATGTAAGTTGATAAACTAATTAATTATTTAAACAAAATGCTAAGTGGTTTTATGGGTTCTGTAATATTTTATATTTTGATAGATTTGATATTTTACTTGAACAAGTGTGGCATGAATGAATTAAATTCATAACCGATTGTTCTCATGGAATTTTAGCAGTAGTCGAATGCTGATCCTAAATATAAACTAGCCTTCAAACAAACCATTCCGAATCCATATACTTAATTAAAGTCCTATATTTGAATTGCAAAAATTAAGGTGCTGAATTTTGGACAATGAAACGAACCTCTCCGAATTCCTATAAAAAAAATCTATTAAAAAAATTATTATTATACAATGTCTTAAAGAGTTTTGTATGTTTCTAAAAGGGTTTTCTAATTCCTTAAAACTACAAGATTAAATATGAATTAATTGTCAGTAACCAGTAAATTTGATTTATTTTTTAATTTAATTTAAGCTTGCTTATATTCTAATTGATGTTGGCTTTAATTAAGAAATTTATAAATTTCTATTGTTAACTTGTGTGCAATTAATTTAATAATCTAATTAGAGGATGATTGAGTGGCAGATCTTCTTCCCTTCTTGCACATCCTAAAATAATTGAATAATTATGCACTCTTCATTTTAGATGCCGGCCTGGTTTGATCTGTGGTCCACGCGTCTCGATCACTTGGTCTCTGCTCTGGCCACCGATAAGGTGAATAGCCTGCACATGAATGAGCAGATTAATATTTCGATACACACGCCGCATGACCAATTCTGGCGGACTGTGGAGGTGAATGGAGTCGTTTGGCGTTTCTATCACATACCCTTCCTGTATAAGCTGGATTCCAAGTTTGATGCATCGCACGAATTGAGCTACGATTCGGGCTTTAGGCGTTCCTGTTCGGTGATCAATGGCATGATAAATTCGTTCGATGATTATCTAATTAATCTGGGCGAGATTGCCGCCCAGCCGGATTGTCTGACGCTGCTGGTGGCCGATTGTTCGCCACTGCCCCAAATGGCTGTGTTCCTAACACCCTCGCCGAATGCCCAGAGCCTGGGCAGCAATTACGGACTACGCGTTCACATTGGCCAAAACTATTTCAATTTACGATCGCGTGCCGGCAACAGCAGCCAGCTGGATGAGGAGCCCGTCTTCATCTATGTGAATCAAGCGCAGACGCCGCATGATGTGCGCCTCAAGCCATATCAATGGCCCATAGACGAGAGTGACTATGCCTTCCGGTAAGTATTGAAGCGCTGAAAGCAATTCACTGATTCATTAATAATCATTCCGGCTGCAGCGTGGAACTCAACGAGCAAAATCTGCTGATCATCGAGTGCACCAAATTGGGCGCCACCATTCAGTTTGACATGTACAACATCTTCAATTTCGAGATCTATGGCGTTTACAAGCATAAGATGTGCGGCTTGTGCAGCAAGCCCCTCAATCGCATGCACAACTACACGCTCTGCGAGCAGGATGCGAGCGTGACTCCGACGCCGACGCCAACGCCAACGCCAACGCCTGCTGCGGATGTATCTGAAGTAGTTGTATCGTAAGGATGATGTTTATAAAAGTATGCAAGTGACGAAAACACTAAAATGTAGCTCAAATAAATGTACAGCTCAGCGCTCTGAACAAAACTAATTTAATCATACTCTTAAAAGCCAAAAATAACTAAAAAGCGATTGGTTTAAAATTTGAAATAAATTTCATTCACACTGCCACTTCAAAAATTATGCATTAGGCTACTTATTAAAACAATTTGCAAAACGACTTATCATTATGTTCATTTATTTAAATCGATGTGTTGAAAAATCATAAACTTCAGTAGAAATGAAAAGAAAACGGTTAAATTTAAAATTTGAAACGCTTCTGCGATATTTAAACAAAAAATGCCAAATTGTGGCGGATAATTCAAGTTAATTCAAACTATAACTATGAACGTATATAGATAATACACTAATTATTTAATGTCAGTCTGTGTGACAAAGGCACAGACTCGGCGTCAATTGATCTACACGAGAACTGGCTGAAATACTGTTTGAGTTATTACTGATGTTTCCAGCCCACTTGCTTCTCCCGATCGCGATGCAGTTGGGTTAGCAAATGCAAACGTAACTGGGCTACAGTCTCCAGCGTTTCGTTGCACAGCCTGCAGTTGAGGGGCTGCATAACACCATCGCTGCAAACGAATCGCGAATTTAGAAATTGTAAAATCACATCGAGATAATGGAACACTTACAATTTGCGCCAGTCGTACAGCTCACGGCAATTCTCCTGTAAGGCCAGCAAATTGTCCATGCTCTCGCTCTCCAGATCATAGGAGTTATGCATGGGAAATATGACACGTTTGCCATACGGATCGGCTGGCGGCTCCAAGTCAGACATGTCCTCCCAAACGAATTCTGATTTCGAAACGTTTTGTTCAATGAAGCTGCGATCCTTGCTAAGCAGTCTAAGAAAATAGAGTTCATTAAAATACAATTTAAAGTTGGACTTTCTACTGTGTACATACCGAGTGAGCAAAGTACGCAATTCATTAAATATAACAAGGCGATCCTCTAAGCCAACCACAGGCAATTCGTTAGCATTGAAATTGAAGAACATACTATCGATATTATAGCGCATTTGATTTATCTGAAATGTAAGAGAAAGATAATATAAGAGATAAACTTAATACAACGTGTCATTCTGTATTACAATACGAATATCATCCTTGTTTATGGTGACATCCAAATTGATGACCATATCGTGCTCTTCAAAATACGGTTGCATGGTGTCCGGATTGAAGCCGAGGCCGGCCAACAGGCACACATATTTCGTACGCTCCGGATTACATTTGATCTGCATGGTGGGGCAAAAGAGCATGGCCATAAGCGCACCAAATCCATGTATATTTGGCATCAATGTTGTGCCGCGAGCTAATAATCTGTCATTATATTGCCCCTCGGCCACCGAGGCGGCGACAATCATTTGATTGTGACGATACTGCGGATCTGCATCCAAAAGAACAGCGTTCACCGACTCCTTCTCAATGGTCACCGACTTGTACCTGCCAATACGCAGCATTGAGTAGATGCCTTGCTCGAGCGGACTAAATGGTCCCCTCAGCCGTATTATCGTAGTGCATTGATCCCCCGGCGGTGGCTCCAAATCGGCGTCCTGTGGCATCTGGCCAAAGCGCAGATACTCCTCGTTGATATGCTGTTGCTCAGCGGCTGGCACACAATGGCTCACCTCCTGCTTTCGTATGCGGCAGTCGTGATCCTTGCGTGACAAGTAATCCTCGTCGGCACGTCGCGCCAACTGGTGCTCCACCAGTTTGTCGTTGAGCACTCCGTCGCGCATATTAATGAGGACAGCGGCCACATTGTTCACCAGCGAGTACACCTCCATTTCGAGAGGACCGCAAATGGCCAGCTGGCTCAACATTTCGTTGGCCCTTTGGGGCCAGCGGTTGTTGCAGCTGATCACCGGCGATGGCTGCACCAGTGCCAATCGGCACTCGAACATGCGCGGCGGCAACTGCCCAAATTCGCGTCTCAGTTCGGGCCGCATCAGACGCAACTGATCCATGGCCAGCAATGCCCTATTGCCGTAATCAATGAAACGCACTAAAAACTGGGGCAACGAATTCGATTGCGGCTCCACCTTCAGCACCACAGCACGCTGAAACATGTGTCCACGTTTCGCCAGCAACATCTGACCCTTTGTTATGGAGCTCGCATTCCGCAGGTGGCAGCCAAGCTGTTGCGGTGCATTGAATATCTCCGTCATGCTGGCAATGCTCTCGGCCAGCGATCGTGGCTGGAAGTAGAACTTGCCGCAGTTGACAGTCTGTGGAACGGAAAATTAGCATGATTAATTGTTAACCGTAAAACTGTTAATATTACATACAAATTTAAAAGAAAAAACTACTGTAACAATTAACCATAAAAATGTCCAAACCCAAACATTATATTAGATTATGTACGTCAAAGACATCGTTATCTCGCTTGATTTCTATGCAAGCATTCTGATGTGTATAAAGATTGAATGATTAATTGTTGACTGCTCCAAATCGTAAAGAAAAACTCCTATAATAATTAACCTCAAAATTATCAAAATTGTGGTTAAACACAATACTCTGTTCCCAATAGAAATCAGTTGTTAACTGATTATTTTGTTAATTTTCTGATTTGGGAGAACCAAAACCAAATTTCGAGCTGTGATTAGCAATTATAAAACAATTTAGTTTTGGTAAATCTACGTTTGATAAACTAAGCTCACACAAGGGATGATGCCTGTGATCTTCTTGTCAAAGACCGATGGCAACGAGAGCAACTCCACATTCCATTGCTTGGAAGGCGGCACCCATTTGCACTCCTGGACCACACCGATATTATGCTGTTGGACATACGTCAGTGCGGCGCTTTGACTGAAATATAAATCCGATAATATTAGTTAGTTTTTCTTAATGTGCGTAGATTATGTTGTAGAAACTTACTCCATGACGCGCAGTGAACGATTTGGATTATTGAGACGCATCAGAATGGCTTTGTAGACGTTGGTGGTGACGCGACCCGGAACCTGTACCATATCCGTGGTGTTCATGTCATCATCGTCGTCGGTCTTGAACGTAACAAATATCTTCTCGGTGCCATGCTGAAAGGTTACGTCGATTTTCTCTGGTGGAATTCTCGCCTCGAGAAAAAGTTCCTTGACACGCCGCGTATACAATTCGCCCATGTAACGCGGCACAAACTGCGTGAAGTAGACGGTGCGGCATGGATCGTTGCCACAAATGGACTGATACACGCCACGATCATAATCCGGCATCGTTTTGTCGTTGCGCGCAAAATAATTGGGATAGAAGGCGCCAGCAATGATCACTTTCAAAATGATCGATTTTTCGCGATCAGTCCACATTTGGCTGGACCCAACGGGCAGCGCCACCAGATTAAGGGACTCGCAGCGCTTTTTCAACTCCTGGACCAGCAAATACATCTCCTTCAGCGAACGCAGGTTGACATTGAAGCGACGTGCCCACTGCACGTCCGACTCCCTCGTCAGACGATTCTGGCACATGTTCACATAGAGCTGCAAATTCAATAGTTAATGTCTCGTTTTGTCTATCAACTGCCGCTGCTGCTTACTTTATACACACGCCAAATGGCAACCAAATCGGAGCCGGAACCATCGGCAAAGATGTATTGTATCCAAAAGCTATCGCTTGTGCCCCGACGGTTCCCCGAGAGATACAAAGAGCGCACATTTAAGCCAGCAGCTAAAAATTCAACATTTCTATAAATATCACAACATATTTTGAAGCTAGTAACTCACCAATAATAATCGCCTCGTCCAAGCAATTGAAAATGTATCCCAGTATGACAAGGCGACTGACGCGCACGTCCAGCGGGAATCGTGACATGATTGTGCCCCAAAAGGTAAGATCGCCGTCAAACTTCGTGTAGGCGCCTTCGACCGTTGTGTAAAGGGCTCCCACCTCCTTCAGCAGCAACACCGAGTTATGGATATCCGAGAGATTTGGCGGCGACATGGCAAGTGCTAAAATCTCACTTGGTCCACCCATGTCGAGCTCCTTGGCCTTCAGCACCGAGCTCTGCAGTGGCGAACGCAACATTTCGGGTATGCCAAACTCTCGCATCTCCTCCACATAGAAAGCCTTGGTAACCATGCGATAAACCCGACCGCTGCGTATGCGACCAACACGCCCAGCACGTTGACGGCAATTCACCTTGGATGCCCATTCCAGGCGTAGGCAGCTGAAATTGGTGGCCGTATCAACGTGCATCACCTTTGCGAGACAAAAGTCAATCACATAGGAGACATCTGTCACAGTTATGGAGCTCTCCGCAATGTTGGTGGTCAGTATGACCTTGCGATGGCCAGGTAGCGGCGGCTGAAAGACATCCTCCTGCGCATCGGGCGACATCAGCGAATGGCAGCGCACAATCGTAATTTTCATGCTGGGACTGGTTGAAAAAATCGATTGATCTGTTTATGTCTTTTAGGAAAGATCTGAGAATCACTTACGTCTCCCCCGTGACGCTGATGATGTGCTCGGCCATCGTATCGATCTCATAGACGCCCGGCAGAAAGATGAGCACTGAGCCCATGCGCATTGCTTCCTCGTAGGACTGTTCGGATTGACCCACTGCCTGGCGTTCCATATTATCGAGGACCAGTAGGATTTTGACGGCATCGCTGTAGTCCGCACCGGTTATGGCCGGTTCCCGCTGCTGCTCACTCCTACAGTTGATGTTCTTCAGTTGATCGCGATAGTACTTGACTAGCGGAAACTTGCGTTCAAGGCTGGCGGTCACAACCGGTGGGATCGATTTGTTGCTGGCAAAATACTTGCAAAACTCGCGTGTATCGATTGTCGCCGACATCAGAATGACTTTGACATGTCGCGAATTGAGTGCCAGCAGTCGTCGCACGACAATCAGCAGGAAATCCATATCCTGATCCCGATCGTGCACCTCATCCAGCACAATGTGCGTATAGTTGGTCAACGTCTTCAGCCGAATCAGATTTCTCAGCAGAACTCCGGTGGTACAGTACAAGAGACGCGTGTCAGACAGATCAGACTGCTTGTGCAGGCCCACCAGGTAGCTGCACACGGTGCCTGGTTGCCATCGTCGCTCCTCGCAAACGCGATTCGCAATCGAAATGGCAGCAATGCGACGTGGCTGTGTCACAACAATATTACAAAATTCGCGCCTTTTAAAAGCCTCGTCCAGAATGTACTGCGGCACCTAGCGAATAAAAAGTGAACATTTCAATACAGGTGGCAACGCTGCGTAACGCAAAGACGAAGGCAATATAGCAACAATTGATTTTAACTTCATATAAAAAATTAAAAGTTCGTTTCAATGCTGACAATTTAAATAAAATAACTTGCATTCGCAACAGGACTTAACTTAAATGGAAATAGCGGCCGCAAGTATCGATACTGAATGGTGCCATCCAAACGTTGCCGATTTATCGATATGCACTTAATCGCAGGCGGCATGGAGATAAGCAAAGAAAAACAGAGAAAACACATAGCATGGAGAGCATCGTTTTCGGCGACTGTTGGCAGCTGTTGCAGCGATTTGACAACGCTGTTGACGCCTCCGCTTGCCAGGATGCCAAATTTGAGCTGTTCTGCGAAACGTGGCATGCGTTGCAAATGCAGCACATCTACTCGGCGCAAACGAACTACATCGAAGTAATCGATACGACAATGGCGGCACTGCATTTGGCCAAGCGAATTGCATGCGGCCGTCGCACGAACGGCGATGCCTTTGAAGCGACCCGCGCCCAGCGCTTTGGTGCCATATATCTATTATATGCGATTTACAACAAACAGCCGACGATGCGCTTTATCAAAATCGAAGTTTCCCAAAGGACATGGCAATGCCTGACCGGCTATGTACAGCAGCTGCGTCGAGTGGAACCGGAACGAAAGGATACGCAGCAGGTGAGCTACGTATTCTGGCGACTGGTTCAGGATCAGGCGTTTCGCTATACAGCATTGGACTACTGTCAGGCATTGGATGCCCTGGCCGCTTACGACAGCTTGGATAGCTATAAAGAATCGCAGAAAAGCATCAATAAAACGATGCTTTTAAAGCACCAACTGAAACTGAGCGACGTCAGCATCACGGAGGAGCTGCGCAGCCTTGCGGAATTGGCGCGTGAAGCGCAGTCCGCTTGCCAGCTGGAGGCGGAATACAACAAGCAAATGGAACCACATCGTGCCTCGTTCCCGGCCACAAACATCTTCAGCCAGCTGCGCGACCTGTTTGTCGAGCTAAGCGATCAGCTCGAGGACAAAGAGCAGCCGACAATCTCCTCCGGTGGCAGCTGTCATCAACTGAATGTGCGAAAGAGCATTCGCAAGAAAGCCATGAGGAATGACGCCAAGAAAACGAAAGAAAACGAAACACTGGATACGGAGCAAGAGGAGGACACGGAAATGAAAGAGGGAAAGTCATCGACTGATCAACATGATCGACGCATGTCCGCGGCGACAGTCTTCAAGCGAAAATTGCCAGAGGACGTTATTAGAGACCTGCTATTTTAAGATTAGTTTTTAAACGCTAAATAAAAATTAGATTTTAAAACATAAACATAATAAAACCAGCTGATAAAATTTTCTGCATACAGATGAAATGTTAATAGTAAAACTCACCTGTGTCGTTTTCCCGCAGCCCGTTTCCCCTTTTATTATGACAACCGGATTCTCTTTGATGGCCTTCATAATCTGTTCGCGCTGCGCATAAATTGGCAGGGATTGATTGCGATTTAAATCGAAACGATATTTTTCATAGAAAGCTTCATCTGAGCGTAAAGTGGGTGCTTCATCCAATTCCATTTCATCATCGCTCTCCAATCCATCGAGCGATTTGTTCCTTTTGAAATTGCTTGGCCCATCGCCGAGCTGTTTATGAAAAATATAATCAAAGCACATCTCCGATTACAAATACACTCGCTGTCTGACTCACGCACACACCAGTGCAAATGTGCCGTTACAGCAGAATTAGTATGTGTAGCTTACTTCGTCCATGAGTTGACGCTCTTTTTCCACAATTTCCTTAACATATTCTTTGCCGATTATCTCTCGTTTGATCGGCTTCGAGTCGCTAGATGCTGTTGTGTATGCATTGGGGTCACTACTTATACAGCCTTTTGGCATAGGCCCGCGCTTGAAATCCTTTGAAAGATCGAAAAAGTCCATAAAATCGTCCATGCTGAGCGAAATGATCCGAAACACTAAGAATGAAATTTTGGCCTACTACTACAAATATTCAGCGCGCGACTAGATGAACGGTAAATGAGTTTGCTTAATGCTGGCAATGCCTTTGTTCAATTGCGCATCTCTCAACACTCAGGGCTTTAATCATAAATAATCATAAATATCGCAATTTGAGGAATTTCAATAATATTTTAACAACTAATTATGAATTTACATTTGTAATTTTTTTTTATTATTACTATTTACTATTACTATGTAATATATTAACTATTTGCTAAATTTAAAAACATCGATAGGTGAACGATACGCAATCAGTAACGATATTTCACTGATAAATTCCAGTATCGAAACTGCCTCACACTGCTGCTGACGTTTGACTGTAAGAAAGCAAATATAAAACAAAAAATTGTTATTGTAAGGGACAAACAATATTCAACACTTGGATAAAAATTATATAAACAAAGGAGCTGCCCAACAAGGAGCAAAATGACACGTAAGTGAACAGAACTCGAACTGAGCGATTAACGATTTATTTGTTGTTCGTTTGTTCATTGTACACTTAGTAAGAGATGAGAAATGAATCAGAAAGCCAAAAAAAAAAATGAAGCCAAAGGAAAAACACTTAAATTGATTTAAAGCACATTAAAAATTATATTTTGCGATGGCCTTATAAATAGATTGTCGAGCAACGTATTTATATACCTGCAACTGCAACTACAATTGAGTTTACTCAAGACGGCGTGTTTACTTCTAACCTACATTTCACATGATGATTTAGGCCAGTCTAGGGGCATATGCAAATAGACTGGCGCAAGTTCAAATGCAGATGCATCGCACGAATTGAGCTACGATTCGGGCTTTAGGCGTTCCTGTTCGGTGATCAATGGCATGATAAATTCGTTCGATGATTATCTAATTAATCTGGGCGAGATTGCCGCCCAGCCGGATTGTCTGACGCTGCTGGTGGCCGATTGTTCGCCACTGCCCCAAATGGCTGTGTTCCTAACACCCTCGCCGAATGCCCAGAGCCTGGGCAGCAATTACGGACTACGCGTTCACATTGGCCAAAACTATTTCAATTTACGATCGCGTGCCGGCAACAGCAGCCAGCTGGATGAGGAGCCCGTCTTCATCTATGTGAATCAAGCGCAGACGCCGCATGATGTGCGCCTCAAGCCATATCAATGGCCCATAGACGAGAGTGACTATGCCTTCCGGTAAGTATTGAAGCGCTGAAAGCAATTCACTGATTCATTAATAACCATTCCGGCTGCAGCGTGGAACTCAACGAGCAAAATCTGCTGATCATCGAGGGCACCAAATTGGGCGCCACCATTCAGTTTGACATGTACAACATCTTCAATTTCGAGATCTATGGCGTTTACAAGCATAAGATGTGCGGCTTGTGCAGCAAGCCCCTCAATCGCATGCACAACTACACGCTCTGCAAGCAGGATGCGAGCGTGACTCCGACGCCGACGCCAACGCCAACGCCAACGCCTGCTGCGGATGTATCTGAAGTAGTTGTATCGTAAGGATGATGTTTATAAAAGTATGCAAGTGACGAAAACACTAAAATGTAGCTCAAATAAATGTACAGCTCAGCGCTCTGAACAAAACTAATTTAATCATACTCTTAAAAGCCAAAAATAACTAAAAAGCGATTGGTTTAAAATTTGAAATAAATTTCATTCACACTGCCACTTCAAAAATTATGCATTAGGCTACTTATTAAAACAATTTGCAAAACGACTTATCATTATGTTCATTTATTTAAATCGATGTGTTGAAAAATCATAAACTTCAGTAGAAATGAAAAGAAAACGGTTAAATTTAAAATTTGAAACGCTTCTGCGATATTTAAACAAAAAATGCCAAATTGTGGCGGATAATTCAAGTTAATTCAAACTATAACTATGAACGTATATAGATAATACACTAATTATTTAATGTCAGTCTGTGTGACAAAGGCACAGACTCGGCGTCAATTGATCTACACGAGAACTGGCTGAAATACTGTTTGAGTTATTACTGATGTTTCCAGCCCACTTGCTTCTCCCGATCGCGATGCAGTTGGGTTAGCAAATGCAAACGTAACTGGGCTACAGTCTCCAGCGCTTCGTTGCACAGCTTGCAGTTGAGGGGCTGCATAACACCACCGCTGCAAACGAATCGCGAATTTAGAAATTGTAAAATCACATCGAGATAATGGAACACTTACAATTTGCGCCAGTCGTACAGCTCACGGCAATTCTCCTGTAAGGCCAGCAAATTGTCCATGCTCTCGCTCTCCAGATCATAGGAGTTATGCATGGGAAATATGACACGTTTGCCATACGGATCGGCTGGCGGCTCCAAGTCAGACATGTCCTCCCAAACGAATTCTGATTTCGAAACGTTTTGTTCAATGAAGCTGCGATCCTTGCTAAGCAGTCTAAGAAAATAGAGTTCATTAAAATACAATTTAAAGTTGGACTTTCTACTGTGTACATACCGAGTGAGCAAAGTACGCAATTCATTAAATATAACAAGGCGATCCTCTAAGCCAACCACAGGCAATTCGTTAGCATTGAAATTGAAGAACATACTATCGATATTATAGCGCATTTGATTTATCTGAAATGTAAGAGAAAGATAATATAAGAGATAAACTTAATACAACGTGTCATTCTGTATTACAATACGAATATCATCCTTGTTTATGGTGACATCCAAATTGATGACCATATCGTGCTCTTCAAAATACGGTTGCATGGTGTCCGGATTGAAGCCGAGGCCGGCCAACAGGCACACATATTTCGTACGCTCCGGATTACATTTGATCTGCATGGTGGGGCAAAAGAGCATGGCCATAAGCGCACCAAATCCATGTATATTTGGCATCAATGTTGTGCCGCGAGCTAATAATCTGTCATTATATTGCCCCTCGGCCACCGAGGCGGCGACAATCATTTGATTGTGACGATACTGCGGATCTGCATCCAAAAGAACAGCGTTCACCGACTCCTTCTCAATGGTCACCGACTTGTACCTGCCAATACGCAGCATTGAGTAGATGCCTTGCTCGAGCGGACTAAATGGTCCCCTCAGCCGTATTATCGTAGTGCATTGATCCCCCGGCGGTGGCTCCAAATCGGCGTCCTGTGGCATCTGGCCAAAGCGCAGATACTCCTCGTTGATATGCTGTTGCTCAGCGGCTGGCACACAATGGCTCACCTCCTGCTTTCGTATGCGGCAGTCGTGATCCTTGCGTGACAAGTAATCCTCGTCGGCACGTCGCGCCAACTGGTGCTCCACCAGTTTGTCGTTGAGCACTCCGTCGCGCATATTAATGAGGACAGCGGCCACATTGTTCACCAGCGAGTACACCTCCATTTCGAGAGGACCGCAAATGGCCAGCTGGCTCAACATTTCGTTGGCCCTTTGGGGCCAGCGGTTGTTGCAGCTGATCACCGGCGATGGCTGCACCAGTGCCAATCGGCACTCGAACATGCGCGGCGGCAACTGCCCAAATTCGCGTCTCAGTTCGGGCCGCATCAGACGCAACTGATCCATGGCCAGCAATGCCCTATTGCCGTAATCAATGAAACGCACTAAAAACTGGGGCAACGAATTCGATTGCGGCTCCACCTTCAGCACCACAGCACGCTGAAACATGTGTCCACGTTTCGCCAGCAACATCTGACCCTTTGTTATGGAGCTCGCATTCCGCAGGTGGCAGCCAAGCTGTTGCGGTGCATTGAATATCTCCGTCATGCTGGCAATGCTCTCGGCCAGCGATCGTGGCTGGAAGTAGAACTTGCCGCAGTTGACAGTCTGTGGAACGGAAAATTAGCATGATTAATTGTTAACCGTAAAACTGTTAATATTACATACAAATTTAAAAGAAAAAACTACTGTAACAATTAACCATAAAAATGTCCAAACCCAAACATTATATTAGATTATGTACGTCAAAGACATCGTTATCTCGCTTGATTTCTATGCAAGCATTCTGATGTGTATAAAGATTGAATGATTAATTGTTGACTGCTCCAAATCGTAAAGAAAAACTCCTATAATAATTAACCTCAAAATTATCAAAATTGTGGTTAAACACAATACTCTGTTCCCAATAGAAATCAGTTGTTAACTGATTATTTTGTTAATTTTCTGATTTGGGAGAACCAAAACCAAATTTCGAGCTGTGATTAGCAATTATAAAACAATTTAGTTTTGGTAAATCTACGTTTGATAAACTAAGCTCACACAAGGGATGATGCCTGTGATCTTCTTGTCAAAGACCGATGGCAACGAGAGCAACTCCACATTCCATTGCTTGGAAGGCGGCACCCATTTGCACTCCTGGACCACACCGATATTATGCTGTTGGACATACGTCAGTGCGGCGCTTTGACTGAAATATAAATCCGATAATATTAGTTAGTTTTTCTTAATGTGCGTAGATTATGTTGTAGAAACTTACTCCATGACGCGCAGTGAACGATTTGGATTATTGAGACGCATCAGAATGGCTTTGTAGACGTTGGTGGTGACGCGACCCGGAACCTGTACCATATCCGTGGTGTTCATGTCATCATCGTCGTCGGTCTTGAACGTAACAAATATCTTCTCGGTGCCATGCTGAAAGGTTACGTCGATTTTCTCTGGTGGAATTCTCGCCTCGAGAAAAAGTTCCTTGACACGCCGCGTATACAATTCGCCCATGTAACGCGGCACAAACTGCGTGAAGTAGACGGTGCGGCATGGATCGTTGCCACAAATGGACTGATACACGCCACGATCATAATCCGGCATCGTTTTGTCGTTGCGCGCAAAATAATTGGGATAGAAGGCGCCAGCAATGATCACTTTCAAAATGATAGATTTTTCGCGATCAGTCCACATTTGGCTGGACCCAACGGGCAGCGCCACCAGATTAAGGGACTCGCAGCGCTTTTTCAACTCCTGGACCAGCAAATACATCTCCTTCAGCGAACGCAGGTTGACATTTAAGCGACGTGCCCACTGCACGTCCGACTCCCTCGTCAGACGATTCTGGCACATGTTCACATAGAGCTGCAAATTCAATAGTTAATGTCTCGTTTTGTCTATCAACTGCCGCTGCTGCTTACTTTATACACACGCCAAATGGCAACCAAATCGGAGCCGGAACCATCGGCAAAGATGTATTGTATCCAAAAGCTATCGCTTGTGCCCCGACGGTTCCCCGAGAGATACAAAGAGCGCACATTTAAGCCAGCAGCTAAAAATTCAACATTTCTATAAATATCACAACATATTTTGAAGCTAGTAACTCACCAATAATAATCGCCTCGTCCAAGCAATTGAAAATGTATCCCAGTATGACAAGGCGACTGACGCGCACGTCCATCGGGAATCGTGACATGATTGTGCCCCAAAAGGTAAGATCGCCGTCAAACTTCGTGTAGGCGCCTTCGACCGTTGTGTAAAGGGCTCCCACCTCCTTCAGCAGCAACACCGAGTTATGGATATCCGAGAGATTTGGCGGCGACATGGCAAGTGCTAAAATTTCACTTGGTCCACCCATGTCGAGCTCCTTGGCCTTCAGCACCGAGCTCTGCAGTGGCGAACGCAACATTTCGGGTATGCCAAACTCTCGCATCTCCTCCACATAGAAAGCCTTGGTAACCATGCGATAAACCCGACCGCTGCGTATGCGACCAACACGCCCAGCACGTTGACGGCAATTCACCTTGGATGCCCATTCCAGGCGTAGGCAGCTGAAATTGGTGGCCGTATCAACGTGCATCACCTTTGCGAGACAAAAGTCAATCACATAGGAGACATCTGTCACAGTTATGGAGCTCTCCGCAATGTTGGTGGTCAGTATGACCTTGCGATGGCCAGGTAGCGGCGGCTGAAAGACATCCTCCTGCGCATCGGGCGACATCAGCGAATGGCAGCGCACAATCGTAATTTTCATGCTGGGACTGGTTGAAAAAATCGATTGATCTGTTTATGTCTTTTAGGAAAGATCTGAGAATCACTTACGCCTCCCCCGTGACGCTGATGATGTGCTCGGCCATCGTATCGATCTCATAGACGCCCGGCAGAAAGATGAGCACTGAGCCCATGCGCATTGCTTCCTCGTAGGACTGTTCGGATTGACCCACTGCCTGGCGTTCCATATTATCGAGGACCAGTAGGATTTTGACGGCATCGCTGTAGTCCGCACCGGTTATGGCCGGTTCCCGCTGCTGCTCACTCCTACAGTTGATGTTCTTCAGTTGATCGCGATAGTACTTGACTAGCGGAAACTTGCGTTCAAGGCTGGCGGTCACAACCGGTGGGATCGATTTGTTGCTGGCAAAATACTTGCAAAACTCGCGTGTATCGATTGTCGCCGACATCAGAATGACTTTGACATGTCGCGAATTGAGTGCCAGCAGTCGTCGCACGACAATCAGCAGGAAATCCATATCCTGACCCCGATCGTGCACCTCATCCAGCACAATGTGCGTATAGTTGGTCAACGTCTTCAGCCGAATCAGATTTCTCAGCAGAACTCCGGTGGTACAGTACAAGAGACGCGTGTCAGACAGATCAGACTGCTTGTGCAGGCCCACCAGGTAGCTGCACACGGTGCCTGGTTGCCATCGTCGCTCCTCGCAAACGCGATTCGCAATCGAAATGGCAGCAATGCGACGTGGCTGTGTCACAACAATATTACAAAATTCGCGCCTTTTAAAAGCCTCGTCCAGAATGTACTGCGGCACCTAGCGAATAAAAAGTGAACATTTCAATACAGGTGGCAACGCTGCGTAACGCAAAGACGAAGGCAATATAGCAACAATTGATTTTAACTTCATATAAAAAATTAAAAGTTCGTTTCAATGCTGACAATTTAAATAAAATAACTTGCATTCGCAACAGGACTTAACTTAAATGGAAATAGCGGCCGCAAGTATCGATACTGAATGGTGCCATCCAAACGTTGCCGATTTATCGATATGCACTTAATCGCAGGCGGCATGGAGATAAGCAAAGAAAAACAGAGAAAACACATAGCATGGAGAGCATCGTTTTCGGCGACTGTTGGCAGCTGTTGCAGCGATTTGACAACGCTGTTGACGCCTCCGCTTGCCAGGATGCCAAATTTGAGCTGTTCTGCGAAACGTGGCATGCGTTGCAAATGCAGCACATCTACTCGGCGCAAACGAACTACATCGAAGTAATCGATACGACAATGGCGGCACTGCATTTGGCCAAGCGAATTGCATGCGGCCGTCGCACGAACGGCGATGCCTTTGAAGCGACCCGCGCCCAGCGCTTTGGTGCCATATATCTATTATATGCGATTTACAACAAACAGCCGACGATGCGCTTTATCAAAATCGAAGTTTCCCAAAGGACATGGCAATGCCTGACCGGCTATGTACAGCAGCTGCGTCGAGTGGAACCGGAACGAAAGGATACGCAGCAGGTGAGCTACGTATTCTGGCGACTGGTTCAGGATCAGGCGTTTCGCTATACAGCATTGGACTACTGTCAGGCATTGGATGCCCTGGCCGCTTACGACAGCTTGGATAGCTATAAAGAATCGCAGAAAAGCATCAATAAAACGATGCTTTTAAAGCACCAACTGAAACTGAGCGACGTCAGCATCACGGAGGAGCTGCGCAGCCTTGCGGAATTGGCGCGTGAAGCGCAGTCCGCTTGCCAGCTGGAGGCGGAATACAACAAGCAAATGGAACCACATCGTGCCTCGTTCCCGGCCACAAACATCTTCAGCCAGCTGCGCGACCTGTTTGTCGAGCTAAGCGATCAGCTCGAGGACAAAGAGCAGCCGACAATCTCCTCCGGTGGCAGCTGTCATCAACTGAATGTGCGAAAGAGCATTCGCAAGAAAGCCATGAGGAATGACGCCAAGAAAACGAAAGAAAACGAAACACTGGATACGGAGCAAGAGGAGGACACGGAAATGAAAGAGGGAAAGTCATCGACTGATCAACATGATCGACGCATGTCCGCGGCGACAGTCTTCAAGCGAAAATTGCCAGAGGACGTTATTAGAGACCTGCTATTTTAAGATTAGTTTTTAAACGCTAAATAAAAATTAGATTTTAAAACATAAACATAATAAAACCAGCTGATAAAATTTTCTGCATACAGATGAAATGTTAATAGTAAAACTCACCTGTGTCGTTTTCCCGCAGCCCGTTTCCCCTTTTATTATGACAACCGGATTCTCTTTGATGGCCTTCATAATCTGTTCGCGCTGCGCATAAATTGGCAGGGATTGATTGCGATTTAAATCGAAACGATATTTTTCATAGAAAGCTTCATCTGAGCGTAAAGTGGGTGCTTCATCCAATTCCATTTCATCATCGCTCTCCAATCCATCGAGCGATTTGTTCCTTTTGAAATTGCTTGGCCCATCGCCGAGCTGTTTATGAAAAATATAATCAAAGCACATCTCCGATTACAAATACACTCGCTGTCTGACTCACGCACACACCAGTGCAAATGTGCCGTTACAGCAGAATTAGTATGTGTAGCTTACTTCGTCCATGAGTTGACGCTCTTTTTCCACAATTTCCTTAACATATTCTTTGCCGATTATCTCTCGTTTGATCGGCTTCGAGTCGCTAGATGCTGTTGTGTATGCATTGGGGTCACTACTACTGAAATCCTTTGAAAGATCGAAAAAGTCCATAAAATCGTCCATGCTGAGCGAAATGATCCGAAACACTAAGAATGAAATTTTGGCCTACTACTACAAATATTCAGCGCGCGACTAGATGAACGGTAAATGAGTTTGCTTAATGCTGGCAATGCCTTTGTTCAATTGCGCATCTCTCAACACTCAGGGCTTTAATCATAAATAATCATAAATATCGCAATTTGAGGAATTTCAATAATATTTTAACAACTAATTATGAATTTACATTTGTAATTTTTTTTTATTATTACTATTTACTATTACTATGTAATATATTAACTATTTGCTAAATTTAAAAACATCGATAGGTGAACGATAGGCAATCAGTAACGATATTTCACTGATAAATTCCAGTATCGAAACTGCCTCACACTGCTGCTGACGTTTGACTGTAAGAAAGCAAATATAAAACAAAAAAATTGTTATTGTAAGGGACAAACAATATTCAACACTTGGATAAAAATTATATAAACAAAGGAGCTGCCCAACAAGGAGCAAAATGACACGTAAGTGAACAGAACTCGAACTGAGCGATTAACGATTTATTTGTTGTTCGTTTGTTCATTGTACACTTAGTAAGAGATGAGAAATGAATCAGCTTCATTAAATCTATAAAATCCAAGCCAAAGGAAAAACACTTAAATTGATTTAAAGCACATTAAAAATTATATTTTGCGATGGCCTTATAAATAGATTGTCGAGCAACGTATTTATATACCTGCAACTGCAACTACAATTGAGTTTACTCAAGACGGCGTGTTTACTTCTAACCTACATTTCACATGATGATTTAGGCCAGTCTAGGGGCATATGCAAATAGACTGGCGCAAGTTCAAATGCAGAAAAATGTAATTTTATTATAATTAAATATCAATTGCATGCAAATGAAATATTTAATTTGTTTGTACTCCACACAACAGGCGGCAATCAACGAGACCTGGCCCGCGCCAAGAACCAAAAGAAGCTGGCCGATCAGACCAGAGGTAAGCGAACCGATGACCTCACCGTGGAGCAACGTAAAGCCAGGTAAATAGAAAATGGAAAACTAAAATTAAAAAACTATTTTCTGAAGTGCACACTCAATTTGCAGGGACGCTGAAGTGATGCGGGAGAAGCAAAAGAAAAAGGAAGATGCTGCTGCAGCTGCTGCTGCTGCCAAAAGTAAATAGAGAAGTGAAATAAGAAGAGGTTAATTCCAGTTTACAGACATCCATCAGCTAGAAGAGCCAGCGTACACACAAATCCGTGCAGTCGTCGTAGGGTCACTCAAACAGTTTCGTTAGGCATAGGCAGATATATATAAAGCAAACAAGATCACAGCACAAGCAACAGTCGCAATCCGGCGATCTACAAATTGGTCGACTCCAGGATTAGTCAATGTAAATCAATTGGTTAAATTGCGCTACAACAAAAAAAAAAGGTGAACGATTATTAATAGCTAGGCATCCCAACAGATAAAGTCTCGTTTTCTTAAATGTTATGCATAATTGGTAAACAGTTTTCAATATGATTTCTCTATATTTACCTGACTAAATTATTTTTCTGTGTGAAATATATAAATTTTCAAATAAAACATATATGAAACAATATACAGCCAAAACTACCAAAATATATATCGCTAAATAATTGTGTATTGTAATTTTGTAATTTTGTACCTAAGTAAAACAATAGTTCTTAAATTGATATTAAGTGGTCGAGAGAGAAAATCGGATTGAAATTGCATTCAGAAAAATAAACAAATCAGATCTTATGTGTACCTTCGTATCCCATGTATATATCTACCACCCTCTTATATTGTGGGGCCTCACTTTTCGTCAGATAAGATATTCAAATATTTAATCAGACTTCAAAGTTACTAATTAGATTGATAAATTCACGACTGGAATTTATAGGACTGTAGACAAAAATTGTATTTTACGTATAAGGCTTACCGGGGATCAGTTTGTTATCCAACTGTCGGTATGTTTGCTTTAGGTATTTATACGATTGTTTAATATTGAAATCATATGGTCTTAAAAATGTTCCTGTTGCTCATACAAAATGTCTTAATTTGAACAAGCAAGGTTAATTTTCAATGAAGTATTTTTATGAGTAAAGGAAACTTTACTTATATGACTGCAATAATAGATATTATTATAAAATGTATGTATGAAATTGTATGAAAGTCAACATCTTATACCCGTTTTATGAGTACAGGGTATAAATAGAAAGACAATCACCATCAATGCACCTCGTTGAACTTTCGAGGCGATTTTCTTTTCCGACCTAATGCTTAGCACAAATTTGCATACAATGGATAATTTGTAGGTCAGAAAACAAAGTAGGAAAAATAAAACAAGAATAACGGTTGACTTTGAGTTGACTTCACAAATACATTTATTGAGTATTTAGTTTTGTATGTTATTTATCGAGGAATGCAAACAGACTAATTTGTCAAAATTAAAAAATTACTTATAAGAAATGGGAATCAACAGCGACATAAATAATTCGATAAATGTATTTATGAAAGTGGCAACAAACTGGCCACAAGCAGAAACTCTCTCGCCAGAGCCAAAAGGAACCCAACTGCCAATAAGTTGAATCTAGCATTTACCATTTCTACGTACATAGGTGAAATGCCCAAAAGCAAAAAAGAAAAAATATATAAACAACTAACTGGCAAAGAGGCCAAACTAACCAAAAATGGGCGACAGGCGAGCGTGTTGTGGCATCATATCTGTGGCGCGTATCTTAAATGACTAGTCGTAGCCGCATGGATCCATTGGATGGATACGGATGCCAATGCCAACTCGGAGGCTGGTAATGGAACTGCAGCTAGCTCAAGTGGAGTAGGCTTCTTAGAAATTGCAACAACAACAACAGCAGCAGCAACAACAACAACAACAGCGATGATGACCAGCTACTGCTGCTCAAGTAATGAGCAACTTTTAATGATTTGCTCGGTTTGCTAGTGCAAAACGTTGTAACTGATATCGCGCAAAGCTAATAAGGGTCCCCCATGTTAGTTTACATCATTTGTTTGATAAGTTTGTGCCGCGCAAAAAGTAAAAAACAATATCAGGTTTGTTAAATTAACAAGCTTGCAAAGCAGAGAAAGCTTCTCAGCGACGAAAGCTTGAGCAACAACAAATAACCTTTTAGGTCTTAGAACTTTAGAAAACTTAATCAACGTAGTCGCTGTCACAGTCGCAGTCGCAGTCGCTGTCCCCGTCAGCGTCTACGTCGCAGCAGCCCAGCAGCAGCTAGCTGAGAGCGCTGCTGTCTGCTGCCAACGATCGCGACTCTCGATGCGAGCGACTCTCGAGTGCGACGCGCGTTTTCAGTCGCTACGTGAAACTCGCCGCAAACACAACGCAAAACGCGCGTCGCGAAACCGTGCCAAAAGTCGCGAGTAATAAAATTCTTTAAGAAACATTCAATTCATTATCGTTAAAAAGAAACAACAACAAAAAAAGGGTGTACTGTGCGTCAAAGTAGAAAGTGTAAGTGAAATTGGCTAACTGCCGACATATTGACGGAATGAAATGCTAATGCAAATGCCAAGAGTCTGCTGGCATTATCAACAAATCAAATTGGCAAACAAACGAATGCAACTGCAATTTGAATTTTGTGTCTGGGCAGCCTGTCGATCGACTGATTGAGATTGAACGCCAAATGCAAATCGAGTGATAAACGATCGCCGCGAAATTGAAATAGCAGGCGTGCAGCTTTTTAGCTGGCAGAGGAGCAGCTAGCCGACTTCCCAGTTCCCCAATAGCTCACCCCTCCCCCCACAAGTCTGAGGCGATCTGCCGTTGACAGTCACAATTCGCAGTCGCAGTCACAGTCGCAGTCGCAGTCGTGTGTTGTTTTATTATTATTTTTTCTACAAAATATATTCAATTTCATTCAGCTCTCTTTGTTGTTGTTGTTGTCGCTTTCAATATTCAAATGATGATCATCACCACTTGACTACAACGACTGCGTCTCAAAGCTCAGCAAATTTCTGAGCGCCTGCAAAACGCAACAGCCTAAAACCAATTATGATTAATATGCTAAACACAACAAAGGAGGAGAAAACAATTAAATATAACAGCTACTGTTTGTTTTGACTACCCTTTTTTTGCAATATGATCACACAGCCTGCTTACCTACATGTTACTACACATATCCAACGGCTGCTGACCCAATTTGTTGACGGCATTGATGAAAAATTACCAGCAAAACAAAACAGTTTGTTTGTTTTTACATTTTTTTGCTTTTGCAATTGCGCTCCATATAGACATGTCTACATACATACGCACACAGATATGCATATATATAAATATATGTACATATATATAGTCATTCCTTAGCTGGTTGCTCCATTGCACATTCACCGGCATGATGTCAGCATCAATTCATCATCTGTTGACATTGAATTTGCAAAGTTGAATTTGTATTTTCATTTTTTTGGGCAGACGAATTGCAAATAAAACAATTGCTTAAGCAACATTTTCGAATCTACAAATTGCATTCAGTCGTGTAGAACATTTTGACACACTTGAATGCGTCGATATTGCGTATACGTAATATGCGCATAACTAATAATTTTTTGGGCCAAAACGAACAGAACAAAAGAGCAACAAGCGATCGGCGGTCCACTTTTTAGCCATGCCTGTCAGCGATGCCCAATAAAAATCACATTCAAGCCCAATTTGAGGGGACGAGCTCCGAATAAAGTTGAGTCAATTTTGAACATGCTTTTGAAGCACCTTTTTCGTATGTGTTGAATATTTTATTACTAAGGATACACAGCAAATATATATATATATATATATATATATATTTATATATATATATAAATGTGATTGGCGTTCGTACAGTCGATTTTGTGCAATAGAAACGCCTCATTGAGTTCCCAGTGGAGTTCAATGACGCTTTGACATTAAAACCAATTTAAATTAACAATAAATTAAACTCAAGAGCAAAGTGCTCTGCCTAGAAGAAAACGTATACATATGTATATATATACACTCAGGAAACAAATCGATCCGAATGTGTATAAGTTGACTCAGTTTATTATTCAGAAATGTATAGAAAATTGTTCTAACTTTTAGGTTAATTTTTTTTTAATTTACACTTCTCTTATCAAGCAAAAGTTCTTTGCAATTTGTGCGAATAAATTTAACACACAAAAATATATGCATATGTACATATATATGTACATTAAATGATAAATATATGCAATTGGAACCTTAAGATTATATCGTATGAATACACCCAATGCGAACTTTCAATTTAAAGAGTATATCGTCAAAATGCCAAAACGAAAGAGCAACAAAACGTGAAGGTTAAAATTTACAAGGCAATCAGGCGGTCGGCAATAAGATAAAATAACACAAAACTAAATGGAATACATTTCTAGAAAAATGTTCTCGACCCATAAATGAGGCAGTCACACACACTTACGTACGCCACAGTGGGCGTTAAATGTGGCACAGTGGGACGCAAACATCTTGTAAGGGATATAGATAGATACACATTAGGGGAGACAAATCATTTGAGTGATTGCATCAATTTCTTTTGCTGTTTGTTTATCGACACAGTAAAAATTGTTGTTCACAACATTTAAGAATTTCTAAATCACCTCGCATAAAATAATTCCATTTAATTGCACCTCTCACTTAGCTGACTGACCGAGTCAAACAAAGTCAGACAAAAAGCATATTTCGATTTCTAGATGCTAGAGAGAACAACTCTCGCGACCTTGTCGTCTATTTATAAACAATTTTGTATTTTGTATGTGTGCTTTATGTTTGTTGCTCCAATGAATCATTGTTATGGCAAATTTTTGTATTCTTATGATTTTCTCACTTTCGCTTTGGCGAAAGGAAAATCCAAGCGAACTAAATGCGATTTAGTTGTTGAACGCGTTCAATGTCTGATCCATGACCATGATGCTGGTGACAGTGGACTCTGACGATAAGCATCATATAAAATAGATTAGAATAGAATATAGACTAGCGCAAAAGATAGTGTCTCAAAGATAAATAGCGCCATGTGCGTCAGCTAAAAGCTGAAAATTGCGAAAGCATTCGGTGAGAAAAAGGCGTCCATTCACCCAGCAACTTCAAAGGCGGCAATTGAGCGTTGCAGCTGCAACAACTTTAATTGATTTATACTTGTGGCATTTACCAACTCAAGTGATTGAAAGCCGTGGCAAAATCAACAGCAACAACAAGCGGAAAGACTAACAAACAATAAACGTATATAGCAAATTTTATCATTCCCAAAAGCCAGACACCAAAAAACAAGTATGAATGCTGTAGTCGAGGTAGTTCGACTATGAGATACCTTAAGCACAGTTGATAAATGTAATATAAGGTCTATAAAGGTCTGTGCCTGCCTGCTATGGCTAGTCAATTTCGATTTGTTTCGACGGCATCAATAAGCTTCTGGGTAGCAAATTGAATAAATATAACCAAAAACAATATGTATGGGAAAGGGTTTCTAGTTTTTTTCTTGGCTTTTCAAAAATGTATATATAAACAAGTAAGAATGCTGTAGGCGGGAGAGCTCAACTAAGAAATGCCAACAACACAGCAAAAAGCTTTGTAAGCAGGTGTGGAAGCACTCTCATTTCTTATGGCTAGCACAGGTACTGCTGTTAGTAATGAGACCGATATGAGAATACGTTTTGGATATTAACTTGGGTGGATCTTCACAGATCTTGATGAACATTTTACAGTTGATCACTAATATCTAAAATTAAATCTAAAATCAATATGTACCGATTTTTGCATCTATCTATAAAAGGAAATAAATTTGGTCTGCTTATGGTAGACGAGCAGCTTTACTCCAAATTTGAAGTCGCTAACCAGTCTAGACAGACGGACATGGCTACATCGGCTCGGCTGTTGACCTTTATCAAGAACCGGAGATGCTTCCCTGTGCGTGTTACACACTTTTGCACAAAAGTATTATACCCTTTTTAACCATTGTGAATGGGTTCAGTGAATAAAACAAAAACTCTCAATTCAAGTTATTGTAAAAGCCGCGTGCTTTAAACTTGTCAAATTTGGTAGAACGATTTTTGACCGGTTTGTCCGGGCTCAGCGTATGGAGACATGTGCTCCCACTAGCCAGATCAGATCACAGCTCGCACCGATCACAGATTGAGTAATTTTCAGCCACAACAAAAGCGACAATTACCTTTTGTAAAACTACTTTTTGTAGTTTTACATTTGTGCCGCGCCAAAAGTAGCACAAAAAATGTCAAATTTAATTACGCGTCGATGCGCAAACAAATTGTATGAAACAAGAGTTTAGCAAAAAGATTCAATTCAATCAACAAACAGAGCTGCAAACAATTGGCGCGCGGCACACGCAAAATGCTCAAAGCTGAAAATGATAAATGTGAGATACATGACTGCAGGTATCTCAAAGATACAAAACCTGAACACGTGCTCGCTGCACAAGCCAATTGTCTTTGCCTCTGGCTCGTTGAAGTGGCCAACATTTGACGCCCTCGCAATGGGATTTTGGGTTTTTATTTCTTTTGTTTTTTTTTCTTTTCTTGTCTATGCCTGCTGAATTATAAAAATCAGATCAGTTGACATGATTTATATTGACAATATTTTCAATATGACTGCGGTTAGTCTTTGTTTATTCAGCAGGCAAATAGGTCATGATTTGATTAATTTATGTATTATTATAAAAAAATTCCATTTTTGGTATGATTTTTAATAATTTAATAGAAAGTGTTAACATGTTGGTTGGTCAGTGAATTATAGCTCAACATAAACGAAATAGTTATGAAAAGTATTTTTATAAGCTGATTTATTGCTATATATTATAACTATTCTACATAGCAATAAATAATATATTATTACCATTCAATACAGCAATAAATCAGTCTATATATCAATAAATCAGCTAGAAATTTGTTTGTTTATGAATTATTAAACATTTAAAATTTGTAACTCAAATAAATGTTGCTTGAGTCATCCTCAAGCTGTATTTTGAAATAGTCTTGTTTCACGGCTAAGCTATGCGTCATGTGAAAGACCATGTCACTGTACCCTCAACGACGAAAAACTGGGAAAAAGTGTATTGAAGTTGTGCAAAAGTTTATACCAAGCAGAAAGAAGAATCTGCGACTCAAAAAAATATATTTTCTTGATCAGCATTTACAGCCAATTTGATATAGCCATGTCCTTCTATATGAATATAAGACAAATTTGGAAAATATATTTTCACATCTGCCATACACAGATTAATCTTAATCAATTTGATCGAAGACTGTGTACGTTTCGCAAATATCGATTTAAATCGATTTCTGAAAACAACAAAAGATGCACAGATATAACCTTCCAATGAATATATTATACCTTGTCATATTATTGAGCAACTGTAACAGTTTCATTTAGATCGCATAAGAAATACAGATTAATACAAGTTTTCATATTGTAAAAGCTGATGTCAGCAAGCTTGTTTTATTTTTAATAGCTCAGTTAGGGTTCAAGGTATCTTCTAATCGGGTTGTCTTGTCAACAGCAACTTGTTGAGTCATTTGTGGTGAGTTAACAAATCTTTTAATAAAAAATACATTTTTTATATGAAATCACTCAATTGCAAGATGGGTTTTCAAAATACACAATTAAAGTTGATAATTAAAAATTATTAATTTGGGAAATCGTTGTTGCCATTCAAAACTTAAGCTGTCCCTTATAAGCATAAGAAATGAAATTTACAACTCAATTGTTGAATATGTTAATTTATTAATGCGTAGCCTGAGTTGTTAGAGATTAAAAGGGAAAATTAACGACAGCTGCCTCTATAACGGTATCTTTCCATCAATTTACACAAAAACTTAATTATTTCGGTAGCTGCATAAGCTGAAAAGTCTCAAATATTTCCCTTTTCACTCATATCCAAATTCAAGTTAACTTGAACTCTTTTTAAGCACTTTTATCTGGCGAACCTTTCACAAATGTCGACATTTAGCGGTGTTTTCGTTGCGGCGCCCACACACATGCATGCAACAAGCTGCAATGACAATCGCAACCAGTTGCACTTGACAAACACAAACACTTTCCAACCGGAGCCCACACATAATAATCGCATGGACTGACTGACTGACTGACTGAGAGCAGCCGTCAGGCGGAAATTCTTCAGTTGCTAGTCGCTAGCAAGACGCGTTAATATCGCGCGCGCTTTTGTCGCTTGAACTTGACTCTGAGCTTTTTTTCTCGCTTTTATTTGTGAGCTGTTTATGACCAACGCACATGGTAATTGTATGCAAGCGGAAGTTAACGTCATCATTAGATATTAATGTGGTTATTACATGGTCTATTGGCAGATGGCTTTCAGCTGGAACTGGCCAAGAGAACAGCTTTAAACGTTGTGTGCATGCCACATTCGAGGGCACTTAGTCAAACAGACACCCACACAGATACACATGCATAGATACGTGTACGTGGCATAGTTGGCATTCCACTATTGCTTTGAATGTGGGTTGCTTCACAGTGCCAAAGCTAATTGGCCGCATCGAGAGCTTCAAGTGTTGTACAGACTTTCTTGCCACACTCAGAGCAATCTCTTGCCACACAGGCCGGCCTATCGTATGACAATAGATATGAACAACTTATGCGTTTTTTGTAACTGGAGAGGGAAGACCTAGATGTTCTGCGGCCAAACTGCGCATTTTGTGTACCCAGATAGTTTTCAAATTATTTACGATATTACACACAACTACTGAAAGACGCCAGCGAAACGCGTCCAAAACGCGCCATATGTCTGCTTAAATTCAAAGCCCGCTCACCGATCTCACTTCAAATGTACATGTATCTGTGTGTATATATGTGTGTTTGCCCAGCTAAAGCACAGCGCGCTTGAGTAGTACTCACTATTCTATTCTATTTTACTGCTGCCTTCACCCCTTTGCTCACGTCTCTACTCGCTACTCCACACTCCCCCCTCCACAATAACCGCATTAATTACGTAATTTGTTTAGTGTGTTTGTTGCTTTTGCTCCATCAAGATTCTTTTTCACATCTTTGCTAAGCGATTTTTGCTTTGTTCGCTTTGTGTAATTTTTGTTATTTTTATAACGGTATCAAAGAGAAGGAAATAACTTGCATCAACAATTCCAATTGAGCTATGTATATTTCGAAGTCAACAAGGTTTATATACTATTTGTTTATATAGAATTTAAAAATTTGTTGCTTATGCTAAGGCCCATTTTAGTTTTCTTTAACCAATTTCCCATGGCAGCGTATTAAATAGTTCACAAACTTTGAGCAACTTCCTCTTTTGTTGGTTGAGCTTTTATTTGTACAATATAAGCTTTGTTTTGATATTTTTCTTTTTGTTTGTGAGGTGCGAACAAATTGAAACGCAACGGAAATTCGCTTTGTTTCATTTAACGACCAGCCATAAAAAGTGATTTTTACAGATATCCAACTGCGAAAGAAGCGAAGTTAAATTTCTTGAATGTGATTTTTTGGATAAGGCAACTGTTGTAAAGTGTTTCCCATGTTTGACAAGACATTTTGGCGTGTGATTATCTCATCAGCGTCGCATTGCCCCAGGCCCAAACTTGTTAGCCAGCACGATCGAGCTGTGTATGCATCCGATAGATAGATAGATGGATACAAACCGGCTGAATTTGCATGTGCCAACATTAAATTGGAGCTGCCCCGTTGTCGGCGTTGCATGTTAAGCGATTGATTAATTTAATGACAATGCCCGTAGGCAGCATGCAATGAGGCATAGCTTACATGAGTGTGTGTGCCTGAAGTGGATGATATCAGCTTTCGAAACTCCTGCAGGGAAATTGGCGCTGTTCAATTGATTTAACTAACCAATTTCGAACATGTTTCCTCGACAAAAAGTAGCAAACAGTGTAAGCGCTGCTCAGCTGATGTTGATGACTCGATTCGCTGATTTATTTCATAACTATATTTAACAATCTGATGTATAGACACACACATCCATATGTATATATGTATTTACTGTGTGTTTGGCAAAACCAAATTTGAATATTTTGCTTTTCTGATTTTGCTTTTTCTAAATTTAAACTGGATTTGTTTTATAAACAATTTGGCGCTGACCAAATGATCTAACATTGGTTGACGTCACAGACATCCGTCAGAAATCTTTACCTTTTCCCATAGCCAACGGAGTCAAGGTAGGCAAAACACAAGTCGAGAAATCTAAATAAGCAGTAGTTGCTCTACTGACGTCACAGATTACATAATCTTAGTGCCACAACAAATGGTGTACTGGCAATGCAGCTAAAAATTGCAACACTACTGCATTTATTTATATGATGCCAGCAAACAGTTCGGCGAACTTTATCGTCTCGATAACGATAATGTCAGCCACATAATGTATAATTAATGCGTCTTAAGGTAACTAAGATTTGCAGAACAAAGTGAAATGAAATAGAGAAAATAAGTCATCCAAATACTCAGAAACAAATTTAATTACTTTTAGCGCCAATAGAACTCGCCTTATTATTCAGAAATCATATTTCTAAACTGACTGATTGAGTCCTTATAAAAACCATGGTAGATTTTGTAAAGTGTTGAAATAATAATATATCTCATTTTCAGGGTGTTTTTTTTTTAAATGTGTAATTAATTGATTATTTTTAAAAACTTACGACTGCGTTTTTTTTTAACTGAGTGCAGCTTTAGTAAATCTTTTTAATTTTTATACTATATTTTACATATTATATTAATAAATTCCTTAATTTATTTCCAGTTACAAATCTCATACAAAATGCCGAAACCACTCGTTGGCTCCTGCTGCCTGTGTCAGTCGACAAGGAATGGATCTGTTATATCCGGCGCCTTGGCCATTATACTATCCATAATCACGATAATTGTGATATTCACGACGCGAGTGCATTTCAAGACAATTATCTTTGACTTTATACCAAATGATATTGTTAAAATCATACTCGTGATAAATCTATGCATGACGATATTAATATCATTGCTCATGATTGTTGGGGTGCTCAAGGTATAGTACTATAATTCTGCTATAATCGCCAACTGCAGTTAAGCACATATATTTAAATGTATATTTATAGCGAAATCATTATCTGATGGTTCCTTGGGTGGTGCTGGGCATTATGATTGCCATTGGCCTGTTGATTTCTGTAATCTACACTGGAGTCGTTTTCTTCATCGACGGCTTCGTGTTGACGGGCGTTCTCTGGCTGATCTTCGGGCTGATCTGTTGTGGTAAGTGCTTATTCAGCATTCATACGGCAAATGGTGGCTTCTACTTGTGCGGTTTTTAGCACCGGATGGCGTTTTATGCCACTCGTGTGTAGTTTATTGACGCATTTATTATGCGTCGATTACCTGCAGGCTGAAAGCAAAGGGGGCAGCTGGGGCACAATTCACTCTGCGGACAAATGAGGCGCGAATTGCTTGCCACGCAATTAGTTTGGCTGCCAAATGGCAAAAATAATAAATAGCCATGTGCGGCAAGACAGTAGTCATCCGTATATGAAGAACACGCTTATACCGTGAATTTTAAAGTTATTGTTAATCCACTTGGGAAATCTTGTTATCATCATTCTCAAAATTACAACAATAATTTGTATGTAAATTTAGGCTGCAATGTAGATTTAATGGATTAATTTGTTAGTTTATAGTTATAATTAATATTTTCCAATTGTTATTATATTAGAGAGGGAATCCAACATGATCTCTCTTTTGTGCCAAGTTTAGTAATAAAACTTTAACAATTAATTTTACTTACGTTGATTATCTTGAATGCGTTTAAACTTTTTGATTAGTTTTAGGTTAGTGTTTTGAATAGACACACAATTATTTATTTTTTTATACTTTATTGTTTGGTGAGCTATGTTTAAATATAATAAATTGTGCATTTTTTTAAGTACATTTTTGGTGCATGTGGCCAATGTTTTGCATTATATTTTAGATGAAGCAAATAAATTTTCTGCGTATGCCTAAAAGTATGCAATATTTTTTAATGCGTTACAAATCTTGGTACATTTTTCAGCCTATAACAAATGAGTAATTTTGTACGCAATTGAGTGAAAATTTGACGTTTTTTCATATTTATATTATAATGGCCTGGGGTTTAAGTCTCTATATTTTAAATTATAAATTTATGTTTTTAAATATTTTAAAAAGTATGAAACACCAGTTGAAAGGCATTTAATGTGCCTATTAACGCACTTGTAGAGTGAACGAATTATGAATGTTTGCAAGCAAATATATTGTCAGTCAACAACGCCCACAAATTTTGAAACAAGCTGTTGTCGAACTCTTCCTTCATAGCTTACTTATCTTTTACCTTATTAATATGTCTGTTTATCTTTTCACAGCTGTGCTCACATATTGCTGGTGTGTCGTCTACAGCGAGTACGCAAATCTGGCCGAGGAGAGCGAACGTGGACGTTACAACAAGCAGCCCTATCGTCGTTGATAGTACAAGTATATATAAATATATATATATATGGCCGGTTTTACACACATCATTGTTTCACGGCTTAGATAGCATACATTTACATGTACATCTAATCTGTTAGTTGATAATACTAAAACTGCTTATGTTCGTAATTAGCTCATATGTTTAACTAATAACTGTAATTTAATTATTTAAAAAGAAAAAACAGATGCCGCCCCGTTTGGCATATACGAATACTAAAGCTTAAGTAAATGAATTTGATGGGGCCCCGTCGTAAGTACAATCGAATTACTTAACAATTCAATTTCAATCACTGTCCAATAATGTTTGATGTAATTTGTAATTTGCTTGTAACTTTTGTATCGAAAGAATAATATTGTTAACACGTACAAAAATAAAACAATTATGAAAAACTTAGTGTGTACGAGGTCATTGTGGGTTTATTGTGCTACTTCTCTCACAAATATGTTTTTTATTTCAAAATATATATATATTTATTTCTCTCAAAGTCTATCAAAAATGTAAATTAACTAAAATATATATTTAGACATATATATATAAGTGTATGTGGGTGTGATTTATTATTGAGTGGGTGTGTGGTTTGTCATGTAAAGAACTAGGTGTTTAAAGTTCATTGCGTGTATATTTGGGCTTGAGCTCCTCGATGCGCTTAATAAAATCGGATTTCTCCAGACAACCGTCGCAGCTCTCGTCCCAGTCGTTTAGGATCTTTTTCAGATCTCGCACTTTAAGTTTCTTGAGATCCACATTATTCAAATCAATTTGTTTCTCTACAAAACAAAAGTCAGTTTAATAAAATTATTTAAGTTATTAATTGACTTAAATTAATTATTTATACAAGGACATACCATAACGCAAGTCGCAAATTTGGGCATCCATCTTCTTCAGTTTCTCGCACACTTTCTCCGCTGGCATTGACCAGCTCAGAGGCTTGCTCAGCTCGTTCAATATGCCTGTGGCCGACTCCTCAAGACCGCCCAGGTAATAGCACTACATGATAGACACAAACACGCATGCATAAATGAACATACGTGGTTTTTTTGTTGTTGTTGTTGTATTTGATTAGACACAACCTGTTTGCCGGCAAATTGGCCTTGGGCTACTTACGAATCTGTGCTCCTTATTTTTCTGTGTCTTGCAGAATTTCTTGAAGTCTGCCTCGATTAATTTGAAATCCTTTTTCGTCGCATCGTCCAGTGTGTCCGCAAAGCGTCTCACAGTCTTTACACAAACTGCAATAGCATTGGGTGAAAATCTATTCCGCAAACATTTTACTTACGTGGCCATTGTCGGCACACAATTTACAGCTAGCTCAATGCTCACCTTCGCAGTCGTCCTCCTTGAGCGCCAGTGCCGTCTGTGTGACGCCAATAACTAAACAGATCAATAGGACAATTTGTGACGAGCTCATTTCGCAGCCGTTGTCGAATACTTTAATTTAATATTATATATAATTTAGTTGTTGGTTGATGCCCACGTTAGCCTGCCCGACAGCCAACTTGTTAGCTTGACTTGTGTTCTAACAGTGTGACCAGTTTGTCAAAATGCAATAATACCACACAATTCCAGAAAAATACCGAATATACTTTCAACAAATCGACAAGCAAAATACACATGTTTAAATATAAAATATTAAAAAATAAGTAATAAGCTAATTTATGAATCGGGTTTGTGTAATCGAAACTTAAGCCAAAATAAAGAGAAATGTGTTAGGAAATATTATTCTTACTATTATATTAAAATTAAATATTGTTATATGTTATTGAGCATACTAAATTGGCGACCAAAAATGTTTCTTAAGAATAAACATATTTTAGGGGTGTTTTTATTTACAAATATATCTATCAACTTATAATAAGTAATCAGCTATGGAAATCATATTGTGTATAAGGAAAATTATTTAATTCAATGCTACCCAAAAGTATGCTACATAAATTATAAGCTCGTATCGATTTTTAAACGTATGAAGGTTTAACGGTTGCCGGCAACACTTAGGTTAGTTTTGGCCCATTGTGATACAAACGTATGAAACCCAATTGTTTTTTCTGGAATATTTTTCGATTTTATTTCAATTAAAAAACACTTAAAACGTGAATTTCTCGTTGTTTTTAGCATTACGTATTTTCAACGCTTGATGCAGAATTAATATATATAAAAAGAGATTCATAATGTTGAAAGTAATTCGGAAATTGGATAATTTTTGCCAAAGATATAGCAGTGTAAATTTGAATTTAAAAAAAAACGTAAAAGCACCTTTATAATGTTGAAAGTAATTCGGAAATTGGATAATTTTCGTCGAAGGTATATCAGTTCGTTTTTGAATTATTGCCAGAAAAAAAAACTTTAAACGTGAATTTGTAAATTTTTTTTTTGTCAAGAAGACATTTGTTTTACGCTGATTAAAGTATTGTAAAATAAGTGCTATGTAAAACCTAATGAAAGGTGTACAGACGACAGACATGCATATTAATAACTGTTGTCCATTAATGAGACCTGTCTGGCCTAAGGGACAACGCGTCCAGCAGCAAGTTGACTGTACTTGTCAGCCATTTAATTGGTTGAGATTTAATTACGCGCTCACCCGCCAAAAGTATCAACTGATGCCTTGAATATGCAAATGAATTCGCTGTAAAAGTTTATGGCTTGATATAAACTTAAGCAGCTGCCCGACTATGGCCATGACTTTGTCTTTGGCCTTATCATTATCCGCGCAGCCACAGCTAATGAATTGTGTGCCTATGGCTCACAGAATCTGTGCAGATGAGATTGACCCGCTGCTCATTTTATTAATAATTTAATTAGTCAATGGACTTGTGCGTAAGACAAAGCAACACTAATGCAAACATAACACGAACAAATTATTAATAAAGGAAACACACTTGTCCATAAGCGGAATAAAAAATCTGAGCGTGTCGGCTTGGTCAATATCCATTAAATATTAACACAAAATGGCATCGACGGCATCGCACTGTGGGAGCTACTTGCGCTGGCAGCACGCCTGGAGTAGCCCTTTGTGTTCATAATTACGGCAAGGACAAGGAGGCAAAAGTAACATGCCAAAGAAAGGCGTTGCCAGACAGATGAAAGTAGCTCTGCCCCTTCATCATCCGTCAGCGTTAAAAATTAAGTGCATGCAAAAAAAATGAAAGAAACAAAATAACTTAAGAATCCCAACAACATTCCTGTCATTGCACTTAAGGCATTATTGTTTGAATGGGCTTAAGATTGCTGCAACTGCCACTAAGTTGCAAATTCCAATCTGCTCTTTTTATTTCTGTTTTATCATTTGGGCGTGAGTGGAAAAATATACTGCCGGCTTGAACTTTGCAGAAAGTCGGTCAAGACTGTCTTTTAACATATTTTTGGCATCGTTTTTTCGTATTATAATTGTCTTGCATTGAACTTAATTCTTGTGGAATGTTTGATTCGCTTAATGAAACTTTTATAAATGTTTAAACAATAACAATTAATAATTGGTAAGTGCACTCGCAGTTTCGCTGTTGATCGTATATTGCTTGCATTACTGCGGCTCATTAATCAACGTAATTTGCAGGCTCTTCACAAGGCCGGGCAGCCACCTGCCAACTAAGATGGCGAAAATGTCAGCGGTAGTAAAAATGTCGGCCATTTTGCATGGTGAACGGAAATGAGAAGTCTCTTCTACGCTCACTCAATGTTAATGCGTATGCGTGTGGGTGTGTGTGTGTGTGTGTGTGTGTGTGTGTGTGTGTGTGTGGGTTGCTAATTAACTGTTTTACATTAAGTGGCCATAAAGGCAGAGGCTGCTCTGCATTTTAGTCTATTTTAATGTAGCCACACAAATGGCAGGCGTGATCGGTTTGGACAATGAGCACGAGCCAAGGAGTAGCAGCAGCAGCAGCAGCAGTAGCAGCAGCAGCAGCAGCAGTAGCAGCAGCAGCAACATTAACAATTGCCCATTAGTTGGTTGTCCTTTTGGGTCTGTTCTGGAACTTAAATGATTTACGAACGCTTTAAAGGCTAACCATAAAAGTAGTGAAACTGTTGGCCTGTCTTACTCCTCTTCTTTCTCTATCCGTTTCGGTTTTGGCTTTTATTTAATTAAATACTTTATTTTGGTCCGTTGGCAGTGCTGAATGAAATGGTTAATGCGGTCTCCGTTCTACATAAATTGTGGCAAACTCATTTGCTTTAAATTATTTGTGGCTAGTATTTCTTGTTACTGGGTCAAATGACTGAAGCATACGTAACAGCTGGAAATTGGTCAAGTGGTTAAGCCTGCAGCTGACCGAATACTATTGGCCCTTAGATTTATGTGCTTGAGCCAGGTCCTTTTGTGCTGTAAAGTAAATCAAAATCTGCAGCAAATTACTAGTTTGCAGTTTGTGTGGCATTTGGCCAGAAACTTTCAGCACAATTTTCAGCAGGTGTTTTTGTGGGGCACGCCCACAAATCACACACCAATGATGGCTAATTAGAGTGAAAAATAACAGCAGTGCCTCAAAAGTGTAACAATGACTTTTCCACAAAGAATTCCCAACTATTTCAAGCTCCCCTTTCTGCTCCCGCTGCTTCTGGCTGAATCCAACTCGCCTTTGTTCTAACTTATCAAGTGTAAGTGGCGGCAAACTTTTGGCCCACACAGTAACAAAATGTTTGTTTTACATTTAATATTCTAATGGTCATTTTGTGTAACAACCCAAATCAAAAATTGGGCTTATGTTGTCTGAACTGAAATTGTAAAAGAAATCCAAAAATACCTCAAATATCCATAATTTCAGCATTTTTAAATACTTATTAATTATGACAGCGCAGTTTAATACCTGTCTCAGTTGAAATTCAATTAAATTAATTAAATTCACTGAGACTTGACATAAATTAATAATAACCTGTTCAAAGTTAATATCGCGAGGAATGGAAAACAATAATAAAATAGAATTTTTAAAAAGCAGTTTAAAATTAATTCAGCGAAGAGTAATTTGAAAATTTGGTAAAAATTGTTTTGACTCCAAAATTATTTATAATATAACTTTTTTTGTTTGGAGTGTATTCTGTTGAAGAGCTTCTTTCGGTCGGGTGGCACAATTTAAAAGAAGATTACACCGCAAACTGCGCTCGTCGCCATGTGCGCTTCTGTGGCGCTTCCCCGTGGCAACATCAAAAGACGCCCGTGCTGAAAACTTTGCAGCCGCCCAAGGGACACGTAGCACCCAGTAACGCTGGCGATTTCTCTGGCGACACTTGTCGAAAGTTGCGCGTAATTACGACTATGTGCGGCAAATAGCAGCGACCAAGTGTTGCTGGAGCTACAGTTTTGTGGGAGGTCTTAGGGGGGGGGGGGGGGGGGCGTGGTAGTCAGTCAAAGTGGCACCATGCTGCGGGCTTTGCTTTAGTTTACGGGCCCTCGATGCCCTGCAATAAAGTTGGTGTTTGGATTTGTCCGTTAGTGTCAGTTTGTGTTCATATCAAAACTGAAACCATCAATTTAAAAAATCATCCAAAATCCCAGATCAATAGTAGAGCATTTTGACCAACTTCTGAGCTAGATTCGATATGAACTCTGGCAGTGAAATATTATAAATAATATTAATATTAAGATAAATAAGATCTCAGATTGCTTATCGAGTTTCGGTTAGTTATGAGCATAATAGAGAAATCTGATGAAGTTCTTCGATGTGAGCTTGAATGCGAGTTAATAATTAAAATTAATATTCATAATAGGAAGCAGCATTTAACAAAACAATTAAAGAATATCTCAAATCTGTCTGCAACATTTCCTTTTTCTACATTTCTCGTAGCTAACTTTTGCTTTGTGTGCAGCTGCAACTGCAGCGCATTTGGCTGTCATCTCAGCCTTCTGCCTTTCAAATAACTCGAGACAATCGCCAAGTGTCGCCACAGAAAACTTTTGCTTGAGCTGCGCTGGTTTTTAGTCTCAAATTGTTTGGCCGTTGTTTGACGTTTCGGCTTTTGGTCTATGGCCATTGTTAGACACACTCCCCCAGCGAGAGGCACTTTAT
Organism: Drosophila cognata; assembly: GCA_035041535.1. Lineage (NCBI taxonomy): Eukaryota > Metazoa > Arthropoda > Insecta > Diptera > Drosophilidae > Drosophila > Drosophila cognata. Next base: position 295,281 of record JAWNLC010000694.1, on the reverse strand, counting down.
TACGAATTTAAAGAATTTCCATATATTAGTCAAGAGGAGCAATGACACTGGACAGCATTAATGTGGTTTAAATATAATAAAGCAACACTTAAATGACGACTCACTCACTCGACCAGACAGTGAATGAAGGACTGATTGAATGAGACAATGAGCCGAGCTGTGAATGCGCAGACCATCAATCAATGTGCTTGGTATGAAAACTATAATAAAATCATTAGTCTGGTAATCCCTGAACGTTTTGCAACCGAAATCAAAATAAAATCATCAGGCCAGAAATTATGATGAATGGTCCTGCACGGGGATCTCTGTTTGGTCATGATAACATCTTTTTGGCCCTCCCCAATCTCTTTTTAATAAACAAAATACACATACAGACGTACAGACGCACCATGGCAACTGTATGGGGCAGCTATGGGAGCAAATGATTGTGTTGGGCATGGTCTAGTGGCCAACACTCAACAGCCACTGGGATCAGTGGCGACAACAACAACACCAAAAGTTGGAGTTGGCCCCACGGCATCATTATCAGGCAAAACAACTTGCATTGCGAGGCTGAAATGGTTTTTTCTTTCTATTTTTCTATTTTTGGCAAGCAGGAAAAATGAAAATGTTTAACGGGAAAAAATAAAATACTCACGTTTCGCTCCCAAGCGAACGTGATTCAATTTGTTTTGTCGGTTAGAAAACTAAAATAGCAAAAGGAATATACAACTAAAGCCAGCAAAGCAAGGCGAAGCAGACCAAAGCAGAGTAAAGCACAACAAGCCAAAGCGTAAGCAAAATTATAGCAATGAAATAGCAGCATTAAATGTGGGCGGCGGTCTTCAGTGTGAGGCAGTCGACCAGCCAACCAACCACGCAACCAACCAACTAACCAACCAACCAACCTAGACCACTCTCGACCCCATACCCAAAGGGCAGGCAATGCGGTCAGCGGCGGAAGCCCTGGAACTAAGATAAAGGCGCTCCGCTGGACGACCTAACTAAGGTGATCACACGGGTTGCGGGTGGTCGTCAAAACTATGAATTTATGTATGCACAACAAAAGTAGGCAATGAAAGTGCGCGTCGAGGCAAGTGGGTGGATTCATAAGTTTTGAAATGCTTGAGAATTATGCATAATAATACATCTAGAATACCAAATGCAAATATTAATAATACAAATATTGATTGTATGTTTTTAAATATATGTTTTTTTTTTTTTTTAAACTATTATTGCTTAACAGAGATAGAAATATATTAAAATTATAAAATTGACATGTGTCAGATAAATTAAAAGTCGAATAAAAAATGAGAAACAAAAAATTAATCTGTGGGTATTCATATAAAAAATGTTCCTCCATTTGTTGCAAGAGTTTGGGACACCCAGGACACCAATTGTTGCATAGCAACGAGGAATTTTGTGTATATGTATGTGATTCACCGAAATTTCATAATTTCTCGCATCCCACTCGTATTGGCAAATGAAGTTAAGTATGTGTGGGCAGCGAACAGTGCCACAAACGCACATGTTATGTGGCATGTCTATTGTGCCGACTATAAGGTCATTTTAAATTAGTTTTTGGTTGTGTTTTTTGTTTCTTGACAATTTTGTCCGTTTTCTTTTTTCTCTTCTTTTTTCTTTTTTCTTTCTATTTCATTTTGGGTTGTCTTCTGACGGTTGAAGCTTTGGGTTTTGGGGCTTTGGTCAGTCGTTAGTTGGATGTTTGTCCGGAGTATTGGGAGTGAATATATGTACGTCGAGTGTTGCCGTTATGACAATTACGAAACACATTTGCGAGAGAGGAGCGAAGCAAAAGGAAATTCAACTCATGCGGCTCTCAACTGGACATACTTGAGCCCAGACCGCTTACTCATGCCGCTCCCGAAAACACTCTCGATGACATGCCAATATACAAGACTATTTGTTTGTGGGTGTGGCGCTGGGGCAAGAGGCCACGTGTTCAAGTGTCCGACAATATCAACAGCTTCATTTTGGGCCCAAAAGCAAAGTCAATGCCAAAATTAATGGTAGACGAGCTGAGCCGAGTCTCAACCAATTGTTGACAATTGTTGTGCCATGTCACAAAAAGTAATAACAAAATAACATTAGCCAAGTGCGTCACTCACTTTCGCCACCTGTCATTCCATTCTTAAGTGCAGTGTGGCCAGCTTCAATGTTTTGTTAAGCATTTTTTCTATATTATTTGTAATATATTTTTGACTTAGTATAATTCACTATTGTGTAGTTTTGTGTATACTATTTATTAGCTATTTCAACCGGCAGTTTATCTATACTACGTTGAGACCTTCGTCAATAACTGAGTTCTATCCTGGTCGAGATTGGTAGAAAGACATGACAACCCTTCTTAAGACTTCTGTAATGAAAATCGATTACCAAAACACGATTGCTTAAACATATATATTCTATATTCGTGGAAAATAGATTTCCATTTTTGTGTTGAAGAATTTTTTAATGATCAATAAAATTGCTTGGGGAATGATACAGAATTAGAAATATGCTTAAAATTGTAGAGATGTGATTCGTTCCCAAATCGAATATATATAATATATATAATAAGTAGTAATAAGTAAAATTTTAGAATGAGCTGATGACCTCGAATTCCCCGTTAAGTTATGGATATATGCAGCCATATATAAGCCAAAATATTTCTTATGATAAGAATATTTCGAAATAGGTTTTATACCTTTTTTTGCACTTAATTGAAGTATTTTATTGAATTTAGCTAGCTGTCTCACTATATCAACTTACAACTTGCAACAATAGAGAAATCTTTCAATAATTTGCACAAAAGTCGTTTTGTCATTTTTGGGGCACGCTCTGCCCCCAAGCTGCCGCGCCGCCTCTTGCCGGCATTGGATGTCAGTGGCAGACTTGGATAACGTCTGAGCTGATACTTTATTGGAATTGTCGTAAAAGTCGATAACATCAGCAGCAGCAGCAGCAGCTGGAGCAAAATCGCTGTTGGGCTCAGGTCACAAGCAATTTAATGTCAATTTTCGTATTAAATGTGCTGTCCGAGCAATTCACCTGCTGTTCCGCCACTCACCCACATGTCACACAAATAGCCGACAGTCCATCTGCCACACACACACACAGACAGCTATAGGCACGCATACACGCACACACATAAATATACACTCAGCATTATTGTTGTAGTTTCAGATTTGGCCCAAACAACTTTTGCAAACGAATGTTGACGTTCACCGCTGGCACTGGATTAAGTGTAATTAATTTCTATCTCAGTTCTTCGCATTAATCGCCTGAAACACATGTGTTGATTAATATGCGAGTTATGTGTATTTATTTGCTTAGTTGTACAGCAATAGCATTTAATTAGTTTGCAGTGCATTCTGCTTGCTCCTCCCAATGTTGCACACAAAATGTTGCTGCTCTCGTTGTTTGACTTAGCTACTGAAAATCGGGTCACGCACTTGTTAATATGTTACATCCAGGCAAACACAAGACCTCACACACACTCACACACACACGCACACACACGCACACACACACACACACACATACACACAGCAGGCACAACTGCAAGCTGCTGCCAAACGCAGTAAACTTTTTGACTAGTTGTTTTTATTTTCTGGCAACAACTGGATACCAAAAGAATATTCACCCGCTGCGTTTTGATTCTCCGTCTGGCGTTGGCGTTTCAAGTTGAAAATTTGTAAGCAACCTAAAGACGCAACAGCATTATGTATATCTATGTATGTAGATGCATGTGTTTGTGAGGTTAACTTGGCACCAGCAAAGGACAACTGAAAAGGAAAAAAGTGTTGAAGCAATTGCGCAACGCAACTTGAATACTCTCTTAAGCACAACTTATATGCCACAAATATGGGGCAATATTCAAATATTATTTAGTGACTCTTATTGCCAATTTTCAATCCACATTCACTAAAATCAGAATATATCAGACATAAAAGCTCTCAACCCATTAAAGATTCTAGCATTCGTGCAGGAGCTGGGGTTGATGGAGCAGCTGTAGGCTTAGAAGGGGGCACAATAGACCTTATAGGTCGCAGCAATCAGAATATTTATTAATTGCATTTGTAATTCACAAAAAATTGCAAATGTTTTTCTTCTTACTCGTTTAACAATTCTAAAAAAAAGAAAAGATTTTTAAGCTTTCAAAAATGTATTATTAAATTTGAATCGAGCTGCTTTTACTCAAAAATATTTATTTCTTACTTTAGAAAAGTCATGCAACTGTATACCATAATTTGGTATTGCATGCTTATGCAGAAGCTGCCAAGCTAATAAAATATTTATGGTCGCCTTGAGCAGAGTATAAAAATTGCAAACTTTTTAACACAGCATGTAAAAAGTGGAATTTGAGTCACATACGCACAGCCACAGGAAGAGCAAGGAGCAGGGAGCAAGGGTGAGCTTTGAGGGATGGAATAAGAGAAATCGCGAAAGACGGGCTACAGTTCGCACCAAGGCCAAGAGGCAGCGTGTGTCCAACACAAGCGAACACACAAACATACACACACACACACGTACACACACACACACATACACAGAGACACATCAAGTCGACTGCATGTTTGTTTGTTGAGTCAGCTGCCGCCATTTTGTAACCATTTTTCCATGTCATACACCCGGCACAAAAAGTGCTCAGCAAATTCCCAACATTTTGCTTTGACTCCCCCCTCCCCACTCCCCACTCCCTATTCCTTCTTCTACACTCAGTTGACTTTATTCAGTTGCCTCTGGGCTGATGAATTTTCCGCACGCTCTACTTTGCTGTCTGCAAAGTTATTTTCTACTGTGTCAAAATGAAGAAAAACTCGTCGCTTGATTAGAAAATTTCCATGCGGCTGTCTCACTGCCTCCTCCTGCCTCCCACTGCCTGTGCCACATTCGCTCTCTCTCTCTCTCTCACAATGAATTGGGGAGGTTTGAGCAGCAATTACGCAAATTGCCCAGCTATCAAGCCAAACTCTCCAATGACTCCCCAAATTCATTTTAAACTCACACACACTCTGCCACCGACACCTACACACACACACACGCTTAGCGACTTGACTTGATTAACCTGGTTAGTCCGGTAAGTTGACGGTGTTCAGTTAGTACATTTTGCTTCTGGAGGCTCTCAGGCGTAATTACATTAACAATTCCGAAAACATTTCAAGCATGCGGGTGCAGTCCAAAACTCGTATAATGTCACTCCACTCAGCTACGACATTCAATTTTCCCCCGATACATATCCATTATTCAGAACGTGGTGCAAACAACTCGTCCGGCAAGAACAACAACAACAACAACCTGTGCTACGTGTAAGAAGCAGCGGCCTATTCCAAATCTCTTGGCCACATAGTTGACATCACATGGCCTCAGCATATTTGGTGTATGAACTTGCTGCCTAACCTTGTGAGTGTGCGCGAGTGTGCATGTGGCATTCAACTAGCTTCGGGGGTTCCAGCAAAACAACAAAACCAACTCGCCGCACTCACCCCAACATACACATGAGCGCATTCAAAGGTTGCACAAACATGTTGCTGCATGAAACAGCATGGGGCAGTTGGGTGGCTCACAATCAGTTGCTTCGACAGCTTGCAGCTAGCTTGCTGCATTTGTTACGGCAATGCGGAACAAAAACTGGCGGGGACATTCTGTAATTAAGATTCGCTGTAACCGCAATAACAATGTACAAAATTGGACGATGGAAGTCTTTTGGAAGATTTCAAGCGAAACTCTTTTTGGTTAAGTTGATAATTCTTCTGCACCTTGTGGATAAATTGTAATCAATTACCGATTATAGAAATAATCATATTAATTTCATTACAAGTCAGATTTATCGCTGGCAAATTTTCATAATTTTAGGTAACTGATATTCGATGTGCAAGAAGGTTTTCTTTTGCAACTAGCTAAGCTTATGTTTGCCACTTGATAAATTGCTATGGAACCCGACTCGTTTTGCGGCATTCAGTCAACTTGTTATCGTTGACTGCCCATCACTAAACAGTGTGTGCCACAGTTGCCCCCAGAGGCACTTGCGTTGCTTACACCATAAGTCACACAGAGTTACGTGGTTGCAACACACAAAGCTCGACCATGTTTGCCGCCTTGTCACATTCTTTGCCACAGTCACAGCAGCAGATGTTGTGCCTCATTGGGTTTCGTGTGGCAACTGGCAACTGTAAAAGGGGTTTCACTGTGTGCTTTGCAACCAAAGTCTATGCGGTTCCGGCTGAATTGTAGACGTAACCATCGCACGTTTGTTTGCCTCTTATATATCACAGAATTTAGCATCGGTTGTACGCTCCATATCGGCTCACACAGCATACACCTGCCGCAGCTAAGCAGCCTACGAAATTATCACAGCTTAATGCGATGTCCGCTTGCCACATCGATATAATTGCATACGAATTTGCTATAAGCGGCTTACTGCTACGCATGTTCGATGACAGGCGCTTGTCGCCCGGCAAACAATAAACAAAAATAATGTTACCCGCTTGAAGGCCCGCACATAAATTATAACTATAAAGAAATGTTGGTATACAAAAAATAAGGATAAAAGAGTGTAATAGGCGCGAGGGGTCGACGCGTAGATGACCTGTACGCAGTCAGTTTGTTTCTAGTCTTTAGAATGTGTTTCTTTTTCTAATTATAATAATAATAATAATAATAATAATTAATAGTAGCTTTAGGCTTCTTCTGTATAAACCGATCGTTATGAAACTTGAATAGAATTTAGAAAGTATTTTCGATTTCTCTTTGTTTCTACTTAGTTAAAAAAGTAAGCGGAGGAAAGTTATAATAAACCATGATAAATATCCATATGTGTTATGTAAGTTCTTGGCAATTTCTTCTCTACATTTATAATTTTATATAGTTTATTAAGCTGTAATAAATAAATGGCTGAGTGCTACATTGTCACTATACAGTTTCGTATGCCCAATTTGGTTGCGCCTGTGGGGTGTGGAGCAAAAATCGCATTTATACAGCATTTGGGCACAAAATCGCTGCGTTTGACTTTGCCCCCAAGGTTCGCTGATAATTTGCGCACATAAATTAACCAAAGTTGGTGGACTGCCCCCAGTATTCACACACACACACACACATAAGAGATGGGGATTGTATTCCGATTGGTTCCGATTGGCTGGCTGTTTGGGTCACACGGGTAAAATTAAAAATACTGCTGAATAGTTTTGGGCCTGTCCAAAATGGCTTTGTGTGTGTCTGTGTTATGGCCATTACTGTGGGATGTGGGATTCAGCTACAACTTGCATGGCATGCAATCTGTTAATTTTTGGCCAACTTTGCTTTGGCTATTTATAGCTGTTACTAACTGCCTCTTTCCCCCCCCGCACCTCAATGACGTGCGTCTTCATTGAGTATTGATGCGCCCTCATGCGAAATAATTGGCACTGTTGTCCAACGGCGTTTAATAATTCATTTATGTGTGTGTGTGGGTGTCTCTCTGTGCGTGTGTGTGTGTGTATGTGTGTGTGTGGCATAGTCGTGCTTCTGCTGCTGCAAAGGCTATTAAGTTGTGAACTCAATTGCCAAATGAGTTAGCTTGCTGGCAATTGCCCGAAACGCCTTAATATATATCCCTTGACTATTCCCTACTCGGAAGGGAGTTTAGTGTCAGTCAGCTCGATTTTATTTATATGCGCTTTTCCGATAAGGTCAAATAAATTATATGTTAGTCAAGTTTGGTATTTTTTAATATTGGTTGCGCTTTGACCTTTTCAAATTTTTAATAGCCTGAAATAACTAAATAAATATTTGAACACATTGATTTATTATTTGAAAATTCACTTTATTTTTGAATAAACATTATTTTACAATATTTTTGTATTATTTATTTAGTTTGTTTTTGACATGTACCATTTGTATTTTTCTTGTTAGCTTACGATTTAAAAAGCCATTACACATAGATATTTTAAATTATTTTCAAATATTACCTAATTACCAAATTCAGTTCCACTTTTTTGTTTTTAGGAACCAACGAAAATGTGTATTTTCCTGCTAAATAAATAAATGAATTTTTAAAATATTATGTTACATACTAAATAAATGAAAAGCGTTTTCAAGGATTTAAATAATTACAAATAAATTGTAGTATTTTAATATGTTAAAACTGATCACAGCAAATTGTTCTGAATACCCAAAGAGAATGAGCGAAATATTGGTAACAACAATCGTGTTGTGAAATTTTCAAATATTACTTTCTATATATATATATATATATATGTACATATATATAGACTTAGTGTAGTGATTTAGTGTATTTTCTTTATTATTTTCCCAAAATGTATTTACATAAAATATTTCACTTAAGAATTTTGCTAAATGTGAACCAACTCTTGTGATAAATAATTTGTTTTTATTTTTTAATGAATTTTCTTATATTTCTTATAAGAAAAAAGTATTTATCTAAATTTTACAATATTCATTTCTAGTGTTGCAAACACTTCAATTATTACGATGTCTTTTAAAACTTTTATTTTGTATTTTTTTCCCTTTTTCGTAACTTCATTAATCAAAATTTGCTAATTTTCAACTTTATACAATTTATTTCAAGACTTACAATTAAATGTTGAGTTTCGGGCTGTGTGTGACTTGTGGCTCGCTCCTCTGCGCGTGTATTAGTGTGTGCGTATGAATTTACATACAAATGTGCGTGTGTGTGTGTGTGTGTGTGTGTGTGTGTGTCTATGTGTCTCTTGACGCTGTTAGTTGATGTCAAAACGTTGCGCCTAGAAATAGTTGTGCATTAGTTATGGGAGTGTTAATGTGGGCGTGTCTCATGTGCTCTATGCTAAATTGAAATTTTAAATTAGGCAACAAATTGAATTTGTTGAGTATTCTCTTTTTCCCATAATAATATTTAGTTGTTGTAGTTCTTTTTGTAATTGAAATATTCTAAGCTGTTGTTGTCTTTTTTTGGCTTGCTTCTTTTTACTTACTACACAAAAGTGTTTTCCGCTTTGTTTCTTTGAGTAAGTTGCCTTAAACTTAAAGGACTTGATAATAGGAGTTTTCATGTTGTTGTAGTTAATGTTGCAGCTGCTGCTCATGATAAACGCAGTCAGTTTGGATATGTCTCATTGAATATATATGGTCTGGTCTGCTTATGATGTCTTTCAGACACATTCTGTGCCTGGAACTCGCAACGGTGCCTGAGGCGGAAAGCAAAGAATTAAGAAAATTATTAGAAATATTTTGCCAGTGGTTACAAGTGAGAAGTTATTCAAAGAACATTTTTGCTAAACATAAACTGAATTATAAAGTAAAATATGACAAAATAATTGCGTAAAAGTAGATTACCAAAAGGCTAAAAATATAAATATTAACCCAAAATTAAATAAACTATTATATTAAACTCAAAAAGCAATTTAAATTTAATAGAAAGATAAAAATAATTTTAGAACTGTGTTTAATTATATAATAAATTAATTAATATATGTATAGAGAGATTAATATTTATAAGAAACTAAATAGGGAACACCATTTTATGCTGCTGACATTAAGTAATTTAAATGAAAAATACATTGAGAATAATGTTATATATAAAACATTTCCAATATACATAAAAAAAAACCGATTTTACATTAATTAGCATTGATTTCAATGAAAATTTCTGCGGCAATCAACCGCAATGGAAAATCTCGCTTAATGACATTTTGCTTAATTTGGCATAATTATTCATTTGTTTTTCATTGCTAACAACAAAATTAGGCATGCTAATTAAAAATGGTAAAAGGCGAGACCAAAAATGCAAAATTCAATTTAATTTCAAATATTTCAGTAAATTATCGGAAAATTCTGCTCATTGCATTTTTGACGCTCCGCTCCATTGGCACTTTTAAACTGGCCTCTTTGGCCAATTTGGCCAATTGATTTGCGAACTTTGATTGCATGGCATTATGGCCGCCATTCAATTATAGGGCATGGCCTAAGGGGGGCGGCGAATCGCTGTGTCAGTTAGTTTTCAACAAATAATTGGCCACTCTGGTGATATGCGGTTTTAGTCGATTTATTAATTCGCCATAAATTAAATCATCCAGCAATAAAAACGCAATTATACGCAACAAACGTTATAAAAATAATACCAATTAAAATTATAGCCGATATTTATTTACATTACATTTACATACCTTTCGCTAGGGGCTGTGATTTTATTTATTTTTTTATTCGCTCGCAGCGTGCAAAATGCATAAATAAATATGGATAAATATACGGGGAAGTCAGGTGTGTCAACGCGACTATGCATATACGATTTATGCATAATTCTCATAATTAAATGTGAATAGGTTTTAGTGGCCTGAGAGGAAAGGAGGAGAGGCATCTTCGGGCTGCCGAAGTTTAAATACCATTGCAGATTGCAGATGCAACATTTATTTTACTGCATATCAATTACACAGCAATCGATTAATTAGTCAAATATTTTGGTCTGCAGTGGTGATAATTTTTAGTATAATTTGTACACTATTTTGAATTTGATTACATTTGCAATCAGACTAAATGAATATTCGACAACATAGCTTTGGCATTAATTGTGTTTGTATGGTTGGAATAGCTGCACATGGACAGAAAATCATGAGAGTAATTGTTAATTATAGTTTTATCTGTTCTGATAGAGCAGCCAACTCAGTTAACTTATTCAAGTGAAAATTAAATTAATCAAAATTAAAGAAGCAAACAAAATGTAGTAAAAAGACAGCTAAAACAGCTTGTGAAAGGTCCTACTTTAGTCACCGATAGGGGTGACTTTGAGGCCATTAATTTGTTTAAGCCCTCGAATGCAACTAATAAATCCATCGCAAATCCATTGAATGCTGCCACTGAGTAACGTTATTTATAACTGTTAACGATGCAGTTAACTATGGTAAAACTAAGGGTGGCTCGATGGCCAATCAAGTAGAGGAAGCCTTGCATTATTTATGGATATTCCCGTCAGAAAAATAGATGCACGCCTTTCATTCGACACGTTGCGAAGAAAGAGAAGGCATTAAAATTGGTTAGCTTATATAACGCGTTTTGGCATAAGAAGAGATCGTATCCTTATCCTTATCCTTATGCCTGGCAGGGCATAAGAGTGGCCGAAATACTGGAAAAAATAAGATTACGTGAACTGTAATCTGACGCTACTATTCTCATTAGTTGAGGCAGTGGCCTGTGCGGAGGCTGAAGTAACATTAATCTCAACATTTGTGGGTCGTATTTTGGATTGGCATGCGGAAAATACAAATATCAAAACGTTTAAGCCACAGAATGATCCGGACGTCATATCTGATACGAACATCTATAATTACTTCATTTCGAAATACGGACGAGAACAAAGCATTAGCTGGCTGTGATCTGCTTACCATTAGTCCAGCTTTATTAAATGAATTGGAAGCTGATTGAACTGAAGTTCAAATACAATTATTCGCATCTAATGCGAAGCAACAGAGTATTGGGAAAATGTGAATTTATGAAAACAAATTGAGATGGCTAATGAATGAAGAAGTCATGGCCAGTGATAAGTTAGGCGAGAGCATCAGGAGGCTTACAATGGATACGGAGTAAATGCAGAATTTACTAAGATTATTTCTTTAACATATTGGATAGAAACATCGAAAACTCATAAAATGTTGCTGTACTCTTCTCTTTTGCGATATTATATATATTTTTTTAGCTACTTTTGAAGGTTTTTTGTTTTCAGCAATAAAACTTGTCCATTAATTTCACTAGACCACATAAATACATAAGCGCACATTTATATCATTTTTAGACACACTTATGGGATAATATTTAGATATATGATCAATTTATGTTACAACATATTTCAGATATTGGCAGCAAGTGTGGCACATCTCTCAACTTGTACTTCAATTACTTATGCATAGTTTATACTTAGTCCGAAACAATAAAACTTAAATAGTTGCCACTCGCTCCGATCGAATGCAGATGTGGCTTAAACCCTATTGACTGCTTATCCATCTATGTACAACATTTAGTTCTAGCTTAAGTTTAACACTCTGTTTGCTGTCGGCCAGCTTAAAATCTAACATAGCTAAAGTCATTTGGATTTGGATTTAGGTTTGTCGCTGACGTCACTATTGACCCGCTTACCTCTTCCTCGATGGCCGAGGCATATCGATTAATCGGCGCATTCTTCTCCAAACTGAACGTATCCTCAGTGGTCTTATTGTACGAGGGATTCACAAAGTTCATCGTATTGCCTCGCTTCGGATACTTCTTGATAAGGCAGTAGACGATCTGTCGAGTAAAGAAATACAAATTAGTTGTCTAGCTGCTGCGGAGCAAATAGCTGCTACTTACGCAAGAAATAGCAGTTCCGGCAATGAGCACGGCTATGACTATTAGGGCTATTTCGCCCGAGTCGCGTCGCGTTGTATGTGCACCCTCAGTGTTGCTGCTGCTGCTGCTGCTGCTGCTGTTGTTCGGGTGTGTCGCGTTCTTAGCGCTGCCAGTGTCTACAAGGTCAAAAGAGAAGAACAAGAACAGTGAGCTTTATCCATTTCTAACTAGAAATATATTTTTGATAATGCTTAATACCAAAACCAAAATAATGAAATTATTACAATTTTAATTGGGCATAGTTTGAAATTCAAAAGAAGACCATCTCCAATAAGAAACAAATCCAAATTCCATTAAAAGTAATCCAATTACTTACTATATCTGTCGATTATTTGACTTAAATTCTCTTAAGCAGGCTCTTTTTTTAAAACCCACTTTAGTTCACATAAATAAATTGCTACCATTATAATTAGTCATAGTCATCACTACAAAAACATCATCTCCAATAAAAAAATCGATTTCAACGATACTTAAAATGTTTCTTTAAGCAAATAATCCAATTACTTATTAGATAAGGCGATTATTTGGAGTAAAATGTTTTCCGCACGTGTTCCTAGAAAAATTCTTTAATATCTCTTAATAAGCATTAGCCAAAATAAAATTCGAGGAATTGGCCAGGGGTTCCCACTTGATTTGGCTTTGCCTCTGTTGTTTTTCTTTTTTGGCTATCCTGTCCAACCCAAATATAATTAAAATATTGCTTCTTTTTTGGAGATGTACCGAGGAAATGTCGACGACATCCCGTGGTGAATATTTTCGCCGTGTTCCTAGCTCTACCAATACCCCAGTTCCGTTTTGTGCTCGGGTTTTTTTTTTCAGTTGTCAACTTTTTGTGTCATGCTTTTTGCCTTTTGTAAGGTTGTTGTCTGTGCGACAGGAAGTTGTAGGATTTTTCCGCTGTCGACATAATTCGTTTTCATATTTTCCGTTTAGAATTTGTTCAAAAGTTAAGAACAGGAGACAGGACGCTGGGCGCAGGACGCGTTCGCCTGGCAAAGGATGTGCCGCATTTAACGGCATTGCACGAACTGTCGCCTCTTCATCTGCGACTTATTATTGTTCAGCTTTGCTGCTTTTTGTTCTTCTTGTTGATTTTATTAATTCGGTTTTTTTTTTTCGCTATAGCTTGTCGAAATTTCCATGAACTGAAAACTGGCCGCCCGCCGAGCTGGATCAGTACGAGAATGTGACGCATATGGCAAGGCAAGCAGCAGGAATTATCATTAGAAGTTGGCCGTGGCAACAGCTGCACAGCATCAATTGTCAGTGGTGGGACGCGGGACGGGGGACGGGGGACGGGAGGAAGCCAAAGAAATACGATGGATATTTGTAGGTTGCGCTCTGCGTAGGTGCTAGCAATTTATTTGAGGCAATAACAGACAGTAAAGTGGCTAAAGAAAAGCAGTTGGAAAGCTCTACGCATATTTGCCACATTAATTGCACGTTGTGTGTGTATGTGTGTATTTATCTGTCTGTGTGTGTGTGGGTGTCCCAATATAATATTATAAGCTTACTTCAAATGAATTCGTGGCAGGGGGCAGTCAACTTTTCTATAATTTATATTCTGTTTCCAACAGCTGTGGAATATGCCAAATTTAATAATAATATGCAAGAAAAACAAATTTCTGATGCGATTCAGCAGAATTTCATAAAATTTCTGACAAGTATGACTAATTAAAGCGAGAACTTCTACTCATATTCATTCAAATAAATTTGTTTTTAGTTATACTTAAATACTTTAATACTTGTATCCAGTTTTCAGAGCACATTGTTACTGACAGTCGGCCGTCTGCCGTCTGCCGTCTGCCCCCTCTGTTTGCCATATTTTATGTACTCCCATAAATGTCATATATTATTGTGCCACCCTAATCTATAGCAAATGCAATTTGCCTGCTCCGCAGCACAAAACAAAGTAATGCTCCCCATATTTATTTCAGCGCTCTCTTTTTTTTTTCTTTCTTCTTTTTTTGTTTGTTTTTTAATCCTGCACATGTGTTTTATATGTTTTTTATTTTTTTTAAAGACCTTGAGAGACGCTCAGACGCAGAATGTGTCTGCTACCAGGTGTGTGTGTGTGTGTGTGTGTGTTGGTTGTTTTTCGAGCTCGTTTCGAACGAAATTCACATAAAAATTCGCGATAAAAATTCTGCCCAAGTTCCCCTCTAAGCAAACGGAATAAAAGGGCATAAAATGTTGCCGTTGGGGATGTCACCTTATTCGTTTTGTTCTTTCGTGTTCGGGCTAGATTAGATAAACAAAGTTAAAAACTTTTGCCGGATATATGCAGATAGAGAAATCGTGTGGCATTTTGGTGCCTATTTAAAGCATTCCACTCTGCAAAGTTACGTTGGGCAATTGGCGAACTGGCTGCTGACCAACTGCAGCAAGCGCAAACTCATAAAATTTGCAAACAGCTGCTGGCCCGGCCCACACACAGCACAGCAACCACAAAGTTAGCCCAACTTTATGTGTTGGCTATTAAAAATACAGTCGTTACTTTCGACGTCTGCCAAGAGTTTATGACGATTCGTGGCACTGTCTGTCTGTCTATCTGTCATTTCGCCTGCCTTATTTGCACAACTTGCCTGCGCTTAATTAAGCAATATCAAATGGGGTGGTGCCTGGGAGGCTATGGGAGATGCTCGATATTGTCACTTTTCAGTTACAGTTCATATTTTCCAATATCACTCAATGTTAATATGCTCAATTATGTAAATGACTTTCAGGTGCAGTCATTACTTTTCCAATATCAGTGGTTGTTAATTATGTAAATTAAATTCTACAAATTAAATCATTGTGTTTTTTGGGGGCAGTCTGAAAGGATGCTTGATTTTACTTTTTTCAGTTAACTGCAAGTTCGATACAAAAAAAGTTGCATCTCTTTTATAATATATATTATATATATTAAATTTCGTTATAATCGAACTGTGCATTTTAGTATCTGGACATACTTTGGAAATGCAGTCACGATATCTCTCAGTCACAGCGCGGCAGTCACAGTTGCGTGAATATTGCCCAACACTGCTGGACATAGAAAAAGTAGCCCAAGCCGCTAATTGAAATTGCAGTTATGGCCAGCTTGCCTTGGCTTGGCCATCTAATTGAAATAGTCCTTAACTAGTTTATAGTTATTTACTTGATCCCTCGCCACATCTCTCATCTTTGGGCTCAGCAAACTTTTGCCTAAGCACTCGAGCGTTAAGTCCTGGAGTCCTCAACTGCCCTCGTCATTTCCCTTGGCATTGTTTTGCAGTCGACCAGGTTTGAGGAAATGTAGCGGTATTTACTTGAGCCGCTTAACGTTTTCTTCGGCTTTATTTATTAGAGTTTTTCCATTTCTTTTTTTGTATTCTTTTTCTTTTAAATTGACGTAATTAGGCGTACTTGTATGGGAAGCAAAATACTCAGCTCGAGAAGTAGCTCAGCTGGGTAGGCATAGAAACCAACAAAGTGGGCTCTACCAGCAGCATATTTTCTGGCCAGATTAATACAGGCAACGTGGTCAAGAGGATATTTTCATTGGGGGGGCACAACACACAAATATTAAATTTAAAGCACTGCTGAAATTATACTGTTGTCAAAAATGCCAAAAGTGGTATTCAAATTAATATGTGGTCGAGCATGTGAAATGTGGTTGAGCATGTGAAATGCTTACTTTTATCATGGGTTTATCGCTCAAAAAAGATAATCATGAATGAATTAATGAAACATGTGAACTAAGTGAAGTGAAACCTTTTCCGCTTGAGTGACTTAATAGTGTTCTAAATAGTAATTTAAATATATAACTGACTTGATTTGTTTGCTCTGGTGGCCTCTTTTAATAATTAAATAAATGTTTTCAGCTGGCTCCAGGCCTGGAAACAAATTTGCATAAAATGTTCTCTAATTGGGCATTTTGTTAATCACTTTTTCGTTAGCCCGTGTTTTTCGACTCCCTTAATTACAGCTTAGGTTAAATGTAACATTTTAAAATGATTTTAACTAAATAAATAAACTTTAAATTGTCGTATTGTGATTTAAATATAATATCAAGTTGATAAGGCAGCTAAAAACTCCAATAAATGTTCTTTTAAGTTTAGCATGCAGAAAAAGGCAATATAATTGCGATTGTCTGACAATTTTGTTATTTGATTTCAAACATTGTTTGCTCAATTTCTTTTTCGATTTTTTCACATCTCTGTGCTTATTGAGTTCACTTCTCAGAACTGTCGAGCATCGCCTTTTATCTTCTATCGCTTTGAATTGATCAAAAGTGATGACCAAAGCGATTGGTTTTCCCAATTGCCCTCATTAACTGGCGGCGAGACAATCAAGTGTAAACGAACCATTGATAGAAATATCTATGCTTGCATATTTTGACTGCGAGTGTTGCATATTTTTGGCGGACACTGTGGTAATTTGTTCTTAACTTTCCGCTACGTTTTCCACATGACAATATTGTACAGCTGTGTCGGTGTTGACAGAGCCAATTTTCATCATGATGGATGTGACTGAATGTGTGACTGATGTGGATGATAAATATCTGGTTAAACTATTTGCTACCCCTAGTCCAGCCACCCTTAGGCTGGCTACCCTTGCTCCTATTACGATTGGCCCTGTCGTTGCTGTGTACAATTTAATTTCATGGCGCTTTGTTGAGCGACGATGACAACGCTTGCCAGTCAGCCAGTCAGCTGTCTCTGTCTGTGGCTGTCAGCCGTTCATCATCGGTATCCACATCCGCATCCGCATCCTTATTCGCATCCGCACTGTCATCGCTTTTGCCAGAGTAGCGCACAAATTGCATGCAGGGTTGTCGCTTAAGCGGGCGCTAACTTTGAGCTTCTGGCATCTGTTGCGGGTGTTGCATGTATTTGGGTATTTCGGTGGCAACCATTGTTGCCATTAAACATGTCACTAGCGTATCCTTTTCGGTGGTTTTACCCCTACCAGATATTTATGTATGTTTAACGTGGCACAACATTGTTGTGGCTGTCTTTGTGTGTGTGTGTGTGGGTGTGTGTGTGTGTGCATTTTGAGTGATTATGTCGATATCATTGATGTTGATTTATGATGATGACATGCGAGCGGTGGCCTCGCTGGATGCATGTGTAAGAAATTGCCGTGACAAATGGCGCACAAAATTAAAAGAGAGAACCTGAAGCATTTACATATGTACATGTGCATGTCTGTGTGTGTGTGTGTGTGTGTGAAAAATTTGTAGATATCACAATAAGACATTAAGTTATGAGTGGATAAAGGAAGAAAGCAGGGGCAATCAGGTATAAAACACATATATATTGGGAAAACAATCAGTAAGCAAAGCAAAAATAATTAGTTATAATGAATATGATTTACGGAGATGTTAGATCTGCTACCAACAATCAACAACCAATACCAGAATAAATGTTAGTGGGCGAAATTACCTTAACAACCAATATTCAACTACTTTTTTCTTCACTTCTTATAAATATTATTTTAAAGCCATATTATTTTTAAAATAAGCGAATAAAGCGACTAATACAAATTCCGAGCACCAACAGCAGTAAGAAATGGAAAATAAAATTCATACCCGGAGCTAAACTGGGCGCTTCTTGTGGTAATTTAGCGGATTTTGGCGTTGGCGATGTTATTGCAGGCGCAGTGGCTTTTTCGTGTGATTTTTTTGTTGCATTAACACGCCTCGTGGGTTGCACGGGGCGTATGTGTTCTATCAAACCAGAAGCAAAAAGGACAACCATTAAATTTGAACAAAATAAAGAAAAAATAAAAAATAAATAAAACCAAATGCATTTACAATTGCAATAGCATCAGGGCACATGTTAATGGCCTTAATAAGGCTCAAATGCCGCGTCGTGGTTGCAGCAACCACAACAAGGACACGACGCCATTCAACCGCGAACGCAGCGGGCCGTGCTGAAAATTACAGTTGCTACTAGTCCTGCTGCGTGCATCGAATACATCGAACGCGTTCACAAAGTGCATTTTAAGCCGCCCTTCCCGCCCCTTAAAAGCAGTAAATGGGAAAGCTACTTACGATCTTCGACGCACCAGAGGCCATCGGTCATGAGCTTGAGGCCCGTGGGACAGGCGCAGGAGATGCGAGGACTGCGCTCATTGATGCGCGGCGCCGGCAGGCAAAGATGTGAGCAGTGACCATTAACCGATTGGCAGTGATTAATGCCATCGGGCTGGCGATACGGATGATACACATGAATGACCATGGGATGTTGGAGCTGTGAGTGTGTAGAAAATACATATTTATATATATAATATATAGTAAGGGATCATCCTATCAATGCTTACCATATGCACAGCTGTAATGGGCTCAACATCTTCCCCAGTAAACTTGTTGGCCTTGAAGACTGTCTGCTTGTCCCAGTCGGACCAGTAGATGTAGTCCTCAAAGGTGCTTATCGAGAAGGGATGTCGCAAGTACTCCGTGGAGTACAATATTTGTCTGCGCTGTGAGCCGTCGTAGTTGGCCGAAGAGATGACATTCAACTTGCCATCCACCCAGTAGATGCGCTTCCTCACCAGATCTAGAGTGATGCCATTGGGCCACTTGACATCATAGTTGATAATTGTGGTGCGATGGGAGCCATCCATGCCGGCGCGTTCAATGCGTGGGGACGCTCCCCAGTCCGACCAGTACATCCACCCCTCAATGGGATCCAGGGCAATGGAGCGTGGTATGTCCAGGGCATCCTCGATCAGCACTTTGCCCATATTGCCATCGAAGTTGGTCAGCTCGATGGTGCACTTGTGCGTGTCCGTGTAGTAGACATGGTTGTAGATCCAGTCGACTGCGAGGCCATCCGACGTAACAGAGGATTGCTTCAGCACCACGGTCTTCTCGTTGCCCTCATCGATGGGCGCTTTGTAGATGCTCTGCGTGGCTACATCGCTCCAGAAGATCATGCCCGTGCGGAACACAAAGTCCAGCGCCGTCGCTGACTTTGTGTTATTCACAATCGATGTCATCTCCATGTGATCCAGGGCAACCTTGCGTATATCATGACGACGTGCCAGGAGCAACGAGGCGTGTCCTTCGGTTGCCTTGCAGCGTGTGTGATTGCGAGGATCTCGCATGTAGCCCGCCTCACATTCGCACTTGAAGCCGCCTATTTCATTCACACAGATCTGGGAGCAGACACCTGGTTGTTCGCACTCATTGACATCGATGCAGGTGAGATTATCACCAGATAGTTTGTAGCCTGGTTGGCACTCACAGCTGTAGCCCACCAGATGGTCCACACAACGATGCATGCAGCCACCATTTCTCGAGCCGCATTCATTGACTTCACATTTGCCAGCCGGCTCATCCTCGCCATCGGGGCAATCCTTGCGCTTATCGCAGACATTTGACAGGGGAATACATTGTCCGCCTCCACAGTCAAATTCGCTAGTGGCATTGCAGCTCTTGGTTTGAGCCTTCAGTCTGCAGTCGCGTTCATCGCTGCCATCCGCACAGTCCGACTGCGCATTGCAAGCGAGATGACCGGCAATGCAGCTGCGATCGCCACACTGGAACTGATCCGGTCTGCAGGTGATGTTCTTGCAGTCATGCTCATCGTCGCCGTCAGAGCAGTCCAGATCTCCGTCACAGACCCAGCTCAGGGGCACGCAGGTGATGCGATCCTTGCACTGATACTCAAACGCCACGCAGGGCGTCACAATTGGCTGTGACGTGGCGCAGTCCTGTAAAATGCAATTTAGAGACACAGTAAAAATTAGCCGAGTATTAAGGCTGTGTGAAAAACGCAATTTAATTAAATTCATTTAAAAAAATATTGTTATTAATATTATTAATATTATTTATATATTATATATATATATTTTCATTTATTTAACACCTGTGCGCCGAGCAGACAATGAAATTGTTGGCCTGCTGTGCGTAGTTGACTTTAAAAATGCATTTTGTCCATCGCCTGTCAAAGCGAACTTTACTTGAAATATGCACAGCAGCTACTATGCTGTCAGTCAAGTGCAGCACACACACAGAAATATATATCCTTTTGTGCAAGTGTGCAGTATAATTTTTGCATAGGGACCATCGCTCGTAGCTGGCTTTTTCCATGGCTGGCATTCCATTTTTAGTTGCATACTTTTCGGAGGCTGCTCGTAAAAATGTTCACTTTTTTTTTTGCGCATAGTTTTTCTCTTTCAACAAGCAATTTTAGACATTGTCTTGCTGCGTGCTGCTTGCTGCTTGCTGCTTGCTGCCTGCTGCCTGCTGCCACCGCTGCCGCTGCCAACAAAAGCTGCGCATCGTTCACATAACTGCTTATGCAAGCAGTTGCCAGCGTCAAACGCCGACGTCGACATCGCCGGCTTTGAGTAATGCTTCAGCGCTGCATAATTTATGCTCCGCAGTAAGCATATCAAAATATATATTTGCACGAGGGTTGCTTCAGCACTTTGGCAATCAACTTAGCCTGCCCTGATTTTAGAGGTGTAACATTTTTCATTATTTTACATCTCTTTTCATAACTAAATTCCTTTTTTTTTTTTTTAATGATTAATACTTATTGAGGCATCAACTGTTTAAAGTTTAAAACAATTTTGTGCTCATCATAAATTGCTACAAATCATGGCTCAAATACATTAGAATAACTAGTAATTTTCGTCAGTTGAATTTGTGGATCAACTCTCGCATTTGTGTTTATTAGTTTAATTTCAACTGGTTTGATTAACAATGAAAACTTACGCGCTCATCGCCGGCATCCGGGCAATCGGGATCGCCATCGCAAGCCCAACCCTTGGGGATGCACGCGCCGTTGCTGCAGGTGAAGGTGGTGTTGCTGTTGCACTCGGGTTTGGGACAGTTGCGCTCATCGCTTCCATCGCCGCAGTCATCATCGAGGTCGCAGACCCATCGCTTCTGAATGCAACGGCCATTGCTGCAGGTGAACTCATCGGAGCGGCAGGTGGTATCTGTGGAAATCATCTTCATGTAAGACGAGAGTTTCTTGGAGGCGTCTCTGTGTATGTAGGAGGATTACCTAGTGGTACTTATGGCAATGAGTGTTTATGCTAGTATGAGTTGTGGTTAACGATTGTGGAGAGTTAGATAAACAACGAGCAAGGAGACCAAAGCCAAAACTTAAAAGCAGCAAGAACAGAGACTGATATATGTGATACATAACTCAACCAAACCAACACCATTATAAAAATTGCCAACGCAACGCGCCGGGGGATAAAAACCAAAGAGATTTGTTGCCACAACAAAAGCAACAACAACAACAGCAACAACTACAAATACAATGAATATGTAACAAAAGCATTGCAAACTAAAGTGTGTGCATATTTGTGTGTTGCTGCTTGACTGTGCGTGTGTGTAAATATTTGTGCTTTGTTACAGGCATTCTTGCAGCAATGTGTAGCATAACACTTATGGCTAGCAAAATTAAGTGTGTGCACACCAACACACACACACACACACTCACATAAACACACACACACACACAGAGACAAGCTTAACTAAACGCATAAGAGAATTACAGCACTACTGCCACCAGGGCTTTAGTTACAATTAAAGTACAGATTAAAATTTGATGGCTTACTACACGTGGCCTCATCGGAGCCATCGCTGCAATCTTTGCTCTGATCACACATCCAGGCCAACGGTATACAACCCGCATCGCCGCCCTTGCAGGCGAACTCATCCTGCGAGCAAGGCGTGCTCTCTGCAATATACAAATAGATGATGGAAACAAATGTGTTAGTTTTGGATGCTGATGCCCAATGATGAGACGTAGAGTTTTAATTTGAGTTTGTGTCCTGGAAGCTGTACAAGGATTTCCCCTTGTGTTGGATACAAAATATTATAGCCGTATATGTTCATAAAGTGTTTCTTGAAAAGTAACAAAAATTCCATTAAAATATGTCCTGCATAAGTGAAACAACTCTTGTCAGAATGTTCTCTGATTCATTTAAGCATGTTAAAGATGATTAAAGATGATTCTACAAATAACTCAGTTTGTCAATTTTATTAAATCGATTATGAAAACATAATAATTTCAAATATTTTTAATTTTAATTGAATTTTCAAACATGTCAGGCACATTTGCTCTTCACAAATTTCGACACATTTGAATATTTTTTTTTTTTTTTCGCATGGCTTACAATTAAGCCTGATAGAAAACACTAAATGAAAATATTCATATAAAATATGCAAAATACATAAAAATGTCAAAAATTCATGGCATGACCGAAAACAAAAAAAAAAGTTAAACAAAATGAAACGAGCAGCAGTTGGCAAACTGCTGCCAACGATAACCGGGCTTAAATATTGAGTTAACCAAAAATGTGTCTTAAGAGTAACTGGCTGATAAAACTATGCTTTCGCATTTATTTATGTATGCACATACATGTATGTGTGTGTGGATGTGTGTGTATGTGGAAAGGCTTCTAACTGTCTGCCTAATGGTGCTGCTTAGTTAAGTCTTTGATTACTGCATCACTAGCACATTTAGGGGCGTATTGCCCCTAAAGCGTGCAACAGACTTTTATCAGGGCGATGCCTCCTTGAGTCTCCTTGAGTGTTGCTTTGGCACAGTAATTAAGTTTATAAGAAGCAGCAGGAATTGAAGTCAAAGTCCAATTGTGGCTGCCACATGCCAAGCGAGTAATAAACATAGTTGTCGTGCCAGCACACACACATACTAACACACACACATACTAAGACACTCGCACACTCATTTAGAAATATAGGGCAGCTCGAACTGGGGCTAAGCGGGCCGCATTTTATCTAGGCAGTAATTAAGACATTATCAGCCAACACTCCATAAAGTTAAAATGCACACATGCGTACACATTAAAGCAATTATCACACACAGCCGAAGACGCACACACTCCCACACACTATCACACACACAGATGGATCCACGCATTGTAATAAAAGCCGCCTTGTTGCCTGAAACTTTCATTGAAGTTTCACCAGACGGACATTTAATACAGCTGACAACACACACACACACACACACACACGTACACATGCATGCACGTGCATACATATAAACACTCTCACACACATACACACACGTATACGTATACATAAAAACGCTTGCGTTTAACCCTAAATGCGTATTATTTTTTCCTACTTGCTTTTGTTGCCTCTGCTGCCTGCCACTCGACGCGTGAACTGAATGTCCTTTGTTTTGTGCTTGCTTCGGTTGCGCTTGATTTTGCTTGATAAGATTATGTAATTCCTGATGTGTGTGCGAGTGCGCCATGGGCAATAAAGGTTCATAACACCACATGACATACACACACGCACTTGGTTAAATATGCTTTTTGGCTCTGTTGTGTTTGTTTTGTTCATCATTATTTGCCGCGTTACCTATGCGCAACATTTTTGTTCGCATGGTTGGATTTTCTTTTTTCCTTTTTGCTGGCAGCTTCAACATCGTTGTAAATAAATTAATTTATTATTATTTTACGCATTGCTATTTGATATTTTGCATGCACAACATGTCGTATTCCTGATATGACTTAAATTGGAATTTATTGCAGCTATCGAGCGGGCGAGCGAGCGAGCGAGCGCGTCTATTTTGGCAGTGGAATTCGACAGGAATTGCACGAGTTTCGAGAGTAAAAACAATTTTCCGTGATGAAAAAGTTAATAATACGAACAATTCATGGAGCAATTCAGATCCAGAGCACAAAAACAGGGATCAAATTTAAGCTTGAAAAATTGATGTTGTTTAATTTAAAGTTGTGTTTTACGCTTGAAATTCAAGCGTTTGCACAAGTTTCTGTGTCTGTTAGATTCATAGATAATTCTTATTATTCATTTCTGCTTAACTTGTCATTGATTGATTCTGAAACTTTTTGCCAATCTAGGGGCAGTCTTAGTATATGAAATATTAATGTTAATGTTTCAATAGTTTGTTCAATTTTATTGGCCGCAATTTCTCCACAAGAAATTCAAGTCAATATAACACAAGCAAAACAAACAAAACTTGTGAACATTTTTAATATTTATGGGTTTAAAATGTGTAATTAAAATTTGTATATCCAAGCGAAATGAAGTCAAAATAAATCAAGTTAATTTCGCGCAATTTTGCAATATTGCGCACACGCAACGTTTTTATGACTTCATTAAATTAGCTTTATTGCTGGCTAGTTTTGCGAGCGTGCGACTAGGACTTCTATTTTCTATACATATATATTTTACAATTTTAATGCCACTATTTCGCTGAAGTCGCAAATGTTGCCAGAGGACCAGCAGCAGGACATGTCGCCTGACCTCGGTGCTTGGCTCCAGTTGCCAGAGCCTGCCTGCTAGACTTGCTTTGGTTTCAGCTTGTGCAAGGCATGGCAAAATCAATTTGCTGGCTACAATGAAAGGCTCAGAGCAGCTTCGATAGCGTACGCACACACACACACACACCAACACACACACCCTTTTACACTCTGAGACACATATAGAGTAGCATATAACTTTTGTATTGTATCCAATAGCATTTTCTTGTTATCTGCTATCGCTGGCTGCAGTGCAGAGGAGCCTGACACAAAAGCGAGAATATTTGCAATTTCATTTTAATTTTATTTAAAATGCTTTTAGTTTATGTGCCTGCTATGTAGTTGGCCAAGTATGCGCCCAAGTGGCAACCCCTCACACACACGAAAGACACCAAAGCCAATGAAGTTTGATGCCTTAGTGCAGCTGTTTGAGTTTTGTTTACATTGTAGTTTAGTCAGCATTGTGTTCGCATCAAAGTGAAGTAGTGCCCAGAAACATTGTCCTTTTCTTTTTCACTATTTTCTCCAAGTAGTTGTTGGGGGAGATAGAATTCAATAACATAAACTTTCTTTGTGAGATAAACGTCTTAGAATAGAACGCAGACTGGTAAAGGGAAGTGCCCAATTAGGGTAAAAAGTACGTGATTAGATTTGACATATTTAATTGACAAATCTTCTGTTGCTTTCCGATGAACTTAGCTATTTTTGAGAGGGAAATAAATAAATAAAGTGTGTTGAATATGGCTGCTACTTTAAGGAGATTAAAGTTTATTTCTGATTATTGCACGTTTTATTAGGATACAGATGAAGGCCTTCATCATACAATATGTGTGTGGCCCGACATCTGTCTTAATATTTCTACGTGTATTTAAGTATGCATTCAACGCAAACCTGTGCTGCCTAGTCGAGTTCTGCGATTGGTCTGTTAACCAACTTTTTTGGGGCACGTTAAACTTCAATTAACATTCACAACGTTGTCAACGATATAAAACGTCAAAACGTTGAATATACTTCTTTCATTTATTTTTGCGCCAGACACATAAAAGCCATAAAATGTCACACGTGTTCAATGACTGGAGTTAAGCGTGGAGCAGGAGCAGTAGCAGGAGCAGGAGCCGGAGCAGGAGCCGGAGCCGGAGCAGGAAATAGGAGCAGAAGCAGAAGCTGGAAAAAGGAGCCGTGACAGGGGTAGGTGCAACAGAGGGAATTCTGTGCATGTTAAATTTGTTGAGCCGTGTCCTGCCAGCCCGCCGCCTGTCATCAAATAAACCACAGGCTCAATTTGCGCGCCTTTTTCTTTTTAAATTTTTTTTGATTACCAGTTTTTATTTCAGCGAATCCGCTGATGAGTTACGAGTTGATAACATCATAAAAATATCATTTTTTTTTTTTCAATTACAGTACGCAATAAAGTTTGGATATTTTATGTGGCACATAGTTAGTTGAATGCGACACAGACTAAATAAATAGCGGCGAAAATTTGTGTGATAGCTACAAAATAATGATGCTATGCTGGGCATACAAAATGGCTGACGGAGAAGTAGACGCGAGAACTCGACTTGCAAATACTCTTTTATCACTTTCATTAACTAATAAAATGATCAAAATCAAATATCATGACTATATGCTTGTATATAAAAAGGAGCTTGAATTTAGACATACTTTATACTTTTATTTTCCGTTTAGCAAAGCAAATCTTTGTCCAAGTTTCTCATACACTTTGAAGCGATATTTATGGGCACAGGGTATAAGGGAACTGAGGGACGCTTAACAGCTGTCAGGGTTAGAAGAGTCGCTTGCTAATGCATAAATACAAATTATTTCCGCTGCTGGCAGCGTTTTTGATGCGATGTTGTGCGTGTGTCTTTTGACGGTAATTTATGGACAAGTGATGCCAAGTTTTAGGCTCACCCAAAGTCATAAAGTTTGAGATACATAATATGGATAATATACATGGCGTGCATCGAAATAAATATCATGCTTTAAATGCGAGCCTTATGAGCCTTTAAGTGATGAAACCCATTTGTGTGCGAATGTATGAGGCGCTTTCTTCTTCTTCTTCTTCTCTTTTTCACTTGCAATTGGTTTTCTTGCTTGATTTTTAATTTGATTTAAATCCTCCGGGTTAGTATTCATATGCGAATGTTGCTATAACTGTTTGCTTACAACAACTGAGTTCGTCGGAGCCATCGCGACAATCGGGTGCGCCATCGCAGAGCCAAGCGCGTGGAATGCACCCCTCCTCATTGGAGCACATGAAACCGAAACTGCTGCACACATTCTCTGCACAATTTAAGCTGAAACATTAGCAACCAATATCGGCAATATATAATGCCCGTTTGGCCAATACTTACTGCAAAGCCATGGTGCCTCATCGGAGGCATCGGCACAGTCATTCTCATGATCGCAGCGCCAGTTCTTGGATATGCAGTGGCCATTGTTGCAACGGAACTGTTCAGCGCCACAAGTCGACTCTGTGTTAAAGAAATCGTAAAAAAATTACATTTAATAAGTATAACAAATCTTTACTTTCGATATGAAATTGAATTTTGCTTCGCTAGCGTACCATAATTGAAACTAGTAGAAAAGCAGTAGAAATGGTTTGGAGTAGTGGATACATAGATACCCTGTAAATGGCTATGCTTCGCATACAATCCGAAATTTCAACTAATGGTGAACTACTTTTGCATGCAAGCCTTTTAAGAGATGCCGATGTAGATTCATCGAAGGCCTCGGCGGGTAGTACTCGAACTCTTGGGCATATTATTAAATATTTAAATTTAATATAAAAAAAAGATGCAGAATGTATTTTGTGTCTGCGACTTTTCGCAACATTAATATAGCCTCTCGCAGCTCTATTTAATATTCAATGGGTAGCAAAACACTGATAATGGCTACTAAAAAAATATTAAGAATGAAAGCAGTGAAAATCTACTTTTTATGCTTCAATAGCTATCTGTGTCAAAAATAAATGTGATTTTTATGTTGCGGGTTGTGTTGATGCCAGTGGCAACAAAAACTTGCCACTTGCTATGCGGATTGCTCCGGCAAGCCTCGCCTTGCCATCTTTAGCTTTAGCTTTTATGCTTTTGTTTTAGGCAACCATAGTAAAATAGTTCAGTTTTGGCTATTTTATTTTATTACTTTGCTCGCCGCGCAAACGAAATTTTTCTATAGAGTTTTAAGCTTTTAAAAAGCTAAAAGCAAAGCTAAAAAACCAAAAAAAATATAAGCTGAATTTCTGCATTTATGCAGTGGCCAGCTAATTGTGCCTTGCTGGAAATGGGTCTGAAGGCTTTATAAGCGCAAAAAAAATAATGAAAATGTTTTGCAATAGAATATGATTTTCATATTTATATTTTACATTTAGCTGTGAGAATTTCTGGGCAACTGGAACACTGTTCAAAAATGTTCTGCAATCTATTTATACACATTTATTATTAGCTGATCGAAATTTAACAATAGATCAAATTTTCCATGTTAGAATGTTTCGAGTACAAAATATCTTCAGCATACATTGACAAATTGCACTTTGACAATTTTGTTACTAAATTTATTTGCTTGTGATATAAACGTAAGAAATAATTTGCAGTTTAAAGATGGTTTCAATCACAGAAATATTTCTGAACTCACAACTTTAATTCTTTTAAATACTATTAATTAGTAAAATTTGAAACCTACTCGAATAAAATCCTATTAAGGCTGCAACAAAGTTGCGCTAAGTGCGAAAAATTGGTTGAGAACCACAGCGTAAATTAGTCAACTGCCCATTTGGAGTGCTACGAACAACTTCGCTGCTCGACGACTAAATTTTTGATCGTGTTTTCTTTTTCTCTTTGCCAACTAAATGGACATTTCCTTGAAGAGATGGAGATGAATGGGTGGCATTTGCTTTTCATTTGCATATTGCTGACTAAAATGTTGCACCTTTTAACTGAAAGTGCACTCAATTTAACGCCGTAACTCAAATGTATGCGCCCTTCACAGACATTTTGGAATTTTGGTTGGGCTTTAAGTCCAACTGATGCCAACTACAACGGGGAGTCAGTCAACTTGATGCTGCTGATGCTGCTGTGCGGCAAGTTGCTGCGCTGCGTGTTACCAATTCCCCTCGTGCCACCAGCAAAAATTCCCTCTTACAGCCATCAACTTTGGAGCAACTTTTGTGTGTGTTTCTCTAACTCCTGTCACCAGGGCAGAGCAGTCGCACTGCGAAAAATGCGCATCACGTTCTGCGTTTGGGGACTCGCAACGTTCCAAACGTATTTACCTAGCAACGGCATTTAGCGCTGACATTAAACAAGGATTTGAGTCAGATGTCAACAGCCAGTCAGCCAGCCATCCAGCCAGCCAGCAGCAACCAGGATAACATTCTCTAGGTTTAATGACCAGGCCCAAAGCACAGCAGCTTTAGCTGGTCAAAATATTTTCAAATTAATGCAATTTCCTCAATAAAATTTTCGGTGTAAAACTTTTATTGCAGTGCGCGACGCAGTTTTCGGTTGAAAAGTGAGCAATAAACGAGTTCAAAATAAAAGCATTCAATTGTGAAATGTTTTTGAATTTTAGCTATTTTTGTATTATTTTTTGCTTTGTTAATTTGAATATATTTTTTTTTGATGTGTATTACTTTGTTTTTAAGCTGCTGATTTTCTTAAAATTCATTTTAAGTCACCAAATTTTAGATTTGTAAAACATGTCTGCTTTTTATCTGGCAAAAGTATTCCATTTTGCCAGACGTTGATAAAAGTGCTTTGACTTGTTACACTAAGTGGAGCAGAAGTTTTTGATCTATCTATCCATCTGTCTGAGAGATAGACTATCTCTCCCTCTCTCTTTCTATATCTCCTTCTCTCTCTCTTTCTCTCTGTCCTTCCACCTCCTGTTCTACTGTCAAGCTGCCATTAAATTCTGTTTGCTTATGTCAAAGTCCATGCACAATTATTTATTGATGAGTTAATAGGCTGACAGCAGAGGCCAGATTTATATGCAAATATAGCCCAAAATATCATTCAGTGTGTCGAGCAATACACAAAAAAAAGCAGTCAGCTTTCTGTCTGTCTATGTCAGTTGGCAACAGCGTTTCTTGCCCCTTTCTTTCCCCGTATCCATATCTGTTTACGTTTGTCGCGCTGCTTGGATTTGAACATGGCTCATAAATTTGTTCGCGTTGCTTTATGCAGTATTTGTGTAACGCATATTTATATTCTCTTCGCTTTACTGCGTCTGAGAGCATGCTTCGCGTATTTGCCGCCCCCTTGGCACGCCCACTCGCAAATCACAGCCACTGCGGCGCCCAGGTGCAAACTTCATTATTTACAGTCTGACGCGTTGCGTCGACGACAACGCGTATTATGTGGCACTTGAGGGAACGACTCGGGGAACTGGGGGCGTGTGTGTGGGCGGCGCGAAAAGGGCGGCAACTTTTTAATTCTAAACTGGCGAGAGAGCTTGCAACAACAACAACAACAACAAAAACAACAAACGCAAATTTACACACACAAGTGCTGCGAATGCTCATGAATTTTATGCAATTCATTTAATGCGCTCCTCGCTGCCATTTGGCTGCCAGCTATTTTGCATAATAATGAATTGCACTTTGGCAGCGAGATTAGAGGTGATTTTCTTTGTTGTCGTATCATTTGGCTGTGATATGCGGTGTGCTATCAGTGCAACGGCAGCAGCTGGCTCAAGGTTGCCACAACTTTTCGAAGGGGCAACGGGTGGTAAACTCAGCAGACACAAAAAAGCTGGCAAACCGACCGACACACATGCCCCAAAGCCTTGGCGAAACTTTTGACACAATGCAACTTAACTGCCTTCCACACATCTCCCTCCCCACTCTTCCTCTCTCTCTCTCTCTCTCTCTCTCTCTCTCTCTATCTTTCTCTCTCTTTTTTTCTTTGGTAAATCCTTCTCTAGGCGCTCATTTAGAGCGTTGGGTTTTGGCGAATAAAAAAAGTTATTTGGACTCACAAGTGTCCACAAGC
Source organism: Drosophila cognata (assembly GCA_035041535.1). Taxonomy (NCBI): domain Eukaryota; kingdom Metazoa; phylum Arthropoda; class Insecta; order Diptera; family Drosophilidae; genus Drosophila; species Drosophila cognata. The sequence goes on along the minus strand of JAWNLC010000694.1, from coordinate 264,730 downwards.
CAACTACGAAACTTTTTTTGCGGTCATTCATCGATTTAGCGCATTAAAACTTTTCCTGATGTTTGCCATTTTCCATTTGCTATTTGCGACATTTTGTGGCAGCCTTACGGCTTTAAGCTCACAACAATTGTGTTTAAAGCAATTTCACATACATATATATACATACATATAACATTTAATTTAATACTCAAGGACCGCTCAAAGGCAAAGCTCCATATACAAATTTGAAATGTTCGACTTTGCAATACTCTAAAAAGTGAAAAAAGTAGCATAACTTTTACGCATATTGTTGCAAATTATTTACAGTTTATTGATAGTTTGAAATTTGTTGTTAATATGCAGAAAACCAATAAAACAGCAATTATAATAAAATAATTACAGTGAATACGAAAAGTTCGCGAACAATATTGAAAATGTGGCAGTTTTGAGCCTTAGCTTCAGCTAAAACAAACAAAATATTTTTTTTTTGTTATTTTTTATTTGTTATTTGTTGTTTTTTATTTGTTATTTGTTATTTTTTTTATTTTTAGGGTATTTAAACGAAAAATGTTTTGCCACTAAATTTGCTTCGCCACTCATCTAATGAAGTTTGTCTGCTGTTTGTTGTTGTTGTTGTTAATGTTGTTGTTGTTGTTGTTGTTGTTGTTGTTATTGTTGTTGCTTGTAGAGTCAGATAAACATAAATTGAATTGTCTGTTCCATTTGGAAAGCGGAAAAGGGAAGCAACGTGCACAAATTTCACTTTTCCTTTTCGTATTTTATCAACTTTTGCTTTCTGGCTCGCCTTCTCGTCTCAATAAATAAATGAAAAATTTGTGCCGCAGTTGGAAAGATTTTCCTTTTCATTGTTTACAATTGTTACTATTGTTGTTGGATTTGATGTCTTTTTTTTTGCGCGCTCTTTACTTTCATATTCTGTAGGTAGCATCTTACTCACAGCGTGGTGTCCCCTTGCCAAATACGTACATGTTTAGTACAAAGCGAGGAGGAAAAGGGCTCGTTTCAACATTCCCGCTGGTTATTTATGGCACCTTTTTCACTTTATTGGAGTTGTGCGCCGCGCTTTGTCTTTTGCTTCAAGTATTTCAATAAAAAAAAAAAATAACAAGGGATTTTTTCGTTTTTTTTTTTTTGTGTTTGGGTAACTGCGGGTTAGGGAACGCCACACGAAGCATCATAAATCATTTGAAGAGCCGCTTGGCGTGAGCTTTGAGAGGCTGCCCCTAATGAGACAAACTTTTTACATATGCCGGACTTTTTTTTTGATGGGTGGTGGGAGGTGGGTGGCGTTGGGGGCATATCTGTTGAATGGAATGGACAAATGGGCAGCCATTGGCAACACAGTCCGTTAAAATTGCATTTTAAATGTCGGGCAATTTATATGTTAAGTAAAGCTGCGCCCGGAAGTGGAAAAAGCAAAAGCAAATTGAATTGAGCCCTGGAAAATGTGAAATTAAGTCGTTTTTGTTGTTATTGCTGCTTATCTATTTTATGCCCTGCAGTATTTGGTGGGTTTTTGTGTGTTTTCAAATTCGCTTTCGCCAACGTTCTTTCAGAATGTTTTGCTATCTTTTTTTTTTGTTTTAAAGGTCGACTTTTTGTGAACCCAAACCACTTCTTCTTCCATTTCGTAAATTCATCATTTTTTCAGTAGCTTCTATTTAATAATGTAGTATATAATTGAAGCTATTTAGCGAATAGACATATAGTGAAATCCTTTGACATTTGCTGATATTAAGAGTTGCGAAAGGAAGCTGATCTGAGCAGAGAATGGCAAGAAATTGGCCACATTTGCTGATGTTCAACGTTTCGCACAGAAATTCGGTGGCCGACGCTGCTATTGATGCTGCCTCTGTTTGCGGCGGCTGCTTAAAAGTGAGCCATGCATAATTTATGGCTCATAAGGCAGGAGCCCGAGCCAAGGATATGTGACTGTATTTATCTAAGGTTTGCAGTCGACTCACAGACATACGGTCATGAATATTTTTGTAGATTTTCGTCTCCATATTTTCTTTTTTTTTATTTTTATTTGGCTTCTACACACATTCTGGCTGGCTCTGAACGCTGTTGGGCTTATCAGCTGTCGCTTATTTTTTTTTTCAGTTTTTTGCAAATGTGCTGCATGAATATTTATGCGCTCGATATTGAAAGCGTAACTATATATGTATAAGTAGAGTCTTATATACATATATATGTTTTCCACTTAAGGCAGATGTGTGGAAGCTGCTTAAAAGTCGAGCAGCGTTTTTTCAATATCGTTGTTGTTGTTGTTGTTGTTTACGCGGCGTATGCGCAAAGCGGCAAGCAACTTAGCGCTGCTAGAAACTTATTCCTAATGTTCACTGTGCACTGCTGCTCTTAATGGCCAACCCCCGTTTAGTTGGCTATATGTTATTTATTTCTAACCAGACTCCAGCTTTAGCAGTTGACATTATTTGATGTTTGTTTTGCTGCTGTTGCTGCTGTTATTGGTGCCACGCCCAGCCATATTAGATAAAAGGCAACACAACGCATTGTGGCAGGCAATAACACTAAATCGAACATCACTTGAAGGGCAGTTCATGAAGTTCCACATACTTTATGTGGAATCTTATCTAAATGGCTTTAATGTGGTTCCATTTGAATGGTACTACAAATGCAGAAATCAGCCAAGTTTCTTTCGTTCTGTGTAGTCTATTGCCAATATTTGTTCGTTTCAGCTCAGTTTGGTAGATGAACTTTCACATGTGCTGCTAATAACACAAGCTTGAAACTAACATAAAAGTTTCCATGTAATTTAAATGGCCAAGAACACGACAAAGCTTTTGGCCAGCGTAACAAGAGCTCCCCCAGCAGCTATTTGGTGTTGAGGTGTTGGGTTTGCTTAGCATAATATTAGATGGTTGGAGAATTATAAATTCATACCCGTATCAATGGAAGATGCATATGTCTCAAGTGCTGCTTGCTGTTGAAATTCCTGTAATAATCCGCTGATGAGCAGCAGCTGGCAAACGAGAAAGCTGCGTATTACTCCCATGTTGCCAACTTGCCAGCCCACAATCTGTTTGCAGACCCCACGCTCCTCTCTTGCCTCTGGCTCAGCGTTAAATTGTATTAGATTATAACGTGGCCTAAGTGCGTGTTTGAATTATTGAATTAAATTGTTGTTTGTTGCTCCTGCTGTTTGTGTCACACAATTATTTTTTGTAATTATTTTAAATAGGTTTTTTGGCGGCTAAAATGACTGTCGAGAGTTCTTCTTCTTCTTCTTTTTTCGTTTCTTTTTTTTTTTTTGCTGAAAAGCAGACTTCGTTTTTTATTACGTGTAACACTTTATTTACAGTTAATTGAGGCCACATTTGCATGCGAAACCCATTTTTAATTGAGTGTTGTGCAATTTATGCAGTAAGGTATCAAACTTAAAATGCAAATATTTAAATGTTGTAAACATCATTTATATGACCTATATTTTAACTTTAAATATTACAAAAAAAAATAAACATAATTTTTTTAGACTTTTAATATTGTAATAAAGTTGCATAGTTGTTGAAAATGTGTCATTATTTTGCTTTGTGCTCAATTTTTGAAATTGTGATTTAGTTGAGCAGGATTTTACATTAAAATGATTACATTATGTATAGTTTATGCAGCGGCTTATAACAATTCAAATTTGTCTTTATATTTGCATTCATTTCATTTATTTCTTAATTGGTATATGCTCAGTTGAGCATAGTTGCAGCTTATCAGTTTATTATAATGCACATTTGCACATATGCAACTGGTGATTCCATTAAATATTTGCATAATTTTATTTATTTCTCTTTTTGTTTGCATCAAATGAAAAGATCGCTTTTTTTTTTTGCATGTTTTGCTTTTAAATTTATTTGTGTATTTTTTGCCATTGCATAAATTATGAGCTTAAATTCACAAACGGCTCATTGCAGACCTTTTGTGTGTGTGTGTGTGTTTGTTTTTTTTAATTCATAAAATGGTAATTATTTATATTTTTTAAAGTGTGTTCGGAGCACATAATCCGTGTATTCAAATGTTGCGTATGCCTTTGTTTACTTTTAATTGTCTTTGTTTTCATATGTTCACATATTGATAAACTTATTATTGTTGTTATTGTGCGTGAAACTTGATTATCATGTGTAATTGTTGATAATGAGAATTTGAAACCGCTTTGTGACAATTGATGGAATAAACTGAAATACGAAACGTCAATGGCTATTGGCCAGGCTTGTGCCAGTGTGTCAAGTTCATGAAGCAAACAACACAAATTCAAAACAAACGCCAAGAAAGAAATGCGGCACAAATCAAAACTGTATAAAATTGATGCGCTGAGCTTGCCATTTTGTCGCTTTCAACTAAGAGCAGCGGCTAAGAGAAAAACCAAAGGAAAATCACAAAACGAGAAGCGCAGAAGCATAAACAGCAAACAAGGAACAACTGTCGGGGAAAAGGAAAAGCAGACGCTGTAAAAGCTTCCGGTTTTTTTTCCACTTGGTTTTACTTGGCGCCAATGCGCCGCCAGGCACAACAACAACAACACACACGCACACACACACACACACGCACACACATACAGCACAGCACAGTTCGAAATTGTTATTATTGTAATTTTTCGATAAATTTTTTTTTTGAATTTTGCGCACTTTATATTTTGCCTACTTTATTTGACTTTTGTTATTTGGCTTAGTAGACTTCGTCTTTTGCTATTAGTTGGCTAGTTGGGTTTTGTCCTGTTGCACAAGCACACGTCCGTTTAAATTAAAAGTTCGGTGTCAACTGAGTTTTGAGCACGACGCGGCGTATCTTAAAAATACAAAACGCCAGCCAGCCAGCCAGCCAGCCAGCCAGCCATCCAGCAGCATCTGAAAGCATTTCGAGCGCTTTTCGAGCTTGCGCTCAACCATTGATAAGAGTTCTCACTCACGAGCTGTGTTGTTCTACTCAAAGTGGAGTGATTTCCCTGTGAGTGAGTGAGTTTTATTTCGAGCGAGCTAACTCAGTTTCGTTCAGGTCCAGGAAATTTTTAGCTTAATTGAGCTTATCAGCCGACTGAAAAATGCACACACAACTGTCTGCTTCTAATCAGTCGCATTTTGTCAACACACGAAAAAAAAAAATATATAAATAGCATAACTAAACGAAATCATAATTATAATAATTAAAGTGTAGTGTTGTTTTGATTGTTGCTGCTCAATTAGCCTGAGACGCATTTAACGCGATTCGTCGCATATTGATAAGGAACCAACGTTCGATGACCCGATAACAACTACTTCAAACATTGCCGCCAATTCTATATATATATATATATATGTAAATATATGTATATATTGATATATTATATGTATATATTGATGTATATATATATATGTAAATATATGTATATATTGATATATTATATGTATATATTGATATGTGTTTGCTTATTTTCTTTCAACATGAGTTGTAAAAATGTGTCAAGTTTGTACCGCTTTTTGTTTACGTCGGATCTGCGGAACTCTTAAGTCGCAATTGTTCAGTGCGAGATAAGTTGGGGAATTTCCCTGCTGCTGCTTGGTATCAGTAAAACTTAATATGACCTCAAGAATTACTTTGAACGACTATGTTTCAGCTGTAAACAATTCAAACGAAATTTGAATCTTACTGAGAAATGTTTTATCAACTAAATGATTATACATTTGTATATTTATGAAGAATATGCATATTATATTTGCTTGTGCAAATCTTAAATATTAACAAATATTACGAGTTTATGAAAACTACAAAACATTTTCAAAATTCGATTTATTTCAGTTCTAAAGTAATGCAAATATTATTGAAATATAACTTTTAGCCTAATTCCACTATGCCAAGCATTTTTTCCATTATTGAATTGCAATTATAAAGGCTGATCCGCTTCCTATTATATGTCTTTCCGAACTGAAGAATTTCCAAAATTATTTAAAATATAACCCAATGAATAATAAATAAACTTAAGCACTAAAAGGTATTTAATTTCTATGTTGCTTTCAGCATTAAAGATTATAAGAAATTCAAATTTGAATTGCCATATTATTCATAGCATTAAAACCAAATGCTATAAATTATCGCAGAAAACAGGAAAGTACGAAACGCTGATAATGGAATCAGCTATAAGTCTATAACATTTTATGTCGTAACAAAAAAATAAGAGCACATCAAAATGTGTGGCAAGTAAGGCGCGTGTGGGGCCTTAACCATTGACTTACAAAATAATATTCATATTTGGAGTCTCGCCTTAAGCAGCAGCGAGTTTAGCTACTTTTGCTTACGTATTTGCACAGCTAACCTTAACTGGAAATATCTAGTTGTTACTGTTATGATGCGTTAGTAATTCAAGGGACTTGGGAAAAACAGCTCACTATCGCTGTTCCAAGCTTAACCCGTACTTAGTATGACCGTTTTTATGATTATTCTCTTGTTTAGCTGCACTCAAGCAAGATGAGCTTTTGCTTGCTGTTCATTTTGAAAAACTGTGTTTGCGCTTTAAGCATGATGCAATGGTTTAGTTAGATTGCACTTGGCTTGTTTTAAACACTCGCCAAATGAAACTCAACTCGTGTTTAGTTGAATCTTGAATCCGCTCTCTGCCCCACTCATTTGCTGAGTGCTTTTTGATCTGGTTTAGTATAACACAAGGCTAAAGGTTGCTGTTTGCGTTGCAACCACAAATTAGATTGTTGAACCCGGCTAAAAGTTGTCGCCTTAAGATGTGAATTTAAAGTGATTGGAATTGGCATGGTAACATAAATAAACATAAATAAACATAAATAACTCGAGTAAAATATATAAGCAACACAAATACAACATTAATAAAAATTGCATGTTTACATTTTCCTAAAAATGTTTCACTTTTTTTTTTAATTTTTTGTACGAGTGTAAAACATGTTCAACTTTATCCAGGCGTGACTAATTTATTTGTCCGCACTGTACAACAACTATTTAAAGCGTTAGCCCTAAAAGTAGGCAATAACAAATTGCAAAGTTTCGCCAACGAAGCACAAATAAGCTGCCAGCTAAGTTGCTGCAAATTAAATGCATGGGGCTAATAAACTATACGCAGACATACTCATTCACTCAAACACACACACACACACAGTAACACACACACACGTAGTAGGCGACTAAAAATTAAATGAAAACAAGTTCGGTCGTGGCAACTGAGGGCAGCCTAACATGACACTAAATAAACAGCCAGTTGTTACTTACTCAACAACGAAGCCAAACAAATAGCTAAACACCAAAAACCAATACAAACGCAAACACACAACAGCACATTCAAACACACACACACACCCACATACAGACACACAAACAGCAATGCACAATAAACAGGATACATGCCTGCAACTAAGTAAATGGTTAGTTCTGTGACATTTTCGAAATTGAAAAACTACAAAATGAATGACAGCTGTTTAGAATGGCCCGAACACAGGTGGAGAGTGAAGGGGCAGAAAGTGGGAGCATTGCACGTAGCCAGCCAACACCAGCTGAGCCCATTATTTCGAGCCCAAATACACCAATCTACAATCTTACCGCAATCCCATAAAAAGAGTCGACAAAAGCAAGTAAATAAAATACCAATTTAAATGTTTCTAGCAACCAATTACAAGTTCAACTTTAGAAAACTTTTAGAAAAGGATTGTTGAACAATTGTTTTGTACCCAAATAAATAACGTATGTAAAATAATCTGGACTTACCTGCGAATTTGCATTGTTCCTGTCGCTCGTCGCTGTGATCCGTGCAATCGGAATCGCCATCGCAGACAAATCGGATGGGAATGCATTCACCATTGGTGCAGCGAAATTGTTTCTCCTGGCAGTAATGCGGCAGGCTTTGAGCTGATGAGAAATCAAAAACATATTAAATAATTAATTGAGTGGAAATTTTGCGGCCAAAACTATATAATTCAAGGAACACAACAAAAGCAACACATCAGAGGCCTAATAAAATTCATAACTAACATTTAAGTTGAAAACTTTTGCTCGTTAACAGCGAACCAAACCAAACCAAACCAAACTGAACCAAACCAAACTGATCCAAAAACCAAAACGGACCGCACAATGGCGCATTAAATTTTGGGCAAAGGGTTTTGGTTTGCCGCTGTCGCGTTGACAGGCTTTAAGACCTTTCTAAGGCCAGGGCCAAGAACTGACAATAAACAAAAGCTTGTAAATAATAAAGTGTGTGAGTCTGTGTGTCTGTATATGTATGTATGTGTGTGGCAGGGTAAGCCGCAAAATATGTCGCCATAAATAAAAGGGCGCAAATTTTTGAAATTAATAAGCGCAAATACAAAAGTTGTCTTAAGGCCTATGGATGTGTGTGTGTGTGTGTGTGTGTGTTTGTGTGTGTTTGTGTGTGTGTGTTTGTGTGTGTGTATTTGTGTGTGTATTGCCAACAGGGACTCATCAATCGCTTATGGCATTTGCCAGTGGGCTTAGTGACAATCTTACTTCTAAACAAAATGGCGGCAGGCGCATTTCCGCTTAGCCATAAAATGGCTGAAGTTTAAGCCGATTGTGGAGAAAGTGTAAGGTGTATTTCTCTCTGTGAGCTGACTACTCAATTAGCTGAGCGTGTGTGTGTGTGTGTGTGTGTGTGTGTGTGTGTGTTTGTTGCTTACTAAAATAACATGTGCTAATATGCTGCGATTAGACTGAAACTGTTGCGAATACTTCAAATCCATGTGCCATTTGACGTTTAATTGTGCGCATTTAACACAAATTGACAATTGCTTAGGCAGCTCTCAAGACACGCACGAGTTCATTATACACGCACACATACATTTAATTACAATTGCAGACATGGCAGGCACTACGATCACCCTCGGGCCCACACACACACACACACACACAGATAAACACACACAACGGCCGACTTCATTATTGTGAGAAATTCGGAACATGCACAAAGGAATTTGTTTTATTTAAATTCTTGGCTTTTGTTGCATTTGTTTTGTTTCCTGTCTGTGTACAAAATAAACTTTTAGATTTGAATTGCTTTTTTTTTATGATGAAAATAAAATTATAGCGGTCATTTGAACAAAAATAGCTTCTGGGTCGTGTTTGCCTTTGGATGTAATGCGAAGTGAAATACTTCAAAAATTGAAGCATTTAAATTATTGTTATTTAAAATAAACGGATTAAGTTGCTGAGACTGAAGTGAGTTGTCTAACAAGCGGTTGTTTGGGTAATTGCTACTAAAGGGTTTTGAGTGGGTTTAGTGGTTAAGGTATGATTACGTGAAACGGAAATGAGTTTCAATGAATGTCTCAATTTGGATCTGGGTTTCTTGCTCATTAAGTCAACTCAATTTTTGGTTTCTAATTGCAATTCGCGTCAGAGGTTGATCCGTGTGAGGCCTAGATTTGTGACATTCACAAAAAATACTAAGGAAAGAGTTGACAACTTTTTGCCGAGCTAGAAAATGTTGAATTCTATTTTTGTTAAGCTCGAATTCAGAGTGCCTACAACAGATGCATCAAATATTGCCAGCAATTCCTGATAAGAAAAACACTTTAGATTTTGGATGAAAATTAATAAATCGTTTGACAAATTTAAATGCGTATTTTCCAGCAAATTGCATTGCATAAAGTCGCACTGCGAGCTTCTCAATTATTAAAGAGATGCGCAAACGAAATTTGTTTTTTCTTTTTTGATTGGGTGCATGGCAAATGCGTTTTAATTTGATATGAAAAGAGTTTTGTTCATCCTATTATGTGAATTGGAATTTATGCGCAAATGTTGCACTTATTGTGGCACACTCTCTCTCCCGCCCTCTCCCTCTCTCTCTCTTTCTTTGTGAATGGCACGCAATTTGCATTTAAAGTGAGTCGTTAGATGCATAATTGAAATTGCGCAGCAATATCGTGATAAATATGATTTAGAAATTTGTGTCACCGTCTAAAACGCACTCCAAGGATATATTTATAACTGAACTAAATTAGGTTAATATAGATATCTGGCAAAATTGCTGAGTGGGGATTATTTATAACTTTGTGCAATTTAACGAAATTTTCATAACTTTAAAATTAATTTTTGCATTTGATTTGTGGGAGTTTTAAACAATTAATATGTGTTATAATTGTTTTTTGAATGTGTTTGCAATTATAATAATTTATGTTTATTTAATTAGGTTGAATGATAAGAGGCTTAATTGACACCGAAGAATTTAGTCGGACACTGGCTTTATTAATATTTATTTATCTCTGAATTTGAAATGCTTTTGTCACAAATTCACAACTTTCTATACTGCTGACAATGATTTATGAAAATAAATCGTGCGATGATATTAAAGTTTATTAAATATATATTCTTTGTTACGTAAATGTTGTAAATTCTGGACAATATTGTATTGTCTTCTGTAGCAGTAGTTTTGTTTATTTAAACTAATCAAGAAAATACCACATGGAAAAAAGAAATGATTAAATGAAGATTGATGGTTGCAGATTGAAAATGCCATTTAATTTCCAATTTCCTGGCCTTGAAATCTGAATAGTTTTCATTTAACGTTTCAATGCGTTTGACACACCCCGCCACAAGCGCCGCTCACAGTTGAATAAATAAATTTACTCGGGCAATAATTTAACACAACTTACATAAAGCAACACGCAAAAAAAGAGCAGAAGCTGGAGAGCGAAGTAGAAGTCAATGGCAAATCAATTTGATTGACAGAGTTTGTGAGGCAGACCATCAGATTGAGGCGGCAATTAAATGCGTGTTGCCAGGTTCATTGAACAGTTGTGCCGCCTCACCAAGACCAGAAATCAATCATTGGAATCCAAAGGGAAACAGATGAGGTCTCACCAACAATTCTCATGAAAATTCGCACCATTAATTTGATAACGTTGGGGCAGGGCAAAGGGTCAGGCCAATAACTTGGCGGGTTAGCGGTAGGAAAAAGGGCATAATAATAAACAGAAATCAGCGCTAAAGTCAATCAATGGTCACATCAATATACATAAATGCCTTATTAATAGACGTATTGCGGCATATTCGTCGCAAGTTATCGCAAATGTGCACAATTACGCTGATATATTCGCTAATATTAGTTATGATATCGATAAATCGACTCTAATGCGAACTTTGCACCAATCACCAGTTCAAAACATTGATAACCTGCCAATAATTTTGCAGGTATTTTGAATAAATACCTTGATTGTTTTCGAGATATGTTGTGGTCATAGAAAATATTGAATCGAATCGAATGATAGCTCAAATTATCAGTAACATGTGAGTAACATGAAAAATCCCCAGTAGCATTGCAAGGTTAAATTGATAATTGTTATCGAATTCGCATTGTTGCTGATTAGTTGTTTAACCTACTTAATTGCTGAATAAACATTTGTTTTGGAAACTGTTCCTACTGCGATAACTTTGCTAAAACTTAATGCGGAATACAGTTTTTAAGATTGTTTGTCCTCTAAATTGATTTAGATTAGATTCGAGTTCGAAATTGAATTTAAAACTTAATTTTTGAATATAAAAATCATTTGAAAGCTTAATTTTCAAATATTAAAATTAGCAGTAAAATATTTAATTAGTTTAAGTCTTGAAGTTAAGCTGATTCTGAGGAAGCGACAAACTTTTTTTTTATATTTATTTCTGTTAGTGTTTTCTTATAATAAATAAAATCAGATTTATAAGAATAAATGACACATTAAAGAATTTCAAATATTTTTTAATTGTTAGATAGTCGTCACATTTTAATTATTATTACTTTCTAATAGACTTTTGTCAGCTATATTAAGTGGATACCTTGTCCAAGTCACTTTGCAAAACATTTTCAAAAAAACAACAATTAGTAATGAATATTTAGCTGATGATAACTTAATTAATGAAAATAATAATGTTGTGGCATTAATGATGTTAACACAGTTTGCAGCTGAAAGTTCACTGCAGCATTTTCAAATATTTCAAATAAATATATTTTTCCACGTGTTATTACTTATCAGTTAATTACTTTAATGTTCTGCTTTACGATTATTCTCACGCAGATAAAACTTTTATCGCAATTACGATAAACTTTAGTTTTTTTTTATTTATTTATTTATTTTATACAGTCGTACGAAGAGACGCGGTTTGTGAATCTGCTACACTGTAATTACAGACACACTAATTATAAGGTGGGTTGAGTATTTTAAGAGAGTTTCAGTTATTTTCCGTTGAGTATTTTAAGCCGCTCTTAGATTCCCATTCCCTCTCTCTTGCACTCGCGATATGTATTCGATATTTTGCTTTTGTGGTTGTTGTTGCTGTTGTTGTTGTTGGAAAAAGGTGGCGTGATCTGTGACGTCATGCAAAACAACAATAATTAAAAAAAAACAAGAAAAACAACAAGTGAATAATAAACAACAACAAATATGCGTCATTTTTGGCTAGGTAAATGAATGAATCACATTGTTCATTTTTCCCATTAAGACTGATGATCACAAATGTTGCTGCTTTAGTCAATTAAATCAATGGAATTGAAACACGTCACAAGCGAGTGCCCCTCTCTCTCTCTCTCTCTCTCTCTCTCTCTCTCTCTCTTTCGTTTGCATTCTAATTAAAAATACAATTAGTGGAAGTACACACAATGTATTGTGTCTGATTTTTGGGATTTCAGCATTAAAAATAATGTTGCCAAGTCATGCGAATGTTTAAAAATACTTGCCAAAAAAGATCACGCCACACTTTTCAATTTGTGCTTAACCCACATGGCACACATGGCGTATGCGTAATTTGTGTGTGAAAACGTATTTATAAACCAGTCGCACACGTAATTAGAATTTCAGATTTCTAACTTATCAATGAATAAAATTGTCTTTAACATATTTTGGCAATCAAAATTACAATTTCGTCCAATTCCAAAATGTTTCATTATTGATTACGTATGTTAATAACAGGGATATCGATCGCAGTATCGATACTGCGATCGATACCCCATTTACCACCACTAGATGTAAGCTACAGTGAATAATTCTTCTTCTTTGTCAAACTTTTGCCGCGTAAAAAAAAGCCAACAGTTTCATAGTAAAATTAATCAGAAGGCTTTGGATAAGATTAGAGCTATTATGCCATTAGTTGGTTTTAGATGATACGAACAGATAATCATGTGCACATCAGCTATTCAAACAACATTTTTTATCTTTTCTGAGTGGGGAAAAAAACCAATGCAAAAGTTATTTATTTGTTTATTTTAATACGAAGCAATTAAAAAATCAAGATTTTTGATTAGTAAATTCAAACTCAGTTTCTCAGTGAAAACGGAATACCAAACTATGCCTAAGATTGTCAATCTTCAGTTTAAATGATTAATTGCCCCAATAAGGAGAAAAATGTGACTTTGTTGTTGTGAATTTGACTCAGCTTTGTAGGGATAACATAATGTGAAACTAAGCTTAAGCTTACCAATTTTCAGTTTACAATACAAACAAATTTTTAAGTTAAGTATAAGCTTGGAGCTCACAAGCCTTTTTGGCACTTAAGCCCTGAATTTTCTTCCCTTAACCCGAAGTCATAGTTAATGCCAATAAGTCGCATGGCACGGTTAACATTGAAATCTTTGAGTTAAGTCGCTAATACGAATGAATGTTTTGTTATTGTATTGTTTTTCAGGTGCTGCCAGTTATGAAAGACTGAGTTGAGCTGTTAAGCAGCCAAGTCTGCCTGTGTGTATGAATAACTATGGCTGTAATGCTCAAACAATTGCAAGTTGTTGTTACACTTTTTTGGCTTCATCATCTGAAAGTTGTTTTTAGGTTGTAACCAGTTTATGTGCTCATAATTATATATGTGTGTGTGTGTGAGTGTGTGCTGTGTATGTACATCAGGTAAAATGCGTTTTGTAATTAAGCCCTAAGTCAAAACGGAAATGAATGCAACCGACGACGACTTGCCACGGGCAGCACTCGTCCAGTTGAAATCAGTGTGCCACAGCACGTGCACATTTTTGAGCATAATTAGCCAAGTTAATTACAAAACTCTAGACGAGGACGACGAGTTTCTACAGTGGCATCTACCCCATTTAACAAGTTGTGCTCCTGCTTCTGGTCCTGCCTGTCACGACTGATTTTATGATACTCCACGGCCAAAAACTTGTTTAATTTCGATTTTAAAATAAATTCTTCTCGCACTGCACAGCTCCTGCTTGTGGCATCTTGTCTGCATGTTTATTTTAGTTCTGAATCTGAATCTGAATCTGACATTCATTAGACTGTCATGAACGTGCCGAGAAGTTCGATTGCTTTTGCGGTCGCAATTTGTGTGCAACCTAAAATAGATGTTGACAATTTTCCATTGCCAATTACTTGTTTTGCGACACTTTCAGCTGATGCTAAAAATGTTTTTGGTCAAGATATGGACCATTGAAGAAATGTGGGTTGGGGGAAAAAAACAATTTAAGCCTACTTGTCAATAGGGTAAAACTGAGAATGATATTGTACAAACATCTTTTCTATATAGTCTTTAGAGCAGATAAGCATTTATATTTACTACTTGGCGGAGACATTGTAGCCAATTTTGTATAATTAGAATAATCTTCGCAAGCTTATTTATAGAATTGGCCTTTGGCCTATTTACTGCTTCTCATGCGGCGGATTGGCTTAATTGCCGTTTGACCCGGCCTTAGCCTGTTTCACTTATAAGCAACTATTTGTCGAATTTGACATTTAGTTCTAATGGTAATTTCGAAGTTACATTTCGGGGTAAATTATTTAATGTGTAAATGCCAGACACATGCCTACTTTTGGACGCACTAGTGTTTTTTTTAACCTTTTACATTGCTGTTAACTAAGCATTCCAAATTTTGAAGCGGTTTTTTTTGCTGTGTTTTAACCGAATTTCTTTTTGTGTTTTTTTTTTTTGTTAAAGGTTTTTGTGTTTGGCAAGTTGAAGGTTTTATTTATTTATGTTTTGTTTTTGGGGAGTTTTGCGAAATCGCGCAAAGCCATCGCTGGAGTGCATTAAGGTCAAATGCTTCATTAGTTATAACGGTTTTCAATAACAACTGTCAGTTTCAAATAGTTATTTGGATACAATAAGCTTACGTTGATTTTTTAATAGATTTGACAGTGGCTGTGAATATATTCAATGTGCAACCTCTTACTTGTAATGTGTCTAAGGATGGACATGATGAATTTTAACTGGATACAAATCTTTCGATATTTACCAATGAGAAACACTAATTGAGTTAAGTCTTAACCTTCACTTTAATCATTTCTAGTCTTATAGTATACATATCATTTTTTTTTCATTTGACTTTAGTTTTTACCCTGATACTGATTTAGTTTATAACTTGTTGCTTTTGATCGCATGTTTGTATGAATCAAAGATCTATTCGAATATTGGCTTGAAATTAAATCTAAGCCTTCTGCGAATATGAACTTGACGCACTTCTCAACTTACAACTGATTCACTTGACTGTTTATTCAGCTGTTGGGCTGTATAAATATTTATACGTTGAAACAGGTTCGAATTTCGTTGGCATGCATTGCTCTTGTTTCTTCTTTGGATTGTGCTCCACGTGCACCACTGTGCAGCCCACTGTGAACAGGCGGAGAGTAACAACTTCACACAAACAAAAAAAAAGAAAAAAGAAGGCAAAGCATAAAAGAAACCGAAACACTTGTTGCTCTCCATTCGTCTCTTCTATGCGATCTCTCTCTCTCTCTCAGCAGCAAATGCCGGCCGGTAGAAGAAGCAGAGCAACCGAAAGAGTTGCGATTGAGAGCGCCGCTTAAGAAAGGAAAAGTATGACAAAATTGTGACGTAGCGATCGATATACAGTTGATGACGTGTCTCCAACCCAGATGCTTAGAAATTTATTAGTTGGAAATGTGGTAAACAATATGTTAAATACTAAGAAATGCGAATGCTGGCTTAGCATATCGATGAATAATTCGAAACCACACACTAATATTGCACTCCGCACAAACGGCTTAACTGAAGTGCAAAAATGAAATATTCCAGTGAGAATTATTGATGATGCTTTCTTATTGGATATTAGTCAAATATATATTATGCAAAGCGGCTGATGTACTTACTTATATCCAAGGGCGTATTTGCCTTGCCCGACACGTTGAGGAACATGAAATCCATGCTCATTTTATTGAAGAAGGTGGAACCAAAGGAATTGCTACTAGTGGGACTAATGCTATTTGCTGCTGCTGACGGTGCAAAACTTTTCAGTTTATCCAGTTGCGGTCCCAGCGTTGTCGTCTTCATGATCTTCTCCAGCAGAGCCGTTCCAATGGGGGCAGCACCCGTCACCTGAGCCGCATTCATCGCAGCGGCATTGCAAAATTTACTGATGGACAGTATGTATGTGATGGAGATCAGATGGAACGACGATGTGAAACTGAAGCTGATCAGCTGCTGCACCCGACTCTGATAGTTTGAGCTGCTGCTAAAGAAGATGCTCACTTTGGGCACCTGCGTTGTTTCCTGGACGCAGTTGTTGTTGTTGCTGTTGCTGTTGCAGTTGCTGTTACTGGTATCTATTGTTGTTGCTGTTGTTGCATTAGCTAGCGGCTCATCCATTTTACAGTGTTTACACTATTGTGAATTATGATTGAACTATGAATTTATTTGATTTTTACACTGTAAGAGAGAAAGTAAATTCACTTTAGCTTCAGAGCACTTTTCACGCAATTTCCTTTGCTGCATTCCTATATGGTGTTCAGTATTAAATAATAGTCTGTCTGATGTCTGTCCTGGGTTTTCACGAGAGAAATATTTCAAATCTACCAACAAAAAATGAACTGTCGCCAAAATATAATAGATAAGAGAGAGAGAGCCAGATTTGTTCAATATGAATCCCAAAATAAAACGAAGAGTGTTTAAGAGCAAACGAAACGTGCGGAACAACCAAAAATGAAAAATAAAAAAAAATTAAGATGAAATAACATAAGACGAAGAAGAAATATCATACGATGTTGCAGAAAGCCACCATAAAGAAAACATGCAAGAACTTGGCATCGGAGCATGATGTATCCGAAGAAACCCTATAATATAATTAATCTCATTCTGCGAATTCAAAGTTTTTGGGGAAATTTTGAGAACGCAACGGTAATTCATATGAAAATTGTCTGCCTAAAACTTTTCATGCATCTTTGCAATGCAAATTTTCTGCTTTCATGTGAGTCTTAAAATAAAAGCGGGGTATTCAGAAAACTAACGAAAAAAAACAAACTGTAAGGGCATCGACTTTGCTCAAACGTCCGGCGGCGGTCAGGTTGAACGGTGTGTGAATAAGGTAAACAAGGTAAACCCTAAAAGGCAAACAGCAAACTAAAAAACATGCAACTTTTGGGCCTGTCATGCTGATATTGCGGCTTTAATAGGTCGCATTCGTTTGTGCTCTAAAAAATGAATCAGAATATTTTGTCCTGAACTATTATTATCTATTTGTTATCACTGCAATAAGCTCTTCAAATGTCGCACCTTGAATATTGACAAATTGGCATTGCTCAATCTATCATCTGCACCAAATAAATATGCTCAATGTTCGAAAGTTCTAATTTAATTTACAAATTAAAAAAAAAAGATAAGCAACAATTTTTTTTTTAATTTTATTTTTAGCAAACTCAGCGCGTAATGTAAGCGGCCTCGAACTGCACGTGTTCCGTATAAATTGGTATATGTATACGTATGTAGCATAGGCCACAGCATAAGAGTTTCACGCAATTCAGCTAAACATTTGCATACGCTTGTAATTAACACTTTTCTGTGTGTTGTGACCATTTGGTGTACTACCTCTTTCACCCTCTTTCGTTTTTGGTTACAAAAATGTATGTTATTCACGTAACGGCCCGTTAAACTGTAAACTGTAAACGGTAACAAACAACACGACTGCGCACAACGCACGACGCTTAACGACTGGTAAGCAACTGGCGACCCAAAGCATTGCAACCGATGAATCGACGATCGCCACGCATACACCAGGCTTGGACGCCAAGTTTTTATCGTCTCCACATAAAAAAAAAACAAGAGAGAACGCTGCAGTCGGGCGTAACCGACTGCGAAATACTTTGATACAGATAACTGTGGGTATTTCCAAGAGCTATCGATCTTTGAAGGTGCTTTTTTCAGTCTACCGTACAAGTTTGCCTTTAAAGTTGTGGTAGCTGTACGCTGACAAAAATGTGGGAAGGTATTCCTATTAAGCTTCCTTCCAAGTTTGGTAAATTTTATAGTTTTTGGGTGTGGTCCAAAATTTTTGCTAATTTTTGAAGGGTCTTACAAGCAATATACCTTTTAAATTGTGTGAGATATATTGTTTTATCGATTTACACAAAGAGGTGTATCGGTTGGCGGAGGCGGATTTTTTCCAATTTTTTTTTTATCAATCTCTTTCTTAATTTGGTAGAAATTGTGGAAGATATGCGCATTTCAGATTTCGAGGGCCAGTGCTCCTGAGGACGACGGGTGTGAGCGTGGTGATTCTATCTTTAAAATTGTGAGAGATATGCGGACTTATCGATTTACACTTTCCCATAAATCGGCTCAGGTGTGGGCGTGGCCATACAATTTATTGATTGATTCTTAAATGTGGCTCCCAGTAATATACCTACCAAGTTTTACGTGTCGAAGAAAGTTGCGTTCGTACAGACGAACAGACAGCAGTAGATATACTATGATAAATTCGGCATCAAAGTATAAAGAGAGAGAGAGAGAGAGCAAGAGCGCGTACTGGCGTTAAGAGTTAAGAGGCGTAAGCAGCAACCACCTGAGTACTTTGTAGGCTCTCTGCACGATGCTCTTAAATGTTGTACCCACGTACATGCACTGTTCCACTGGCTGTAATTCAGTTTTGGAGTTGTGAACTTGGATTTTGCGCTAGTTGTGGTTGCTTGGCTCCGGCGCTGACCGATAGCAATGCATTTTTGCTGTCGAGCTGCTTGCTGAAATTGGTTCTTGGCATAGGTCAAAGCCATGACACGCATATGTTAATTGAATTGGCGATCGGAGCTACGTTTTTGAAATAAATGTATGTTTTGGACTTACCTCAAACACATATTTAAATTAAGCATGGAATTTATAACAGAAAAATAAATGTATCTTGTGCTAACTCTTTAAAATATACCAAAACTTATTTTTTAATTAAAGAACATCGCCTGAAATGTTTGAAGTTTTTTGCTTAGCAATTCTGTTTTGTTTGGTTCTACATATGGCAGATACGAAGTCAATGTGACATAATTATATATATTTTGATATACATTTTTATATCTCTAGTTATCGCATATGCTTAGCTGTGACAAACTATCTATTTCAGCTGATGGAGCATCTGATTACTTCAATTTGATTTGAATGTGATTGCCTTTCAATCGATCTTTCTGGGTATTTGCCATATTTTGCAAATCTAATAGCATAACGAACCCCCAAATAATTAATTCTAGACAAGTTCGATTAAAGATTGGAAGTTTAAAAAAACAAAGAAGCATCCGGCGGAGAATCTGTAAGCTTGGGGGAATGCTAAAATATATTCGGAATGATATTTGTATAATTAAACAAATTTTTGTTTATATATATTTGTATTTATTTAATCTTCTTTACTTGGAAACATATGTACACTTAACAATAGTATGTAATAATATTGATAATAATAAACTATCTGCACTTTGAACAGAAATAAAGTTTCAACGGTTTAGTTTTTGTTTTTTTTTTTTGTCGTTTCACTAATTATTAAGGATAATATTATAATTTCTTTGCTGTTTTTAAAATTAAGTAATGCACACTTACAGCTATATACAGTTTGGAACTATGTAAATTATCTTTAGAGTTTCATTTAGTTAGTTTAGTTTACTTTAATTTAGTTTTAAGTTAGAACTCTGCGACGTATTTTGTACAACATCCTTTAAGGATTCTCTTTCTCCTTTTTTCCTTCTTTCAAAATGACCCGCTGTTAAAATAACTTTAAAATAATTTACACATACGAGTTGCTCAGTCTTTAGGCGTGTCTGCTGCGGGATTGCTTTCTCTGCTAGAGCTCATTGATCAGATACAGAAACCCAAGTAGCTCTAATACGACGATATGCCTATGACGGGTGAGTACTACGGAGAAGAAGAGAAAAGTTTTTGTTTTTGTTTTTTGGGATAAGTGTAGTTTGGAATTGCGATGGTTACCTCCTCATCCATGACGCTGGTGTGATCGTAGATGCGTGCGGGTAGATTCTTGCGTAGGCTAAAATGATCCTCAGTTGTTGTCTTGCGATAAATCGGATTCTCAAAGTTCATGGAATTGATGCGTCGCTTGCTACAGTAGCGATAGCCAACGAGCAGGAGCTAAGGGAAAATAATTATTATTGTAAACAAAGTGGGCTGCAAAAATCTGTACTCTTCGACTATAATTTTGACCAGATTATGGAAATTATTATTATTTAATTATTCATCGAAAATAAATTTATTGAAAGTAATTTTGTCTCAAGACAGATAGCCAATAGTTGGGATAATTATTAAAATAAAAAATAAATGAAAAATAAGAAAACTATAAGAAAAATGCAGAAGCTACTAACTCATATAAATTTATAGGTAATAAAAATAAATAATCGAATTTAAATTTAAAGGCTATAATTTTCATTCTTGTGAGCTCATTAATTTTGTATTTTTTTTTAAATTTCTATTGACTCTTGAGTTTATTTTGCAATTATCTTTTTGCTTTTATGACAACTCTTAACTCTTAGAATTGAGCACGGCTTTTACTGATTTGACCAATTTAGTTTTTGATGCGATTCAACCAAGGATTTTGTAACTCAAATTTAAATAATGATTGAGCATCTGATTACTTACCACTGATAGAAGCACCGCAAATCCGCTGAGACTGGCAATTACGACCAGCGCTATGAAGCCAGAGTCCGGCTGAGGGCTGGGCGCTGTGGTTTGATCGATGTGGGTTTGGTTCTTTACGGGACGCCGTTCGGCAACTGTGGATTGAGGAGTGCAAGCGGAATGGCATTAAGTAGAATTCATGTAAATCACATAAGAAAACAGCAGACAAATGGACAAAAGCGCCAGATGCGACAGACATAAAAAGCACAACAATAAAAAACGCTCAAATGGAATAAGAAAACGAATGCAAAAGCTGAAAAGAAAATATATAAAAAATTGTGTGTAATGTGCGGAGTTTTATTTATTTTATTTTTTTTGTTGTTTGGTTTGCTGCGGGGATGGGGTGCACTTGGGCCACAACCAACCAAAAATCTTCAGTTGAATCTTATCAAAGAATTTTCAATCAAATCGTTCAAAGTGCGCATTTAGGCGCAAATAAACACTTAAACGCGCTCGCGCCTTTGATGGCTAAACTTTTATGCCAAACTGAGGGATGAGGGATGGAGATCTGAATGGAATCACGGGAGGAAGGATGGGATGGATGGGATTGCGGATTGGGGATGGGGATGGGGAGCAAGACGTGACACAGCGGGTAACTTAAATGGCGTAGGATGCGTAATGACATCGTTAACGCGCGCCGTTTAATGGATTCGGCTTTTGATACGTATTTGGATACAGATTTAAGTTGAGTTTTGCTGCGCATCTTAAATCAAGTCAAAACAGCTCGAATTTCACTTTAAAGAGCGCAAGCAGCAAGCACCAGAGCTGTATCAGTCGACACGACGCCATATTAACCTCATACTTTGCGGTTGGCTTGGCTTGGTGTGAGTGCTGCGGGTGGTGCGGTTGGGTGGCTGAAAGGGTGTCTTGTCTCTTCTGTAGCACTCGTATCGGTTGCAACGTTGGCAACACCCCCCAACCCCCCACGCCCACCATTATTGCGCTGGCTACTTGCGGTTGACTGTGTGTGTTGCAAGTGGCTCTCGATGGCGTTTATGAAACTGTCAAGCCTGGCTGGCGCTGAGGAGGTTGCCTTTTGATGATGATTAATGTGAGCCATGACAAAGCAAATGTTATGCCGGTCTGGCAAATGAAGTGCTTGGCTATAAAATACCAAAAACCAAATACCAAATACACATGCAACCCATCATCATCATGGGAATTGCGACGCATCTCGGCTGCCGAGCTGCCGAGCAGCCGAGCTGCCGAGCTGTGGCAACAGCCCAGTGCATTGGCTTCAAATTCATGTGATTAATTCTATTCGCCTTGAGCTGTAACTTTTGATCCTAATACTAACTAATGATAGCTGCATACATTTTTCAGTCAAAATGCAACAATGGCAGTCAAAGCAAAATCAACGGAATTCAACTGCTGATTAATGGTATTCAAATGGAATGAAGCAAGCTGGTCACATTTCTTTACGATTACACACGAATTGCCAAATATTCTCACAAATATTCATACTCAAATTCAGTTATTGTTCAGTGTAATAAAGTTGACTTTAAGTTTTTAAGCAGAACTATTTTTGTGCACCTTACGAACTAACACACACACACAGATGGACAAACAAATAGGGACATGAACACAAAGAGAATCAGAAATCGGTATACCCAAATCTTCATGCGTCTGTGGCAACTTGGGGTGCATGGGAATTGCCTGATTAGTTTCGGTTAGTATATTAGGGGTGACAACTCGCTGTTGCGGTTTCGGTTTGGTCTTAAATCTGTGGGCACGCGGCGGCTTGGTAGCAACCCTAAAAGTGGCTGCATTCGATAACATGCCAGGTTAATAAAGGTGAAATAAAAGTGTAAATAAGAATTACATGCAAAGGAAAGCAGAAGTAGGATTAGCAAATAAATCGGAGCTACTCACGATCTTCGACGCACATGAGACCATCGGCCATGAGCTTGAGGCCCGTGGGACAGGCGCAGGAGATGCGAGGACTGCGCTCATTGATGCGCGGCGCCGGCAGGCAAAGATGTGAGCAGTGACCATTAACCGATTGGCAGTGATTAATGCCATCGGGCTGGCGATACGGATGATACACATGAATGACCATGGGATGTTGGAGCTGTGAGCGAGTAGAAAATATATATGTATATATATATAATAGTAAAGGATCATCCTATCAATGCTTACCATATGCACAGCTGTAATGGGCTCAACATCTTCCCCAGTAAACTTGTTGGCCTTGAAGACTGTCTGCTTGTCCCAGTCGGACCAGTAGATGTAGTCCTCAAAGGTGCTTATCGAGAAGGGATGTCGCAAGTACTCCGTGGAGTACAATATTTGTCTGCGCTGTGAGCCATCGTAGTTGGCCGAAGAGATGACATTCAACTTGCCATCCACCCAGTAGATGCGCTTCCTCACCAGATCTAGAGTGATGCCATTGGGCCACTTGACATCATAGTTGATAATTGTGGTGCGATGGGAGCCATCCATGCCGGCGCGTTCAATGCGTGGGGACGCTCCCCAGTCCGACCAGTACATCCACCCCTCAATGGGATCCAGGGCAATGGAGCGTGGTATGTCCAGGGCATCCTCGATCAGCACTTTGCCCATATTGCCATCGAAGTTGGTCAGCTCGATGGTGCACTTGTGCGTGTCCGTGTAGTAGACATGGTTGTAGATCCAGTCGACTGCGAGGCCATCCGACGTAACAGAGGATTGCTTCAGCACCACGGTCTTCTCGTTGCCCTCATCGATGGGTGCTTTGTAGATGCTCTGCGTGGTTACATCGCTCCAGAAGATCATGCCCGTGCGGAACACAAAGTCCAGCGCCGTCGCTGACTTTGTGTTATTCACAATCGATGTCATCTCCATGTGATCCAGGGCAATCTTGCGTATATCATGACGACGTGCCAGGAGCAACGAGGCGTGTCCTTCGGTTGCCTTGCAGCGTGTGTGATTGCGAGGATCTCGCATGTAGCCCGCCTCACATTCGCACTTGAAGCCGCCTATTTCATTCACACAGATCTGGGAGCAGACACCTGGTTGTTCGCACTCATTGACATCGATGCAGGTGCGATTATCACCAGATAGTTTGTAGCCCTGGTGACAGTCGCAGCGGTAGCCCACCAAATGGTCCACACAACGATGCATGCAGTTGCCATTTTTGATGGCGCACTCATTGTGGCCACATTTGCCAGCTGGCTCATCCTCGCCATCGGGGCAATCCTTGCGCTTGTCGCAGACCTTTGACAGGGGAATACACTGTCCGCCTCCACAATCAAATTGGCTGGTGGCATTGCAGCCCTTTTGCTGGGCTGATAACTGGCAATCCCGCTCATCGCTGCCATCCGCACAGTCCGACTGTCCGTTGCAGGTGAGGTGGCCAGCAATGCAGCTGCGATCGCCGCATTGGAACTGATCCGGCCTGCAGGTGATGTTCTTGCAGGTGGAGGCATGCTCGTCGTCGCCGTCGGGACAGTCGCGGTCTCCGTCGCAGAGCCAGCTGTGGTGCAAGCAGGTGATGCGATCCTTGCACTGATACTCATGCGCCAGGCAGGGTGTTACCAGCTTTGTGGCATTCGCGCAGGACTGCAGCAGAGTCAATTTGATGAGGGAGAAAGAAGTTAAAAGGGATTCAAAGTTTCTCGACGTTGCTTGTTAGAAGTTTGCGCTCAAACTTTTCGTTGCATACTTTTAGTTGCTTACACACAAAATTATTTGCCTGCCCCGCCCACCTCCCGCGCAACCCACTCCGCCCCTCGCTCAACATTCTGAAGTCCCTTACGACCAAAATGCAATTTTATGCGTACTATGCGTTGACAACAAAAGCTTCCAAAGCCGGCAACGTTGAGTTATGTGCAACTTGGCGGTAATTTATATGTCAGCCGTATTTTTGCCTACACGCACGCACACACACACTCCCACAAAGTGAGTGTGCTGCCATCTGAGGATGTCCGACTAGCAGTTACTCTTTTGCCCAAATGTATGTATCTTTTCAGTCTGATTGTTATACCCACTCTGATTAAATGCTTGCAGGGTATACAAAGTTAGTGTGCAAACATTTTCACACACATACAAAATGTTAATTTATGGGGCAAGCTTTTCGGCTTGCTTCCCGGCTCCATGGTGGCTACTTACCCGCTCGTCGGATGCATCCGGACAGTCCGGATCGCCATCGCAGACCCATCGCTTGGCGATGCAGGCGCCGTTGGTGCAAGTGTGCTCGGCGACGGGGTCGCAGGGCAGCACGGGGCAGTCGCGCTCATCGCTGCCATCGCCACAGTCGTCGTCGTGATCGCAGACCCAGCGCCGCTGGATGCAGCGTCCGTTGCCACAGGTGAACTCATCGGAGCGGCATGTTTGGTCTGTGGAACGGAGCGCACGGCAATGGATTAACGAGTGCCAGTCCATAATAATACAACAACAAAAACAACTGTCAACAATGGCCCAGCTCCAAAAGAGCGACATGAACCAAAGGGAAATGAAGTATTAAGCGCGGGCACTTGATGAATGAATGGGGCAAGTAAGTTAGCAACGGGAAATAATGGTTACACTAATGGAGGGTCTGCGGCACAAACTGATAAAATGCAAATGCAGTGGTGGCTTAACAAAAAGAGAGTTAAAGATTCAAGCTTAAGGACCAAAGCAAGATTTTAATAAAATAAGTTTGTGAAAAAAAGGCGGAACGAAAAAGACTCGAAAACAATTTTAAACTCAACTCTCTACTGCAACAGGCTAACAGTAACATAAAAACTATTTTGGATCAATATAACATATATACACATATATTTGTATATTTATTTTTTACGCTTAGTTCAACTATTTTTGAATAAACAATGTTATAAAACTCAAATAAAAATATTGTAAAATTGTTAAGCAGCAATAGTAATTTGGCAGCTTCGAATCAAAATTGTAACGGAAAACTAATAATTGATGACGAAATATCAAAAGATAATCAATCCTTTGATAATTTGATAAGCAACCCGTTTTCCATGAGATTCTTCGCAATTTGCTGCATATTTGTTCAAATCTTTAAAATAAAGCCGAAAGTCAAACATTTATCAATATTTGTTTGGCTTTTGCAAACCAAATGCAAAAGTTGATAAAGCGCTTAATTGTTCAGTAGACAATTTAATTGATTTTGCACATAATATTGCAAATAAAGGATGTGATGAATTGAGGCATATTTGTGAAAGAAATAAAGATGTGCCACAAGAAAGAAATAAGTGTAAAAAGAGAGGTAAATGTTACGACTACAAGGAAAATAATATGTGTAACTTCATCAACTCGATTTGTTTGGAATAATTGCTAATTGAACTAAAATTGAAGTTGAACTACAACTCAAGAGTTGCTTACTGCAATTGTGCTCATCGGAGCCATCGCTGCAGTCCTTGCTCTGATCACACATCCAGGCTAATGGGACGCACTCGCCTTCGCCACTCTTGCAGCTGTACTCATCCGGCGAACAGGTGCGCGCCTCTAAGATTTGGTTGAAGGACATTAGAGAAAAGGAGAGTGAGATGGAGAGAGAGAGAGGGAGAGAGAGAGAGAGAAAGAGATCTGGGTTTGAGTGAGGGATTTCTAACTGCAGCTAATAAATTTCCAGTTGGCGCCATATTAAATTCATTTATTTTCAGCTGAAGGAGCAGATGGCCCCTTTTGCTTTTCATTGTGTGTGGCCAGCAAGCTATTACATAATGCCACAGAGAAAGCCAAGGCCAAGGATGGGTGTTAGTGTGAGTGTGAGTGTGTGTGTGTGTGTGTGAAATGGGCGTGTGTAAATGGGTGTGTGAATGCGCGTGTTATGGGTTAAGCACTTTATGCGCTGTTGCCAACGCGTCGAATGTGTGTTTTTTCTGTTGTGTGTGTGCTTATGGATGTGTGAGTGTGGGTGTGTGTGGGTGTGTGTGTGTGCGAGGGTCATGTGTTTATGAATACACTCGAATGCAACGATGCTCAAACGACTTGATTAAACTGCAAATGGGTGGCAAACACACACAAATTGCTTTTGAAATTATGCGCAACACTTTATTAAATGTTAAGCGAGAGAGAGAGAGAGAGAGAGAGAGAGAGAGGTGACAGACAGCAGTGAGTAATGTGCGTTATTGTTGATATTGTAGTCTTGTTGTCTCGTTTATTCTTACTGCATTGCGCCTCATCGGACTTGTCGCGACAGTCGTTGCTGCCATCGCAGAGCCAATTGCGGGGTATACACTGATCGACGGTCTGGCATTTGAACTCATTGTTGGGACAGGCATTCACTATATATCAATATGGCATATTTATATATTATATATATATATATATATACATATAGTTTAGCTATAGTCGTGACTAGCATTTCCACTTACTGCACAGTGCACTGGCCTCATCGGAGCCATCGGAGCAGTCGTTCTCCTGATCGCAGCGCCATTTGTTCGGTATGCAATTGCCGTTGGTGCATCGAAAGTGGTCCGTTGAGCAAGTGGCCTCTGTAAAAAATAGTGAGATAGACATATATAGATTCATAAAAGTCACACAAAAAACCACAATAAAACTAGAGTTCCGTCAGCTGTACAACATCATATTTGGCGTGTTTTTTTGTGTCCGCCCATCATCCTGACCTCTGAGCCCGTATCAAATAACAAAACCAGCCAGATCGACTTTTTTGTTGTTGCTGTTATTTTGCAGTTGTATTTATAAGTGGGTGTGTGTGCGGTGAGTGTGTATGCGCGAGTGTGTGTTTGCATGCGCGGGTGTGTGTGTATTTATTTACCCGCACTTGAGCACGTGCTGTGCAAAGAAAATACTATGCCACAACAAAAATGTGTATAAACATAAATAAATCGTTGCACATGCGGCGAGCGCTGAATTTCCAATGGCTTTTCAATGCCTGCTCGCAGGGCCAACAAATGTTTGCTTTCAACAACTTAGTTGGCTACGCTGCTTATGTGCATTAAATATTAAATTTAGCCACATGTTGTATGCGGCTTAAAGCGCAACAAACAATAAGCTTACAACTTTATGTGAGCGCATGATAAAAGGTAACAAATACATTTTTATTCTATACTCCATGTTCATCTCAGGCAGATACTTAATGCTACGAGGCGCCACCTGTTTGCTATGGATTTGCCAAAGTGCTTGGGGCGCATTATTTAAATTTGCGCTTGTAATGAAACTTTTGGCTCAGCCCATTCGATAAACGCTGCTTCCTCAACGAATAAATCACATTAATTTTAATCAGTTTTAATGTGCTATACAAAATTACGGGGGGGGGGGGGGAGGGTTGGCAGTCGCAAGTTGCCATATCAATAACATTTTATATGATTACTTTTCTAAACTTTTTATGTGTAGCACAACTCTCCGGTCCAATGCTTCACAGCCTCACTGCCTCACTGCCTCAGTGCGCAGTCAAACGAAATGTACCATGAAAAAACAGAAAAGCACAAAAACTTGTGTTTTACATGAATCTTGTTGTGGAAAATAAATGAACAAAAAACCAATGTGCGCCAATATTTGTAGAAAACAATAAAAAAAAACAAGAAAAAAAAAAACAAATATAAACACGAGCTTTCAACCGTTGAACAATAAAAAATGGTCACATATGCAACAGAAGCAAACACTTTCAAATGCTCCATTTTATAATATTGTTATGGGCATTTCAGTTCTCCGAATTATGGTGTAATGCTTTCGGGTCTATTCTCGGTGGGAATTACACTTAAAGTAATAACACTCCAAATATATGTTAGCAAATATTTTGTGTGTATAAAATTAATTTTATTAAATTCGATACGCAGGCGAATTCCATAAATGTGTATAAGTATTTGATTTTATATTACTGCTAGGGTATTGCAACATTATCAGGACACAAATTAAGTTTTTTTTTTTTTTTTACTGTTTTTCTTCATTTATTTATTTTATTTTTTATTTTTGGTTGTACAAACAATGTGTGGCAATGGCTGCTGCTCGATTCGATTTCTTTTTATGTGGCTCGTATTTGACATTTTGTTTCTGCATTTATGTGCCACAGATACATATTGTGAGTGTGTATTTATGTGTATGTATCGGTTGACAGGCACAGAATACATGTCAGCTCCACCGGGCGGTGGACAAATGGCTGCGCAATTCTCTGGATTTTTTGAGGTTTTCATTAAATTTGATTTCACATTGGGACGCAATTAAAAATTAAATTACAGTTGTTGCTGTTGGCGAATGAGGCAGTTAAAAGAATCAAGTGGCGTCATTGATGCATTTGTGCATGTTGCGATTGATTAAAGTGTGTGGCAAATTGCCAACTGTATTTCTGCATAATTTTTACATATTTTCCACCGTTTTTTTTGTTTTTCTCTTTTCGTTTGATAACTATGTTTAAACGGCTTTGCAGTTGATTAAAAAACTTTGGCCTTTAGTGGCAGAGTCCTGGCAATTTGTATGCAAATGTCAGGCGACGTGTGCAAAATATTCTGTTGCATGCAACGCGGCACAACGCACACAACCAGAAGACAGTAGACAGCAGACAGAGCAGAATGAGCCATGTGATTTATGTGTGTGCTGTGTAAGTTCATCAGCATTGCCATTTTGGGCTTGCTGAATTCGAGTTTAAAGGTGTCGTTGGCAGGTTTTTCGGTTGCACAAACAAGTTGAGCTGTAAATTGTTTTCAACTTGTTGAGAAGCAACCACAATGATAACTTAAGTGAGTGTGCTTCTGTCGTAAGCAGTTGACGAGTTTCTCAAAACTGAGCTACAGAATAATTAACGTCAAAGAGAAAATAAAATGCGGTTGAACGTAAATAAATAAATAAGAAAATGTTTTAGATTTAAATAAATAACATCAGTACTTAGATTATTTCTTAAGAATATTGAATATTATTAACTATAGTATTAGGTTATAATAATTTGTATTAAACATTTGATATATTTGCCAAGCATACCGTGTTCAGTAACCAATGCGCCCAAACTGTGGCTTTGTGTGTGCAGCAAACTGGTCACAAATAATAAGCACCAAATGTGTCCCATATTGAATTAAATTGTCCGAATGCTGTAAGTGCTTTGTTTGTGTAAACAAATTATTAATTTGGATTATTTATTCTTTTTTTTTTATTATTATTTTCACTTGTCACTTAGATATGTCCTCGAAATGCGTGTGAAGTCAATTTCCATGATGTCCGCTCGATTGTAGCGGAGCAGCCAAGTTGCACAAATTGATTGCATAATTTCCGCAGCGGCCAAAAGTGCCAGGCATCATTTTCAAGTTCATTATGGTCAACAGCATTGAGGACAACCAACAACCACACAATAACAAACAACTGTCAAAAGTCAACGAAATGAATATCTATGGGAGATTGGCTGGGTAGGCAGGAGGCTGGAGGGTGGAAGTGTGAGTGAGTGGTTAGATAAATGACTGGCAGGCAATCGCCGCCGACAACGTTTAGCAATTTCTGTAGGAAATTGAGGAAACACATTTAATGTGGGCAAAACTAAATGATAAATGATAAGTGCAAAACGGCCAAATCAGACGGCAAGCCTGAGTTCCAAAGTAGCCAGGCCCACAAAATGACACAGATGGACATTGCCGATTACTCCTGACAACGGCAACTTCACTGGCAAAACCTGCCCACAAACCAAAAAAAAAAAAAGAACATGAAAAAGGAAAAATTTGAAAAAGAAAACACAAAACACAGAAATTTCAATAGCATATCTTCGGGGTAAGCTTTCGGGGTGCCTTGGTGCTGGTGCTGGTGCTGGTGCTGGCATTTTGTCAAAAACACTTTGCATAACTTCAAAGGACAGCCAGGACACTCAACTGTCATCTGTGCTCCAGTAGCGCATTTCGAGGACATATTAATGTAATTTTCGTTTTTATTTCAGGCAATTTATGAATGCGAACTTTTTATTCGTCCTGTGAAAACTCTTCCACTTGGCACACTTTTCTCTTATTACACTTCCTCTTACGTTTTGCACTGTTTCGGTTTTGTTTCTAGTTCTGCTCGCCTTCAGTTTTCTATATATAATATTCGCTTTGAACACTCAACGCGTATTTCGGGGTGGTTTTCCAGCTCGCACCGTCCGTCTGCTTGAAAAGTTCGCCGCCAACTGAGTGGACAGCTGCGGAGTGCCAATCCTTAAAAACAAGTGCCAAGAGTTGCTCTGCAGCATCTCTGAAGCTTTCACTCAAAAACAGCCAGCAGCTGGCGCCGCGCGAGTCGAGTGCAAAATGAGCTCAAATTCGACTGAGTTTTATCTTTGCCTCATTCCTGAGCTGCCCAGCTTTGTTGTGAGTGCCAAAGTTGAGCGAAGTTGGTTTGGAGGCTTTTCGTTTGTTGAGCGTCTATGATAATGTTGTGGAGCACTTGTGTTTGGTTAAAGACTAATTTGGTAATGATCCGAAAACGATTGAGCCAAAAGAGCTTAAGGACTTATGCTCATTACGAATACAAAAGCATTAACATTTCAGGCTGAGCTTCAAAATATTAATAAATAAATGGGCTGGCATACATTGTCGAAGATGGTTTCGCTGTGAATTATCAATACATCAACATCAAAATTAATGGTTCACATAAATATTGTATTACACTATATCATTGTTTATTTACAATCTCTTTAGAATATTCAAAATACATTAATTATATTTTTCAATTAGTAGTATGCCATTTTTTTTTTATTAAAATTTATTCTTCTTAAATATTTCTTTGATATTATTTATTTATTTGATTATATTTTATTTAAATATTTCATTACAACTTCAAATTCTGATAACTCATTAATTATTTCTAAGGTCAGTGGTAAACTAAAGTATATTTTTTTAATTAATAACAAAACTTTTTGTCGACTACAACATTAGATTCTTTGATTGCATCTTTGTGGGGATAATTATGCAACTTGGCAGCAAGGCTGAGAAGACAAAGGATTTTAAGTCCATGTCATTACTAGTTTGGTCTTATACAATGTCTTATTCCTTTTTGAGGAATTTCTTGTTTTTTAGTTGCCACAGCAATTCATTTTAAAGAAAAAGTTGAGCTGCTGTTTTTTGCTCCCTCCCGGGGCTCATTATCAATTGCACCGCTGGAAATGTGCCCTTCAGCAAAGATTTCATAAAAATTACATTATGCTCATCAGCAGCAGCAGCAGCAACGACAACAATATATATATATATATATATGTATATAGAGAGAGAGATATATATAGAAAAAAAACAACTGCATTTTGCGCATTTTCTCGAAGAGATTCGTTCGCTTTTTTATTGTTCTTTCCCATTTTCCCGCCCGTTTTACTTTACTTTGTTGTATGTGTTTTTGGTGGCTGGCACAAATATTGTGAGATAAAATAGAGCAGACGACCTCACACAGTTTCCTTTTATGTCGAACGGCGACGCAAAAGAGTCTCGTGCGACGAATTTGCGCATTGATAAATTTTAAGCTGATGCAACAAAGTTGCATGCCACAGTCAGCAAAATTGCGTTGCAATTACTGCTAAGCGCCAATGTTGAGCGACTTAATGAGCGCCTTGGCAGAGATATGGTCAGCACCACACCCTCCCCTCCCCTCCCCTCCCCACTCCACCACCAGCCAGCAATCCGCCCTCCTTTCCCAGCCATGCGTGCTAAATGTGGCAAACTAGTTTCGCTCTCTGATTGATATCCAACGCGCGAGCTTCACTCATGCTGACGGACACCAGTGTAGTGGTCATTTTAGCGACGCTCCAAAAAGCATGCAACACGAAATTTTGGGGCAAACTTACCGCGAAATTTGCACTGCTCAACCTGCTCATCAGTGTGATCCTTGCAATCTGCCTCGCCATCGCAAACGAATCGAATTGGAATACAATCGTCGTTCTGACACTGAAATTGCTTCTCATCGCACTTGGCGTACAGTGATTGAGCTGAAAAGAGAGACAGATGGGAAAATGTGTGAGCACATTTGGAAAGTGTAAACAAATGATTAAAGCTAATTATGCTTTTTGCAGTTTAGTGAATTTTCAGCTTAAACGGCTAAAAGTTTTTTCATTAAGTAAAAAAATGGAAAATGAAAATGAAAATGAGAACAAACCGAACCGAAAAATAAAAATAAACAACACAAACAAAGTGCCTTTTTTGGATGTGGCACAAAAGCCCAAATTGATTAGGGCTTAAAACTTCAAAACAATCAAGAGCAGACACGCGAGCTTGTTCAAATCATTTGCATACACACACAACCACACACACACACACAGAGACACAAATACAGTGTGTGTGGCAGCTCACTCAGTCATGGGCTTTTTAATCAACAAAAATGCCAGCAACAATAAAAACAACAACAACAACAAAAGTGGCGCAAAACTTTTGCAGCTTGACAATTTTCCATCTTTGGCAACAACATGTGGTTTCTTCTAGCTGGCATGCACACACATACACACACACACGCACACACACACACAGCCATACATATTATAATAGCAATGAAACAACAGCCCAAAACTGTCAACAGCTCTTGATACATAATAGAAAATGTGACAAGCGCAAAAAAGTTATGGATTGCCAATGTCCTATGTAAACAGCAGCCCATACATACACACACACGACACGCACACACACACACACACACACATATACAGCCACACACTGAGCATTGGTTCCTTATTGACTTTGATAAGGGTTTGCTGGTCAGCGTTGTCGCTGCAGTTGACAGCTATTTCCCATTGCCTGCAACCCGATAATAATTATTCGATTTAATCAAAACTTATGCATACATTATTTAACAAGCACGATTTGTTGCAATTTCATTTGTAACAACAACAACAACAACAACAACAACAACTTTAGGCCATGCCAGACAACAAAAACATTTTAGCAAGTGCCATCAATCAATAAGGTCAAACCAATTGCTGCGCGAGAATTGTTTTCAATGATGAATGATGATAAATAAAGGAAAAAAACAGATCATTTAATTTATGTACTTACAATATACACATAAACCTGTATGTAAAACAAATATTACTAATTTAATAATGAAAATTATCTAAGCCAATAAATCATTATTATTATGAGCATAATAGATTACAGCTGATAATGTTAATTAAATATTTCGATTTCGTCGATGAAAATTATTCAAAATTCAAAAAGTTACCACACTGCAGATATCACAATACGATAAATTCCATTTGAACCAACTTTTGTATTGAAATATCTTGTGGTCTCTTTGCTGCGGTTTTATATTCTTCCTGTTAAATAGTCAATTTACGATGAGTTTA
Source organism: Drosophila cognata (assembly GCA_035041535.1). Lineage (NCBI taxonomy): Eukaryota > Metazoa > Arthropoda > Insecta > Diptera > Drosophilidae > Drosophila > Drosophila cognata. Next base: position 230,757 of record JAWNLC010000694.1, on the reverse strand, counting down.
TTTACATACATACACTTTCAAAGGTCTTTGAAAGTTCAACAATTTGAATACAATCAGACCTGTCTGCAAAAATGCAATACGAAACTATTTTGTGCACTGAATGCGAGTCGCAATGTTTACCATTGAAACTGGTTTACTTAGTTCAAGTATTGATTCGAACAGCTTAACGCTTTTCATAAAATCAGGCCTTTACGTAAAATGAAGTTCGAATTAATTACAACTCCATTTGGCGTATCGAATGATTGCAGCCAAAAAGCTGATTTACTTAGTCGAAAAATGTACTTGATGAACTTAATTAACGACACAAAAAACAAGACAAATAAGAATGCTGTAGTCGAGTTAGCTCGACAACGATATACCCTCAAACCAGCTGTTAAAAATACTCTACTCTGTAAGCAGGTCTTTGGACTATAAATTGGATGATTCTATTCCGATCTTGATGAAATTCAGTTGATCGATGTATGTTATATGTCATGGCTTCTAAATCCCTTTAGCCTTTCAATTTTGTGGTTTTCATTGTTATCGAAAATCGATATTTATAGATATTGGCCAAACGGAGGCAGTCTTATATATTTCATTTGAAGTATCTTATAGAGGCTCTGGGACGACTCAAGAATATATATGCCTTATGGGGTCGGAGGTTATGCCCTCCGCCTGTTACATACTTTTGCACAAAACCATTTATCTTATTACAGATTCTTCATGGGTTCGACCACGACCACGCCAGACGGTTCAAGATAAAGAGAGCAATAAGTAATTTATACGGCTAGCAATGTTAAGTAAATACATAAATATGTATATATGTATACATACATATGTAGACACATAGGTAGCGATTGCATAATAGGAAATGTGATGCCGATAGTAGGTCGTGCGTAAGGTGCTGGGAAAATTGATTGTAATCAGTGGCGCTACTTGGGCTGCTAATTGAAATTAAATTATGCTAATTAGCTGCTTATCGCTGTCGCCTTCTACATTCAAAGTTCAAAGTCAATTAAGTTTAAGCGATTTTTGGAAGCACAATTTAGTTGGAAATATATGTGTGTGATATCGTTCGAAATCAATCAACTGAAGTGGGCTCTGATTGCAATTATCAGATGCCCAGAGAACCCTAGCAATCAAAGCAGATTAATTGAGAAATGTTGTTGTTGTTGTTGTTGTTGTTGTTTTCCCAGTTGTTGCACACAAAAACAAAACAATTAAAGGGGCCAACGTCATGTTCCTCGATTATATAAGACGTCAACAACAGGCCAGCGAGCACGCCCACTATTCATAAATGTTGTTGTTGTTGTTCACTGCAAAACTAGTTGAATATACTAGAAAATCTTCTGGCACTGTGCATAAATTAAGACCAAAGTGAAATGGCATGAAAAAAACAAATGAGCTAATAAATTGAAAAAAATGAACGTGCACATGTAGTATATCAACGAGAGAAAAATACAAATGTATATATGTCGACTATATATATATATATATATGTATGTATTCTATGGCGACCTTGCACATGTTAATTTATGTGACAGCCATCTAACAGAAACTTTACACAAAGCGAATAAGCAATAAATCAGCGTGTGAGTATAATTCACAAAAAGCAGGTAAAGCAAAGCGAGATAAAAATAAATTGAGGGGCTCGTCTGAGCATAACTCGCTGCAAGTCTTTCTAGTTATGTTTAAGATTGAAAATACACTGCAAGAATTGAGTTCGTAGACATTGTGTGATCCATTTTGAGATGGTTATATCTGCTGACGTTCAATATGAGCAGACAAATCTCAGCTGCGCCATTTGGTTAGCATCTTGTTTATGAGCTACGAGTGATTGAACAAAGTACAAAGTTCAAATCTCCTCTTCTTCTTCTGTTATATTTTTAAGCTAAAAATAAAATGCGTTTGTTTTTTTGCGTGTTTAAAAACGAAATTGACGCAAAAAACATAAATTCTTTCCGAGTACGTCAACTCAAATAAATCACAAATAAATTACTTGACAACTTAACAATTTTATGTGGAAAATTTTATCTACAGCTGGATACCGCTTACTGCTAACAAAATATAACTAGGTTATTCTAACTAACTTCTACAGAATGAATGGCATGCGTGAAACGTAATAAAATCAAATAATAAGATTGGCGACATCGATAAGATAATCTGACTATAGCAAATCCACTCGACATCCGCTGGTTTGATTTAAAAGAAATTTATGACCAGAAATATACCCAAGGTAGACAATGTCATAAATAAACGACTTAACGCGACGCCAATCAATCTTATCAATCTTATCAATCACAGACAAATACGCAGTCCAGGGACAAATCAAACGAAATGCAAATTCGCCAAAAGATTGGACAAAGAAAAGTTCTCAATGAAATTTTGAGTAACGTGTCAAATGTTGAGTGAATAATCTTGATTTTTAAGTTGTGAGTCAGTCTTAAACTATACATGTATGTATGTGTTTCACTTATATACATATAATGTATTATAAATGTAAATTCGCTAAAGGTTTGGAATTTTAAGTAGTTAGCCAGGTTGAAGCTATGTATGTATTTTATATATGTTTTCCGGTGACGTGATTTTATTATTTTTTTTTAACATATTCTGAAGACGAGAAATGACGAAATGCAAAATATATCGAACATAAAAAAATAAAAAAAAAATACCGACCGAAAAACATATTTAAATTAAAATAGGAGGTCACTAAAAAATAAATAAATTATTTGCATATGTATGTTAATTAAGATATACATATTTATGTTACATGAGTTATCGTATGCAAAATATATTCATATTTGCCAATATATGCGATCCAAACTCGCAAGGGACGAGTGTTTTTATCTTAATACTAATTAAAAAACTTAACAGCATGAAATATGTTTTATTTTATTAATTATTATAATGTTTTTTAAAATAATAGTTAAATTTCGCAAGTGTATATATACTTATGTGTGCCAAAGACATCTTTACAAAAATTATAGACGTAAGTTAGTTCAGCTGGGCTTATTGTAACTGAATGAAGCTGAATGAGATCTAAAATTAGCACAGTCTGGTTAAAGACACACCTCCCCCATCCAAATATCACCAGCTAGAAGCTGATTTGATTTGCTTTTAGCCTGTTTTTCTTACCTATGCCCAGCGGCGTGCCGATCTTGCCGGATACGTTGAGGAACTTGAAGCCCAGGTTTAGGATGCCTTTGCCTTCGATATGTAAGTTTAATGTGGCGCCACCTGCCGCTTTCAGCTGATGTTGGTTTTCCGTTAAACTGGGCAGCGCTGTTGTGGGCGTGGCCATGCAACATTTACTCAGTGTTAGCATCAATGTCAGCAGCAGAAGATTCGCATTGGCGCAAATGCAACTGAACAGCTGTTGAGCTCGTCGCTGGCAGTTGATGTTGTTGTTGTTGACGCCAGTTGTTGTTGTTGTTTTGCTTGTTGTTGATGTTGCTTTTGTTGCAGTTGTTGTTGTTGTTGTTGTTGTTGTTGTTGTGCTATCACTTAGAGTGCTCGTAGAGCGTAACTCTATGGCCATGATATGAACTTTGTCTAGTTATGCACTTTTTCTATTGCACGTTGCACGTTGTCTGCCTGTCTATTTTTTATTTTGTTTTTGGATTTTGTATAATGCCTGGTGCTTTGGTTTTTTCAAGTAGTCAGTTTTTGCTTTTTAGCTTGCACTTTGATTGAATTTCAATGGGTTCTCAATATGCTAAAGGGCTCTGCATAGAAAGTCAATATAAATATTAATAAAATAGCAGGAAGCAATGAATCTGCTGACATTATCTAATCACTCAGACAGCGTCTGCGCAAAATAAAAAGTTAAATCGCGTCAACATTGAAAATTGTTGCCAAATATAAACATAAACAAACACACACAAACGCACACCCAGACACAAGCGAGACACTAAAAAGGCGTGAGAAGAGCCGAAAAGCCAAAAGACGACAATCGTCTGAAATGCAACAAAAACATTAAACGCAAACTGGTTAACAAAATCGTACGATCCGGCACTCACACAGCCTTGCACACACGCCACACACACACACACCACACACACCACACACGGCACACACGCCACACACACATACACAACAGGTCGGTTGCTCGCAAAGGCTGCCAAATGCTCAGGCACAACGTAAATTGAAACAAGAGAAGAGAAGGTGAAAACAAAAAAAAACACAAAATGCTATCTGTTGACGTAGCATACTATCAAATTCAAATTGTTATGCGAACGACAAGTGGAGATTTTCATATCTATCGCGTTTTAATTAATTAAAAAGAATTTGTACAATTTTTTGGCACACGTTTCTCGACCACCGTCTGATAAAAATCGCTTATCAAAAACAAAATACAAAAATAAAACCAAAAACTTTGTCGTAGAATTTTCTTTTGCACGTGAGATATTTGTTGTTATTGTTGTTGTTGCTATATTTACACTTCGTTATGTATATATTCTATTTCGATAAATTGTTTTCAGCTTTTGGTTTCGGTCACAAGAACGCTGTTGACTCGTGCAACGCGCGTTTTTCAACTGATTTCGTTTTGAGAATTCGCCGGCTCATTTAAGCGAATTGTCACCCAAACTGCCTTGAAGTCAACACAGCGACGAGCACCCCCGCGATCGCCCAGTCTATCTGATTGTGAGCGCGCTTAAAAGTTGCTCAATTTTATAATACATATATATATATATATATATATATTTGCGATACCATCAGATCGGCTTATCACAGCGAAAACAAATTCACCTCAAATGCACGAAAGGTGTTTTTATTTATTCTAAACATACGATAATTAACTCTCTCTCTCTCTCTCTCTCTCTCTCTCTTTCCTTCCATCTCTCTCTCTCTGTCTCTTTGGCGATGCTTTCGTTTGCTCTTCGAAGATCATTTTCTTCTGCGCAGCTCTTAAGTGAGGTGAGTTTTGTGGCAGAGGTGAATTCGACGCAGCAACAAACTTGTTGGTTAATTAAAAAAAAACATTGTGAGGCTGCTTCAGAATTGGTTCACAGCTATTGCTGATAACCTCAGAAGCGAGCGTGGGAATAACTAATGGGAGAATTAAAAAAAAACACATTTGACTATCATCACAATTTAATCAAAAGAATTTCAATTTGAGCTCAACTCGAGTCTCCCAAAATACTCTGCTATTTTTATAACCCAACGGGTAATCAATAAGACTTTATTTCTGAAAGCAGCTGGTCCCTTATCATCTTATGAATGGAGTGCTGATAGTAAATTGAAAATGGATGGACTGAATCGCTTTAATTTAATGGAAAATTTAAATTTAAGAATAATCTTCAAATAAATGAACTGAAAATTCGATATATACTATAAATTCAACAAAGGCTAGAATTTGGCCATCAAGAAAGAGATTTGAAAGAGATTTCTCTTTTGATCCACTTGAAAAAAAGAGTCCACAATCTAATTTAAGATTATACTAAGAATATGTGTCGTTTAGTATAAGTATTTTGCTATTATAAATTTATAGATTGATATACGTTAAGCTAAAGTGAAAATTAACCAAATTTCTGCTTTATGAAATAACTTATTATTTTATGGTAATTTGTATCAAGAAACGCATTTTATTTAACTGATTTAAATATCTGTATTGTATTTGTATACGATTAATCTTTTAAACTACTTGAAAAGCATGATTATCGGTTGCATAAAAAAACGAATATATGAAATGATTAGAATTTTGGACACTTATTAAGAGAGTACATTTTATCTATAAGTATGGGCGTCTATCATTCCATTGTTTATATTGCGAAATATCCCCTTGTTTCAAGGACTTCAAGTCAATAATCTAAAAGATCGTACAATCATTTGTCTTTTTACCAACCTTGAGAGCGCCACGAGCCAAAACAAAGCACTACAAAAATTAATTTCATCGCGTTAAAATCACTTAAATGCATTGTAACCGATAAGCCAACAAATATCAAGAGACCGTCGCTAACAGACTACTATAAATAGATATATGGAAATTTATCAAAAGCGTTGCTAGCCGCCTTTTATCGAATTCGCAAAAATAATATTTTAATTAATTGGCAAAAACCGATAGACGTCAGTCTGATAAATTTCTAACTAAGATATAGCAGCTGCTAATAACGTGAATTCCCGACTGAGCAATTGCAGGTGCGATGCCCAACAAAGACCGACGCGAACTGAAAGCAGTGCCTGGAAATTATTTGCATTTCACCGACCCATTGAAAGAAAACTTAAAACTACACAATGAAATGTGACACAGGCTGACTGATAAGCGTTGAGTGCCTCAGTTTGAGCAGTTGAAATGCAGACAAAAGGATTACCAACGATTATAATAATGATTATCGTCATCGGTCCGGCGCATTGTCATCGTCATCGTCATCGTTGTCAGCGTCGACATCGTCATCGTTGTCATCGTTCTCATCGTCATTGCCATCATCTGCATTTGTCAAGCACTTGAAGTGCATAATTTATGATTTACGTGTGTAAATCATTTGTGAAGCACTCGCAAGCAGAGTTTCGTGCTTGCCGTTGACAGATGCCCATTCCCCACCCCCATTCCCATCCCCATCGCCATCCGCATCCCCCTCTTGCTCCATCCATCCCTGTCACTGTTTAGTTTTCAATTTGCTGGCGTTTCTAATTGCAGGCGTTAAAAATCGCTGGCAAATCGCGTTCAACAATATTAATGAAGCACTTAACTGCAGTTTATAGCTGCGGGCGTGTGTTCAAGTTTGTCATCCGCCTCCCCATTCAATTCACCGTTGCTCGAGTGGCCCCGGCTTTTGAATGGGATTTGTGGCAGCCATTGAGGTTTATCGCTGCAATCCATATGACATCTATCTATACCCAGCCATGGAGATAGCGAAGGAGCGAGACAGAGATATAGAACCTGAACCTGTAAATTGCCTATATATAACGCACTTGCAGTGAACGCTTTCTGTATAGGCATGAACGGAAGTTAGCTGATAGGGGATTTTACCAATACACTCAGCAAAAAAATGGTTCTCAATTTTAGAAAATCAGCTAACTTTTAGCGCCAACGTCACTCACCCAATTATTCAGCAAGTATATTTCTAAAACCGAATGTTATGTCATTCTAAAAATGAGGGTATTACTATTCTAAAATCCAGAGTACATTTCTGTGTCGAAAGCTTGCCTAATTTCCTGTTGTATTTTTTGTTAATTTTAAAAAAAATTGTATTCCTACACTTAGAAATCATTTTTAAAAACAAGATAAATTATTTTTTATTAGGGCCATTTTCATTTCAGGCCAAATTTTCAAAATTCAAACCGAATTTTTTTCTGAGTGTACCATTTTTGTTAGTTGAGTGCCTAGATAGGGTGTCTGCTGAGTTATAGAAATGTGTTATTCAAGTCTTAAAATGTTTGAAATGCAGCTGCTTGAGTGTGCAAGTAATCTATAATAGGGTTAGTCATCAGCCAAGTGTTCCGTTCATTACCTTAATACTTATCTGACATTGACATTTAGGAAAGTCCATTAGAAAGCATTAAGTGGGTTGAAGAGATTGCATATATAGTGCAGCTGAAATCTTGTTTACATGTTTACGAAGCCTGTCGATTATTAAGCACTTTATTGTGATTTCTTGATCAGATTTTAATAATAACCGAATATTTTAATAAGTTTGCATTCATTAAAAATTGAAGTTATTGATTTAGTTTAATTTAGTTTAGTTATTATATATATATATTTTTTAGTTCATTTGACTAACTCACTTTTCAACAGATCATTGGGATAAATAATAAGAAATTCATTAATTAATTAAATTATTAGATGAATCCATGTTCTTAATTCACATTCAGTTCACTCGTGATTGTTAGACATAATTGCTCTAATTATTCAGCAATAGTTTTGGGATATTTTTCTATTACAAGTGATCCTCACTTTCGAAATATATTTCAAATGATTAAGTTGTATTTATTTCCTGCTTTTCTGGTTTTACTTTAATTTTATCCACAAGTTTATTAAAGAAAGCACGCACATGTTTATCAAGTTTATTCACTAGTTAAATTATTTATTTTATTTAACATTTTCTATTTTCAGCAACCTGTAAACATTCCATTTTCCATCTTCAACAACAACAACAATAGTCACAAAAACTACAACAACACCAACACCCACAGAATGTGATCCTATTATAAAGTAATTCCAATTAAAAATGCAGTCGGTACATTGAAGAACCGTTAGACCCACACAAAAATGCGCACGGACACAAAGCGGAATGTAAACAGCGAATGAATGAATGGAAGCGCCGGCCAAGAAGTAACGGTAAATTTTCACATGTGCCAAAATGACAATAGAAGGCCCCACGACAAAACGCAGCCGAAGCTGGCGTCGCAGCCGCAGCGCCCTAACAGTTGTGGATGCTGCCACGTTAACAGCGCTGTTAATACCCATAACAGCGAATTCTGCGCACCAAAACAACAACGTTGCGACGTCAACGTCGACGGCGACGTCAGCGTCAGCGTTAGCGATATCGCTCATAAACGTCATTCAATGGCTCTATCTGAAACTACAGCAATAAGGCGACTGTGCTCCTTGGTGTGTGTGTGTGTATGTATGTGTGTGAGTATGTGTGTGTTTACTGAAGCGTTGCTAAATATGAAAACATAAAAATTAATGTTATATTTATAGTGTGGCAGCCAAAGAGTGTGGCATGAGTCGTTGTTGCGGTCGCTGCAGGGCAACAAAACCAGGCGTTGAATACAGTCTACACAGAGTGTTGCAGGCGGGGGAGGGAAAAGGGAGAGAGGGTTGCAAGTTGTAGTTGATTCAAGTGCTGGTATTTGTTTTGCCCCGCTGCTGCTGCTGTGCTTTGGGGTGTGGCACAAACCCAAAAGGGGTTGCGGCTTGCCTTGCATGCATTTCAATAAGCAGCAAACCAAATATTTTCTACAATAAATCGCCCGAAATGTAACGCCAATTGTGCGCAAAAAAGTAGGGCCAGCACCATTACCAGCAACAACAACAACAACTGCAACAATCCAAAGAAGTCACAGTGCTCTGGTCGAGCTAAGCTAGGCGATACCCTGTATAAACACACACACACACACACACACACACACAAGCATAAGCAGTGCCTTTATAAAATATAATCTTTTGCATTAAGTAAAATATGCTTGATCTGAAAAAATACTCATCAAATATTTTTAGTTTGCGGAATTTTGTTATTCCAATCTACACTCTGAAAATTTCGAAATTACCTAAGCAATATTTGATTAGTTGATTATATAGTTAAACGAAAGCCTTTTGCGATCTTAACTCTATTATATATTACTCTTCTAACTCAACAAACAAAATCGAAAAACCCCCAAAATTTTGGGCTACATATATCTCAAACGAAAAGTTCTGTTTTTATAAAAACCAAAGCTGAATTTCAACTCTTTGAAAATTCTTTCTATTATTAAGAAACAAAATTTTTTGAATTACAAAAAAGTAATTTTAATTTTAAGAATTTTTCTTGTACATTTAATAATTATTTCTAAAACCCTGAAAAACCTTTAATTTTTTTTTCTAAAATTCACAGCAATTTTTTTTATTGTACAAGCTATGCTCCAAAAAGGTGGACCAATCTCGGTAATTATAAATTTCTTATGATCGAGTAAGCTTATGATCAGTAAATAAACTTCTTATAGTGCAAATCAAAATATTTAATTATATTGTTTATTAGTGGAAGCTGCATCTCTTCAGTTGTGCACAATTTGCACAACTTCGTGATGCCTATTTTTTGACATTTTAATTGCGTACAGAGTATTACAACAATAAACTTGCACAACAAACACTGTAACTCAACTGTCGTTTGTGGCAGCCACACACAGCATGCCCCCAAGTGGTCCACATACCGCAGCCACATGCCACGCATGCCGCGCCACCAGTGGCCGCCAATGGGCAGTGCCGTCGACTGCGGCCAATGCGGCGTATGATGAATTTTTGCCAAAGGTCTGCCGTTACTTCAACGGTTTCGTGCTGAGATTTTGCTTTAGGCTGTGTGTCTGCTTGTGCATGTGTGCGTGTGTGAGTTGTGTGTGTGTGTGTGTGTGCGTGTGTTGGCGAGTTAATTCAGCTGAATTGATTTGCTAAGTTTTTGCTTCAATACATATAAAATAAAGGATGATAAATTTGGAGTTGAAGCAGAAAAAGTCGTGATCTAATTAAGATTATGTTGGATATCGAAATGTGCAGCTTTATTTATATTTGAAAAATAACTGACTTATTTTTTTATTTCTTTTTAATTCCCATATTTTATCTTCATTCACACTTCCAGTTTGCTCTTCTAATGGCAATTGTAAACATTTGTTTACAGTTTGCAATTGGACAAGCAACTGGAAAAACAAATTTAAAGGCCGAACTTAAGATGGAAGATTATGCAAATTGTATTCCCGCCCACACACGAAAAGGGTATGCGCAAGTCGTGCACCTCCACTTGCCTCCCAGCTTAATTTTGTGTCAATATTAAGTACCTTAGCAAGTGTTTTATAATAAATGGTAAATTAGCTTTTGTCAACACACGATAAACAAAATACGCCGATGGCTTAAGGACGGGCCATTAATCAACGCGTTCTGAATGCGCCCCAAGGCCAAGGCATGAAATATTGAAATATGGAACAGCTGCCGCCACACGCCCACTTAAGTATCTGTCTCCGCTATTGTTTTGCCGCCCTCCGAGAAATGCGTCGTCAACACTTTTGGGCCAATGTGCGCAGATCGCTGCTAAGATTGGCAGCCAACCCCGTCTACCTCTCTACCCCTTTCCCTGGAAGCCTTTCAGTATTCAACTTCCATTGCCGGCTTACACCTAATCCTCCCACTGTTCCTAATGAACTCCCGAAATGGCAAGCGCTGATTGCAGCGTTCTCAATTCTCAATTGTCAACTTCCGGTCGCCGTTCAATGCCGTCGCTTCCGCTTGCTCGCTCTGCTGGCGTCAGCTACTGCCTGGTCTGCCTGGACAGCATTTCTTTCCTAAACTTTAAACAAGCTGTTCAAGCATCCAAGGAGTCAGCAGCAGCAGCAGCAGCAGCAGCAGCAGAAGGGTTTACCATAAACCGACTGAGGACTGCCCTCACATTTGCAACCAAACAATCATACGCCGCATTGTTCAACACATTCCTCACATTCCTCAGGATGAGTGGGTGAGGCGAGGAGCGAACGCATCTGTTGTATATATTTGAGTGTGTCCAGGTTCAAAAATGAAAAATGTTGCATATCACAAATGAGAATAACTGGGACGAGGAGGCGACCTTTAAACTGCGGGCCTTTTTCTGTTGGCCCACAGTGGATCAGAGTGCGTCCCAGTGACAGTTCCTGCCTGGAGCAGATAGCAGCCATGGAATGAGTTGGGGCAGAATGGCGGCCTGGTTGAATGGATGACTGCTTGCCTGGTTTGTTGATTGTTTGCTTCTGCTTCTGCTTCTGCTTCTGCTCCTGCTTTGCATCAGCATCAGCATCAGCTTCTGCTCTTTGGTTTCGTTTCGTTTAGTTTCGTTTGCAGTGCTAAATTTACCGCTAAGCATTTGCCAACAGCAGCGACGACGACTGCACAAAGGACAAAGGACAAGAGACTGCTGTGATGCTGGCCAGGATCATGGGGGTCATTGTAATCATAACGGTAATGTTGAAGTTGTGTGTGTTGTGTGTGTATCTTCCATCTGTGGCAGTGAGTGTGGCGCAACGCATTTCGAAAACCAAAAACTAAATACCAAAAAGAAATGCAGGACGTTCGCCAAATTACTGAAATCATGTTAGGGGCACATACAGGGTGCCTCTGCTGCGGCTGCTTGGGCTTGCTAAAGGAATTGTCCATAATTTGCCTCTTGCCTGAATTCTGCCCAGCAATTTTGGCAGTCGAATAAAAGCAATTGACTGAAGTTGCCGCCGTTTGCTGCTCTCTATTGTTGTTGTGGCTGCTTTCTGTTTGTGAACGAAGAAACTGCGACGGCAGCTGCGCTGCCAGCGTCGCTGCTGCTGCGCTGTTGGTCGCAAAGTGGGCAACTAAGCAGCCCGCGACAGTTTTTATGATATTTCGCTTGCGTTCTGCTTCTGTTTGCTTTGCAATTGTTTCCCCTGTGGACTTTAACAGACGACAGCAGCAGTTTTTTCGCTGTTGTCGCCATTCTGAGGGTTGCTGTTAACTGAGTGCTGTCACAGTCCGCCCCTCCCCCTCCTCCGCCCACCGCTGGCAACCAGACACATTGCACGCTTCGCTGAGTCGCATTAGTAGCGAGCATTATCATCCACAATGCCGAACGGCTTCCACAGCGTGTGGAGTGTGCGCATCGTTAATACTGACAATCCCCTTCACAACAACACCCCCCACCCCGACCGGCGACCCTCGTAGCCCCTTCCTTTTGACTGTTAATCCCTTGGCAGTTTTGACAGTCGCAAGTTAGACAAACAACTGACAGTCCCAGGCGGCAACTTATCACTTTCCACCTAATTGATATCAGTTCCAGTTTCAGTTGCAAAAACTTTCCCTTCTGCCTGCCCCCTGCCCTCTGCTGCTGCTGAAGTGCAGGTCATGTAAATCCGCTTAAAGCAAAGTGAACTCATAAATTATTGATTTGATTATGTCACCCCGTGTGACCGAACCAAGCTAGGCCATTTGCCAGGCACCAGCTGCTGCTGCTGCTGTTGCTGCTGTTGCTGCTGTTGGCCCGAAAAGAATTTCAGCCTTTGCCTTTCGTTTTCAAGCATTTATAAAGGATCAACAAGCGATTATGTCCTGCTGGCACTCAATTGTCCAGCTAAAGTCTGCACCAGCAGCAAAGTGCTGACGGATTAGCTGCCATATCAGCAGCAATAGCTGTATCTGTATCTGTATCTGTATCTGTATCTGTATCTGTATCTGTATCTGTATCTGTATCTGTATCTGTATCTGTATCTGTATCTGTATCTGTATCTGTATCTGTATCTGTATATGTCTATGCATCTGTGGAATGTAGAATGCGGCCGTAACTCGATTTGGTTTTTCTACCTGCGGCTTTTGACTGCATTATAAATGATGACTGGCAAAAACTGGCCGCCATTTGTTTTATTGGCCATTTACATGCATAGCTGCCAGAGCTCAGCTATTTATAGCCATGGTCAACACGGACACTCGAAAAAAATGTGTGTTCGATTGTAATAAATTGACCACAGTGCTGAAAAATTTGAGCAAATAATACAACAAGTTGGTCAGAACAAAGAGTTATGCAGCTAAAATGCAATTTTCGAGCATTAAGTTGAAAATGAAAACAATGCGAATGCAATTTTTAGTTTTTCCATTAATAATTCCATTTTAAGTAAAAAAAAGAAGCAATTTACGAGCATTTGAAAATAATAATTTAAAATAAAAAAAGAAAGACTATGAAAAAAATGAAAACAATTTTGGTTTAACAAAAAAAAAAATACTGAAATAAATATGAATTAAATAAAAATGATAAATTGTGTTTTATGAGGTTAAGCCAAAAATGTATTTAAAATGAGTCTCTCACTTTTAGTGGATGTACTTTTGAGCAGGCCATTGAAGGTTCCCAGAGAGAACCGACATAATTATGCGACTACTTCGGGTTAATCCACAGCTCCATCAAAAGGGTTGCATTTCCTCTGCTTGGTCAAGAGATATACTCAATTGGATTGCTTATTAATTTTATGCACACAAGATTTTAATCTATAAATCTCAACAGTTCCATTATGAAGCCATTCAATGTTATTATTTATTCACAACATGGCATTTTCAAATCGCCACACACATCTGTATGCGGCTGTTGCCAGACTTTACTTTGCCCGTTGACTTTTAACTAAGTTTCTCGTATTTTGTTTGTTCATTTTGGTCTCCGTTCATCTTTTGACCCGGTTTTTTTTTTTTTTTTTTGTGCAGAGCTGAGCGACCTGTACGGCTATTGCTGGTTACCGGGTTAGCCACTTTTGTGTGGCCGACTGTTTTTATTTCATTTATTTTTCTATTTTGTGCATTTCTCTGACAACATTCTGAGCCATTTGTGTGCCTGCCACGTCATCGTCAGCAGCGACAGCATCGTGTGGCGCGTGCCTTCACCTGAAGATTTCTATCTGATTGGCGGACTTCCCAATCTCCCCTTGCCCCCTGGCAAACGATGTTAATTAAAGTGCCGCCGTCGCCTCATGCATATTTTCGAGTCACATATCTTGAGTTTTTCCAGCCAGCAAACGAACGTGTTAATCATTTGGCCGTGGCGCACGTGTCGTTCTGGTTTCTATGGGTCATTTGATGGCCAAAACTGCTGCCACACACACACACACACACACACACCGTAGAGTCGAGAGTGTCCTCAACCCCTGCTTTTGGCTCTTATTTATTTGTTTGCCTTTTGTTGACAGCAATTTAAACGCTTCAATGGACTCACAGCCTGGCGGAGCGCAAAAGGGTTCTCAGCGCAAACAAGTTTCACCTCGTAAATTAATTTCACTCGCCCAAAAACACAACACAAGAAACAAATTACAAGAAGGAGGGCGCAGACTGACTGCTTGTTTGCTCAAGACACAAAAGGGTGGTGGTGGCAACACCACATACAGCCTCAGCCTCAGCATCAGCATCAGCCTCAGCCTCACACCCACCCACATTCCAAGGCCAAAAGTCAGCTTTACAATGTGCCTTTGACTTTTGGAATTTCAACGCGGCTTTTTCATTAATTACGACAATTTCATAACGACAACTGAAATTGGAAAATGGCAATCGCCGCATATTAAAACCGGACTTAATTTCCAATTAAAATTGATTATATAATTTTGTGTGCTCTGCTTAACATAAATTTGGCACACCTTCAGCTTTGTTGTGCATTAAAATTATTTATTTTGCCACAACTTATTTGCATTTGTGCATTGCCCAAATGTGCAATAAAGTAATATATTATATTCGAATAGAGCTTACCAGAACTGGAAAGGATTAAACTAATCCTAAAATAAATAACAATAAATTATTTTTTGCTAACTCTCAAATATATTTTACATTTCAGGCGCTTAATTTTTTAAGGCTCCACAATTTATAACCATCAAAGTTTTTATATTTTGTTTGGGGAAGCCTTTAACTCATATCAGGCTAAGCATATGGTGAATATACACGAATATATGTATGTGTATGCAATGTATTTGTATTGTATGTCTGTTTTGGGCACGGAAATCGTTTATCTTTTCCATTTGCGCCGTTTCTTAGCCAACATGAGTCCTTTTAGGCAGCCACTTTGCCAAAAGTTGATTTATGCCTCACTGGCTGCCTGATTTTCATATGCTGCTTTACCACGCACAACAACACAGCCTTTTCCAGACGATATCCTGCTGCCAAAAGCTGCTCTTGCTCCGGCTCCGGCTCCAGCTCCGGCTACTGCTCCTTTTGTCATTGCTTGTTGTTACCCGCTGCGACGTGCGGCGTCAAAGGGACATGTGATTCAATTTACTTCGATTAGAAATTCCAATTGCAAGTGTGCTCGTGGGCAGAGCAAAAGAGAGATAGAGTGAGAGAAAGATAGAGATGGAGAGTGTGTCAACTCGACTCTGTCACGCTTGACAGATTTATAGAAGTCAGCCCAAAAATTAAAATGGCTGCCGCTCATCAAGTTCCGCCACAGACTCAGACCGACAGCAGCAGCTGTTGCTGTGGCATGTGGCAAGCTCGCGCTCGCCTGCCACCCATTTGTGTATTCGCATTTGCCTTCGCATTTGTATTTGTATTTGTATATTAGGCGCTGCCTACAGCTTGATATCCGGTGTGACGCCGGTACCAAGTTTGTCGATGAGACAACGGCAACGAAACGTGCCTCCTCTGTGGCAGATTGCGAACTCGGCACCCAGTTTCAGACACGCAACTGTCACGTTCTCTACTCCAAATGCTGTCAACTTTATTGGCCCATCTGCTGCTCTGACTGTTCCTGCTGCTGCTGCTGTTGCTGCTGCTGCTGCTTCTGTGGCTCTTGCCCGGTCGCCTGTCAGTCTTTGCATCAAAAAGTTTCGGAACAACATATTTTTTTTATACCCTAGCAGCGGGTAGTTCAACTACCTTGCACAATCTGTTAGTGGCTATACAAATTTTAGTGTTATATGTTGAAGAGTTTCACACTGCAACAGCTGACTAAACGGACGCTGTAAGACTCTCCCTGAAGACAATATCGATGCATGTAAAACATGAATAAAACAACAACAAAAAACAGTAACAATAATTCACCAAACAATTAACAATAAACCGAGTGGACTGAGATTAATTAGGCAGAATACATTTAAAAACTTCCTGATTAATCCTGGTCTGATTGCGTAATGTTCTGATTTAGCCTGATTCCCAGATTTTTGACATCCTTTATATCATTTTTGAGACTTGAAATTGTAATTTGATAAAACAAAATTCTGGTTGAATTTTATATAATTATATTAATATAATAAGTTTTTTAATTTTTAAATCAAATTACACTCTATATCTAACTAAAAATAAGTAAGTTCATCGATTACATAACTGCAAAGGGTATTTCAAATTCAGCATCGAGTTAATGATTTTTCCGTGTTTTTTTCCTACTTTTTTTTCTGCTCCTACTTGCCATATGGAGTACGTGCATCCATTTCCCAATCCGGTGTCAATCAATTTGGTGTACGGCGCTAACGCGACTCTTGTTGACCATGAACACTTTCCCAAACATCCCCGCTGCCCGCAGAACAGCACGTTGCACGCGAGGCCCTTCGGGCATGCGGCAAGGCCGTTAAGCGCTCAGCGGACAATTGAAAAATTAACAGTATTTATTTATGATGAACAATGGGCAGCATCCACGTCACCCACATCACCCACAACCCAACAAGGGGTAAATGTGTGCGTGTCGCGCATGCAAAATGCCCTCAATCCGGCCAATTCCTTAATTGCCGCGGAAATTGCGAATGGAGAGGACGTCAGGACAGTCAGCGGGCAAATTTTTGGGAGCGTACAAACGAAACCCGCCAGCTGCAAATATCAGGAAAACTCAAAAGAAACGTAGCAAAAATCAATGTAAAAATTATAGCGCGCTAAAGGCAGAAATAAAACGAGGCGAATCAAAAGCAAACAGGCAAAACAAAGAAAAAAGCAAAAAAAGAGAACAAGCGAGGAAAATATGCAAAAAGGCAAATCAAATGGTAAATGCTGCAAGCAGCGTAAACGAAGGCATTGAGCCGGTCATTTATTTAATTTTTTCGCACGATTTCAACATTTGCCGCAGGGACTCACAAAAGCACACACACAAATACACAAACACACAAACACACACACGGAGCTCGGACGCAGGACCTCGCCTTAATGGAAACATCAGTTAAATGACCGCAAAAGACAAGCAAAAAGGGGAGTTGGCTAAGTGCGACGTGGGGGTGCAAAGAGTGCCATGCAAATAAAACTGTTGGCGCTGTCAGGCACTTTAGGGGTGTTCCACACACACACACACACAAACACCGAGAAACACAACACATTTGTAAACGCAAATAAAACAAGCTAGAGAAGTGGAGTCCAACTGCTTGCGTACAACTTCAACTATTAACGAGACGGATTTGTTTTGACTATCGATATATGTATATATACTATCGATATATAGATATGTATTGTCGCAGGCCTCTTGTAATGCAGCTAACTGGCCACTAGTGACGTAGAACTAAGACTGTCACATAACATCTGTAAGCAAACATGAACTTGACATTGATGTTGATCGATAACAATTGTGTGATCACCAACAAAAAGAAGAAGAAGACTTAGTGAATAAAGAAAAGTGAGTATATCTGCTAGCAGTTGTCTGCTTTAATAAGTCACACGATTTGTGACAAAATGGGAATTCCCTCTGCGCGTGTATTATAAAAACATGAGCCAATTTACTTGGCTGCTTTTGATGCCCCTTAAGGGAGGGTGCCCAGTGCGGAGTCAAATTATGCCACAACCCCAGCAGCAGCTGCCTGCCACTCACAACTCACTCACGTGCCCAAAAAGATATGCAAATGTGCAGAAATCGTATTGAATTTCAAAGCAAAAACTGCAAAATAATTTGTGCGAAAGCAATCAAAAGTAAAAGCGACAACTGAGCGAATGCCAAATGTTTGTGAAGTGCTCTCGGCCTGGCTTTCACTTAACAGCAGCAGCAAAAAGCACACAACATATTGTTCAAGCTGTTACTGTTAATATTACAATCCACACAGAACACGCACACACACATACACACACACATACACTCACACATACACTCACACATACACACACACATAGCAGGGGAAATAATTGTAAAGCAAACAGCAGCACGGCACAAGCGAAATATCATAAAAACTGTCGCGAGTTGCTCACTTTGCGGCTGAGTTTCCCAGAGTTTTCCGATGGCGCCGGCAGCAGCAGTGGCAGCGACGCTGCCAGCGCAGCTGACGTCGCAGTCAACTTAGCTGAAAGACAACAGCAGCAAACGGCAGCAACTTCAGTCAATTGCTTTTATTCGACTGCCAAAATTCATTCGACTGGGCAGAATTCAGGCAAGAGGCAAATTATGGACAATTCCCTTAGCAAGCCCAAGGAGCCGCAGCAGAGGCACCCTGTATGTGCCCCTAACATGATTTCAGTAATTTGGCGAACGTCCTGCATTTCTTTTTGGTATTTAGTTTTTGGTTTTCGAAATGCGTTGCGCCACACTCACTGCCACAGATGGAAGATACACACACAACACACACAACATACAACACAACTTCAACATTACCGTTATGATTACAATGACCCCCATGATCCTGGCCAGCATCACAGCAGTCTCTTGTCCTTTGTCCTTTGTGCAGTCGTCGTCGCTGCTGTTGGCAAATGCTTAGCGGTAAATTTAGCACTGCAAACGAAACTAAACGAAACGAAACAAAAGAGCAGAAGCTGATGCTGATGCTGATGCAAAGCAGGAGCAGAAGCAGAAGCAGAAGCAAACAATCAACAAACCAGGCAAGCAGTCATCCATTCAACCAGGCCGCCATTCTGCCCCAACTCATTCCATGGCTGCTATCTGCTCCAGGCAGGAACTGTCACTGGGACGCACTCTGATCCACTGTGGTCCAACAGAAAAAGGCCCGCAGTTTAAAGGTCGCCTCCTCGTCCCAGTTATTCTCATTTGTGATATG
The DNA here is from genome assembly GCA_035041535.1 of Drosophila cognata. Classification (NCBI taxonomy): domain Eukaryota; kingdom Metazoa; phylum Arthropoda; class Insecta; order Diptera; family Drosophilidae; genus Drosophila; species Drosophila cognata. The sequence continues at coordinate 211,683 of JAWNLC010000694.1, read as the reverse complement.
CAACATTTTTCATTTTTGAACCTGGACACACTCAAATATATACAACAGATGCGTTCGCTACTCGCCTCACCCACTCATCCTGAGGAATGTGAGGAATGTGTTGAACAATGCGGCGTATGATTGTTTGGTTGCAAATGTGAGGGCAGTTCTCAGTCGGTTTATGGTAAACCCTTCTGCTGCTGCTGCTGCTGCTGACTCCTTGGGTGCTTGAACAGCTTGTTTAAAGTTTAGGAAAGAAATGCTGTCCAGGCAGACCAGGCAGTAGCTGACGCCAGCAGAGCGAGCAAGCGGAAGCGACGGCATTGAACGGCGACCGGAAGTTGACAATTGAGAATTGAGAACGCTGCAATCAGCGCTTGCCATTTCGGGAGTCCATCAGACATTTGATGGAGTAATTGGAGGTTTAAACGAAGTTTGAACCAATCCAGTGGTAGCTGGGCAAAAGCCCCAGTCCCCGGAGCGTTCTGCTGATTGGCCGAAAAGTGTTGACGTCGCATTTCTCAGCGCAGCTTGGAGTCCAGTCGGGCTGCTGTTGCTGCTGTTGTTTTCCACATTTTTTGCGGGCACATTTCCCGCTGGCAGTTGGCCGTGATTTGATTAATGGTCAAGCTCAAAGGCGGCGTCGTCAGTGCAACCGTCGGCGACTTTTTTATTTGGCAATTATGTTGTTTAGAGCTGTGCACGGATTTCACACCTCGAACATTTTTCATTCAACGAGCACACGCCCTCTCGCATCCGTCCCCGCCTCAGCCTCCCTTCGAAAATGGACTTCATGGGATTGTGTTTCGAGGCTTGTCAGTGACATGCAGTATCATTAATTCTGTTCAAGCCCCCTTGCCCGCCTCCTTCCGCCTACCCGCCCATAACGATAGCCGACCCTCAACTGGCGTTGTCATTTTTCAACTGTTTTTGGGATTTTTTGACTTTTGACAAGTGTTTCTGACTGCGCCACAAAGGTGCCAAAAGGTGCAGTCAGCTTTTGGAGTGTGACAGCAATATCTGGCAAAACGTCCTTTTCCAATCTGTCTTCTTCCTTCCGAGACCAATGTAGCAAATTTCATGCAGATGGAGGCGTTTAAGACATTGAACATTTGATGACAGCATGTCGTAGATAATATACACTCTTCTGTTCATTTTTGGAAGCATTTTTGTTATGTAGTTTATATATGTTACATTTATACAAGTATATATATAACATGATCTAATAAATGCTTTTAATGGCGATCGTTTTTAACTGAACAATTTGAAAGCCTTAAGACTTCCTAAACTGAGCGTCAATTGTATTTATTATTTTATATTTATATAGTCGCTGCGTGTCGCTGTATACTTAAAAAAATGTTAATACCTTATGTTTGTGAGCACATAAACTGACGACTGAATGGGGTTTGTGTATTTGAAGAGAAGCAGTCAGCACATAAACTGACTACTAAAAAGCGTCGCAATTAGCACTTGTAACTAGTTGGACTACGGAGAGTGAGATCCTTCGTTGCGCACAGTAAGTGCGATGGTAGAACTGAAAGTAACTTGCGGAGTCGATGATTAGTTTCGAACTGAACTGCTCTGACGAGCAGGCCTCTATTTATACATAGTTCTTAAACATAAAAATACATTATGCAGCAGTTCTTAAGTCTAAGTACAAACAGCAAAATACCTTATGCGGCACTTTCCATAGAGTGCCGCGATTGCAATATTTCTCATGTTCATATTTCCTGGTTGTATGATCCGCGTGCAGTGACCTCAGTGTGATATCTGAATGAGTGTAAAGTTGTGTGACCTAGATACTCTGATGTTCATACTATCTGGGTCAGCGATCCGAGTGCACCGACCTTAGTGTAATGCAATATCTGCAGCGTACGTACAAATATAATGATTTAAATGAGTATAGAGTTGTATGAACCTAAACACCTTAGACAATATAAATAATTTAAACAAACAAATATATAATGTATTGTATATATGAATAAATTGTAAATGTATTCAAAAAACATTTCCATAATATTGTAAATATCGACAAAATAACTATCGACCTCAAAAGTATGACTAGGAAATGAACTTTTCCGTACAGTTGCCCGCGTGCCTTATCAGGCAACTAACCAGCTACACAACCACAACACCATCCAACCACCCAACCAGGGCTTGGCAATTAGCCGAGGCAATAAGCACACAAATTGCCTGATTAAATGAGCTGTTAAACACGATTTTGGTCAATGCATAAGATAAACGCATTACAAAAATAAATATATTTTGCAGATATTCGGAGAAGGGTGAAGGGAAATCGATTCATGCCGGCTACATGGCCTCGTTGGCCAGCGGCTGCTGCGGCAGTTGACTGTGCACCATCAGGGAGAGCATAGTCCAGAGCATTCGGCTGCCCAGCACCTGACGCATATTGAGTCAGAAGCCCAAATCGTTGCTGCGATCCCGAATGGCAAACATACAGCTCGCTCGACTACCCATAAAGAGTTGAGTGATCAGAAGTGCTCCGGCCAGCATCAGGGCGATCGCATTTAGCTTGAGGACGCAGCAATTGAACCTGAGCCAGTTTAATTCGTTGTTAAACAAGGCCTCTCTGCTCATGGTCAAATGCAGTGGATTGAAACCCACGCAATTGGCCACAAATTCATTGGGGTCGCTAAGCACGGCGCTTCTCTGATGCCACAGATATCGGACATTGTAAATGAGGGCGATGACACAGCCGAGGTTTAGGTGCAGCAGCAGTGCAACAAAATACCGTTGATTGACATGGCCAATACAGTTGGCCAGGATATTGTGCAGTAGATACAAAAGCAGCAGCCAGTTGAGTTTGAGGGCGCAGCCCGAGGCATCCACGGATTTGGGCAGTATGTAAAACAGTTCGTACATGAAAAAGAATGCAATTGAGCTCAGCAATAGTGCCGCTGATAGAAGATGCATTATCTGAACAATCAATGCACGATGTTGGCTTAAAAACATCTCCAATCGGATTACAGCTGGACGCCCCATTCTCTTGAGTCTGACGACAAATTTGACCATTGATTCGATGCGGAATTTTTGCGGGTGCAAAAAAGATATTTGTTCAACTTTGAAATTAAGTTTTAGAGAATTTTAAAATTAATGTGCTTGGTTTGTTGTGATTTGATTGATATCGCTTGGGGTTGTTTTGAATCATTTGTTAATCACGTCAGTCGTCAGTCGTCAGTCCATTTATTGGGGAACTAATGCAAATGGAATTGCGGTTTCTTCATTTGGAAATGATAAGCTGCTTACTCTTAAAATGACTTCATCAATTGTGTAGACTGAGGAATTATTTTGAAAGCAATTAAATATATAATAATCTATTTTTTAATTTAATATTTCCATAAAGCAATTGCTGCTGATTTTCATTAATTGTTTTCACTCTCTGAAATGTGTTCAATTTATGGCATCAAAAAAGCTCGATTCTCTTTTTCTATAAGAATATATATTTTAGGTATACAATGCATAAAATTTGGACAGCAGCCCCGAAAACAAAACTCAACAGAAAAATATACAAGCTTCGTATTTAGTATGGAAATTTATTCATTCATGCTGAATATGTTAAAGTTTGTTATAAATGGATGACAATTTGTGTATGTAAGACTTTTAATATAATTGAAGAGTGCTCCCCGATTCTGGTTAAATATGTATATCATTGCATGTGCCACAAAAAACAATTCCCATAGAAAAGCAAAAATACACGAAAGCTGCACATAATATTAGAAAAGACCACAATTGTTGTGTGATATGTTGGATGGAAATGACAGCTGCATGTTTCTTGGACGAGTATTCAAAATACTCTATTATTCACTTCTGCGAAATGGGCAAAGTAAACTGAAGTAATAATAATGCAGGCATTGAGAGTGATCGACTGGGAGCTGCCCCTTAAATGGAACTCGCATTTATTTATGTATTTTTTTAATAACTTTTTTTGTGTAACAAATATTTGCTTAAGCTTCAAATGTGAATTAATTGTAATAATATTGTGTTTATTGGTTTCTTTTTACTATTTTCTATTTTTATTTTGTACTAATTACATATTATTTATTTGCTTGCAACATACACTGAGAAAGTTCAAGACTTATGCTGAATAATAATGACGAGTTTCCTTTGCATAACTTTATATGCCACATTGTCGTCTCTATGGAAATAAATACATCTTAAATTTGTTAAGCTCTTAAATAGAAGAAATATGAACAGATGACAGATGATAAAATTTGCTATATCGAACTTATCATACCCTATTTTTGTGCATGTTTCAGGGTGAGTTAAAATATGCAGCGTGTCGCTGGCTTTTAAACAAACAGAAACAGATGCTGGGGCAGGCAAAGTGAATGCTGGAATAAACTGGCAGCGAGATGGGGACACAGCCACTGAAAGCATGAAACCGAAAGAGAAACAGACACCGAAACAAATTTTGTCTATTTCGCATAAATTTTTATGAATTATTAAGATGAACTACGCATTCCAAATGCGTAGCACTCGTTGAGCACGCTGTTTGGCATTTGAATTTGCGGTGCCTACTGCCACCTTGCCCCGGCTAAATCATTTTTGCTTGACTGTGGCGCTCACCTGCTGCCAAAAGCCAAGCGCTGCTCTTGCATAAGGTAAATACAGGTACGGGGAATGGGAATGGGAATTCGAATGTGGCGTTGGAGGAGGGCTCTGCAGTGCTGCCCACTTGATGAGTAATGTGTTTGAGTTGTTTGCACACACCAGAAGCAAACAAACAGTCGTTTTAGCTGGCGCCAGTTGCGCTGCGCTCTTATGCCGTATCCGACAGTCATAGCAGTGGAAGAGCACCGTTAGAATAGGTACACTGAAATAAATATGTGTCCCCAGACGGTCTTAATTTATCTTACCACTTATTCGCTTGAAAGTTCCCCAATACTTTCGGTGCACCTCCAATTATATTTTCTTCCAGCTGAGATCAATTTTAGTATCATTTTTACATATTTTGCACATTGCGCTATTTGTCAAACAATTCTGAAAACAAACGAAAGAAAATAAATTCTTGAGATTGGCCGAATTTGAAGAAAGAAATATTTAGCTTAACGAAAACTGGGCCGAAATGAACTTAGGTCCTCAAAAGATGCTCAGCTAGCAATACAAAATATCTAGTTTAATTTAGAATATGTTGGGAATGAATTGAGCAACTTTTATCCAAGCTATTGTAAAATGTATTTGTCCGTAACTATAGTATTTAAAAAAAAAAATTTGAGCAAGTTTAGGTCAAGCATTCTCAGGTATGTTTCAATTCGATCATCGACATTTATTTCTGTGTAGCTGCCACTCTAATTTGAGTTGAAAGTCGCAATCTGGGCGCAATGTTTGTCAACCTGTGGCATTGCTTTGTTAAACATTCTTTTGAGTTGACTTTCTGCGCCACTTCCAGTCATTAACATTCACTCAAACTTGAGTTTTGGACGAAATCCTTGCATAATTGCAGTGCTTGCTGCGGCTCCTGGAAGTTTTTGCTAAACGCTGCCCTTTTTTCTCTCTTATTTAATTATGCTACTGTAATGTGAGACGCAAGCATGTCGAAGCTAAAAGTTTTTACTTTGGGAAACAGTTCTGCTCTCAACTCTGCCCACAATGTGTTCTTTAATTTTCTGGCAATTACCTGGCGCCTGGTGCAGCCACCGGTCCTACAGCTCCCCATGTAATTGAGTTTTGGGAAGAAAAATGTTTAAATTAGATGATGTCAAACAAAAAAAAAATATATATATATATATATATATATATAAATATATATTTATAAGGAAGAGGCACCTTCGTTGTGTGTGCGGAATATAAATTAATAAGAAAACAAGCAAGACTGTAAGGTCGAGAGTGCTGAACTAGCTAATACCCTCAGTGGTGCATATTACGTATACGCACGATAATACAAAAACAATATTCTGGCTAACGATGAGAAAAGTTTCGTGCTTACCAGCTGGCAGTATTGTAAACATTAAGAATTTCATTTATGATAATAAATTATACTTAAACCAACAAAACTTTAAAGTAGAGTCTGTGTTTTTCTTATGCGATATATGTACGTACGAAAGTGGCGGGAAAATTAAAACTTTGAAGTAACCAAATGCGTGGGTTTTTACCAAATTAGTACGAGGCTTGTACAGACTGCCAAAAGAATGTAACATAAGTTGATAAGGTCCGTCTTTAAAGCTGATTACAGTCGATTACAGGGTATGGGCAGACATTTTTTCCAGCTGCTCAAAACACGTGTCTTCGACCGTCTGTCCTCATTCTGTTGTTACTGTTTTCACTGTATTTAAAGCTTAAGCCACGCAAAATGTTTGAAATTAAAGCTTAAGCTTAAAACCTATTATAACTTAATTTATATTGCCATTTATCTAAGCCGGTGTCAGACTTTAAACTGCAAAGGGCCGCGCTGAGCAGCAAGGAGCAGCTAGTAGACAACAACAGCTGCTGCGAACATTTATTTCAATGCGTCGCCACCTGTGCTCGATTTAGTGAGCTCGGTGTGGTCCGATTGGTCGATAAAGGAGGTATTTTAATGAACCATCAAAACGGCAATTGGAGGCAGCGTCAACGTTGCGAATGAGCGATTTCCCAATTTGAGCAGCTGCTGCTGCTGCTGCTGCTCCTCCACAACCATCTTCTGTTGAAACGCGTTTCAGCCAAAAATATGTGGAGCATTAAAATATTTGCCAGTTGGCACACAAAATTGATCGTCATTTGTGCAAATGACTTGGAACGCGGCCACACCTCACACCTTTGCTCCTTGTGCTTCGTTTTGCCTTTTCTGTGTGGAGTGTGCGACATATTTTTCTTGTTTCGCGGCATATTTCCGCTTTTACATATTTCCATTTTGTTTTTTCATAAATTCTTTCATTTGGTTTGTCAATGTTTTGCGCCTTTCGACATGTGTTTGACATTTGCACAAGCGACTGAAGTATTTTCGCCAGAGAATAGCTCGCAGGTATGGAGCGGAGGGTATTTGGGGGGCGGGGACTGCAATTGATTGATACCCTCAGATGAAAAGTGTGTTTTCCGCTTTGCAGGTAGGCGTATTGGTTCTGAAATTGAGAATGAGCAATAGCTTTGAGTGGGGTTTCAGATTACATCTTTTATTTGCTATTGGAAAACTTGATAACGAATCAAAATTAATTCATCCACTTAATTTTCGGTAATGCTATAGCGTATCTAATAGTCAAGTTTCTATATATTTGCCAATAACTCTTGATTTTGTACGAGTTTTTTGTATTATTTTCAGTAGATCTTCTCTTGAATTTGAATGTCGCACTATTTGCCACATCCATGTATATATTTATATACTATATACAAACTGCCTTTTCAATGTCGGTGTATGCAAAATATAAATTGTTTGGGGCGTATGAGCAGCACTGTGGGCGTGGCACAAATCCAAAAGCGCCATCGCTTCGTTATGGGTTTTCATTAAATGTATTCATAGATTTATTGCCAAAGTTTTCTGATTACTTTTTGCGGCAATGGTCCCGGGCATATTTAACATGCCGCTGACGTTGCAAAAGCCGCTTTGCTGATTGACTTGGTTGACACGGCGCAGATGTGGTGACCAAAATACACAGCAAAAACAAAAAAAAAAAACAGATTTAAATAAAAATAAATGGTAAATAGTAAATGCAAAAAAAGTTAAATTTGCACATGGAAAATTACAAGTGCAGGGGCACAAAAGCAACGCAACTATTTACAACTATTGCACAGTTGCCGGCAGAAAAGCAATTAAAAACTAATTACATTTGCCTCCACATTAGCAACAGTAGCAGAGCAAGAGAGAGCGAGAGAGAGAGAGAGAGAGAAAAGGGAGAGCATTTAACAAAAATTTAAAACTTAATTCAGTAAGTAGACGGCAAGGACAATGGCAGTGCCAGCAGGTGGCTGACAGCGCGGATAATTAGTGGAAAAGCAATAGCAAAAGCCAAAGCCAAGAAGACTTGTCAGCTCGAAGAAAACGGCAGATAGGGGCTGACAGAGGGGCGTGGTTTACCCACCTGACTTTGTTTTAGTGTCGCGCAGCCAACGTGGCGTATGAGCAATTAGTAGTTAATTGTGAAGTTGCCCGAGGCGGTGAGAGGGTAATGAAACTTGCTATACTGCAACACTTGTGACATTCACGAGGTGATGCGATGCGAATGAAAATGCCAATAGCTAGAGAAAGAGAGTGATAGCTAGACAGAGAGAGAGAGAGAGAGAGAGAGAGAGAGAGAGGTTTAGTAGAGGCAGCGGATGCGAATGTAGCGTAATTAAGAAGCAATTTTTGATACTGCAGCAGAATTTTTAATGGCTGGCAACACGTGTGCAGGTGTAAGTGTGTGTGTGTGTGCAGGTGTGTGTGTCAGCGTATGTGCAGGTGTGCTTGTGTGTGTGCGCATTTGACAAATTATCGCAACCAATTAGCGTATCAATACCGTTTGATCAAAAGGCGCACAAGCTGTGCTGTGTTTGGGATATAGATGTTGCTGAATTAGCTAGATTAGCTTTACAAATATTTACAGTAGCTCATGCTGTGCACATTGGTTTTATACAACTAGTGGTTGCCAATGGCATGTTGCAAGGAATTGCAATTAATAAAGAGCCAACATTTGCTGCAATCACTTTTGCCATCAAATTTTTCATTATGCTTTGCAATTTCTGACCAGTCATTCATTTCATTGAATGTGCTTCTCTCAATAGCTGGCAATTCTTTTTAATGCTCGAACTGCTCGCTCTGAAAAGTTGACTTGCTTCTCAAAACGATAATAGGATTTAAGAAGTCCAGCGAAAGCTTCTTTCTATTGTACATTTTAGGAAAAAAAAGCACATCAATTTGTTGTAAACTTAATAAAGACAAAATGCTGCAGAGAATAATGTAAATATACACATATATTCACAATAAGGATTAGTTGGCAAGTTAAAACAAAAAAATTAAATCCAAACAAGGAGCGAGCTTGTTGGGGAGTATTAAACCCATGACAAGCGCATTAAAGAGTTTTATGAAAAGATTTTGTAAAAAGCGATTATCAAAGAAAATTTGTAAGCCTTATATATACCTCGTATGTTATTAATTTACATTTAGTATAAAATTAAATTCCTTTTTATTTTGCACTTTCTGCATTTAAAATGAATAAATGACTAAAGAGCTAAGAGACCAGCGAAAAGGTCACAAAAATGCTTCAGTTAGCTGCGATTTACTTCTACTGCTGCGATTAAGTTAATGAGAACTACACACAAGGGAGAAGACGATGGAATCGCGTCTAATGAACAACTGTAACAAGTGATACATTGTGACACAAACACTGACAGGGACACAAATGCAGACAAGCGTCTGGCGGGGATGCAAAAGGAGTTGCGATTTCAAAATGTCAATTAAATGGATATCCGATAGATCTGTGACTGCAAAGCGCTTAAGTGCCACTTAAACAATGCTCAAACCAATTGAAACCGAGCGCGAAGCCAAAGCAACAGCAGCAGCAGCAGCAGAAGCAAAGCAAAAGTCGATTAAAAGGCCAACTAACCGAAAAATGAACAATGCCAAATAAAAATCAAACACGCAAAATGATAAAACAAATGCCGAAGCTTTCGCTCCTTCAGCACTTCTATCTCTCTCTTTCTCTCTCTCTCTCTCTATGTGTGTGTCCTTGTCCAATAAGCCACTTATGTGAGTAAAAGATGAAGCGACCAGCTAAACAAAGAACAACAAAGGGGAGAGCACTAGAGACCAAAAAGTCGAAAAAAATAAAGAAGTACAGGAAGAAACGAGACGGAGCGAGATAGAAAACCAACGGAAGACGCGTTGACAAAAATCAAACAATGAAAATGCTGTTCAATAAAAAGAAAAAGAAAAGGCAAAAGGCGCAGATAAGCAAAAGAAAAAAAAAAAACAAAGCAAAAATGGAAAGTGTGTGGACGCAATGAAAACAAGCAAAAAGAGGAAAAAGATAATGTTGCCAGCTAATATTATGGAAGTGGGATGTGCCTCCAAGTGCACAGGATGCGGCAACAACAACAGCAACAACAACGACAATAACAAGTGATGAAATATACAATGAGCTGCTTTAAGTACTTGCAAAAGCAAAGGCAACGTCAAAGGCAAAGGCAAAGGCAACGGCAATGGCAACGGCAAAATCAAGTGCGAACACTTGACTCAATGGCCACTCAATGCGACAAACTTCAGCAGCAGCTCAAACTTAAAAAAGCTGAGAGAGCGTCAGAGTTGGAGTTAGCGAGAGAGAGAGAGAGATGGACCGAGATAGAGAACACACTCAAAAAGCGCTCAAAGCAGCACAGCATCCCTTTCATTGAGTCTAAAAGAGCAAAGCACTCATTGGCATCCCTTTAGAGCGCACTGAGCGCGAAAGCTTGAGGCGAAAAGCTTTCTGTGCAGCTGCTCAGAGCGTAGCAGCAGGGCTGCTGCAGAGAGCGTAAGGCTTGTTTGCTCTTTTGCTAGTATTGCTCTCTTAAGCGTGCCTGCTGCCTTTGAGCCCTTTGCTTAATCAAATAAGTAATTGCTCTCGAATTTGCGCAATTTGTTACAAGTTAAGCAATCCTACTGCTTTTTTCAGGCATTGTAAGGGGCTTACAAATTTACATATATGATCGTACATTGGGATAGTCCTTTTTAATTATGGGCTTGGAATATATTCACTACGTACAAACTTAAAATTTCTATTAAGAAAGAAAGTGCAAGAATGAAATCTGTATTATATATAAGATATATAAGATAATTGATGTGCTGAATTTGAGACGGAATTCAACTATTCCAATGAAAAGGCACACATATTAGTTCTTTGAATATATTCACAACGTGTGAACTTGAAATTTCAAAGTTAATTTACATATTAAATTCATCACTTATAACCGAAATGCAACTATTCTAATAAAAGATTATATATACAGTTTTAAATACACATTTAATCATAAATATTTTCACACTTATTTAATCAGATTTAATTGACATTTACAATCTGTTTAAACGCCTCACTTTATTTTCTTAATATTAGCCGCTCATCGATCGAATAAATTGCTCAAATAAATTCTATAATCATCAATGAAATTTCACATTTTACTTCGCTTCATTGCTCTTAAATCTTCCTCTGATTGGCTTCTAAGAAATATGTCAATTATATATAAGCACACAAATAAATCATGGCATGCACAAAATAATTAAATCTTGCTGATTTTCAAATTGAATTTCTCGTTAAATCAAAATCCTTTGTTTATTCTTTGCATCAATATTTGGTGTTGTGACCTCAGCTTGTGGGTTGAGAAAAGTTGCCAAATAATTGGCATTTGTATATTACTCAAATGTAATTGATTTAAGTAACTAACTTGAATGGGATTTCAATTTATTATTAAATTGATTAAATGGCAACAATATATATATATATCTATATATATAAATTCATGTGTGTAGTTTCGTCATAGGTTTGTAATGAATTGATTTGAACTATTGTTAATTTCATGGCAGGCTGACGACCTCAGCCAAACTCACTTCGAACGATCCCAGCCTACCCTTTAACCCTTTAGGTCATGTCTGCTCCCATCCCTCCCCTACTCACCTCTCTCTCTGACATGCTATCCTTATTTTCCCTAGTCTAATCTAACATAATTTTGTGCCGTGTTCTTTGAACTTTGCAGCTGTTGCACGTAAGTTCATACACACATTAGGGCAGTCTACGGTGTCAGCAGCTTATTAGACACTCACACACACTCACACACTCTCACACACACACACTCACACACACACTCAGCGAGCTGAGCAGCTGCAGAGCGCCTAAAAGAATGCTTTGTTTGCTTTTCATTAGTTGTCAGCGCCCTGAAAACTTGACCAAACCCCAATCCGTCCAAACTACCCCTCTACCAGCACCCCCCTCCCCCCACACCAACTTGCGACTTTTTGTTTTGTTTGGTTGCCTCTCTTGTTTTTCTGTCTGTCACTGCAGTTATTTACAGTACATACACATGGAACAATTGTTTTTTATAAATTGACTCGAATCTTGTGGTTTACATGACAGCCTCAAAAGTGAAAACCACCAAGGCATGTCTTAAATTAAATTCAACTTAATTTTAAATGAAATGGAACTCAATTTTAAATTAAACATAACAAATTTACCAAGTAATGGAAGACCAAGTTATATTTGTTTTTGGGCATGTCGTATGTCAAATTATGTATTTTTCCAAGCAGCAACTTTTTGACAGGTCAGCTGCGGCGACTGGCATTAATTAACTTTGCGAATATCCATTTTAAATTCGTTTCAAATAAGCCCATTTGGGGTGTCAAATGCTAATTAATTGTGTGGTGTGGAGTGTGTAAGTGTGTGTGTGTGTGTGTGTGTGTGGGTGGTGATGTGGCGTTCTTATCGATTGTAACGCACTTGATGAAATCATTGTACGAACTTGGGGGCAAGCACGCAACTAGCTTAGCCAACATCAAGTATACGCCATGTGGCAAAACTCATTGACTTTTGGCCAGACACACATGCCCACACACACACACAAACACACGCACACGCGCACCCACACATAGATTCGCACTCACACAGGCGCACACTTAACCGAAATGAAAATGTTTAGTCAACTGTAGCTGACCTCGACTAGAGCCAAAGGCAGCATCCCAGTTGCCACTCAGCTGCGCCGTTGAACAGCAAGCAAAACAGCAAAATGGCAAAAAAAAAAACAACAAGCAACAACAGCAACAAGGAAACGCAAAAATGAAAACCCTTATGACGGTTATTTTTAAAACGTTGCGATGGCATGTATCCACTACGCTCATGGAAATTTCATAGATGTACTGGGACCACAGGCGCTTGAGTTCAGGTTTCCAGTTGTCTAACTGCCTGAAATTACTCACACTTGACTCGATTCGAGGCCTCGACTCGTATGGGGAAGGCTTGCGGGGGCAGATGAGCTTGCGGCACAATCTTTGTTGTTTTGCTGCCAATCAAGCGCAGCACCACAAGTCACTCTTCTAGCTCTCCGCACTGAAGACATGCCTTTCGGCGCCGCGTTTTTAATATTCAAAGATACCTAACGAAAAGTGAATAAATGAATAATGATTAAATTAAGTTGCAATTGTTGTGTAACCTGTTCTTATGCCCATCAAACTGGCAACTGAAATTTGAATGTAGCTTTGTCAGAAATTAAGTTTATTTAAGGCAACATGAAATCCCAAGGGATCATTTTGACAGATACGGAAATATCTAAACGTGAAATCTGGGTTGAAGTTAAGAAATAAACTACTTCTTTGCAATGCACATGTGTACTTATGGAATACAGCTAGCAAACATTGAAATCTTTCATACATTTCAGCATTATTACATGATTGATCTCCTACTCTCCGATCTGAAGATGATCCTCTCACAAAGGCATCCGTTTTATAGGGTATAAGTTATAAAATACATATATATAATATATATATATATATATATATATATATATATATATTTATTGATTTTAATGTATGAAGAAAAATAATAAAAAATACAAATAAATTGCAGCAAATTAATTAAAGTTGAAATACATTTGACAGCTGCCTTTTCCAATTAAACTGCTGCAAAATGCGATATCAAATGAATAAATTTATTCTACTCTGAATATGAGTACAAAAATGAGTGAAAATTGTTTTCTTTTTCAGGCATAAATATGGATCTATTATAATTAACTAAGCCGCAGATTTTCCAGCTGGTTAAATAGCGTTGAGCAGCTGGAAAAATCTTGCTGGCAATCTGGCTGGTTACTCTGTGTAATTGCTAATTAGTTTTTGGTAGTTTCCAATGGTAGATTTCAATGAAGACCTGCCTATAGCTACGGAATGAAGTCTATAAATTATTTGTGGACAGTTTTACGAGCATTGATACAGTGTATAATGTAGCTGAGAGTACGCCCATCCTTAGTTCGAACTTGGCACAGTAATCGTAATGTCATTTGCTCGACTCCTCCCATCCTTCCCCCTATCGTAACCACCTCTCACCGGCTGATCCTGCCTGCTGGCTGCTGCCTGCAGCCTGCTGTGGGCTGACCTATAAAAAGTACAACTTTGATACAGGTTATTAAGTAAATGTAAGTGGCACACAGCTTGCCACACACACACAGGCGAGCATACACACACATGCACACACAAACATGCACACATAAACAATACTTTATTTACACTGTAATGGCATATAAAATGGCTACCATTTTCTTTGCTTGTGTGTGTGTGTGTGTGTACATCTGCTTTATATGCGTGTGTGTGTGTGTGTGTGTGTGTGTGTGTGTGTGTGTGTGAGTATGTGAGTCCAGTTGTTTAATTTCTTCGCTTTTATTTTGCTACATTTTTGTGCTGCATTTGCAGGGGAGGCGTGGCTAGCGCCTTGTGCTGCTGCCTCGGCTACTGCCCTGGCTACTGCCCTGGCGCCTGCCCTGGCTGCTTATTTATTTTCGTAATAACAATAAATAACATTTTTCTTTGGTTTTTGCTTTGGGTGTGTGCTCATTTGCTAACTTGTTTTATGCTGCTGTCGCTTGTTTTGTGGCTTTTTGACATTATTTGGATTAAGAAAATAAATCTTGCTCATGCGACTCGGCTCCTAAGCAGAACTTTTTTAATTTATATATATTTTGCTTCTTTTTTTTCTTGGCTTCACTTTTAGCCATCAGAAAACAAATTTTCATCAAATTGCATCTGGTAAATGCGTTTTTGTGGTTTATCAAGCTGCAGTTATGGCAAACACACTCAGAACTGGTTCAATATGCACTTTTAATTGAAAACAAGCAAACAATGTTTGCTAGCAAACAAATCAGAAAAATATATTGTCAAATATTGTAAATTGATTGGTTCTCGAAATCATCTCATGCCTTCTTGTGAAATGAGGAGATGTTTAAGTCAGAATTTATTTTACGCATTTATATTTTTAATGCAGTAAAATATGGCAAGAAAGCCATTTGCATTGCGGTAGTTTCTAAAATACCCTGTAACTCTGTAATATGTACATGAACATTCAACTGGATCTAGAGTCATCATATATATATACTGATGGACATATCTTTCGTTCTTTAGATTGCATTTTCAGCGTACTTAAGCATGATCTGATTCCAGGATATCTACCAGTCGTTCACTTTCCTTAAGATTACTGCAACTTGATATATTTGTACTATATATTTAGTTCACAACAAAATTTATGGAATTTCTAAAGAAAATCATAGAAAGAAAAATATGCAAATGCATTTGCAGCTAAAGCGATAAAATGTGAAAAAATTTTGCACAAAATTTATAAATAAATTAAATGCACGCCTAATGTACATACATATGTCTATATGTATATAATTAATTGCACGCCTAAGGTAAATATATATATTATATGTATACGTGTGTTTTTTTATATATACAAGTCATGTGTGCAATAAATATGTAAATTTCTCTCAGCTTAAGCCCAGAGGCAGCAGCACACAATAAAAGGGATCCCAAATATTTCCGCATGCCAAAAAGCAAGGAAATTCAGCTCATTTAAGAGATACGTTTTTTCGGTAACAAACATAAAAAATACTTTGTGAAGACTTATTTATGCTTATTTATTTAAATGAGCTTCTAATGGAGTTGAGTTTTGAGAGTTTGAGAAGGGTTTTCAACACACACGCACACACACACATTATGTTGTGCATACTTCAATTAGAGGTGGCTAATAAAACATAAAAGATGCCAGGCCGCCGGGCATTTACACACACACACACACACACACAGAAACACACACACTCACTGAAACACAGACACACACAAACAGTTAACCGCAGCAGCATCAGCATCAGCATCAGCATCAGCATCAGCATTAGTCGCAGCCACAGCCGCAAACGCGCAGTTGAGAATTATAAAGAGCGAATACGCAAAAAGCTTGTTGCAAAAATATTCCGCAACACATTCAGTGTGGCCTCAAACAAAAGCGCAACACATTTAGCCTTTTAAGGCAGCTAACGGGGTGCGAAAGAAAAAGCAATATAGGTAGCTGGCAAGAGAGATAGAGAGAGAGAGAGAGAGAGAGAGAGAGTGGGACAGAGAGAGAGAGAGAGGGAGAGCAATTCAAATAGTAACACATTTTTTTAATTGTGTTTGGCATTTTGAATGAATGAAAAGGCAACTTGGCAGCTCGGCATCAAGGCCTGAATAGCGAAAATTGCTGACGCGTTTCCTGCTGAATGTGTCTGTGTGTGTGTGAGTGTGTGTGTTGTGCACACACTCTGACGGTCTTTTGGCTTTAGCTTAATTAAAACTTTCAGCGTGCGCGAAATGCGAGCAAAGCAGTCGGAAAATTAACAAAATTGCTGAACGTGGAGTCGTTGTTGCTGTTTCTCCCATTTCCCATTTTCCTTTGAAATTGCAGCTGAAAAGTCGCAACGACATTAGCCTAAGCGGCGCATACATTTTCCAATTGCAAGTGCACCTGGAATTATATATACATATATATAGAGAGAGAGAGAGGGGGAAAGAGTCAAACAAGAGAGAGAGATAGTATGACTGCAGTCATAATAGTTTGCAAATTCGCAAGTAAGCCTAATGCATGCCATTGGCAGCGAGTTGATGTCTGACTGCGTTGCCTGCCACCGTGTTTGAGTGTGTGTGTGTGTGTGTGTGTGTGTGTGTGTGAATCAGCTGTGCCTAGCCTCGCCCTTACTGCGTACTCCTCGTAAGCCACCAATGCGGCAAAAGTGTTTCGCGGCAAAGGCAACGCCAGCCAGGCACATTCTATTGTCTGTCAGCTTTGTTTACGCTTTCCTCTTTTGCAGTCAAAGCATTTATGTGTGTGTGTGTGTGTGTGAGTGTGTGTAAATTTAGTGTTCCAGTCAGGCAGGACACACATCATCTAGACACACATTTAAAGTAAAGTACTCTTCCATAGTTGGGTTGCTGAAAAATAGTTCATTATTTCAGTTATACTTCTTGAAATTTGACAACGAATATTGACAATCGTCAAATCATTCAAATCTGGAAAAGCAATCTTTAAAATTTAGGAAGATGTAGGTATTTGCAAGTATTGGGCGTGAGGTGGGTGTGGCCACGAAATCTTACTAATCTTAAGAGGCGGCTCTTACAAATATACTTTCCAAACATTTTTCTGTTCGATAATTGTAATTGTAAATATATACACTCAACATAATCGGAGGTATCTTTTGCACTTACTTTTCAGCCTGTTATCAATAACATCTTATTTTCAGCTGTAATTCAGATGAACAAACAAAGTTGATTAAATATAAATATAAGTTGCCATAAAATATAGTTCCATAAGCAGTTGTCGTTGGTTAAGAGGCCGAGTCTTGACCCAGTTCAAAACAATTGCTGACAATGTCAACAGTTGCTGCTGTTGCAAGCTGCTGCAGTTTGAAGCGAGGCGTCTAGCTGGGGGCAAAATCATTCAATGGACTTGCCGCACGCTTGGTGGCACATTGATAGATGTAATTGGCCAGGCACACAGGGGGCGTTTCGGTGGCATCGCCTGCAGCAACTTGTCTGTCAGCTGCCGGTTGCAAAATTGTTGGTCCATTGCAACTGCCTGTGTCGAGCTGCCAGGCATTGGCTGGCCGCGATGGCTGCCACATGTGGTGCATGGCCTCTACTTCAATGGCTGCTCCCCCGTGTTGCGATGGGGACTTCACACTGAGACAGTGTCCGTTTATATGCAAAAGAGCTGCGGAACAGAAACCACACTGAGCTGAACTGGCATTGCCATCATTGGACTCCTGCACAGCACTCACCTAAAGAGCTGCTCAACCACCAAATGCACAGTAGCAGCTTCATCGTAAGCCTAAGCTCTAATTCTGCTTTCTTTGAAAATGATTTTCTAGATCAGCTTTTGAGTACTCGTAAATGTTGCTCGATTATTCCAAGGACTACTTTTGTTTTTAGCAAAGTTTCTGCAGCTCTTGTTCAGCAAGTTTCGGCACTTTCTGCAGTTTTTCCTTCCAGATTTTATTTGTTTGTTGTTCTCCCTATCCAAACTAAACGAATTTTAACTGACGCATTGGCAATTGTTTTAGCCATTTCATAGTACTTTTTTGCTGTTCTTGCCCAACAAGTGCCACAATTTTTTCAATTCAGCTTCTCTGCGAATTTGTCCAGCATACTTAATTTTTTATCAGATGCGTAACATGAAGGAAATGATGACTAATTCAGAATTTATTCTTTAAAATGAAAACAAGTCAAGAACAAACAAAGTTGAATAAGTTAACTACAATTTAATATTTCTTATGATGCAAATATATATCAGACATCTAAGGGTGTTCAGAATTCTGCCAGAAATAGATAATATTATTTTTGAAGCTTTCGTTTTAGTATTTTTTGCGTTTGTTACTTAACTGTTTTGACAACTGCTCGTTGCAAATGTTGCATTGTTGTTGAGCTGGTTGTAGCTGACTGGCTTTTGGCTTAAAGTTCGCCTTGGTTTTACTTTACTTTAGTTTATTTTTGAGTTAGTTTTTTTTTTTTGACAGTATTTGGTACTTTGCATAGTCAGCAAGTCTATCAAAACATTCTCAAGTTGAAGTGCGGCTGCAAAAACAATGCGCCCAAGCCATCGATTTTCTCAAGTGCACAAAGCTGTAGAGTGGTTGGCAGAATGTGGATTGCTGTGGGTGCTGGGAAAACAACTCAATGCATGCCACTTAAGCAGCTCAAACAACAAATGCAGCAAGCAAAAATAACAACAATACAACAATCTTGCTGGCATTTGGTTAGGAAGGTGCAGAAACTTCAATGACAGCAGAATGCAATTTGCGTGAGGGCCAAAGTTTATGCAGCATTTACTTGCCTCCGTCTGTTGTTGCCACCAATTGTACGTGTGTGTGCAACTGTGCAATCAGTCACAAACGAGAGGCCCAGGCCACAGTAGCGGAACGAGCTCTGCCAAACAGCTTAAGATCTTTATGTGTGCATATATGTATATGTATATGCATGAATTCCTATACAAATTATGCTTGTATCTATCCACTTTTCATTGCCTTAACTAAACATATCCTGCAATATTTTGCTCTCTCTTAAATTCATTGAAATACAAACATTAGGCATCAGTTTCGCACATCCTAATTATGCAGCAGCAAGGGCCACTATGCATATGACTCTGCTCCACATTTGACACACATAGTTATGCAGCCATGCGAGGGTGGTAAGAGAAGAACGACCAGGCAAAGAGAAATTAATATTAACATGATTAATCCAATTTTTTACTATCCTTACGTTATTAAAGATCCTTATGTTGAATATGAATCTCAATTACAATTTTCATCAGCATAAAGTTTAAACCATTTCTGCTTTTTGGCCTTCGGTTTCTTAACTGAAATACTTATAATAGCCAAACTACTTAGCGTAGTATTAGAGCTTAACTTATGCAGTTTTCCTCGTATAACTATTCTTGGTATAATCTTCTTACACGCACTAATAAATTTCGCAATTAATCGATTTGCAGTTTCGATTAGGCGAATTGCTTATTATATTTATTCAATTTGAAGTAGTGCCAAGTCTATTTTACTATTATTATTTATCTATTTCAACTTTTTCTTATATCATTTGTCGAATAGTTCGAGATCTGCGAGGTGGGTCGCAATTTGCCTGGGTTCGCACTTGGTATCATTGTAGAAGAGTTGAGTACTTCAGCGCAAAGAACAAAAGTAACTATTTGAATCTAATAAAATGAGGCATTATACGGCAACACCAGAAACCACCCACGTATTATGTACTTTGTTCAGTTATGTACATGTATGTATATACATGTAACTGCTGGGATCTAGTATCTCTTCTCTGGCTAACTTATCGAGCAGACAGTCACGGAAACAACGCTGGCAAACGCTTGCTACGTGCATTTCATTTGATAAATGTTGTCCGTGTTGTTGTTGTTTGTGGTAGTGGTCTGGATGGTGGTGCGGATGGTGGTGTGGATGATGTAGTGGATGGTGGCTTAGGTGTCGTTCTCATTGTCATTGCCGGCGTCCCGTCGCTGATTATGCAGCGCTGCTTGATGCGAGCACTCGCTGCCACAGCCAGTTATGCCTCTGGTGCCAAAAATTTGGCTCGACTTCCTCTTCATTTTCAGGTATATCTTTTTATTGCAGTCGCGCGCAAAAATAAACCACGAAATGAGCTGGACGTGAGAGAGAGCAGCCCTTTTTTTAAGCTCTGTATCTGTCTCTGTCTCTTTGTCTGGAGGCGTGTCTCCTACTCATCGCTTAGTTTGTATGCAGCGTCAGGTTTCGTTGTGTGTTAAATTTACGCTGACATGCGCTAACTAGCTGTGTGTGCGAGTCAATGTCTATGTGTGTGTGTGTGTTGGTGTGTGTGTGTGTGTGCCGCACGTTGCCATTGCAAGTTGCAACTTAAACGCGCACGTGACGTTGCCTGCATTGCTTTATTGCGTGCACGGTTGAAAATTAACAAGGCTCTCTTTTTTTCCTACCTATATACATGCCACACACAGTGTTTGCTGTGGCACAGCTCATGGCTGACAAATATCCATTGAGATGTTTTTTTAGATCAGTTGCACTTCTTACTGCGTGGCAACAACGTGCTGCCACATAAGTTGCATCAGTCGCATTTTTCTACTCAACTCCTCTCTGCTCGAGCTAATATTGACCGTCCAATTTCATTAAATTCATTCATTTCTGATCAAGAGAGCAACTTATATAAAATAACACTCGTTGCCTTCGGCGACATTGCGTATACGCAGCATTATTTTGGTCAACGGACAGCAATCAGGCAGCAGGCTGAAATTGCAGCTGGGATGCCCAGTAGAAAGTTGTGGAAAGCAAAAGAAATGAAATCCAAAAAATGTGTGTGCAGCTCGCAATGTTCGCTAACGCCAATAACAGGAGCGAGAACAGCAACAGCAAGACGAGCGTTGACAACTTTGGAATTATAATCAGAAAACTGCTCGCAAACAGAAATTGAAAGTCAACATCGGAGTGGAGGCGAGGAATCAAATCACGGCATCGTCAAATGCATTTAAAGCTATTTGCATTGCATTCCGGGTGCTGCACTTGAGCTCCAGCTCCAGCTCCAGCTCCAGCTGCAGCTGGTCCTTCAGCTCCTGTCATGTCGCAGTCGCAGTCGTCGCTTGGCATGTGTCTCTTAATATTTTCAGCAGCACCCCTCACCCAACTGGCAGCATGCCCTCCCTGACTTCCTGTCGCCGTTCTCATTGCTCCGTCTGGAAATGTGGAAATTGATTTTTATCGCCTTGGGAGATGCTTTCGACTGACGTGCGCAATTTTTTCATTTCGCATTTGGCTTATGTTTTTGTCGTCGTCAAAATTTTGGTACCTACTTGTCCAAAGAATACAATAAAATAGTTGCGCCGGCAGAATAAAATATTTTAGTTATGCAAACATCAATATAAATAAGTTAACGCTTATGCATTTCTTATAACATTTTTACACTTTCATAGTTTAATCCATATTCTGGCAACACTTTAAAGATATGGCTTATGAAAACAAAGTAAGCACTTGCATTACATAATCGTTTGCACATTAATTGCTCAATAATTTGCAAGGATTCGAGGAGCACGTTAATTGCAGATTACTTGCAAAATTCTTTATTTATAAAGCATTTATTTGATCAGCTTTGCTTTTGCTTGTTGCGCTGCTCAATTGCGGCAATCTGTTAACAATTGCATGAGCATCAACGTATCAACGTGGCTGGAAATTAATAAAGCGCAGATCCTGTTCAGTGTTTCAGTTAATAAATAAATACCATCAATATTTCGCACATTTTGCCATTTAATAAATACAAAAAGGAAAGAGTGAAAAAAAGCAACAAAAAAAGCGAATAATAACAAAATTGACAATAATTTACTGCTGCTGCACAACACCCACAAATTAATAATGTATTTGTTGCATAAGTGTGCTTCAATTGTTGCACTCAATGGCTGTTCACAAGCACTTAAAATAAAAACGAAAAAAATGAGCACTCTACGCGTTGAGGATGCTTGACAAAATGATACCCTGTAGACAAGTCTGAAGTAGTTAATCGTCTCTTATGCTGATATTATCGCTACACAAGTAGCTATATTAATTTGTGATTTCCTTTTGGATTTTCGAGCATCATCCATTTGAAGAGGACTGCAGGGTGTCAAAATCGACTCAAAGCCAAACTTGACCGCATTGCTTTTTTTTTTTTTTATTTTATTCTTTTTGCATCAAGCATTGATAATAATTACGAAAATATTCATCTGTGTGGCAGCAATGCATTAATGATGCCAGGAGCATTTGTATCTGTCGATGCAGCTGTATTTCATATATCACACATACGCCATGTGCGCCAAGCCATAACTACTTAATTAATTTGACTTTTTCATAGTTTATCGTATCAAAAAAACAAACAAACAAACAAACAAACATATATATTTAATCATGCTGGTGCCATTAAATTACTCATACGCCACATAAGCCAATCTAAATATTTTGTTCCAAGCGATGGCATATTCAATTTCCTAAATTAAAAATACATTGCGCGAAACAACACAAAATTAAGCTACAGCAAACTGCCCCAATTTCCTCACCCCTCTGTGCACAGCAACCTTTTTAATTGAACATTTTTAATTTATGCATAATAAAAGTGATTTACGGCTTGCTAAAAAATGAAAAAACCTGCAACTCTCAACTTTGATGCTTTTTATGACTGACCCAAAAAAAAAATGATGAACCATAAAAGCGTGCAAGGTACGAGTAAGGCTGTATGGGTGAGTGTGTGTATGTGTGTGTATGTTTGTGTGTGAGCCCCCTAAAAGTCACGAGAAGCAACCAGAACCAACTAAGGCTAGGCTAAAGTTTTGCAGGATGGCGCAACTTTTCGATTTTAGTGCCGAGTGTTTGGTCTATTTTATGGTATTTAAGTGGCCATGAATTTCCCAGCCAGCGAACAGCAGCTTCAATTGAAGCTCTGGCCAAGGGCCACCAACGTGCAGATATGTACATATGCACGTGCTACAAGGGGGCACCCCCTTATGCCCCACAACATGCTTCACAATTGTTGTTGTTGTTGTTGTTATTATGGCAACACTAGCGATGGTAGCGGCGGTTATTGCGGTCAGTTCTGTTTGGGTTCTGCAATTGGTTGGTTTTCCTTACCGCCAGCAGGTTAGAATCAAATTGGATTTGCACAGTTTCATGCGTATGTAGTATGTATTACAAATTGCTCTAGAGTTGGATATGCCAAAAAGTTTAAATGAATTCAAATGAAGGTCTCAAATGGAGGGATTCGATTACATATTTTTGAATTTATGGGGTAAATATTCGTGAATGTATTTGACGGTTAAAATGCACTCACAACATTTGTTTGATTTCATTATTTGATTTGAAAGATTTTACGTTGAAAGCGCTGTAAGCTAGAAATTTATATTCAAATAAATGGCTGTTAAATGGCCATTCTGCAGGACACAAAACATGTGCAGCTGTGGCTGCCTCTGTCGAGCTTGCCGCGCTTGTCTCTGTAACGGCATTTTTATTATGCGCAACGAAATTAAAAATTAAAATTTGCTTTTCGCCTATGGGAACTGCTGATGCTGACGCTGATGCTGATCTGCTAGCACGTTTGCATGGGCCTGACGCTTAACTAAAGCAAGTACAAAACAACAACAACAACAAGAACAACAACAAAAACAATAGCAACATGCGGAGAGGTTGTGGCATCCCCATGAGCTCTGCGCAATTTGCGAGCCACAAAATGCCTAAGGTAATCACTTGCCGCAAATTGTTGTAGCTGTTGTCGTTGCC
Source organism: Drosophila cognata (assembly GCA_035041535.1). Taxonomy (NCBI): domain Eukaryota; kingdom Metazoa; phylum Arthropoda; class Insecta; order Diptera; family Drosophilidae; genus Drosophila; species Drosophila cognata. The sequence continues at coordinate 187,980 of JAWNLC010000694.1, read as the reverse complement.
CCCTGAATTCAAGTTCAACCGAAGAGCTGCCGTTTCTTTAACTTTTTCGTATTATTATTGTGCATTATACGGGAAATTGACAAAGAAACTTTTTGGCTGGAAAATGGCAAAGAAAACGAACACACAAAATGAAAGAGGCCAGCGCACAGTGGAAATTCGCCTTCGAATGCCACTTGAGAATTTAATAAAAACACAAATAAAAAATAAGAAATACGAAAGAGAAAATGAAAATACAAAATAGGCACAGACAGACAACGACGAATCGAAACTGGAATTGTTGTGCACAAATGCCGGTTAAATATTTTAGGCAAATGCCTGTTCCGCATCCTACTATCACTGCTCCCACCCCAGCAACAGTAACGAACGACTTGCCAGAGTTAAAATAAATCAGCTGGGGCGTAGGCACTTGAGTTGATTTATGGACCAAGGGTATGGTAAGGGCAACAGCGACAGCAACAACAAGAGCAACAGTAACAACAGCGATAGCAACGTCAGGTGGGTAAGGCCATTCCAGTGACAGTATTGCCTTTGCATAATACAAAACCAAATTGCTCGAGCCGAGCGATTCTCTGGAGATGCTGCTCGGGGCGACAGCAATTGACAGCAGCCACAATGGAGGAAGCGGGCAAAGGAGTGGAGATTGGGCAGGGCAGGGAGAACATTTTAAGTTGTTTTGAAGTTTGAAATTCGAAGAACGCAAAACGAATCCTTAGAACTTGCTCTGTCCCTATGACAGTTGCAGTTCATCAGTTCGTCCGTCAGTCACTTAGGCAGTCAGTGTGACAGTTAGTCCATTGAAGCTGCTTGAAAAGAAAACTTCAAGAAGTATCACGAGTAAATCTTCAAAGTACTGAATTACATCGTAAAGGCCATAACCTCCCACCCCCACCCCCCTCAAGTCCGCCACCACTTGCCTTTTCCGCTTTGGACCATTCGCTGTCCGCATTTTAATTACAAAAGCCATTCAAAAACAAAATTAATTCTCACCGGAGCGCAATAGGTGGCCAGCTAAGCTCACAAGCTGTTGTCGGCACGTGGTTGCCAGCCGAACCTATACAAACGTAAAAAGTAAAACAAACACCTTTCTTATATGGAATAGCTAATACTCTAATTAGCGCAACTAAGCCCACATTTAAAGGGTGTCGATCAAAAATAACGAAATTCAGTTAAGGTCTACATTTTGCTTGGCCAACTAAAAAGTAGCTCGAGCAAATGTATATATATTCACTTATAAAATGCTTTTTCTGAAGTACTTTTATAAGTGCCTCCTTCAACAAATCAAAGTAATTTCATTAAAAATTTAAGAATGTCAAGTACAATTGAAATACCAAAGCCTCTCTTTACTTTAGATAGGGTATTCAAAATATTTATGGCTGCAATTAAAGTTGAATGTTCGTTTGGGCCGCCGAAAAAGAAGGCAACACAATTTCATGAGCCATTCGGTAGACAAGACAAATATAATTAAAATGGGTGATATAATGGTAAGATCATAAAATGCCTATTAAATTGATAAAATTAGCGTTGGCAATATACTCGCCGACGACAATACACGAGAGGATAACCGCAATGATTGGCATTCTATGCAAAAGCACCTCGCAGGTTGGAGGGAATATGGAAAAATGGAAAAATGGAAAGAAGAAAAACAGAAATTTCATTAGACTAATGTGTTGCATGTCACATCAACGTCGGGCGCAGTGTAACAAGCGCATGTGAAAATCCCAAACAAGCAACTTCAGCTGCCCAGAATGCATGGCTACAAGGACACAGATGCCACTCTGGCATTCAGGATGAGCTGCGAAACAGTACATGTCTTATTGTGAGTGTGAGTGTGAGCTTGTGTGTATGTGTGTGTGTATGTGGTTGTCTGTCTGTCTTTCAGCTGCAGCTTTTGCCGGCTTGTTGTCACAGCAACATGCCTCCATCTCCATCTCTTTTTCAACCATACTGCCAGCCATGCATCTTCGTCATTTCACAGCACTTGTCAGCCTAGCAATGCAATGCCAAATGGCTGCCCATCTCACAGCTTCCGGCTCCTAGCTACCAGCTAGCTGCCCCATCTAGTCGCAGAAGAGATGAATTGTTGTGTGAGCTATTTTCGTAACATTTATAATAGAATGAAATATTAGACATTTGCGCGAATACAACATGCACCCTGCAGCTGTCAACCTAATTACATATACATATTTATTATTGTTCAATATAATAACTCGCAATTGTGTCAGCCAACTGGGTTTGAAAGTGCTTAATGGTCAGAGATTATGTGATTTTCTACCAGGGTGGATTTGTGGAAAAAATATATATGTCATTTAAAAGTTGTACACTATCCAATCAATTTTAATTCAATGATTTTAATTTGCTTACTGCAAATTGTTTATCTTCACTTAACATGACCTCCGAAGAACAAGTCAAACAATTAAATTTTATATTAATGTAATTTTATGTTGAAATATTGATGGATTCCGGAACCGAATCTCTTTTGTTTTATTTGCAATTGTAGACGGATATTATTTAAAACTGACTCCAATTACTCCAATTCCAGACCAGTCGAGACAACACACCTTTCGTGATAATAATAATTAATTAAGGATTAATTACTCTATGGCCAAAATGGATTAAGATAAAAAAGGTACAAAAATAGTCGCAACGCAACAAAAAGAACAAAGATCGAGAAAAGTATTTGAAATTCAATTTGGTAGCCAGCTAACGAGTCAAGGCTGAATATCAATTGTAGTAACTGTAATTAGGGGCAAATTACGAGTGTTTTTCTTGCTGTGTGTATGTGTGTGTACGTGTTTTGGTGTAGTTGTGTGTGCTTAAGCAATAAGAGCGCAGGTAAACTAATTACAAAAATGTGTTTCGGCGCAACTGTTTACCGACCCAGCCAAATGGAAAAGGACTCGACAATGGCCCACACACACTTGACAAACACACACAACATCAACAACTACAACTGCAACTGCAACAGCACACAAATGCGGATAATACATGCAGCTAATGGCATTTTGATAGAAATTACTGTTGAGTGCAACTGAGACTGATGAGGGTTTCCAATTGTTGACAGCTGCATGATTATAAGTCGATTCTTTTGACAAGTAGCGCGAGCAATTTGCAACACAAACAAAAAATGTGTGCAAGGGGGTGGAAATAGAGGGGGGGGGGGGGGCAAATGAGCGCATGTGAGTCCGCTCACAAGCAGCATAATTAATAGGGCAGCGACAAAGTGTTGGCATTATGCATGCAAACAAGAACCAAGGAAGATACACTCAAACAAAAGAGACATGTTCAAGCAATGAGTACATAACTGTAGTTCATATAATTTATATATATTTATTAAAATGGATGGCTTAGCGATATGCAATTGAGTTTGTTCTTATTGATAACGAAGTTATAGTTATGCTGAATTGCTCTTCATGCGTTCTTCTTCCCTACTGCTGGCTGCAAACGAACTGAATCGATGCCGGTCAGACATCGATACTCTGCTGATATCACTACTGACTCGATTACTTGCTATCGATAGTATCGGCCCAATGGCACAAAGGCTGCCAGACTGCTTTGACCGCTTCTTGTTTGCTTATCTGCGTAACTACAAATTTATTATATTAAACAAATTTTGTTTGCTTGACTCATAATTGCAGATTAAGCAAATGCTTTATAAATAATTTTTATAATTTAAGCATATTTTTCGGTGTATAAAAAATAAAAAACATAAATGATGGCTTAGTTAAACTTATAAAAAGTGTTATGATTGTAGATCTTATATATTATATATTAGGAAGTGTGTTCAATGTTCAAGGTAGACCTGCACCCCAGGGCATATCATGCATAAATTTTCGAATATCGCATATCAAATTTGTCTGGGCTCACATTAGATTTGTTGTGCTACGAGCATTTGGCCAACATCGTCAATTTCAACTCTATATTTTTATTTTTGAGTGTATTACTGAATCTCAGTATTTGTGGCGCACACACATCCCAGCAGCAGCAGCAGCAAAGAGACACAAGTTAATTTGTTTGTTTCGGTAAATAAACCTTGCACTATATTTATTTTTTGCAAAGTGTATGCCACTGTTCGGGCAAAATAAGAGAAATTCTGCCGCACTTGCCCCTTCCACACTTTTTAGTTTCAGAAAGTTTTTCTTTGCGCTGCGCTAAGACTGCAACTAACTGACATAGTTTTGAATTATTGTTCTTGTTGGCTAAGAGGTTGCATGAGCTGCGCTCGCTAAGCGTTTATCTTGGCTCAAAGTCTTGGTTGTTGCATGGCCCCTGCATGGCGAAAGCGGTGCATTGAAATTGAAATCTGAGGTAATTCGCTGATGCAAACTTTGACAAGCGTCTGCAGTCCTTGTGGAGTGCAACATGGGCCATGGAGCAAGCTATGTCTCGCCAGCAGGTGCCAAGGCACAAGTGACTGGTCCAAGTGTAATTTACCATTTCTTTTTGCTTGGCAAGGCAGCAGCGAGTGCCTTGGGGCATGCAGCAGGAAAAGTTTAAGCTAAAGTTATCTCACGTTTCCCGCTTCTCCCTTTCTCTCCCTCTTTCTCTGTGTGCTGTGCACGATTCTCGTTATGGGAGGAATTCTCAGAGGCAACAGTTGCTCAATGTTTGTGATGCATAATTAAACAATTGTCTGGAATATTGTGTTGCAACTTTGACAGCGCCCCAGTGCCCAAAAAGCAAACACAACCGGCATAAATGCATCCAGTTTTATATGCTTAGACAACATCTCGAGTCATGTGCATAGAGAACTTTCTCTCACATGATCACATGTGAAACTGCAAATATTTCAATGTTCTTCATCAGCGCTGTCCAAAATATATATTGTGAATTAATTGTGAATGAAGACGGTTTATTATTTCGATTGTATATGCATATGTTCAATCTTTAATTAAACTAATGACACATTGGTACTAACCGAATAGCCACACAACATCAGTATTATTAACATTTTGAACAACAATAGCTGGAACGATAACATCAGCATTAATTAATCTACTGGTAATGTAATAACCGCCATTAAACTGAGCAAACAGAATTCGCCGTTGGACATTTGCTTGTGTTGCCGTTGCGCATAAATTTCAGTTTGACGAAGGGCTTACACAACCCTCTCCACCTGCTCACCTGTGTGTGAGTGTTTGTGGTTGCGCTTCCAATTAAATGTTGGGCCGACAGCGAAATGTTGCAATACGCAGCCAGCAGCCGTGGGAATTGTACCTTGCAAACAATATTGCCGGGCCAAATGTTTAATGATATGGAATTAATGTGCAAACATCATCGACATCGTTGAGACATGAATCCCGCACGCATTTATGCGCCAGGTGAAATGTTAATGGCATAAGCCCCACTCTCAGTTCATTTATGACTGTTAGCGTTCATATTTGCCGATTCTATTCATGCAGCACGTTGAGGCGTCTATTTAATATCAATAGACGCACTTGGTGAGTGGTATTTAATACTCTATTCAACTGATGCTTTTTGTACCCTGACGCCATTCCATGTGGAAAAAAAAGGGCAAGGTATGTAACAGGCAGAATGAAGTATCTCAATCTCCATTAAGCATATATATTATTGATTAGTCGATATAGCCGATGCTTCATTGTGGGTCTACGCACGCGCCATCGCACGAGTACACTGAGGGCCACGCGTCTACTCACGCGTCAACTCACGCGTCATCTCAAGTGTCAACTCACGTGACAGCTCACGCGTCAACTTAAGTGTCAACTAACGCGTCAAAGCGCACGTCAACTCACACGCCGACTCACGCGTCAACTTTACGCGTTAACGTGTGCCTCATTGTGGGCAGTGCACGCGTCAACGCACGCGTCAGCGCTTACGTCATTGTGGGCAGCTCTTCATTGTGGCAGTCACGTTTCCTATACGATTTCTACACGAAGCACAAATGGCACCATTTGATTTTACAATTTGTATCTTCTAGAAAATTGTAATGAATATTGAAAAGAAATTCACTCAAAAAATTACCTCCTGTGTGGTGAATTCGAGTAAATATAACGAAAAGAAATAATAATAGAGGAAAACACGCAAGCATTCCCAATCTTTCGGCACAATCCGAAAAACACTTGAGTTATGCGATTTGCTTGTAAGCAGCTAAAGATGTGATTCCTTTCATCGAATTTTATGAGTCGGCTGTCCCGCCCAGAACACTCTAAGAATTGGCGCCAGTTTGCTTGAATTTCTATCCAGCAACTCGTAAATAAGTATGTATTTTGCTTTTTAGGCTCTATTTGAGTCAACAGCAGCAGCAAGAACAACGACAATAATAGAGTTTCAGTTACGGTTTTGGGTTTCATTTTAGGGGCACCAAATGTTTATTGTCCAGCAAAAAGCAAGGAAATACGCATGAAATTAGATTTGCTTCATCGAATTGATTTCATTTGTTTTGATTTGTTTCCGAAAATACGCAAATTGGATACGAGCCCAAACACTCACACACGCACTCAGTTTGAGCGTTGAGTGTTGTTGTGTCTGAAATGAATACATTTCGGTCAAATGGTTGAGATTCAAGCATTGCGTTGAGTTGGGGGCGTTGACAGGAAGGCATTGCGGTTTATGTTGACGAAAACTCGAAGCAAACCCAAAGAATCCATCTCCCCAAATAAATAACCCCTTACCATTTTGGCTTTTAGTAGTATTTGCTGCTAGTCTGCTGCTCCTGCTGCTGTTAGCGATTGAGCGATCAACACTTGGCAGCTTGTGCTGGCATTAAAGTGTCAGCAAACATATATATTTATATATATATATATATATATATATATATAGTATATATATATATATGTATATATATATTTATATATAGTTTTTGGGCCATGTGCAGAATGTGGGCGATTTAGGCCGCATGCGGCTTAATGTGCCAGGCGTTAAGATACCAACAAGAGCCCAAAACAAAACTTGCCGCTCAATCAAATGTCCAAATCTGAGCAACCCTTTTTCGCTTTGGGCATGTCTGCCGGGGATTAACAGATCAGCGGCTCGAATGAACCCAACGCCAAGCAACGGTTTGGCTTTAAGTGCTGCTCCTGCTGCTGCTGCTGCTGCTTCAGAACTTTTGGGACGGCAACTTATTCAAGACTTTGCACTTGATGACCCAATTAATGGCTCTCCAAAATTTATTTATTACCAACTTTTGTGTAAAACTTGTATATTTCAAGCTTTTCAAACATATACAAACATAGATTTTTTGATTTATTTCCCAGTGCTCATTATAAATAAAAAATACTCAGCAGTTGGCCAAGTTGCGAGCCCAAACTCATTCGCAACTAATCATTATTGAAAACGTAGCCAAAAAACCAACTTTTGAGCCGCGCCCGTTCGCCCAATCGTATTACCAGCCAACAAGGGCAGTAAGCTGACAAAAAGTCAGTCAAAACTTATAACGAAATAGCTTTGGTCAAATTGTTTTATTGTCCTTTTGTGTCCCTTATCCCTCGCTCGGCTTCTCCTTCTCCGGCTGCCTGCTGGCGATGGCACATTGTTTGACGCTAAAATCTCTCAAAGGATTTCCGTCCGGGCTATTCGATTGCCACAGCAACTGAGTACTTTTTTTTCTTTTTCTTTTTGTACAGGATATGGGAAGGAGTGCATTTTGTATTGAATTACCATATTGTGGGCTTAAAATATGTGAATTTACATGACATTCATGTTTGTCAATATATAAGAATATATGTCTGCCACGGCTGCCATCGCAGGTACGCCAACTGTAAGCAAGTGCTGAGTGTTATACATATAAATTTCGATTCATCTCTTCACACACAATAATGTTACTATGGAGTCCGATGCCAGAAGGATTTAAGCACAAGAGTGTTATGAAAATGCGAAAGGGTGGATTTAAGCCGAACTGAATTCATTATTAATGAAAATAACAATTCATTGATTTTATACAATTTATGATTGTTTTAGTATTTTTGAAAAGGCTTTATATAACTTCTGTATTCTGTATAAAAAGGGGAATCCAAAAACAAGGGTTTTCTTAAGCTCGTGTGGATGCTGGAAATGGAAATTATTGCACAAAAAAAGAGTGTTTCAGGTGCTCTTTGAACCATTGCGTTAAATTGTGTGGAAAAGTTATGCGTTGTGCCTCATCGTTGCGTAACCACGTCCTCGTCACTCTCCCTTTTTGTGCGTACGCCTACTCGTATGGAGTGCTAAATTTGTATTTTTCACTCTGAGAGTTGACTTAGCAAACTACTTGAAATGTAAATATGTTTGAGTAGCAACTGGAAAAGCAAACTGACAGCAACTTTGAAAACTCATATAATTATGCGCATCGCACAGCTGTCCGAGGCACTACAGCCACTCCTCCTGGCATTGCTGGTCCTCCAGCACATTGCAGTCACCTCTTCAATGGCAAGGCCCATCCGGCTGCATCAGATGGGTTCGAGTGACGACTCGAATCGAATGAATGATTTGGACGATGCGGGGGGCAGCGGTTGCAACAGCTCAGGTGACAATATTAGTAACTCTAAATATGAGGACAGGGGAGGCATGTTGCGTTCATGCAATCCCAAACAGACGGCCACAAACATTGCCCAGAAGGCCACCTCCGACGCAGAGCAGGCGTATGGAACACAACAGACTGCCGCCGCTGAGGTCGCCTGCATGGTCAAGGAGCAGCTGGCGGATCGGGCATATGCAAGTGCCAAAGCAGCGCATGCGGCACTTTCTGGCAAGCAGCAGAATGTGGAGCAGCTGGAGCAGGAGATAAGCGAGGCAGAGGCGGCTCTGCAGCAGCAGGCAGACTCCATTACTGGCACGCAAGAAAATCTTAACATTGCCAGCATGACGGTCAAGGATGCTCAACAGCTGCCCCAAACCCTGAAGAAGGCCATCAACTTAGCCCAGGAAAATCTGGCTCATGCCAGGGCTGTTGCCGCCGGTGCCCAGCATGAGCTCGAGGCAAAGTCGCAACTGTTTGAGCAGTCGCAGTGTCGCATCGATGGGCTCAAAAAGCGCCTCGGCGAAGCCCGCAGAGAGATGCAGAGTATAAAAAAGTCCGCCTGCAAAGCGGTCTGTGCGGCTGCAGAGGCCAGCAAGAAGGCCCGAGATCGCCGGACAGCCACTGAGAAGGACCGAATAAAACGGCTTATACAACAACAAATACAACAGCGGCAGCAGTTACATAATTCCGGCGTATTATGGTGAAATCAGCGGCCTTTGAATATATTTTTTAATTCATTTTCATTTAAAGCTCGAGCCAAGACCTTAACAACTTACTATCTATTTTTTAGTTTTTATTGTTTTTATTAGTATCTCAATTAAATAAATAAAGAATTTCTAATTCCTTGTCTTCAATGTTTGAGTCTGTAGTTAATGCCAAACTAGTAAGTATTTTCTGTAGAAGCCGCTTACTCTTCAATTCCCAGTGTGACCAGTTGGCAGTTGTTAATTTATTCTTCATTTTATAAAAATAAATGCTGATATTCTATTTTTTACATGGAAGAATAAATGACTTCTAGTAGATGTGACTTGAATCTACAATTTAATCGAAAATTGCAAGTATTTACTTTGCATTTTTCAGTACATAAATTTGTATCTCAATTTGGATTTGATTGTATTCGGTTTTCTTCAATTCCCAGTGTGACCAGAGCTGTCACTGAGTCACTTTATAACACAATAGTTTACTGTGTATTTGGCTCAAATAGTTTGTTGTTCTCTTGTTGTAAAATTAATTGGGCCATCAAAACAACGGCGGGTTTGGTTGCCATCGACTGTTATTGGTGTCCTTTTGGCCTGATAAGTTATCAGCCTTATCGAAATGGCCAAGTTGTTTGCTTTGCCAAATCCCAAGACGCTGCTTGCGAGTCCTTTTGTGCGTTGATCTGTTAATCCGAAAAGGGTAACCACCATGCCGGTCGCAAACTTAGCTGTTCCATATGATTGAACGACGGCTCTTCGGTTTTTTACTGGTCATTAAAAAAGCTCAAGGTTTACGTTTATATTGGACGTTATGGTTTCACTAGAGACGACTTTAAGGACACTAGGCAGCAACAGGATTTGGGCTTAAAGGCTTTAGGGCTAGAAAATTTTACTACCAATTAACAGGGCTTCTGGAATAGTTGGATATATATTTAAGTGGAGTTGAGTTACTACAAATGGACACTCGACAACAGCCACAACTGTTCCAATCCTCACTTGTCCTTGCACCCAAAAATCATTTGGCTGCTTCTCTTCTTGTTGCTGCTGCTTCTGTTGCTGATTCTATGGCATTTGCACATTTATCGAGCGTTGTCGGCTTGTCCTTGTGCTCGTCCTCGTCGTCGCTCATGTCACTTACATGCGCCTTTTTGCGTGGCCAAGTACTTGTGCAGAAGTGCCCCAAATGACACTTCGTGTGGGCGAAGGCATCGGTGCCCGGGGTGTGCCAGAAAACCGCAAAAAACGTACATGAAATCGATGCGCATAAAAATTTCGGCATATATGCACCTAAAAACTTCTAACAAAAAACAAAGGAGTCGAACCCAAAATGCTCTGTAAAAATCAGAAAAGTCATAGAATTTTAAAAGTTAGAAAGCATATTGATTGCCATTCAAATTGAACAATTTCAGCTTATTCTTATGCTCGCAAGAGAATATTACATAAATTCCGCCGCATTTGTTAATTTCCTGTGCATCTTATTAATGTCAAAGTATAATAACCCCATGTTAGACTTGTCAACCTCTGCGTACCATAGCATTGCACTGCCAAAGACATCAACAGCAGCAACAACAACGCCTCAGCTATAATCAGAAACACACACACATACACACAGATACACACACACACACTTATATACAGACACACAAATTCAATTTCCTTTCGTAGTTGTTAGTCCCCCCCAAATGGCATATACCATCATGCTGAGCTCCAGACCCAATGCCAGGCCGAATATAGTCGACATGCACTAACTGCTGCCTCTATGATCTACCCCACATCCCCTCCCCTGTCAGACTGTCTGTCTGTGTGTGTTTGTGTGCATATAATATTTATACTCTTGCAGAAGTGCTTATTGATGTTGCATCTGAAATTGAAATCAGGATTTTTTCTCAATGCTATTTTGTTCGTGGAGTTTCACCCGCTTGGATCGCTTACAGTTGAAATGTATCGATTTCGTTTTCATATTTTGTGAACTTTCAATTAAGCAAAGTTGGCATTTTTGTAAAATCATATTGTCCGAACGGGCAAATAAGTTGAGCTCCAACACAGAAGCTGAAGTCGAGAGCAGAATGAAATTTAATTCCAATGCATAACTAAATTGAATTTAAGCAACAGGAAAATTGCAAGGATACCACAAAAGGTGCCTGAGCACCTAGCTGACACGCCCACACATGCCACCCCGCCGCCCACAGTAAACGGAGCAGCAGAGTTTTTGAGTCTCCGGAATGAAATTCTCAAAGCAGCTGACCACAAAAACCGACACATGAAATTTAAGCATATACGAGACAGAAGTCCAAGGCAGGGGAGAAAAAGACATAAGCTGAAGATGAGTTTGTGGCTAAAACTTCGATCTTCGAAACTTTGAGGGACCACAACAGAATTTAACAACATTCAGTTCGTTTCTACAGCTTTAATTTAAACAATTGAAAAGTTGGATGAAAGTGCTCAGGACAAAAAAAAAAAAGAAAGAAAAAGAGAAATGATTACTTTTGTGTTATCATGTAGACAAACTCCTCGTAGTTGATTTTGCCATCGCCATCAAAGTCTGCTTCGCGTATCATATCGTCGATCTCCTCATCGGTTAGCTTCTCACCGATATTGAACATAACGTTGCGCAGCTCGGCTGGCGAGATGAAGCCATCCTCGTCCTTGTCAAATATTTTGAATGCCTCGATCAGCTCCTCCTCGGAGTCATTCTCGTGCGACTGTTTGGACATCAAGACGCAGAATTCGTTAAAATCAATCTCGCCATCGCCACTGGTGTCGACATCATTAATTAGATCCCTCAGCTCGACCTCTGTGGGATTCTCGCCAAGCGAACGCATCAGATTGCCCAGCTCGCGGGCGCTGATCCTACCCGACTGGTTCTTATCGAACATTATAAAGGCTTCCTTGTATTCGGCAAGATGCTCCTCACTGATTTCACCGTTGTTTTCCATTGTCGAATATTTTCCGAAATTTATTTATTTATTTATTAATTTATTTATTTATTCCGTGTTTGTTGTTGAACTCGTTCTAACCGAATGTGTGTTTACATATTATAAACAGATTTTTGTTGTCGAGTTTGTCGCCCCGCCTACTTTCTACCGCTGCGACATCATCGCCACAAAATTCCTATAAACTATATTTCCCTCAGTGTTTGAATCGCCATCTATTACGATTTGATCGAGATCGTCATCGTTCATAGGATCGCCCATTGTGGCCATTATATGGCGAAACTCCTTTTCGTTTATCCAGCCATTGTCATCCTTGTCGAATACCCTGAATGCCAGTATTACCTCATCCTCGGGCGTTTGGTCCTCGTACCGCAAGGACATTATGTGCAGAAAATCGCTCAGACACAACTCGTCCAAACTTTCGGGATCGTATTCATCATAATAGTCCTGCAGCTCATGCTCAGGCGGCCTGTGTGCAACTGCTCGCAATATATCCTTTAGTCGCTTCATCGGTATAACTCCTTTATTGGCTGTGTCAAACAATGAAAATGCCATAGTTAGATCCTTTTCCTGCTCCGGACTCAGCGTATGCTGACGTGCAAAGTGCTCCTCTGGCGGCGGTGTAGCAAAATCTTCATCAAAGTCCATGATGGCAAAATTATTCTTAAATATTTGCAAGGATTAAATCGTATAGATTACTTCAAATTTGGCAAACAATATCATATTGGAAAAAAAGTCGGTGACTGAATAATATGTATATATATAATGCGAGTAGTTGAGATCTTTAACTTGGCCTGCTCTTCTTCGCTTTTACCAATATAGCAGATCTCTTGTTATTTTAATAATTTTATATTGAATAATATATTTCACTAAAATTAAGAGTTTTCAATAATCTTTAATACACATATTTGATTAGTTAAATTATTCAGCTTTAAATAGTTAGTTAGTTAGTTACCAAAATATTGTAATTTTCAAACATTTATTTCAAATACATAAATTTCAAAGTTAGAAATCTCAGCTGTGTGCCGGAATATCGATGGAATGAGTATGCAAATGAGCTGATGAATTCAGCTAGAGCTATTTGTTGTTGCTTTTTGATATTGGTATTTGTTATGGGGCGTGGTTGCCGTGTTGTCTGATTATGGCCCGATTATGGCCTGGTCGCCTCTCTCTGCACCCAGACCAAAAACTATTTCATAGTGCTGAGCGCAGTGCTGAGATTTGCTGACAAATGCTTTGGGGCAGCACCAGATACTGATAGTATACATATGTACACATTGAGATCATGGGGGATTAAGTAAGTGCAGCTGCAGGTAGGAGTTCTCATTACCTGCAGTTTCAATTAGGAATTTGGTGATTACTGCACAACCCAATTCGAGTTGTTTGAATTGTATGTCAGCCAAACCTGAAATCCAAGTCAAAGCGGAGGCCAAAAGACATTTGTGGTCAGAAATTATGTGAATTGTGCAACTTGGCTTGCCAGCAGCAACAGCTAAGAATGCTTTGCCACAAATGGCCGCACGTAATGAGCTACGAAACGAGAATCTGCAAAAACTGCAGTACCAAAAAGCTAACGTTCTTAATTAAAGCTGTAATGACCAACACAGATGACCTTTGGCTGCTTTAAAAAAATGAAGAAAAATAATTGTAAATTGAATTAAAACAAGTAAGAGTAATCTAATTGGTAGGTATTGACTATGAGATACTCTGTGTTAACTTTTTGTGTTCTTCATTCAATTTCATTCAAGTGAACACAAATGAACATAAAAACTTTCTTGAATAGATGTGCTTATACAGACTTCAATTGTTTTGGCAGTTTATTTATTGAATATATTTATCCACATTCCAGTTCTTACGAATTTGACAAAGGAGAGCTTGCCACATTTGATATACAGCCAGAAGCAGTTTCTTAAATTGATTCCGATTGCCCAAGCAGTTTCGAATATTGGTAATATGCTCACTGTCCCTTCTCTTTTGCAACAGTTGTGGGAATCGTTGCTGGACCGCACTCAGTGCCGATTTCAATTAAGCATTTGAAAGCAGCGTTTGCAACACAATGCGGCACTCGGTAACAATTGGGTGGGCAGCGCCAGTCCGCCCCTTATAAGTCCGGTTCACTCATTGTCAGTTGTGTGCAGTGGCTCTGGCTGCCCAGTTGCACAAGTAAAATAATGCCACTGGAGTTGCCAAACCGTTTTTAATATGCGTTCTTGTCGCTCATTTTGTGTATCTTTCTGAATGCAACCGGAAATGAAATATAGAGCAGGATGGCAAGCAAGGACACATAAAGTTGGTGCATCGCTGAGGCAGCCTTTGATATGAACATTTTAAGCCAATTATTGTTCTGGGGCATGTGCATTTGGTCCAGTTGTTGGCACATTTGTTAATCTGCCGTTTACTGCACAGCACAGCTGCCAATTTTGATTAAATGCAACGCAGCTTCGACAAGTTAAACTAACAAGAGCAGAGAGTACTGCAATTTTGCCTCAAAATGAGTTAAAAATTATATTTCAAAAAGTCAACAACAACAAGTCAACATTAACAGACAAGTCCAAATAGCCGCATTTTCAAACGAGACTTAAAGAAATTTAGAATTCCGTGTACATGTCAGCAGTTGCAAAAAGTCTACCAGAGAATTTTTTGTTTTTGTTAAAATAAACAGACGATCAAACAGGTATGTTTGAGTGAGTGGCAACCTGTGGAAATAAGAGGCAAATATTAAGCATGCCTTGCAGCATACTCGAAGACAAAAGTCTTGCTACACCTTTCAATGCCTTCAACCTCAAGGGTTTTTAACTCTTTGAGGACAGGCGGCAGGCATCTCAAAGCAACCAATTGCCAGGATACAGGATACAGGATACAAGTGTGAAGTGTGTTGACTGAAGTGCCAGGGCAAAGTAAGTCATCGGAGGTAAGGAAGTCAACGGCTGAGTAAGTTGAAGCCTGGAGTCGAGCTATAAATAAAAATAAATAAATAATAAAATAAAAATGAACAGAAAGAAGAAGAGCAATTAATTATCAACTTATTTTTAGTTCTAATAATTACACTTAATACTTAATCATGACTTAGGCACTTTATTATCATTTCACGACTGTCCAAATTCAAAATATGTTTCCACAACTCGGCCCCCTTAATTTATGGCTTTTGTTTAAAGCAGCTAGCCATTCGTTGCATAGGGGATTTTCCTGGAGTTATATTTCAATTAGCTCATCACTTCCGATCCAATTCATATCCTTCCTTAATTAGCAGCATTATGCAATTGACTGCTCAACGGAATCAAAATCAGCAAAATCAAGCGGCAGCTGCTTGACTTCTCATGTGTTAAACGGAGCGGAAACTATTCCAGGTGTTCCCAATACTAAATTTAAGTTTGTGTCTCACATTTCGCAACCAGCCGATTAATTAATAGAAAATAAATTGAATTAAATACAAGATTTTTAAATGAAATACAGCAACTTATCATAGTGACATAATAAATATGTTTTTTTATACAAAGATTCTTAAAAAACACAAGTGAATCACAAAAATAATTATATTGAAGCAAATGCAATTTGCAGCTCAAATAATGAACATAATAATTAAGCGTCAAATGTATTTACAATTCTTATTATAATTAATTAGCTAATTCCCTGAGGCAAACATCTTAATTAGTTTGTTCAATTTCTGCGCTGTTGACTTATTCTTAAATCCAGATACGAGGCGGGCACACACACACACACCCACACACGCACGCACACGCACACACACGCACACAGAATGTTCGAAGTTTTCTTGACTTTGTGAGACAGTCCTTTCGGTCATGTTAGTTTATTGTTTGCTTATGACACAAATTGCATTTGTGGATGACAACAAAAGCTTTGGTCATGCCAACAAGATGATTAAATTACTCATACGACCCATGGGCGTGGCGTGCAAAAGAGCGTTCAGAGCGTACTGTGAACTTTCTGTGAAGTTATTGTTATTGTTTTAGTTTCAGTGTTGTCAGGCATTTAGTTAATTAAGTTTTACAGCAGCTCGACAAGCGCTCTGCCCAGTAACCTTCGACCCTCCTGCCCTCAGCCAGACCATTTAATTAGTTTTTAATTATTTTGCTGGATTTTTTTATTTTTATTTCTTGCGAACGCTTTTCAAACTGGACAACGAGCACATTCGTGGGGTATTTGTTTTGAGTTTAGTTAATTTTATTTGTATTTGCTGAAAAACGCCCACAGCTCAACGCCTCCCAGATCAGAGCGCCGTTCATTGAGCACATTATACACGCTTTGTTTTAGAGCAGTTGGCTTTGTTTGCCATCCAGCCCACTTTTGTTGCCCGTGGAAAGTTTCTGATTAGTCCTATTCGCCTAATAGGCCAGTCGCAGCTTGTGTTGGGTAATTAAGTTTTGTTTAAAACTAATAAAATTTAAGCTTAACATCCAGCAAATCACTGTCTACTGCCATTGACCGAGAATGGATGCAGCAAAAGTTTTTAATTGATATTTTGAGCATCAACAACAACATCATCATCATCATCAGCATCATCATCTGCAATGGCACTGATTGAAATAGCCAAGCAAATATTGCACTTTTCTGCATATTTAAAGGGCACTGTGTGAATTTGCCTGCTGGCGTCGAGGAGGTAGCTGTGCAAATATTTACACAGTACGTTGGTAGTGCCATAAACCACCGCAAAACAATAAAATTCGCAATAAACCAAATGGAAAGCGAGAAATGGAAATGAGAAATTGGTGCCGGCGCATGTGAAATGCATGCAACGCCAAACAAAGCAACAACACCACGAAACAACAACAATGGCAAGGAAGTCGCAACAAAGCAACTACAAAGCCAAAATTCAAGGAAAATACCAGGCAAGTTTAACATACCCTTACCAAGGCCAAAATATGACCGAGTTGCATCCACATCAATAGTTGAAAATGCAAATGTTCAGTTTCCAATTACTAACTTTCGTATACGCTTCCCTAGGCCAAAATATCACAAGCGGATTCCAAATCAATAGTAAAATATAACAAATCTTTTCAAATTATTAACTTTTTATTTATGTAAGCAATTCGTCGTACATTTTCTTTCTATTCGTTTACTCATTTCTCATTTCTATAATTAATTGATTTTCCTTTTGAAATTCATATTTCATTTCCATTATTATGCCTTTAACCTTAATCTCATATCTTAAAAAAAATTTACTTATTCTTCGTTTGCATTTGTATTTTAATTCCAATTTTATTTAGGTATTTA
This sequence comes from Drosophila cognata, assembly GCA_035041535.1. NCBI lineage: Eukaryota > Metazoa > Arthropoda > Insecta > Diptera > Drosophilidae > Drosophila > Drosophila cognata. Next base: position 170,665 of record JAWNLC010000694.1, on the reverse strand, counting down.
ATCAATATCAGTCAGAGTTGCCAACCATTGCAAAGTGAACATTAGTTTCGTTATACTCCCCGTTTCACTGGTTAAGCGCTGGGAAACTGAATGGATCGAGACAAAACGGTTTTTCATAACTTGAATTCCACAAAGACCAGAGTGCGACTAACTGGAAAATCAACACAAAAGCCAAAACAGCACAAAAACATAACAAACAATGACTACGAACTGCAGTTAACTTTGCTTTTGTTCTGACTAATACAATGATACAATGGTTAAGACAAAGCAATTAGCAATGCAGCAATGAGGCACTGTTAGCAGACACCTATTCACAGCTGTATCTAGTAAAAACAAATTACTTACATATGAGTTTATACAGAAAACAACTAAAAGAGAATTCTATTCCTGTCTCCTCTTTCGACTCTGTCTTCTCAGAATACTCTGAATAATTATTGCAATTGCTTTAATAACAACTGATCAAATATACATATTTACCTATGGTCTCCTTAAGAAACTGTTTTGAGTCTTGCGTTCCATAATCCATTGGTACATCATTATCTAAAATAGAACATATACCATCATCGAGTGTACATTTAGAGTCAATTCTTATAAAATCTTGTACACAAAATATATTTATCTGATGACACCTGGTAACAGGCGAACAACTCATTTATCATTTACCAACTCTAACGATTTCCCAGAAACTATCCGGAAACTGTGCTCCTCCTAATTTTGTTGCTGCTGCTCACCTGCTACACCTTCTAATATTGGGTTAGTTGCTTAAGCCTATTTCTCATTAAGTGCTTTCAGTTATGATAATTAGCTTAACAAGTTGTTTTCTGAAGTCAGCTTAGACACCATTTATTAGTTTGTTTATCAGTTAGTTTTGCGGCTGCAGATGCATTGCTTTTATTTATGCACATAAAAAATGTTAATAATTGTAATTAAAAATATTTTTGCTTTTTAGTCCATTTCTTATTCTAGATTAACAAAACTAATGCTTTGAATATACAAAATATCTAAATACTTCACATCTTTACATAAAATGTGTTCTTACAAAATTATTGCTTTCTACTCAGACCATGCCCAACTTTACTTTGAATGGCTCATCAGAAGTTTATCCCTTTGGATGCTCTCACCTTGTGCAGCTTTTCGCTGAGTCACTTTAATATCCTGTTAAGAAAGTTGGTGTGCGAAGAAGTTTGCCAGCTTGCCTTGATCATCATCGCCATCATCATCATCATCATCACCATTGAGTGTGTATGAGGCGCCTTCGTTCTGGTATGGCTTCAGCTTTGATTGACCTTTTCTTGGCAAAGGCCTTCGATAAGCTATGGCATCGTATAGTATTTAACAGATTTACTGTCTACCAGATTCACCTTTGAAGTAAGATTTGCCACAGTCTCTATTCATGTATTGTGAGACATCGTTTTCCTCCGCTTTTGTTCAGCCTCATTCTGGTGTTTAATTTATTGCCAGCCGAAGCCAATTGGTTTGCTAAAAGGGGCGCGGCCAGCGGTCAGTTCTATTGATAAACGGCTTAAAGTCCTTGTGTGCTCTACTGTTCCTGTCCTTTTGCTTAACTTTCATTTGCCTTTGTCCGATTACTGCCACAAAATTAAAGCCATAAAATGCAATTCTTTGTCGAGAGTAGGGCAGGAAGTCGTTAGTTGGTAAAATTCACAACGGCAACAACATTCAGTTTTCACTGAAGTGTTTCACTTGTTGTCACAATGGTTGTTGCACTTGTTGCTGTTGTTGTTGTTGTTGTGTACTCGACGCCGTGTGCAATTATCACCTACAGCTATAGAGCTGTAGAGCTATACAGCAGGAGCAGCAGTGGCACAGGCAACAACAACAGCATTATGTGCTCAAAATGTAAATGTCATTTGTGTGCCAAGCAGCATTAAAAACATGGCGACAACAACAACTGCAAGTGTTGCACATTTGAGAAATGTGCTACGAGTGAAGTGCTGGCAGCAAAAACTAGAGAAACCCAAAGCAACCAGAGAACCCAGTGAAACCCAGTGGAACCAAGCTGCAGCTGCAGCTGCCTCTGCTCCTTGCTCTGAGTATGAATAAAGTTAAAATACAATCGAGAGCCGTAAATTCCGAGCAGTCAGCAGGTGGAATAGGTGTGAAATAGAAAACCAAAAAATAAAAAATAACGCAAAGCGCACAAAAAGCCAGGGAATGAGAACAATGCCGGACCCAAGGCACCACGTCTAATTGGTATAATAAAATGTCATAAAGGGAAAGAGCATTGCGACTGGCCGTCAGACAAGTTATGCGGGAAATGTGCGACAGGGGGCAGGAAGTGAGGGGGAGGCAAGACTGCCTGATTGGTTTCAGGAGTGTGGGGGAGAATGGCTGGCCAAAGTTTTGCAAGGACTGAAAGTTTTAAGTACAGATGGTTTTAGATCTGTTGTACACTTGAAGACACAGTCAAAGGGTATAGGAAACAAATTCAACAGAGAATAATTACAAATATTTAAAAATTAAATATAATTTAATGAGATAAAATAATTTATTTATAGCTTTACATCTTAAACTATTAAATATTAATTTTACTTAAAGTGCTAGCTGTTCAATTTCGCTCAGTGTTTGTACATTACATCAGATAGCTTCTTTTTTTGTCGTTATTTTTCAAGCGCCTTCAAAGATGCAATTGTCTGGTGAAATACGGAGATATAAGACCAGCATTGGATTGAGCCCATATATCAACTGTCGATGCTTGTGCAATGCCTTGCCGTCACAATCAACAGAATTAGTTTCATTTCCAGCAAATGCCATGACAGTCTAAAAACCCCACCCAGTCAAATAGTCAGCCCACATAACAAACTGCTTTTGTGAGCTTCAGTCAGCTGTTTCCTACACCCTCTCTCTGTCTTTTCCTCATCTCGCCCCTCTATCTCTCTCTCTCTCTCTCCCTCGTTGGCCGTGCTTTGGTTTTGATGGCTTTGTGGCACTGCTTTTGATCTTTGTGAAGGTCTGATAAATGATAAGGTGCCTGGGTGAGGCCAACAGACAACGCAGAGGGAAGGAAAATAAATACGCCAAAGTGTAGAAAATTACGCCGCAGGTGTGTGGCTATCAGCATCGCATCAGCTGCCAAGAGAGAAATTGCAGCTACTGGGGCAAGTTTCCTGATTGCCTCTTTAAAGTAGCAAACGCGCGCAATGACGCAAATCTTTGGTGAACATTGTGCTGGAAAAATATTACTATAAATTTTCATAGACCTTCAACTACATGAAATGTTGCATAAACTGACAGGGGCAACACTCAGTTGCAGCTACAACTGCATGCCAAGGTTGTGATTAATGCTTATCGACTGCGTTTAATGCAACTTCAATAAGTTTGCAACTTTATCGTGTGTTTGCTTTAATCAACCTTCAGTTGCACTGCACCATTAAAAGCGTTTATATTTGGGCAAGGCGTGCAGCTTAAAAGCCGCACACAAAATGTCACCCATACGCACCGTGTTTGTGGCGGCTCTGGTAATGTTAACACAACTATCCTCGCCCCACTTGCTGTGCCTCAATATTTAATGGGCCGCCCTGGCTTTTTTACACTGTGAGCAGTCTGATACATACATATATATATAATAAACATATATATTCCTATACACAAACAGTTGCATTCAGATTTAATACGATGGAAAGAAAAGAATCGTTATCTGCTAGGCCAAAAAATTATTTATCATTTGTATTTGCCGTGTATTTAATATATACAGTGAGAGACAGCTCAAAGTAAACAGTGTCAAAGAAAAAACTAATTGCCTGCCATATGTGTTTAGGATTCAGCTCAGTATTGGATTGTAGCCCCACATAATTCCGTCCGTCCGAGCCAAATATGTTGAATTTGGACTCATCTTCAATTATGACTGTGTTCCAGAACTCCAAATCCTTGTCCAAGTGGGTTTTGGCGGCCGTCATCCTAGTCCCTTTATTTGATGAGCTTATAAAGGACTTTTTCCGTGGTACTCGGGCATTGAAGTCATGTTTGCGCGCGTACAGTTTCCACACAGCACTTTTTCCCCATTTAATCCTGCACCATTTGAGTCATTTTTGCAGTCGATAGCTTGGGATTTCCCTTATTTTCCTGATGATCCTCCGCTCCTCCTCTTCGGTGAAAATCGAAGTATATATATATATGTATATGTATAATTTGCAGAGCGGATCACTTTTGATAAGGATCTGAGAATAGCAATTTAAATTTTCTCAAAATATATTTTCTAATCTTAACAACAATCCAATAATAGCTCGATAAATATCAAAGAATACGGTTATATGATCAGAGTCTATTGATTAGACAAACTACAAGATATGTGTTTAGAATATTTTTAGAATTGGTTAAGAAAATCAAATATATTTTATAAAAGTACCGCATCGGAATTTCAGATAAATTCGTGTCCCAAATTGGATTAATTAATTTATCTGTGGGCTAAATGTTTTAAGCATTTTCTTTTTGTCTCAACTAAAACTAAAACTAAAACTATTATTTTATATATTCTCAGCTAATCCGGCTTGTCAGCACTTGTTGTCGTTAGCTTCTCGTTTTTTATGACATTATCTTCGCGGGCTGCCACAACTGCAGAGCATTGCCACTTTGCTCTGCCACAGCTCTTCCATTTTGCTGCGCAGTTCTATTTTTTGTTTTTTCCTCGTTCTACACTTTAGTGTTTTTTATGCTTTTTGTATTTTGTTTATGGCATTTTATTGTCTTTTTGCAGTGGAGCATACAAAACAGGATGATGATGATGAGTTTTTTTTGTTGGGCTGCAGCTTCTGTTGTACATTGACATGCACTGAAGTATTTGCATTTTTTTCTGTTTTCTGTTTTCTGTTTTTTACCGACTGCAGCAACGCCCCTCGTCACCAAATCGTATTCAAGTCCCGTAGTTTGTTTTAATTTTTGTTTTTGTGTTTTTTCTGTTGGTTTGGCAGGAGATAAGGTGCACCGTTTGGGCAGTTTTCGATGACAACTCTGCAGAATTGCAGCTCACATTTTTTTCGGACTTTTGATGCATTTCAATTGAATTGTCAGCGTTTTACACTGAAAAATGTGTCACAAAATGTTGGCTTGTTCTGATGTCACGCAACAATTTAAAGCGCTCCAATTAAAAGTTAAAAGAAAAAATTATGTTGAATTTTTTTTTGGATACTCTGCATTTTTCCCATTTTATGTGGTTGTTCAAAGAATTTTGGAGTTGTACTCGCAGAACTTTAAAGTGAAATGAAAATGTAAGTTAATTATTGAGTGAAAGGTATGAAATGTTGACTTTTTCATTTCATTATCATTTTGTATTGTAATTAAGTCAATTGGGGCAGGAGAACATAGTTAAGTTAATACGTTTTCATCAACTTTAACAATTATTAATGTTAACTCCCAAATTGTCATCACTCCCAATTAAGTATATGAAAAGCTTGTAGAGTAGCTACTGAATGCTAATGAAATATCCAATTGAATCGAAATTTTACCGCGGTTTATTTAATTGCTTTATTATAAAGCACTTATGTTGTATGCGAATTAAGTAATATGGATTTTCGCATCTCGACACATAGAGCACGAGTTACGAGTTACGCATACGAGTGGCAATTCATTTTTGACACTTAAAGCAAAATAATTAATGAATATTTGCACATTGCGCTGCTGTCAACTGTCAATTCGCATAACTTTGAACCAATTGAGCAACGGCGACAACATTAAAAGAAATAACTACAGAGTGAAATTTTCAATTTCCGGTAAAACCAATGTCGATGCTCAAGTGCAACTGTCAAATGCTATATACTCAAAATCGACAAATCGACAAGGATGACGCTCATTTTTCTCATAAAAGAAAAAATAAATAATAAAAAAAAGTTGACAAACAGAGCCAAAAAAAAAAAAAAATGAAGAGATAGAGCGCATTGGGCTAAGATAAATTGAAGATGAGGACAGCATAAGCCAAAGTTGCACAAGTTTGCCACGCTGGTTACGACATTATTTTCCATTATAGAGATAAGGCAAACATCAGATGCGTGTTGGTTGAGCATTTGAGAGAATTGTTGCCGGACTGGACTTGAGACGTTGTCTGTTTGATGTGGCTATAAATAACTTAGTAAGCACTGACTAGCTACGGCTGTGACTCTGTTGGCCAACGCACAGCCAAGCTGCAGTGGCAAGTGGCAGCCACAGGCGCCGCAACTAATCAGCCACATTGCAAAGACGTCACTTCGCTGGCAAATTGCAATTTGTGCTCAGTAAATTGGAAAGCGTATCCAGTCAAATAGCAAAAGCGAAATCTCTCAATATGTGTATGTTTGTGTGTGTATGCTGTCAATTAAGTTTGTTTGAATGAAAATTGCACGGTTAACTCGTTCATTATGCCCCACTAGTTGCACCAGTCAACGGTGCGAATACGCAATATTTTATAGACTGCTTTGGTCAAGCACAAAATCATTTGACCATCAGAAATCAATCAAAAGGCCACTAAACTAACTATCCAAATGTAACTAAGCTTCTGATTGAAAACAAACGCCAATAATTACCAGAATATATTCAGGTATATGAAAATTAATTTAAAATTGAAGAGTATTTGCTGTGCTGCACAGTTGCGCCGCATGGAGAAGGATCTCAATTTTGGTTAAAAAACCAGCTGAAAGCAACTAAAAGTAGCTAACCGAATGAAGCTAATTAGATTGCGTCAAGCAACATTCAGGAAACAGGAGGTTGAATGGCAGCCTTCACAGACAGGCCGACAGACGACAAGGAATTTGCTTGACGTGGCCAACTTTTGCGCTGGAAGGGGGAGTGGTGAAGAATGCCTGAGGCAGCACACATCAATGGTAGTCGGCAAGTTGTAGTTGCAAATTTGATTAGCTGCTAATTAATCTCATTAATTGAGACGACTCAAAGTCTAGTTTGCAAAAACTGACGACAGCTGTAAGCGGAAATTGTCAGAAATTGGCTGCTTAAAGCTACAGACAGGCAGACAACAAGAACATCCTGCCTGAACATCCTGCATGTAATTGGCATTAGTTATACCCTCTCATCCAACCTGTGTGCATTTATTTATTTATTATTTCGGTTCATTTTGACAACTAACACAAATGCTGATGCAAACAGTTTATCGAGCTGACGCTGCGCTAATCTCTGCGGTTTGGTTTTTGTGACAAACAAATCAAAATGACAGAAACAGTCCAAAAACAAAAAAATTCGAACTACAAATTTCTAAGCCAAAATTGATATCCAGAAAGCACACAAATTGCAGCTAAAAGAGAAGAAAACACACCAACTGCAAAATTGAGCTTAAAATTCACAAAATAGAATACAAACAGAATGTATTTCTTTGTGTGTGTGTGTGTGTGTGTGTTAAGGAAAAGCTGCAGAGGGAACTGTAACCAAATATGCAAAAACTGTGAATTTGTATTAAATTTGGCAAAGGGCTGCAAAATGTTGCCGACTGGATGAGCGGGCGACAGGTCGATTACAGCATCCCCAACAATCCCTCCTCGTGCTACCCCTGCTGCTGCTGTCAGCGTAACCAAACAGAACAACAGAGTTGCTGACCAGCCAGTGGACTGACACAGCGTATTTGAAAATTGATCACCGGAACATCCGTGCGCTGACCGGAAATGCGCAAATGCAATTGCAACTGCTGTTCACGACGCGCATTCTGTTCGCCTCTCCCTCTCTCTCTCTCTCTCTCTCTCTCTCTGTCTCTGTTTATGTGTATTGTCTGGCATTTATTTGTGTTTGTTTGTGCTTTATTGAGTTGAATATGAATAACTGCTTGCTTTGCATCTGGTGATTGTTTAAAATTGCACAGGTTTTATTGCCATTCTAAGCATTTTGCAATGGATAGCTAAAGCTATGGCTTAATATACTTTAAGGAATATCTGTTTTTTTAGTCGCATTTAAGGAACAAATCAAAGTTGGGAATGCACCAACTCAACTTTTTTGGGTGTCTCTGTGATTTATGTGCAACGGAAAGTTAGTAAGCAACTGCCGGCCAAATTTCATTCTGCATAAAATCGATTTTATTTTGGCCAAGTTAAGAGAGTTGAAAGTCCATGAAAAGCATTTACCAGGCAGAAGGCAAGCTTATGCGCTTAACAAACGTTTGTTTCCTAAAGTCATTAATTATTCCAAACATAAAAGCCACCTGATTTGCAACAGCTGCCATTTAAAACATATTTGTCAAACATTTATGCAATGCATATTTTATTTATGGCCAGCAAAGCTAATTTTTAAGACACCTTACTAGACATAATCTACAGCTGTGCTTTCCCCAGATCACTTTCAGCTGTTCACATAGTTACTGTCTATTTCAAGAGATAGAACTTTACTGGAACCAACGTGGCTTCAGCTTCGCTTTACTTCTGCCCTTGTTTTGGAACTTTGTTGAGCTAAATTGTAAGTATGTGTGCTTGTAAATTTTAAATAAAATCAGCCAACATAAAATGCCAAAAGTTTGGTGCACCAAAAGTGTCCCAGGGGCGAGTTTATAAACAAATGGCGAAAAAAGAATTAATTTGCACCGAGCACGAAGGCTAGACACAAAAGGCGAAGGGTTGTGGCTGGTTGCTCCAAATGGCGCCAAACTATGAAAACTAATTTAAGTACTTAAAGGACGTGCAAGGCGCAGAGTGAAAACAAAAGAAAACACATTGCAAAATGCAAAACTTGTGTTGACACGACATCTAGGTGCCACACCCCGCATCCACACCCCCTGCAACATCTTGTTCACCTGGCTGGCAGTGGATTACAGGGCGAATGCATTACACAGACACCGAGACACACCGACACAGCGACACAACGACACAGAGTTAACATTTCTTTGACAGAGTGACAAACTTCGCACGTTGCACAAAAGACAGCGGCAAAAGTTGTGCAGATTGCTGCAACCCCTTCAACCCTCCGTGTGACCCCTCGATTGGGGGCATCCATGAACTGTGGCTGCGTTTTTATGTGTTACACAAACCTGGTACTTAGTGAAAAGTGAAAAACCAGTGTTACAATGTTGAGCTTTTAACGGTAAATTGTTGCGCCAGAGACAAAACTTTGTTTCTTCTACATCTTTCTCTCTCTCTCTCTCTCTCTCTCTTTCTTTTTGTTTCTTTTTTTTCTTTTTGCAAATGAACAGCAACAATAAAAAGTTGGCGAAGGGGATTGCAAGTAAAACGGTTTGCACCCAAGGGGGAGACGGTGACATCGTCAGCCAAACAAAATGTGTCAAGCAAGTGCAATGCTTCAAGCTCAAATTTATGTAAAGTGCGCCAGTTTTTTGAAGCAGAGTGAATGCAGCATCCAGTTGGGGAAACAGCCCCCTAAGCACTCCAAGTGGATTGTAATTTGAATAGAGCTGCGCAAATTCTGCAGCACTATCTGAAATTGTGCAGCAAACTTTAAGCCAAAATTAGACAAGCAACAAAATAAAATTACAACAAAATGACGATGCTTTAATACACTATAAAGAAAAAAAATGTTAAGTAAAAAATGTTTAATTGTTATGAAATTGTATTTTGTTGCCACATATGATATGCTGCAATCCAATGCGACTCAATTATGCAAAAGCACTACAATTTACAGGGCTTACAGTTTTCCAAAGTTAATCAGAACTTTTAATTTGTTGAATGGTTGAGGATTGTATGTTGGTGGTTGAGGATTGTAGAGGGTTGTACGCAAGGCAGAGAAAAAATACAATCCGCTTGTCACAAATAATGGCAGTTAAAGCTTAACAAATTTATTAAAAACCTGAAAATAAAATTAAATTAAAAAAAAAAAAAACTTTCTATTACGCCCCAATCCTTTTAGATCAATGGCCAAGTGAATATAAATTGAACGGCACACAAAGGACACTTTAGCAGACGGCTCAAGCGGTGGCTTGTGGTGCAGTTGTTGGAACTGTAGCAACGTGGCACATCAAAGAGCCGCTGTCCAAACGTTTGTTCAATGTAGCCGTAGCCGAGTACTGTTAAAGGAAAAGAGAATTGGCAACGGCACAGGAAAAGCTCAAGCCAGGCTGACAAGCAATCGCAACACCCAAGCAACATGAACTCGATGGCGACGGCTGCTGCTGCGTCTGTCAAATGGTGTCGGGGCTTTGTAGCGTTGCCACTTCACAGGGAGACTGAGCAAGGGATGCAGAGGGTGGATGTGTGAGCACGTAGGGTGGGCAGGGTCATCAATTGAGTGTAAGTAGCTAGCAGTACTCGCTGCAGTCTGTTGGGCATTAGGATTAGAAGTGTTTATGCAAATGCGGACAGCTTTGAGTGATTGCCTCGTCGGGGCATCTCAACAGCACAGGAAGCTGACGCGACGCAACACGACTACAACCTGAGCGCAACTCCGCTTACGAAAGCAGGCAGCCATTTAAATCTGAAAATTGCTGCTAAATCGTTTACATAAAGAGTTTTATAAATTTTTAGCGATCCGCTTACAATTTCAGCTACATGCCAAATAAAAATAAAAATCTATAATAATGCATTAAGTTATTGTAAATGTTATGGGAATAAGTTAATAAATAAGTCAATAAATAATAATTTAATCGTTTTGCTTTTAATTGGCAATTTTATCGTAAATATTTATTTAATCTGCTTTTTCATTTAATTTTAGCTATTGATTTTATTATTGCTTAAACAAAGGAGACAATTTGTCGAACGCAAATAAATATATTTTGTTTAAATTATTGAGCAACTTTAAGTTTTAAGTAAAAATTAAAATTGCTACTCCTTCGATTTTTTCGGTCTTAATCCATCTCTCCTCTTATCTGTGGTTTTATTCGATTTTTGCGTCTATCTACTTTCTTTTTCTCATCATCTTCTTTATCCTTATTTCATTTTTCCATTTCTCATTATCCCTTCCAATGCGCATCCCCCGCCTTACCCATACTCTAGATTGGCTTTCCGTCCTTTCCACTTGCCACTTGTTGTGCATGTCACGTAAACAGCACGTTTTAAATCGCCTACGTAACGCATTCGTGTTTCTCGTTTTGTATGCCTCTGGCACCACAAAAATGTTGGCCATTATACGAATTTATTTGTGGTTATCCAATTTGGTCGCAATTGCAATTAATTTCTCACACTGTTTTAAGTGACTTTTGTTGCAGTTGCAACTGCTGTCTTCCGGCTATTGCCATTTTGTTGCATTCCAATTAAAAAATAAATAAATAAATAATTACAGCTTAATTGAACAAGTTAAATTGTCTAATTAATTAAACTAATCGATTAAATATACGAGCGGAAAGGAAATAATGTTCGCTCGCCTCTCACTTGCAGACCATTAAAAAACCAAATCAAAACACGAGCGAAATGCTTGACACAATTCTTTTCGCTTTTTGCCCTGCTGCCTTTTGCAATCTTTTGCGCAAACAAGCGAGTGGGGTATGGGGGGTGGCAAGCTCGAACCGCAACAATGGAAATCCTTGGGAAAGTATTTCACTTTCACGCCGCAGCTGCAACTGCAGCCGCAAGAGTCGAGACTTTGCTAAGTCTCCCAGCCAAGACGAGGCCCAGCCATCAGATTTCGAGTAAGTAATTGCTACAGTTCTCATTGCAATTCTCACTGCCACTTGCCACTTGCTACACCGGCCCCACTACTGTGGCAGCCTCATACTCTGTGCGCTGCCTGCTACGTTTGCTTAATTGTCTGCAGTTTCCTTTTGCCTTTGCCGCTCGGCAGAAGTGAATTTTTTTCTTTCCTTCTTTGTTGTTGGCAGTTAGGCCACTGCGTCAAGATCGGTTGAGCCTTAAAGCAAATCAATTAAACTGAACACACAAGTAAACGCAAGGCGGCAAAGGCCAGTGGCAGCAACTCATCCATCTGTGGCTTTTAGCCAACAATGCGACTTAAGTGCTCTTCGCTCTTCAGTTTATTTATCTTATGCGCACAGAATGAGTTACTACGTACTCCTCCCAGCAATATTACTAAATGTGCTTAGTAATTAAATCAATTTGAATAAATAAAATATAAAAATAAAAAGCTAGGCATATTAAATAATAAAATGATGCAATATTTATGGCAAGTGGAAAAACCCAGAAAACTTACTAATAAGCAAAGTGCAAGACGGAGATAAAGAGTTAGACAGAAAATAAAAAAATATTTTAGACTTACAAAAACCAAAATAAATAATAATATTTTGGGGAAAAACATACACAAATTATTCAATAAATATTAGCATTTATAGGTATTAAATACTTTGACAAATATGATTAACAAAATAAGAGCTTATAATTATGCTGACTTTAAAATATTTGACTATCAAAACTGAGCATATTTTCAAATGAACTCCCATAAAAAATGAAAGAGTATTCATGCTCATATTAACTCATTTTTAAATAATCACTCAATTTATTTTTCTTAAAAAAAAAACGACATCAAAAAGGCAACTGCAAGTAATAAATTGATACAAGTTGAATGCGTTTAAATTTAATCAGCTTTAATCAAGAGCTGACAATCAGACAGCAATTGCATTATTCGCTTGGCAATTTCTTATACTCACTCACACACAGAGAGGCGTCGCCGGGTGTGAATCAATTGAATAGTTGACCCAATTGGGCCAATCAGGTAGAATACAGCTGGCGCTACAGCTAGCTGATTAATTTATGCCAATATGCAATTTTCACACCAGCGGGCAACGGGCAATGACAGCTCAAGCGCATAATTGCATGGCCTCTACTTATTTATGGTACCAGCTGGCTGGCTGGCTGACCAGAGGGTGGTCTTGCCATGGAGAGGGGCGGGGTCAGAAGGCAAGTACTGTGGTCACGCTATGGCAAATACCCTCGAGTGCACTCGAAGCTCATAAATTGAGATGCCAGCTGGCAAAGAAGTTGCATAAATTCATTAAAAGCCATAAGAGGGAAAAGTCGAATGCAGTCGAAATGCTTTAAGAGGATATCCATTAATTGCACTTCTAGTGTGTTGCAATGTGTCGTGAGTGCCATTTTCATGCAGAAATGTGGAAACAAAGAAAATGCGAATTGGGGAATTGGGCAAACTGCAGATTTATGCAAATTGCTAGAAAATGCTAAAACACTGAAGTTCACTTCAAGTTGACGGTGTTCTCCATCTGTTGGCTGCTATCTATCTCTCTCTTTATGTTATTATCTTTGATGCCATCTCACTTGCGCTCAGTCTGTAGACGTGTGCGCTTTATGGCCAACAAAAAACTAAAGCGAAATGTTTGCAACGTGCAGTAGCTGGCCTTTTGATTAAGTCGTACCACAAAAGCGAAAGCGAAAATTGTAGCATACATTTGAGGGCAGCCAGATTACACATACGACGCCTAAGCCGCAGTCCCGTCGACTGTCAAATGAAATCACAACGACTCGGACAATGAAAGCGGCAGCCACAACAAGAGGCAGACACCAAATGTCCAACTGTCAACCGCAAAACGACTGGAAGAAAAAGAATGCCAAGATTCTGCACTGCCGAACTGTGGATGTCCTTAAAAGCACTTACTTAAATGCTATGATTTGATTTTGATATAAAACGTATCTAAAAAATCGATTGACTAACTGCCAAAATAATATAGAGATTCATTAATTTAAATGAACTGAGAAGCTCAGCTCATTTTTCAGCTTAACTAAATATAGATATGTGGGGATACATTCTTTATGATCCTTGTAGAGTTTTGATCAGGACGTTGCATAGTTAATGACAATATCATACGCCCCTTTAACAAGACAAAGTATGATAAACTCTGGACAATTTGCCAGACACAAAGCGCATCCATTCTAGTAAGAATTGGCTTGGATTGCTCCTTCTCAAGGAACAATCAATGTCAGTCGCCGGCAGTTGCCGTCAGATTGCGTCAGTTGACAGCTCACTTGATGGCTGATGGATTTACCAGGGCTGCACATGTGTTAGAAATACGCTAATAAGCAAAACCACAATGTGGTCCGCATATGACAGGCGTTGGGTAAAAACAGTTGAGAGTGAAATTTAGCTTGATCTCGGTTTAAAGAGCCATGAAATATACGCCTTGACAAATGATGCTTGAAGGCCAAGTTAAACGGGTCGTTTGTGGTTTTTGTTTCTTTTCTTTTACTTTTCCTTTTCCTTGTCCCTCGTTTTTTTTTTTTTTTTTGAATACAAGCAAAATGTATAAATTTATTTGAATTATTACCAGCGGCTTCTTGTTTACGTTTTAAACCTTTTTCTTGGCTACTGCTGGCGGCCGACAATCTTTCAACACGAAATTCGGGACATTATAAATAATTGTTGATACTTTTTTACCATAATTTATGCAAACTGAAAGGTAGGAAATGTGTTTCAAATTTAAGGAAAACGCTCATAATTGAAAGTTCTAGCTAGAAAATTGCTCAAAAAATAACTATAAACAGCTATAAAAGAGCTCAAAAAGAACTCAATGCTCCAAAAAGGCAGCTGCGCAGTGGGTCTTGAGTCCCCTCTTGCACTTGACCATGACCAAGTAATTGTCGTGTCTCATGTGCCAGTCATAAATTGTGTGCAACATCTACATAATACCCTTTATGTATACATATAGCTAGGCGTAGGGTTGTTGGGTTGTTGGGTTGTAGGGTTGTTGGGTTGTAGGGTTGTGTGTTTGTATTTGTGGTAGGGCTGTCGTTCATCGCCATGCATATTAGCGCAGTTTAACGCATATTTATAACACCTACCGTTGGCTAATGATCAAAACGTGCCACATACAGGCATACACGTACGCGCTGGCTACGATTTTTGGCCGTGGCCAAGCGATGCTGGTAACATGAATATGCGAAAACACGAAGGAAACGCATTAATTAAATTTCGGTTTCAAAAGGCAAACCAAAAATACGTAACTCTTATTTACGGCACCCCAAGAAGAAAGCGAAAAAAGGGAGGCATAAAGAAAATCATGTTTCGTGCCCGCACATTACAAGCGCTTTCAGTTGCGGGATATGTATGTATGTATGTTTATTTGGGTGTGGGTGGGTGGGTATGTGTGTGTGTGTGTGTGTGTGTGTGAGTAGTCCCGACATTTGATTGAGAATTATGTATGGGGAGCATGGGAGGGGGAGAGCAAAGAACTGGAGAAAGCTCTGCCCATTAAAGACGAGCGTGAGATGAAACCAAAGGCAATGCTTGCATTATTTATCAAGCCCAACCGCCTAACAAGACGAAAGTCGCAGAAATCCAAATAATAAAGCCGCATAAAAATTGCCGAGCAAACTGTTGGTAGCTTAACCATACTGCGGATATTACAAAACAAAAGATAATCATATAATGAGCAAAAAGGCGAAGAAACTGAATTCAATTATGTGCGATAAACAGCAGTCATTAAATATTAAACTGCTAATGGAAATGGAATACACAATGCAAACGCGTCGGGTTGAATAAGCTCACGGGCAATTCACAAGCAGAAGGACTACTCGAAAGAAAAGGGAAGATAAAGTGGCAAAAAAAGGGTAGAAGAAGTCGACTGGCTAATAAACAACCTATTTCTGAGCTTCGCATCTAATTAAAAACATTTTCATTGCTGTGTTCTGAATGCCGCTGCTAGTTTCAATTTGCCAACTATTTCAACATTTCACGAAAGTGAAATTGAGAACACATTTCGCGAAAGTGAAGCTGAGAACACGACTCATAAACAAATTGCTTGCGGTGCTGTGACGGACAGACATTGAGCAGAAATACTTAAACTACAGCCAAATAAATAGCAAGGAAGACAATATCTGCAGCAGCAGGAACAACTCAGCGAACATCTTTGTTTGCTTATGCTAGTAACAGGAAACAAGTGTGCAAGAACGACTGGCAGATACTCTAGCAAACATATAGCAATTAATATGCCTGAGAGCGCCATCTAATTTTTTGTCGGATGCAGACATAACTCACTTTAAAATCGAAGCTAAAAATACATATATACGAATATACTCTTCTTTGTTCCTTAGCAGTGTATAAAAATAAATGCAAAAAATAACTACTTGTCGCTTGTTTACCGTTAGCCTTAGCTTATGCCACACACATGGCGCCACATCCTTATGGCATATGTGTTTTATATGCATGCCTGAGTGCGGCCAGGTGTCTCAGCGCGTATCTGTGTGACTGCGACTGTGTGCTGGGTGTGGCACTACAAAAGATGGCGCGCACACACACACACACACACACACACACACATACACACACTCTCACACACATTCAAAAACTGTTTTCGTGCTTAAAGTTGCGCTCGGTTTTATCGCGTACATCGACTCAAGGGAAATTTTAAGCAATTTTCATATATGTATGTTTTGCGCTGTTTAACTTTAATTTATTTTATTATTTGTCGCAAAGGTTAACACTGGCCTCTGGTGCATAAAATTATGACAGTGCCCGGGCAGTGAGGGTGGTGGTGAAGCCAACTCTGGCCTCTGGGAGCCATTTTGTGGCCGTTACTCGTATGGCGGCTGGGCAAAGTATTTGGGGCTAATTTTACACATTTCTAATTCAATATTTTGCGAAATTATGCCTGCGGTTAGATTATCTTTTTGTCTGGCGTGTTATTTTTGAGCTTAAATTTTCTGTTTTTAGGTTATGTTTTGAAGTTTTCGGCACGCACAGCCTTCAACATAGTTGCGTCATTAGGTTGCCAAGTTTTGCGCTTTGGCTTTCCAGCAATTTTGGGATGGGGCAGATGAGGCTTTGGCTTATTTGAAATTTTCAGTTTGGATTGTCAACCGTTTGAAGTCAGATTGATTTTTAATTTGAGGTTAGGCTGTGAGCACCACTTTAATTAAATGCTTAATAAAGTTATGAAAGTTTAATTTAACTTTGAATAGTTTGAAATAATTAGTTGAGCTTAGATTGGGGAGTAATTTATTTGTACCCGTCTTCAAAAGCTGTGGCAATAGTCTTATTAGTTAATTAAGTAAAACTGAAAATAAAATATACAAGAAAATAAGTGATGATTTCAATAATCACAGACTGATCATTTAGCGGAGAAACGATTTAGCAAACTATTTTTTTTAAATGCATTTTAACAATGTCATTTTGTGTTGAAATAAAAAAACAGGTTTTTCCCCTCTCTGTATTTCATTTTAATGTATTTTACTTCATTTGTAATCTGATTTCTGAACTAAACAAACTATAATTATATATTTATTTGGTTGGTAATCAACTATGCGTTGCGCCCATTACACATTTTGTCTTTTACGTTTGGGCATTGTGTGCAAGTCGGAAATAGAGCCACACGGCCAAAAACCACTCAGCATTCAAATCAACTGACGCCTAAACAGAAATGGGGGGCTGCAACCGCAAACAGCTGATGTTATATGTTAAATATAACGTGTTTTTGCGCGAGTTTTGTATAAACAACATTTGCGGCAGGCGTTGAGCGGGTCAAATAATTTACAAATTAAATGCATGGCGGGAAACTACAAGCTGCTAACATGAGAATCGCCCAAAAGCCGCCTAAACCACAGCAGGTTTTGCTCTGCTCTGGTAGGGACGGTAGTTCAGCCTTTTTTCTATCTTTTTGGTGCGTTTTTTGAGAGGGCGGCAGCGAATTTTGCTCTATGCTTTATTTATGCCATGAATAAATGCAAATTTACCAACACCGTCGCAGATTTTGCAACAGGATAACAACAAGAGTCGCTGGCAACGCGTGTCCTTTGCATAATAATAACCTGTAAAATGTCATGTAGCGAGTGTGTGTCTCTTTGTGTGTGTGTGTGTGTGTGGGCGTGTGGGTGTGCGCGCACGTGTGTGTGTGTGTGGGTGTATGTGTGTGTGTGTGTGTGTGTATGTATGGACTCCGTCCTTCGCCTGGCATTGGTACGCCTTACTTCTGCTTGGCCACGCCGTGTGCCGTGTGCTGTGTGCCGTATGCGAAATTAGCATTTAATGCGAATGAAAGAGAAAGCGATTAAGAGAATGAGAGACAGCATGTGCCATAAGAGCAAGTGCATTAAAATTGCTAATACGCTCAGTGTTACACTCATTTATATTGCAGCGCAGGAAATGTCTGAAATATAAAAATATCATCAGAAAGATTTCATACGTAAGGATTTTCTAAAGCACAACATTAGCACACAAATTAAATTGCGTTGCCAGGAAAATAAATGGGCGGCAGTGGCAACAATGCGGGTGGTAGGCGTGGCTTGGCAAGCTGTGCGAGCTAAAGCACATTAAAGTGATGACAGAATTAAATAAAGCAGCTAACTAAATAAAGTTCGAGATTCAACACATTTCATTAAGATATATTCCTATATGGGAAATTGGTAATTTAAGTCTGAATCAATTTTTGGTAAGTTTCTTGCTGCTCTTATTTTACGAAATTCATTAAAAATAATTGAATTTATATAATTTCCCTTTTACTTTAAACAATATTAAACCACTAAGTTCAGATAAGCTCTCTTTAACACATTTATAATACTCTCCAGTTAAAAACTCGAGACTTAAATCATTAAATATTCCAAGGAATTTGATTGATTTACGCCTGCAAACGTTGTCCCCCCCACTTCCCCCAACTTTGCCGCACTGATTAGTTGCATGTATTTTTTATGGCGCTAATTGACCGGAAAAGCAAATGCAAAAGAGAAAAAAGAAAATCACTGTGAGCAGTGACATCAATTTACAGTGGTGGGGCACAAGAAAAGTGCCACAGTGGCACAGTTCAGGAGTCAGCGTAATAAATCTATTTTCAAGGCTTACGACTTGATTGGCATTTGCTATAAAAAATATGCAGAGCTTAGTATTGAACTGAAGACCAAATCTATTTGGGGGCAAAAATGTCGAAGCAGCCAGCACATTAATCCAAATTAAATCTGCTTAATTTAAGCAGACGCGATAAAGGACAATACTAATGTTGGCCAATGCCAAAACTTGCTATCATCATTTCAGATTACGCATACGTCATGTTGCCGCGTAAGTAATTAACATTGTGTGCCATGTGCATGCATCAATTAAGCAGAATACTCGCCACTAACTGTGTCTTAGTTAGTGAACGCATTCCTGTTCACTGGCTAGTGGCATGGTTTCATCTTAGTTAAGTTTGTTGCAATTAAATTGCGAGCATTTTACAACATTCACGAATCACTATCCACGCGGCTGCATCTAAAACTCAGCTCCCCAGTGCTTCCAACCGGACTCAACCTCTGCACTAAGCTGCACACAATTTCAAGCTGTGAAGAGAATTTTAATGAAAATTGTGTTTAATTTAACAAATTTTATAATAAAATGTACAACATTTAATCGACAATATACAGAAATAAATAAATTTAAATCAAATGATAAACAATTTCCATATATGTACATATATAAGTATAAGGATATTGCTTTATCATCATAATCATATATCGCATCTTCAACTATCTATCAATTTTCTTTGGATTTTCAATTTGTTCGATAGTGTAATTGACACCTGACTGGCTGCAGCTGTGCTGCTTTTCAGCGGCTGAAACTGAAGTCGCGCGAGAAATAGCGATGAATGTATTCGCATCTGGAAAGCATCTTCCGAAACTCTGGCTCAATGCGAGATGCGCGTGTTTTCTGGTTTGTTCCACAAGTTGCATATAATGACAATTTGTTGCTGCCCCAGTTGAAGAATTTGTGGAGATGGCAGGAGTGAAGAGAGGAGAATACATTTGTGTGTGCGATAACACACACACACACACACAAAACGAGAGATGCAGCCAGATAAAAGCCATTTAAAAACTATTACGCCCACGAGATTCATTCAAGTAGTGCGGCATTTGTAACTAAAATGCCTTAAAAAAAAGAAAATAATAGTAACTGTGTAAGTGCCAGTAGGAGATCGAAAATCAGTGCTGAGCAATGCCTCAAAGCAGGACCGTATGTATCAGCGACGAGTAATAAATGGCTGGACATGGGACCATAAAATAAACTCTTCCTCCAAGCCACAGAAGCCATTGAATGTGTTCGCCACACACGTTTGCAAGCATTTCGCAACACTTTCGCAAGCATTTCGCATCACTGGCAGGCAGGCATGGCAGGCAGGCTTGGCAGGCAGGAAGCAGCAGAACAAAAATGGCAACACAAAATGGCGTTCTCAATGCTTCCTTTTTATTAGAATGTGTCCATGGAGACGTGGTGCGCCATTGCCATTGTGTGTGCTTCGGTTCTGGCTGCGGTTCCGACTCAGTATCTGCATCTGTTGGTGTATCTGTATTTGTATCTGTATCTTTATTCGTGCCTGTATCTCAGAGTGTGTAGTTTGTTACACATTTCTTAGCACGTAGTTATCTCCCGGCCAACAACAATAACGGCATCAGCAATGGCAACCACTTGAAACAACAATAAAAACCTTGAGTAACTACAGTAACAGCAACAACCACACCGAAATGTTGCCAGCTCCCTTAGCTGGCATAAAACTTAAAACCCTGCGGGATAAGAAGTCATTGCACGGACTGATAAAAGAGCTATGCCCACATTTGGGAAACATTTGCAAGTACGCAAGGAGTCACAGACATAATCATCTTCCCTCTACAGGAGTTGTTTATATTAACAGGAAGTACAGCTGAGGGACTTGCACTAGCTGAAATCTACCCAAGAATAAATTGCATTTTTTCAAATTTATATTAAGAATGGCAAATTTTCCCATACTATCTTTGTTAATTGGTTTTCAACATTTATGTTTAAAAATAACAAAAAAAAAAGTTAGCCTATTTTTAAGAATTGTCTTTCAAAATGTATTTAATTAAAAGTTGTTTCTTTGCTGCTTCAATTTGTTTTGTATTTCTGTCTGTTTGCTCAAGCACTTGTTCAATTTAATTGGGAACAAAAAGTTGCCTCAAAGCCCTAAATTAACAAGTCGCTGGTGTAGTTGTTTTATAATTTCTGCGGCAGCTGTCCAAGCTTGTACTTTTTGTGTACACAGCAAGCAAAAATTAAGAACTAATTAATTTTCTTATTAAAACAGTCTAAATTACCTCCGGCTAATTTTCATTTACAGACTGTTTAAAGTGCCGAATGCTTTGAGTCTGAAACTTAACTGTTGCCTTTATTTTGCCATAATATTTTGTGCACCCGATTCGCAATTAATTTATTCATGATTTCATTTTTTGTCTTTTTTTATTTTATTATTTATTTTTTGTGACTACGAAGAGCCAACTGCACTGCGAACTAATGCACAAATTTATTGTGACTTTTGCCACTGACAGCAACAGCTGCCGCACGTTATGTCTGACTATATATATATATTATATTCTGGCAAAACCTAAGCCAGCCTGGCAGCACCAGCTCTCCAGAGGCAACCGAAAAGCAACACTCGCAAAAAAACAACATAAAAAACATAACGCACACACACATGTGTCTTCTGCTTTAGTTTTATCTGGTGCGCTGCACGCAGCGCATTTGCATAGTTTTTATTTTTTTCATTACATTTTCTTTTATTAATGTGGAAAATGTAATTTCCAGGACTTGCAACTGGCGTGGCAACCGCTAGAGGCTGACAAGAAGCAGAAGCAGGCGCCCCAAAAAATTGGCATGTGGAAAATTGCACAAGTCTCGTGGAGTTTGCGGGGTTGCAAAAATAATTTGCGGCCTGGCACAAAAGTTCAATAGTTGCTTGGCGCCTATAAGGTAAGTGGGTGCAGAGACCCTAACGCCAAATTAAAATGTGTCTAGTTGAAAATTTCGGAATAACCACTTTAAAAGTGTTGCCACAATAAATTCGTATAAATTGCAAATCGAATATCCAATCTTGCAGCACAAACCAATGTTGTTGAAGTCTTTATTTTTAAATTAAATTTTAAATTAAGACAGAATTCGGATGGCAATCAAAAAAAAATTAAATTCCACATAAGCTCATGCTTGATGAATGATGTTTTCAACCACAGACAAATAAATTTAAAAATACAAAAGACAAATTTAAGGAAATTGATGGCAATTTTGAAATTTCAGCTCGTCCTCTTGGGATTGAAACTCATGCCACAATTTAAAGACTTGTAAATACTTGATAAATGTCATGTGTGTGCACCATTTGGCAAAGCTTTTCGCTGCAAACTGATTTATGGCATATTGATTACAAATTGATGTTTATTGCATTTCCGATAAGAGAGCCAAGTAACTGAGCTGAGACTGTCAAGTCGGCTGCAAGGGACTGCGCTGCCAGCCAGGGTTGCCTTCATTTGCATTTGTTACGCTCGTTAGAGTTTCTTAATTCCCATTAGTCGAACGTAATGCGTAATTTGATATGTTACGGCATTCACGTGACTTCAAACTTCGTCGAGTCGTACTTATGCCACCTCCAGAGGCAACCCACTCTCTCTCTCTCTCTCTCTCTCTCTCCCGCTTTCTATCTATTTGTCGTGCAAGTTGCAAGTTGGAACTGAAGTTGAAAGGATGCTTTTGAGCTTGCAACGAGCAAACTTTGCCACTTATAATTTATTTATATATGTTATACATGTTCTTTAAAGTAATGCACACAACAGCTCAAGAACACATACATACATACATATGTAGAACCGAAATACTAAGCAAAGAACTGTGCCAACTTTTAGTTTTACTTGGCAGCTGGCATTCACAAATACATATGAGGCAAGTACCTTAAACCAAATCCCTTGGATCATCTGCATAAGTAGTTGTAGTGTTTCGAGTGAGTGAGATACGGCTTCAGACTTCCAGTGTGTATTAAAAAAAAAAAGAAAAAAGTTTCTAACAAGTGTTTTCGAGCCATAATCAATTTCAATTTAGTTGAGGATAAGCACATGACTCTGTTGGCTATAAATTGAATTATATATATATATATATATATATATACTATATATAATACTCAGCTATCAGAAAAAATGAGTTCTACAAGTAATTAAGTTTGTCTCACGATAAATTTCCAACAACTGTTTGATGAGGATTTTACAGATTTATTCAGATTGTAATAGAGTAAATCTGATCTTTGTTTAGTTGCTTAACATATTTTGTCACTTAAACAACAGTAATAGAAAAGGCATAAGTGTGGTAAATTAGTTGAAGCTGCTGCTTGCAACATATTCACGATGGGTTGCTTGTAATTCCTAATGCTTTCTAAGGCGCTAAATGTATTCGAGCTCTATCAATTATTTCCCAGAATGAGGTCGTAGCATTATTATTATTATTATTATTATTATTGTGCGGCACAATCATATGCATGAATAGGTTTTTATATGCGGATGCATGCAAGGAAGTGGCTGTCGGCTGTGGCAGCCACAGTTGCACCACCTTTCATAATCTTTTGCATTTTATGGTCGGTGCGGTGGCAAACAACACAAAAGGCGGCAGCCAAAATTCAAATGAATAGTAGATTGCTGTACCGCCAGCAGGCAGCGAGTGTGCAGTGGTGTGTGCGGGTGTGCGGGTGTGCGAAGGCGGGTTAGACTACATGGTGCGGAAACAGCTGTTTCCGTTACAGCAACTTTTGAACGAAAAACCGCACTAAAAACTCGCAGTGTAAAATTATTACTACATTTTATGCGAATGCAACGAGTTCTGTGTGTGTGGCGTGGCCAGTGGGGCAAACACAGTTTGCGGGGGGTAACGCCAAATTTGCATGCCTTGCATATGGTAGTCTCCATCAGGGTGTCTATATCTTTTTGGCCTCGGCTACCAGCACTCGGTTAAGTAATTTCCACAACGCCGTTTGCTTAATTAAAGCCGCAAGCACGTAAAAAAAAGGCGCATATTTTGAAAGCACTAAAGTGTGCTCTAGAGAAACCAACGCGAATTTCAAATACCCTGTAAAGGTTAATGGTTGTGGAGTATATCAGTTAGGAAAGATGAAAGCATAATAATTAATTATTAATTAATACTTAATTGAAATGTATGTTCAATAAAGAAATATGTTGAGCCTCGATACAGGGTTTCAACTAGTCTATCAGTTTAATATTCCTTTTATTTTTCAAATATTATTTATTTAATAAGGATAAGGAATTTTGAAGTTTTCTGCGGTCTTTCAATAGCATAATCGGTCCAACATTTTTTGCATGGATTCGGGCAAAGTCAATCAGCCCAATCAGCACAAAAATTGAAAATATTAAATAAATATTTAATATCACAAATGAAAGCGAAAATTATATTTACCGCACAACACTTTGAAAATTGTGTTCTTAATAATAGAACCGATTATATGATTATAGTTCTCGAAAAAGTTAGTTTTTTAAAGTTATCAGTCTCTTATAATAATATTACAAAATATTTCTATAGACACCTTAGTATTTCCCACAGTGTATCTCTGAGTACTGCACATTTCCCAAGCATTTTCCTTTGTTTTTTTTTTCTTGACACGCTTTTGCAGGAAGTTAATATTTTTACAATTCGCGCTTGGGCTTTACTTAGAAACATTTGTATAAGGATGAGAATGGGGCAGGCGCGTTGGTCCAGTGCGAAATTAATGAGCGTTAACAGAAGACAAAGAAAAAATAGAAAATGTCACAGTCTGGCAACGCCGGACACTGGTCTCCGGCTAATTTCGTATGCGACGCACACAAATCTTGTCATTATTAACCCAAAAGCAGGCTACAAAGTGGAAATGGTTGTGGAATCGCAGATAAAGTTGGAGTTGGAGTTGAAACTGTAACTGTAACTGGGCTGCGTCTGCGTCTGGTTTTTGGTCGTTTGATTTGCTCCATTAATTTCGTGGGTTTTTCGAGGGTCCTTTGGCATGCGTGGCCAGCGTGGCAAGCGTGGAGCTGCTGCGGTCATTGGACGTTTATTTAAGCTGCTCTGACAAGCGCTTTGGCGGTGGCGAGTTGTTTGCTTGTTGATTTGTATGCCGCTTTTCTGGGTGATTAACTCATCCATCAGAGCCAGCAGCAGCAGCAGCAGCATCAGCTGTAAAAACTGTTCGACTTTCTTTCTGCTTCTGCTTCTGCTTATTTTTAATGAAGCGCAGCGTTGCGGGCGGCCGCGTTTGCAAAATAATTAGAGGCCTGTGTCGCAAATGCCCCTGGGGATTGTTCGAGCTATTTGGAACATCAGCTGCTGTCTGCCCGTGCTGCCATCCAATACCGAACCTGTGTATTAGCTGTGTCCAGTTTGCAATTAAAAACTTTTTTCTCTCTCTGTCTTTCAGAAATTGGCGTTGTCATCATTAAGCAATTTCGTCAGCTATGCAATACGTGGCAATATGGCGTATGCGTAATTTGGCAACAATGATTGCGCAATTTACCTGAATATAGTTTCTTACTTATGCCACACTCAAAAAAAAAAAAACAACAACATATCCTATGTAAACTTAGCAGAATAATCTATGTTCTAAGACAAAGTTTGTTTTTTATTTAAAAAAAAATATAATAAAATGAAGATTTTTAAGCAGACAAGTCTCTTACCTATTTTGAATTGTTAAGACAACATATAATTTATAAATTGATTCGCTAATAACCACATTTAGTTTATAAATTATACTTCTTAAAAGTTAAGCAGTTCTTAACTAAAGCACAGTAAGTATCTCTTTGTGAGAATTCTTGGTATTAATAACCATTTGCCAATGCAGAAGCTGCACATGGCTTAAACAGCCTCAAAGCGCTGTTTATTGAAATTAATGAGCATAATGGTAAATGTTGCTCAGCAACTTGTGGTGGTGCCACATTGGGCGCAAGTATTTGTTGCGACACTCTAATAGCTTGCTTACAACATTAATAGACAAAAATGAGAATATTCGAGGTTAATGTATATTAAAATTACCTTATATCAATCACTTGGGTGTCCAAATTAATAATTATCATCAGCAATCATAATTAAGATTCGTTAAATTTCGCCTTTGTGACAGAATTAACATTTCCAGTGTATTATTTCAGTCGATGTTATATAGCAGAATCATAGTTGCACCGGATTTGTGGAAATATTTGGGAATTTTGTATTTGTGACCTTCATTCAAAATATGTATTTAAATTGTGGTTGACTTCAATCGGAAACTGATTTTCATTGACTGAAGTAAACATAATATTTACAAAAAATATTAAATAGAAAATCGATTTATATCAATATTTGCGAAACAGGTGAAGTTATCGATAAAATAACATAAACTGTGTTATCCAAAAACATTTACTCTGAATTTGAAGTCCCTTTAATGAATCTCAGAGATTATTTTGCTGATACATACGGCAGACAGAGGGATATGAGTAGATCGACTCGACTGTTGATACTGATCAAGAATTTATATATGGCTTATGTGATCTGAGCTTCTTTTTAATGGGAACAGGGTATAAAAACGTTCAAGCTAACTTAACTTGTCAAAGACGATGGATTATTTATTTCTATTTTGAGCTGCAACTGCTCAACTGATCTTTATAAATAATTCTTACTAAAGAAATTTGCATAAATATTGCAAATAAAGTCGCTTGGCTCTTGATTGAGATAGAGATTTATTTTCACGGAAACTCGGGCAATTCTGAATATTATCAAATGGAGGAAATTTGTGTCTTCGGGCGTGACGCGCAGTGCCAGCAAAAAACGAAGAATTGTTTTGAACAAAGCGAAAAATGTGGCACGGCAAAAGGATTATGACACGTGCACGTAGCACACACGCGGCTGTCGGCGTTGCACGTAGCTGACGGGCGTTTGTTATTTGATTATACATATATATATGTGTGTGTGTGTGTTGGTATTAATTTCTAGCTGCTTGTTGATTCCTCAGAACACATTTGTTGCCCGGTTGCTGTCTTGAACGTGTTTCTGGCAGTGTTCCTATTTTGTTTCTATTTTTTTGTCTGTTTGTATCTGTGATAGTTGCCAGTTCGTATGTGTGTGTGTGTGTGTGTGTGTGTGTGTATTTCTCTGTCCTGTTTTCATTATTAATACGCTGTCTGCTTTTGTTTACGACACTTTGCAACTTTTTGTTTTGTCATCTTAGTCAAGTTGTTTCGTTGCCATTGTTTCGTTTTCGTGACACAAATTATTCTTGTTGACACATAAAAATTGTTAACCCTTTTTTCCTTGTCCTTGTTGTTCTTGTTCTGGCATCATGAAAAATGACAATAGATGATAAAATGCGCTTAGTGCTTCAACATGTGTGTGCTTGTGTGTGTTTGTGTTTGTGTCCGTGTGTGGCAGACATTGATGTATTTTGGGTCAAACTGTGCAAATAAATAATAAGCAAATATTTTCGGTTCACAGCTGTCTGCGAGCCTAGCTGTTTATATTATATTTCATTTTTATTTTTTTTTGTGGCCACACCCACTTTGACTGTGTGAATTATGTATTTTAATTGCATTTTAATTGCTGTTCTGTGTTGCCCAATAAATTGGTGTTCATTATTTAGTCGCCGCACGTTTTTCTGATGCTTTTTGGGCAAAAGTTTTACGCGTTTTCATTCTTTTTTTTTTTTTTTTTTTGGCGCGCCGCCTCATTTGGCTAATAGAGTTTTCATTAGGGCGCTAATGAAGCATAGTTTAGAGTTTGGCAGCGGGCAGTAATTAGCCTAGCGGCGCCTCTTGTGCAACTGCTCCCGTTACAACCCAACCACCCACCAGCTCACTCCCCTAGCGGTCATTACAACTAATGGAAGTGGGAGGGGCGAAAAAGTGAGCCAGGAGCCCGGATATATCATTTGACCAACAAGCCAAACAGGCCAAATACCCAAAAAGCCATGTGAATAAAAACAGCCACAACAAAAATGGCATACAAAAACAAACCAAAAAAAAAACACACGCTTTTGGCTCGCATGTTGGCAAAACCTGCGGTCACAAAAGAGCTGTAAATTAAAATTTACTCGACATGAAATTGAAGCTCTCCACAGAGCTCTGCCCCAGCTCAGCTGAGCGCTGTTTGGAGTCAGCTTTCATTTTTTTATTTTCGGTTACTTTTTTGCTGCACTTGCTTTGCCATATCCGCCTTCCGTGCGAGGGGTGAGTGGGTGGTTGAAAGCGAGCCTTTCAATGTTGCACTCAATGGCGCTGCACCGCATTCTGAATCGCATATTGAGTAATAAAAGAAAACTCAAATCATCCACTGAATATTTTAATACAAAATAAGCTCTTTTTACTACTTTATATCTCAATTGCAATTTTTAAAAGAATTTTTCTCATACATAATATATGTTTATACGCACATATCTTTAATATATGCACTTATTACTGATTTTCTTACTTTTATTTCACTTATTATTACATTATATTTTATTTTAATTTGTTTAAAAAAATAGTTATTGATTTTCGACAAAGAAATTTTCAAAATTATTTCATTTGTTTTTTTTTTTGTTTCACGCAGTTAGTGATTGAATTGCTTGCAATGTATGTAAATTAATTGTTATTGAATCTATTAAATATTTAAATTTAACTTACATTTTTGCCAAATAAATAAAAATAAAAAATAATAAATAAATTTCGTTGAACTATTTGCACCAGCAGCAATAAAAATAAGTATTTACTTGGCAAATTGAAAACCCCAAAAATTGTGTGGAAAATCAATTAAAGGCCACACTTGGCGGGCTCCACTATACATTCGTATAGCTCATTTGGAATTCGTATCGGTCTGGCAACGCCATGGCCATGGCGATGGTTTTTATATGCAATTCGACTGGCGTTCGCGTATTTTGTGTTTTTGTTGCATTTTTTCTTTCGTTTTTCTTTGCCGATTCTTTTTACACTTTTTGCATTTTTGGTTGATTGTGTTGCGGCTGCTGCCCGGGGAGCTCGTATTTTACGTGGTTAAAGTTTTGCACTACGCCAGACTGACAGAGCCGGGGGCAGGGAGCAGGCAACGGGCAGCCGAGGGCGCTGGCAAAGCAAAGCTGATTTTGCCACGCGCCCAGATTAAGCGCAAAAATTACAGGCAACAAAAAATAAAAAAAAAAAAATAAAATCAGGGCAGAAATAAAAAAAAAGTTGCTAACCAATGCGACTGCATTTTGTTTCAATCAATTAGCGCATTTTGCTTTCGCTGCTGTTTAGCCACAAAATCGCTGTTGAATGGCAATTTGCGCAGCGATTATTCAAAGTCAAATCGCAGCAAAAAAAAAAAACAGCTGCAAAACAAATATAAAATTCCGACGGGCGCAATTAAATACATTCAACTGCCCCGCCCATTTCTGTTGAAGCTGTTTATTTGGGAGTACTCACACTCGAATTTCTTTTTATTTTTATTGCAAATATTTGTGTACATCAACTCCAACTGCAGTTTATCTGTCAAAGTGACGGACAGCCTTCGAGCCGTGCCACGCCCCCCTCCCGCCGGAGATTAAATGAATTTGTCGCGGACGGGCAAATAAATTGTGTAAACTGAGTTTAGTTTTTCGAAATCAAAGCCGCTTTAGGTAATATTGAAATATATGCAGAAAATGTATTATTTATTATAATATTTGTTTCCTGTTCATGAAACCCAATTCAAATTTAATTCATTCGATGTTCATACAAGAAATTAACTAATAACCGAAAGCTATAAGGTATAATGATCTCAAAGATTTGCAGTACATATATAGAAATATCAGTTAAAGATCCTAAAATATGATGCAGCTGTTTAGTTGTGTGAAAGAAATATTCCATACCAAATCATATATATATATATATATATATATATATCATATATATATCATTGAATATTGAATATACTCATTAAATTCTTGGTGACCGGAGATAAGTGGCTGACTCTGATTACCTGATCTTAATTGCAGTCCACAGATCGAAATTGTAAGTTTTCAACACATTTAATTTATATGTTCTCTGTTTCACGACGGGCTGTAAACTGAATATTCCACATTTAAGTTTTTATTATTTCTATGGCTATCTTGAGCACACAACTTAGAAGTGAGCCGGTTTCTAAGACCAATTCCATCAACAACGACGAACATGAAGAAGAACAAGAATGACAACGACGAGCAAAGAAACAACGACGAGAGCGAATTCGCAAGACGGCGAATCTGCTCAAAGCAGAAAATCGGCAAAGAGGAGGAGGAATATGCGATGACGATGAGGGGGAAGTTGCAGTTCGCCCTTTGAGTGAATAGGTTTTGAGAGCTGTGCCTCAAGACGAGAAGCGACGAGAGAACATTATAAACGATTAATTATGTTGTATTAAAATATATGGGTAAAAACTGCTAACTACGCCAACACGGCTTCGTGTTGCAATTCAAGTGTGTTGTAAACAAATTTCGCAGTTGGCTTTAACAGCAGCGGAAACTGAATGATTGTCGACATTGCTGACATATTTCGGGTTAATTGAATTTATGTTGCATTGTTTCGGATGACAACAGAAACAACTGTGCGGACACAATACGGGTTAATGGCCTATTCATTTCCCCAGTCAATCATCCAGCATGTATGTACAAATATATATATATATATATTAAGTTCTGAGTGTTACCTCGTTGGTTCAAATATGTTGAGTAATTGTATAAGTTTTATTTAGGTAAGTTACTAAACAAAAGAAAGTTTTGTACACATGAACTCACTTTTCGACAAATTGTTTCTCGATCCAAGCGATATGTAATGCAAATATTTAAAGCATAATAATACTTATATTATTTTATTTCGTTTCGGATATGGTTGGTCACGCACGTTGATCGTGCCTATGGCAGCTATATGATAGAGAAATCTGACCAATTTATTCTGAAAGATAGAAGCAATGCATTTCGAACATAGTTTGATTTTCTTTCGAAAATATTAAAAGACATTGTTTAAGAGCTGTACAAAACAATTAAAACTTGCATATAAATTGACAACGTTCAACAATTTAACGTTGATTTTATTTTGCATCAATGCAACTTGCAAAATAAGGCATTCATTTAAAAACAAAAAGGGATTAATTCGTATCTGTTCAAGTTTTTTTCTTACTTAATAATACGACAAGGTCGATTCTTGATTTCATTCAATGTATATAACGATTAATATATATGCGTTTATATATGATCTGCAACGATCTGGCGTTGAGCTTCAATATCTTTCATTAGAAAAAATGTGTAAAATTATAAATATGCACGTGCTACATATGTAATCAATACATAAATTGAAGTTTAAAACTCTTGCGCATTGCTCGGAGGAGCAGAGTGGCTACAACACGGCTGCTGTTCGTCCGGCGAAAAAGGCGCCTCCTGGATGGCCAACGATGCCTGCATAACGTACTGCTGCTGCTGCTGGGCTAATGGACATGGCGATGAGGATGAAGTGGGTGTGAACGTGAAAGAGGAACCCTCCTCGTAGTTGCTCGAATCCCCAATTTGTCCCACATATTCATACTCATCCGAAACGCTGTCGTACTCATCCCCCTGGCCGCCCAGCTCGATCAGGAAGCAGCGCAGGAACCGCAGCTCCTCGTGGGCGCGGGCCACCTTTCGTTCCAGCGCCATCATCTGATCCTGGGGTATCAGGGGGCAGTCGAGCATATGCAGAATTTCCATCAGTGGATCTTCGGGCGGCGGATCGAGTTCCATCAATTTATGGAATATGTCGAGCAAGTGCGCTAATATGCCGTGCTCCTTCAGATAATTTGTATACTCCTCCTCTTGATCCATTACTTTTTTTTTTGCAAGTATCGAAGGCTATTTGTGAAACTCGCGCTGAGATATTTCGAGAAAACTACAATCACATGACCGTGAAAATAACTGTAATTGTTCTCATGTGAAGTGGCGCTCCTAGTGTCTCGATGTGGTACTACAAAAGTTCGTGCTAGCATTTGCTAACAGAAGTGTTGGTTCATAATAGTATGAGTCCATGAGAACTATCGCTTAGCTTAAATAAAATTTTAGTATATATAAGTTGTCATACATAATATATATATATATATAAAACAATAGAATGAACGATGCATGAAATTGAAATAATGCATTCGCCCATTTATACATTTATATTATTTACTTTTTTAAAAAGTGCGCTCATGATCTCATATGAACTAGTTATCAATACTGAGCTAAAGTACAAAAATATATATCGATAAGTGAACTCCTGCGAGCTAGTTGTCAATATTACGCTTGAGTACAACAATATATATCGATAAATTGGTCGTGTGTGTGCAGAATTGTAAAATTTTGTGAAATCTAGTAACATAAATGCGAACAACGCATCCGTGGCAAACAGCAAAATTAATTAAGTTAATAGAGAGAAAGAAACAAACGATAAACAATGTCCTTCTTCGGCACACCCACAACGAACCCCGGTCTGGGTGCAGGCGGCATTGTCCCCGCAACAGGCAACTTCAGTTTTGGCGCGCGACCTGCAACAAGCGCTCCGCCCCCCGCCTTTGGTGCTGCAACGGCCACCTCAAGTCTGGCCGGAGCTGCGAGTGCTGCCATAGGCGCAGCGGCACCCAACTTTAGTTTTGGCTCCACCGCTGTCAGTGCGGCGCCAACGCTTAGCTTTGGCTCGCCGGCTGCAGTGGCTCCAAACGCAGCGGGCACGATGCTACCCGCCTTTGGAGCGACAACAGCAGCGCCTGCATTTGCACCCACAGTAACGTCTGCATTTGGTGCACCCGCAGCAGCACCTGCCTTTGGCACACCCGGATCGGCGCCCGCCTTTGGCGCACCCGGATCGGCACCCGCCTTTGGTACACCAACAGGGACGCCCGCTTTTGGTTCTGTTGCTGCAGCGCCTGCATTCGGTGCACCGACAGCAGCTGCACCCGCCTTTGGTACGCCGGGATCAGCCCCAGCCTTTGGTACAGCGACTGCCACAGTGGCGCCAACGTTCAGCTTCTCGGCGCCGACGACGAGTGCACCGACAATAGCGCCGCCCGCCTTCGGCTCCACGGCGATGCCCGCCACATTGGGCGCCGGTGTAGGCCCCTTCTCCTTCATGAAGCAGCAGGCACCGATGGCTGCCAGTTTGAACTTCAACACAACCACAACAACGGCTACCGCGCAGCCTTTCAATACGAACCTGAGTCTGGGCGGAAACATGAACCCGGGCCCTTGCCCCAATCCCAGTGGGGGCATCTTTGGAAAGCCGTTGACAATTGGAGCACCGGCAGCATCAGCACCGCCGGTTTTTGTTGGCCTCGGCGGCATCGATGTGGGCGCCATGCAGCCCAAGATGGGCGACAACAAGCAGGATGGCATCAAGGTGAGTACAAATAATCCCAAAGCAAAACAGCTAAAGATCAGTTGATTACTTTTACAGATTAAGGAGACCCTGGTGCCGGAGGAGATAGTCAAGACTGTGCATGCACTCAAGGCGTACATTAAGCAGCAGAAGACCATCGCCTCGGATATTGGACGCACCTCGACGTCCAAGCGGACCAATGTCAGCTATGAGATCACAAATCAATGCAAGATACTGCAGAACATGGCCAATGCGCTGGATGCCAACAATCGGCACAACAAGCAGCTGCGCAGCGAAACGGCCAAAGCCATTCAATCCCTGGAGATGGTGCAGCGGACACAGGACACGCCGGCAGGACTGCAATTTGAGAATACGGTACCATTCCAGTACTTTCAGTGCCTGGCGGACAGATACGAGGAGGATTTAATTGAGATCCGGCAGCAAATCGAGCTCACCGAAAGCCACATGCATGCGTTGGCCAATCCGCAGAGCATATCGCCGAGTGATCTCAAGCGTGGCTTCCACCAGATCAACGAATCCTTCGTGTCGCTGTCCGGACGCCTGCATGAGGTGCATCAGCGTGTCGAGGAGCAAAAGGAGCAATATTTAAATTTACGTCGCTATCGTCTGCGCGATGCCACCAATGTCTTTGCCAAGCTCGACAATCCGCCCGCGCAGCTGGTGGAGCCGCAGCGCATCAGCAGCGGACCGACGCCCTTCTCCAGCATCTCGGCGATGAGCACGCTGAACAGGAGCTATGCAGCCGCCTCGGCGGCCACAGCCAGCGCTGCTGCTGCATCAAAATGATACGCCGCCAATTGGTTATCCAGCGAGCATTATCGGATTTAATTTTTAGTTATCTTGGAATCGAACGTTCAATAAACTTATCAACTTATCAAAATTATGACCAAAACAGGCCAGTTCTGTGTAGTAACATCGCGTCCACATCCTTAGGGACTTCGAAAGGATTACATTTTTATGCTATCGACCTGCATTCCGATTTTTGGAATATGCAAAAAAAAAATGTTCGTTCTACATTTGCACAGGGA
Source organism: Drosophila cognata (assembly GCA_035041535.1). NCBI lineage: Eukaryota > Metazoa > Arthropoda > Insecta > Diptera > Drosophilidae > Drosophila > Drosophila cognata. The sequence continues at coordinate 136,767 of JAWNLC010000694.1, read as the reverse complement.
ATAGGTCGGAAAAATTGTAAAACCGATCTTTACTTGACCATCTCCAATTTTTGTATAATTTTGGCTTTTCCGAAACTAGTTTCAACCTTATATTTAATATTTCACCCTAAAAATATAACTTAGATCGTAGATTTCTCGAGCAGGTTTTGATTGATCTTGGTTTTTTTTATATTTCACCCAAATTATCGAAGCACTGCGTTAAACCTAAAACTGAAACAAAGAGTTACCTACTTACACAAAAGATATGGTTCCTTCCTTACAATCAGCAGAAACAGTTTCGCACACATCTAAAAGACATAATCCTTTCCAGATGATACATCAGAATCAATCAATTTATATATGTAGAATAGAATATATATTTTTCAACGCAATTGATGCCAACAACAGACAACAACAAGCAGATGAACAAATGGAGCTGCGTTGCTAGCGATTCACTTCTTGACCACCTGAATAACATCCTCGTCGGCCATGACATGGGCGATGCCCACGCGCTGTGGCGAGTATTTCGTTGATGTGCCCCACACCAGTCCGTACTTGAATTGTGCGGCCAGCGTTCGATGAATGGCATGGCACACATGCTCCACGCTGACGCCCTGTGGACCAAAGACACAATTACAAATTGAATAAAAAAAATTCCATTCTCCAGTTTTTTTTACTTGCCTTTCTCAGAATCAAACCATCATCGAAATCTGGCGGCGCACCGGGCTTCTTGGTGTACACCCGAATTAGCTGGAGTGCCTCCCAGAGCGCCTCCAGCATGTAGTCCAGATTGAGCTTCATGTTGCAGCTGACCACAATAGAGTTGGGCTCTCGCGCCAGTCGATCCACCTCCTCAATGGAGATCTGATCAATCTTATTATACACATACAAACAGGGCAGATAGACGCGATTGGCAGTCACCACATCGATGAACTCATCTTCTGTGCAGTCCTCGCGGAACAGCACCTCCGCATTGAAGATCTTGAACGAGTGCAGAATCATTTGGACCATTTTCTCGCTGCACCGCGTCAGGGCGCAAGTGGAATTAAAGCTGAGGCCGCCGCCCTTTTTCTGTTTGAAGTAAATGTTTGGCTTGCGCTTGTTCAGGCGTATGCCCACCGATTCCAGCTCCCGCTCCAGCAGTTCGCGATGCACATTCGGCTTGGTGGCGTCCAGCATCATTAGCACCAGATCCGCAGTGCGCGCCACGGCAATTACCTGGCGACCACGTCCCTTGCCCTGCGCAGCTCCCTCAATGATACCCGGCAAATCAAGCAGTTGTATATTCGCACCCTGGTATTCAATCACGCCGGGTATGCAGGTCAGCGTGGTGAACTCATAGTTCGCTGCGAAATGGATGTTAATTACACTATGAAAGTGATATGCAACAAAGCTTTGTATTCAGATCAGGACGCAACTACTTTTCAAAATTGTTGATTTGACTCTAAGAATATCAATATTAGATTTTCATGATCTGGTCACAAAATAGTGGTGTTATTTGGAATATGATCAGCGAAGTCGTCGCTGGCAACTCACCCGCTTCCGATTCGGTTTTGGTCAGTGTGGACAACATTGTGGACTTGCCCACACTGGGAAATCCAATTAGAGCGACACGCGCATCGCCGCTCTTCAGCACATCGAATCCTTCGCCCTTTTCGCCCTTCTTCGACGGTTCGAGCAGCTGGGAGCGGTACTTGGCTAGCTTGGCCTTTAGCAGCCCCAAATGGTACTCAGTGGCTGCAATTGCATTGAAATGGCAAATGTGAAATGAATTCTAACCCTAAATTCCGATACATTGGCAACGCCATTGCCATTGCCAGCACTGCGAGTTCGGACGCCGCGTTAGCTGCGCCGGTTTTCACTGCTCACCTTTGTTCTTTTGGGTGCGCGCAATTTCGCGCTCGATCTCCGCAATCTTCTCTAGAATGCCCATGCTGATGTTCTTGTGTGTCCTGGGCGTAGCATTAAGTTAATAACAATATTTAGGCAACTTCGGCTTACTTGTTGTTTCAAAGTGCCTAGCTAGGGATGCAAAATATATCGATTATGCTCTTCGATAGTTTGAATGAACGAAGTGCAACGAAAGCTTAGAAGAACTAACTAAATAGAGTGATGTAAATAAAAAAAATTGGAATATTAAATGCTCTTAATTTTGGTTGATTGCAGATTGTACTTATTATAATGCCACGATTCTACATATCGACATATCGATACTTTCTTGCGATATTTTCGACTTGATTTGGCTCGTATACTTAGGCGCTGCCACCTTTCATTTCTTATTTAAATCTGGTAGCTGAAGTTGGAAAGTTGGCATGTTTCAGCACTCGATAAGTTTAATTAGTTAAGTTTAATGTTAAAAAGAATCATAAAATATACACAAATACACATGTAAACACTATTACAATTACAAGAAACAGCCACACACATAAATGACAATCGATTAATTACAATAGTTGGAGTAGAGAAAGATTTATAGGATAGACTTAGATATTTAGTTGGCATAAAAGCCGTTGCCCTCGTTGCCCATAAACTCAGTCCAGCGCTGTGCCTCAATCGGATCCAGTTCTGAGCACACCTCGCCCGGTTGCAAGGAGCGGCAGGTGCACGTTATCCCAATTCTCGTGATTATCAACTGAGATTCGTATTTGGGCAACGCGGGATCCGTGTCCACGAGACGCTCGCTCAGGCACTGCTTGAGGAATTGCTTGCGCAGCACGCGCAAGTTGTCGGCGGTGTAACCTGCAAGGACGATAGGTATTAATTAATATTAACTTGCCGATTTTAAACTTCCACACTACCCACTTTTATAGGCGCTAATCTTCTCCTCGACGCAATTGAGATCCTGCGGCGAGAACAACGGTGGATATGCCTCCGATTCGCGTATGTTGAGCACAAAGGAAAAGTCCACAGATGAGGTTGTATTGTTCAGCGCCTTGAGCAGCACGCCCGTTGACGAAATGGATGCCAAATACCAATCCTCTGGCTGGGCATCCTCTGGCCCCGCTGGCGTCGCATCCTCGCCAGAATTATTGCGATTTGTTGTGGAGGCACTGCCCCTGCTACTACTGGCACTGCTGGAGTTTGCCGCCTCACGCTTGCGCCTGAGATACTGCGACTGTCTGTTGGAACTGGTGACTGCTGCGGCAGCTGCAGCTGCATCCGCTGCCTGCTCGACCGCCTCATTGTCCAGCTCCAAATCCCATAGACTGAGCGGCGATTGTGCGGAAAGTGGCTGACTTGTGGTGGTGAAGCTGAGTGTACTAGTCGTGCTTGACTCCAGTGTACCGCTGCGCACATCTCGATTACTGCCACTGGGATACTTGCTGCGCATGCGAATGGGACGCTCGTTCTGCTCAGGCAACTGCTGCGGTAGGTCATCATTGTACACCAGTTCGTATTCCTCCGGCTGACGTATCGTATTCGGATTCTCCGCAGGCAGCGCCAGCGGATCATAGTCCTTCTATTTGTACATGAGGTGGTTTATAATAAGAACGATCATGTTTAGTTGAAATCAAACTCACAAATTCCTTGTAGGGCTCCTTGATATAGCCGCCGCCAAAGCTGGGCAGTTCGTTGTCCGTTTCCGATTCGGGCAGCAGCTCCGCAGGCAGCGGATGCTTACGATGTTTGGTGTGCTTGACTGGGTCGGTCAATTGCTCCTCCACTGCATCAACTACGGCCGCCTGTCTCAGCAGCTGCTCTCGGCTCGCCAGCAGTTTCTTGAGCAACTTTGGATGCTTCAGCGGCGACTGTTTGCCAGCTGCAGCTGGTCGCTGTGTGCGATTCAGGTGCACCTCGATGTCATCCGTGCTGAAGAGCACCGCACCCGGCGGCTCAAGGTGCCGCGCAATCGCATACAGCTTGAGCACCGTGGACTCATTGTAGCGTAGGCGACAAGTGTCGGCGCGTGCCTGCAGAATGATGTCGCTGTCCGGCACAAACTCGTAGGCATCCCGGGCATTTTGCTTGTTGCGGCACTGCAGCTGCCAGTGCAGAAAGAAGTCGCCACCGAAGCTCTGCGAAATGGAAACGCCGCCAAGAAGACTGCTCGCTCCGCCAGCATCCGTCATCATGGCATTCAGCAGCGGCTGCCCAGTGCGTCCGTCCAGGATCGTTGTCTGCGAATAGTAGTAGACGGGAAAGCCGGGACCAGTGTTATACTTGACCATAAAATCGGTGACATTGTCGCGATTGAAGTGACCCGGCACAATGGCGCTGACGCACTCGCTAGCCGGAAACGAATAGTTCCACAGCGTGCTATAGTTGTGACCATCAAATGCATAGACGCTGCTATTGAATGCAGCCACGACGACATCAGAAATGCCATCGCCATTGAGATCGCTGAGCACCGCCGGCACCATCAAACCCGATCCCAGCTGCTGATGCAGCGGCGTGAAATGCTTTTCGCTCGTGTGCGCCATCAGCGACAATAAACGCAGACTGTAAATGCCACCGGGCGTATTCTGGCCACCAGTCAGCATCAGCAGCAGCTCGGTGCCATCAGCGCGCGTCAGCAGCTGTATGGGCACAAACATCTCCTCGCGATGTGGCGTTGGAATGCTGCGCAGCACCTTGCCCGTCTTGCCTGAGATCAGTTTAACGTGGCCCGCCTTGGATTCCTCGCGCTCCTCGAGATGTGCGGCTATCAGATCGGGCACCTCATCGCCATCCAAGTCGCGCAGCACATTGATCGTATAGAGATCCATAACAATGGGTGAGTTCGTCTCCACCTCGAGTTCGTGAAAGGTCCAGATGACATGACCAGTGCGTCCATTGATGGCAAAGATCATCTGCAGTAGAAATTTAAAGTCAAAAAGGGAATTAAATAAATAAAGCATATAGTTTTATGATCTGTTCCAATATCTTTAAAATATATCTTTTGTTTTCTGAGACGTGATGCTTATAAGCTTAGATATACTATCTATATATCTATATCTAATATTCTTGACTTACGCCCAGTCTTCCGGCCGCCAAACAGTCGATCCCGCCATCGCGATCGATGTCCGCGTTGCAGTGGAGCGAGAATACATTGGCCACGCTCCACGTTTGCCACAAAATGGAGCCATCGCGACCATTGAGAGCGACGACACCACCCTCGCAGGGCACATCCTCGCCGCCTTGGGCCGACTTGCAGCGCGGCAGTGGAATGCCCTCGTAGTGTATGTTGTCATCGACGCCATAGCCAAAGATAACATCCTTGATGGCATCCCCATTCAGATCGGCGGCACGCAACGGACTCTCGCTGTTCATGCGCGCCAGGCTGCGTGTCCACAGATGCTGCACGCGGATCTGTGTGCACGGCACAAACTCACTGCCCAGGCTGCTGCCATAGCTGGCGCTCGCAACGGATATCGTCCCCAGCTGTGCATCCTCGCTCCACCAGTGATGGATGCGCTGCATCGGTAGCGGAAACAGCGTCAGCATCAGTGCCGCCAAACTGAGCACGGCACAGAGCACGGTGAGCGCCGCCAAAATGTAACAGAAGGGCTCACAGCAGCGGCAGCAGCGACGACGCTTATGCTGCTTCATGATGGGTGTGGAGCTGCTCCCCGAGCCGGAACTGTGTTTCCGACGCGGCGCCATCAGCGGACGCTTCAGGCCCTGTTCTTCGCTGCGCTGTAGTTGAATATTCATTTTAAATGCATTTATTAAATATAAATAGAAATCCCGTTCAGAACTCTAAGAACTGTAATTAAATCTTAGCGAAATCAAACAGAGAGAAAAAATACTCGAAATTTATGCTAAAAACTAAAAAATGTTCATAATTTAATTAATTAAACATAAAAAAAACCACTTCAACTGCAGCCAGCAAAAAACGTATTTCAATTATAAAAAGAGGTCAACCATTATTTATAAACTCTTTTGCGACTTATTTGTATTTGAAGTAGCAGAGAGCGAAGAGCAGCGACTATTTCAACCCCAACTTGTCGAGCACTTCTCAAATTCGAATTTGCACGAATTTTGTAATTTTTCACAATGATTTTGATAAAACTATTCAAATAGTTATTTAGATGAATGATGTGACTCACCTTGGCGGAACGGGCATCTTTGATGAAGACCTCGTCGTCGACATCGTCGCTGATGTCCTCATCGATGGATGACTCCCGTATGGCTATGCGCTTGGAGGGCACATATGGTCGCAGTTTGATCATTTTGGGCCAAGCTGCCACGTTTGCAGCGCCCAGCGCCTTGTCCTACAAATATTATTATATATATATCGTTAATGTCTTTTTCTATTTTACTTCTTTTTTTTTAACTTCCGTTCACAGCACAATTTTTAATGCATTTTCTTTTGTGCGTGGGTGTGCGTGTGTCTGTGTGCGCGTGTGCGTGTGTGTGTTTCGCGAAATGAAATGCACTTCAGCGATGCGTGCCTTCTGGCCGTGTAAAAATCGATAGCGACGTCACGACACAACGCAACGCTCAGCTGGCAGATGGATCGGCGCATGCGCCCTTGAGTGGAAAACCACCCCCCTGGAATCAACAGCAGTTAACCGCACACGTGTTGGAACAATGGCGGCTACAGGTTTGTTTACCAACAATTGCGACAATGACGCACTCAGTCGTCTCCACCTGGGCAACTGTTGCTTCGCCTGCAACCCCTAACGGCGGGCCAACCCTTCTTCCCCCGTCCCATACTCAACCCTTAAGCAAGTTGTGGTTGGAGCTAAACTCCCTTATTAAACATTTCGAAGGCAGTTCAATGGCCTTGCTTTCATGAATGAAGCGTCGTTTACTTTCAGCTTGGTGGCGCTGGGGTTGTGGGTTGGGAGTTGGGAGTTTCATTCCATTCAACAAAACTCTTCCGCATTTGGGGACTATGTGGGTCACAAGAACTATGCATGTTGGCAGGGAAATGCATTTTTTTATTTTGTCACACGACTTATTAGTTTCTGAATAGATCCCTTGCAGAATCCACAAATTGCTTGCGAACTTACCTGAAATAGCTCCGAATATTCCATGACATAAAGAGCTCCTCTTTCTCTCGACCTTCGGTTACTAGCAGAACACAATTTTCGTATAACAGGAAAGTTTTTTCCTTTGGCTTATATCTTAATTTATTTTTACAAATTTTCAATGACGTATTACTTGTCAAAAAGCCTAACAACAACAACAACAGCAGCAGCAGCAAAGAGCTGTAAAAATTTCGACTATTCAAGTTAAAAGCGCGCCAAAAACCTTTACGGTTGCCCCGCAATCCCCGGCTTAGTGCGGCTCCGCCTGCTGCCATCAGCAGAAACTTAAGAGCACCACTTAGGCATTGCTCTGGTGGTGCGGGTGGTGTTCTGTTCAAAAGCGTGCATTGCAACTCGACAGGCAGCCAAGTACTTAGGTCAGGTCCAAAAGCAGCGTCAAGCTCGAATGCATTCGAATAAACTATAGAAAAATCAGCGGCTTTTTATAGCACAACTGTCGGCGAGGGATGTGGGGTGGATGTGGTGGGGGTGGGGTGGGGCGTGGTGGTGCGAATCTGAGGTTCATCTACGGCAAGTAACTTAAGTGTGTTATTATCTCATCAGAGATAATTTAATAACGACGTTGATGGCGTAGCTGTTGTTGCTGTTGCTGTTGCTGTTGCTGTTGCGGCAACGGAAGGCCAAAAGGATGTGTTGCTCAAGTGTCTGCGGCAAGGCGTTGAGTGCTTGGCCTGTGGGCGTGGCATGGGGCATGTAGCATGAGAAATCGAATATAAGTGTATGTACTATATACACACACACACGCACACACATGAATTCTGAGATGTGTGTATGGGGACACAAGTTTGCTTCAAGGTTACATTCCGTCTTCGTTTTAATTATGGCTCGTAATAAACACCTGACTTAATTACGATTTTGCCCGCATCTAATATTTATGCTAATAATATAATATGATAACTGATGTTAATTGAGATTTTTTTAAATATTGGTTTTTACTTTATGACAATATTTTCCATTTTTATCGGTTTTCACTTCGATTGATTAATTGTTATTTATTTTTTTGTATAATGTTGAAATGAAATTTAAGAAATAAAATCGAATTTTTTAATATTTTATTTTAATTTTATAAATAAATGAAAACAATAATTAGAACAATGTTTATTTTGTTTCAGACATAAATCAAATAGTAATTAATTTATCGAAAATGGCATATGGAAAATGGTGTTTTACAAAAATCTGATCAAACTCAAACAGCTTTAACGAATATTTTTTAAGGCCGGATTGCTTCAAATTTCGTTCGATTTTGTGGATTCATGAACTTGGCTCAAATTCTATAGTATTTTCATTTTGACTTTGTTCTGCTTGACGTCAGTGGGTTCATTGGATTATCGGGAGATTGCATTCCATTAGCAGCCATTTGGCAAATGCGCTTAACCTTCTCCTCTGCAGTAGGCGGATGCAACAACAAAAAGAACAAAACAAAAATAATCTGTCATTGTTGTTGCTGTTGCGACAAAAAAAATGGCACTTGGGAACCACTTGAGAAGTTGTTGGCTTGTTTCGTGTGCGACTAACAAGCCAATTGATTGGAAAACTAAAGAAACACTTTCGCATAATGCTTGGGGACAGTTTTTCACGCTTTTTTCTACATTTTTCTATTTGCCCGCACCGAAATTCGATCACTTGGGGGTCCAAGGCAATCAATATGAGGCAGTGCAGCTAAACGCACAGAAATCTGGCAGAATGTCGCCACAGGGGGTGGAGGTGCAAAAGGGTGAGGGGAGTAGTGGGTGCTACCAGGGCTCATCAGTACAATGACGATGACGACAGAGGCCCGAGCAGATTATGTGGAAAGGCAATGCCAAAGTACTTGACGAAATTATGTTAAGTGACTATGGCAAAGAGAAGCACACAGACGACGGCAGCACTAAACAATAACATACTATATACATATATAGTACATGTATATATATATATATACATATATGTATATGTGTCTATATATCACACATACACTCTCATATATGTACTTGCCTTAGAACAGTCTGCATTAAAGACTTTTCCCTAGTTTCTCAGGGCTTTCACTTTTCGAGCACTCAAAGGTTTTTAGCGACTCAACCACATTGTCTCAATAGCACACACACACACACACACACACACACGCACAGGCAGGCGCACGCACACACATGCGCAACTATAGATGGCATCAGTCAGTGCATCTTGTATCCTGCATCCTGCGCCTTCGTTGCTGAGCATTTTACTGCACTCGCCTGGCAACGTTTTAAATTCAAATTGCTCGGCTCCAACCGTCAGTTGTCAGCGACTGTTCGAACTGCGAAGACGTTCAAATCGGCAAAACATAAACCAATCCATTCAAATATTCAACTTCAATTTAAAGTGTTTCAAATATTTACAACAAATAAATCTTAAAGTCAACGAATTCCAAAATTAATCGATATAAATAAATTATTTATATTTTGGTGAAATTAATTGTATTTTAATGATCTGCAAAATGTGCAGCGTAGCGTCCAGCTGATGTTATATAATCGTTGTGAGGATTTCAAAATCTATAAAGAGCATTAATTGCGAATCTGTGCCAGTTTTTAACCACACAAGAAGTAAATGAAATCAAAGCGTATTTATATTACAGACTAAGTTTGGAAATTCATATTCAACACATTTTTAAAGAAGTCTAAAACTTAACTTTAATAACCTTTTCCTTCTTTATTCAACATTTTCTTTTCAAATTCCACAAACTCATTTAAATTCTTAATTCTAGAGTATACGGATATTATATTTTAAACCATATTCTACTTTGACGAATATTGGTTAAATAACAAATTACAAAATCTGATGAAAAATCCGTTAACAATTCATTAGTCCTAAAGTAAGGAATTTTGAATTTAAGCCATAGTTTTACCTTAAGGAGTAAGATTTAATAAAAAATTCAATAAACTTTGGAATGAATGAATTTTTAAAGATTTTTTCGACTAACTTATAAACTTTTTGTTTTATGTATATATTTGAACAATAACAAAAAAGGTCAAAGCAAAAATATATTTGTAAATTTCTCACCAACTTTTTTTTTAATGTCAATTTTGGCTTAGCTAAAATAAAGTGATGAATATAAATATTTGAGGACAATTATAGATCATTTTAATATTTTTATACTAAGCCTAGATTACTTTCGAGCTCTCATCTCCCATAATCAAACACGTTTTCTCAAAAAAGTATTTTCACATATTCGAATTACCACGAAATCTAGAAATTTCTCTTACGCACAATCAGTTAAATTAAAAGTGAAATTTAATCAGGCATGTTGGCCTAATAAGGCAATGACGTCTTGTAGACGAGTAATACCTACCTACATATCCACATACATACATAGCTATGTACACACATACATGTGTACATCCATCTACCATGCGAATTGTCCTTGTCTATTGCATCCGTTGCCTCTGCTGCCTGTACAATCCGTCGCCGTGTCGCGCTCAATGGGGCACATTTTGTGCGGCATCGGCATTGCACAAAAGGCGCACGGACCACTTAAAGCTGCAGCGCGCCTCTGCCCCCGATCCTGCTCCTGCTCCCGCTGCTGCTGCTCTCCTGCACCCCTATTTGAATCCGCCCACGCGGTCGCTTCGAGTGGCTTTAATTGTGAATTAAGTCGGTATTGTGGCCTCCATGTGTAGACAGAGTGGGTCAGAGAGAACGTGCGATAGAGACGTAAAGCGCAAGAGGGAAAGAGAGAGATAAGGTTGCCAATGCCGAGGCTATTGTGCAGGAAGTGCGCTAACTGTCCCCGCCATTGTTCTAACCATTCACATTTTATTTACACCGTTAAGCAGCATAATTGTTGCTATTTTCGTCAATTGACACAACTCTCGATGCATTGTCAATGCCAGTGACACCGTTCGAGAGTTTTGCTGTGATCCGGCAGCAAGGTTGTGTCACGGTCGCATATCAATCTAGACATCGGTTTAAATACTCAACGCGTGTCCTTTGTCACCTTTGCAGAGTGAATCCCTCTGCTTACAGTCATGGTCGCGCAAATAATACTGCTCGTCATTTGCAGCATTTGCCTCAAGCACTATGCAAAGGGTGAATTTCAGTGAGTATTGCCCCAGCACCCTATGTACAATTTGCCTCGTATTATAACGCATAAACCCATAGACAAAGTCTGGCCATAACCGATATCTTACCCGAGGATATCAAGCGCTATGATAAAATGCGTCCACCCAAGAAGGAGGGGCAGCCAACAATTGTGTATTTTCATGTTACCGTCATGGGCCTGGACTCCATCGATGAGAACTCGATGACGTATGTGGCCGATGTGTTCTTTGCTCAGACCTGGAAGGATCATCGTTTGCGTCTGCCCGAGAACATGACGCAAGAGTATCGGCTGCTGGAAGTGGATTGGCTTAAGAACATGTGGCGACCCGACTCCTTCTTCAAGAATGCCAAATCGGTTACCTTCCAAACGATGACAATACCCAATCACTACATGTGGCTCTACAAGGATAAGACCATACTCTATATGGTCAAGTTGACCCTGAAGCTATCCTGCATTATGAACTTTGCCATCTATCCGCATGATACACAGGAGTGCAAGCTGCAAATGGAGAGCTGTAAGTCTGCAACTTTATGATTCACTCAAAATAATAAAATAATGTTTTTATACAAAAATAATAATAATAATAATATCCATTACGGATTCCCTACTCAATTTGTACGTGCACTTTAAATAGAAGTCCCCTCATAATCCGCCTACTATTTTTCTAGTATCGCACACCACTGATGATCTGATCTTCCAATGGGACCCAACCACACCGCTGGTGGTGGATGAGAACATTGAGTTGCCACAAGTGGCACTCATACGCAACGAAACCGCTGACTGCACCCAAGTCTATTCGACGGGGAATTTCACCTGCCTGGAGGTGGTTTTTACGTTAAAGCGTCGCTTGGTGTACTATGTATTCAATACATATATACCCACCTGCATGATTGTGATCATGTCGTGGGTTTCGTTCTGGATTAAACCGGAGGCGGCACCAGCTCGTGTTACTCTGGGCGTCACGTCACTGCTAACGCTATCCACACAGCACGCGAAGTCGCAGTCATCCTTGCCGCCCGTTTCCTATCTGAAGGCAGTGGACGCATTCATGTCCGTCTGCACGGTGTTTGTGTTCATGGCTCTGATGGAGTACTGCCTGATAAACATTGTGCTCAGCGACACGCCCATACCTAAGCCCATGGCGTATCCACCCAAGCCAGTGGCTGGCGAAGGAGCCAAAAAGGAGGCGGAAGCGGCACCACCCGGTGGCAGCAATGCAGCGGCCAATAAACAGCCCACGATGTTGCCCCTGGCAGATGAGAAAATTGAAAAAATTGAGAAGATTTTCGACGAGATGACCAAAAATAAGCGAGTAAGTTCAATGATAGAGAAAAATATGTTTTAAATCAATTTTTAAGTGGTAGCTTGTTAAATACCGATAAATGATAAACTCATGTTGTGATTTGTATATAGATTAATCAATTACATTTCTTTAATTATTTGCAGTAATAATCAAGTATTAAATTTCATTAAATGAATAGTGAATTAATGAATTTTCAAAATAATTACAAAAGTTCCCTTTTCCAACTGATTTATATTTTAATTATTTTCATTATTTAAGCATGTTTGACATACGTAAATGTGTGTGTAGAAGTAAGCTCTTAAGGGCAAATCGTGGCTAGCTTTCTCTCAGTGCACTGAGGTTTGCTTGCAAGAACACATCTTTGATCATATGAATCTTTTGTGGACTTAGATTGTGACTACTACCCGTCGCGTGGTGCGCCCGCCGTTGGACGCTGATGGACCCTGGATTCCGCGTCAGGAGTCGCACATCATCCTGACACCGACCATTCGGCCACCACCACCGCCACCGCCAGCACCGGAGCCGGAGATGCCCAAGCCGAAGCTAACGCCCGCCCAGGAGAGACTTAAGCGCGCCATCTATATCGATCGCGCATCTCGTGTGCTCTTTCCAGCACTCTTTGCCAGCCTCAATGGCATCTATTGGATTGTGTTCTACGAGTATCTGTAAGATATGCGAGTCCGGCGCCGGCTCGGTTGTAAATATGGCTATCCAGCTCGCCCTCACTGAACCTAAATTTCTCTGCAACTCGTACAACTTTATTAAATGTTAATTGTTCACAATATTATAATATATATATATATATATTTAAAAACAAATATTTAATCTTAAGATTTCGCGCACAAGCTTTAAGTCAACGAATTTTAAACTGAATGAGCTAAAGAACATATATATATATATATATATAATACTCTCTATATATATCACTTATTGATAAAGTATATATATATATATATATATACATACATATATAAATGATATAGTATATGAATTCAATTCCTAAATGCTTAATGTTTAAAAAAATTCCAATGACATTGTAGTTGTAGATTAATTCTTAAAAATGCTTTTAATTGTACATAATTCAAGTAAATTAATAAAAAAAAATATGATTATAATAATTTTAAAGGGTTTTTAAATCACTCTGATAGTGGAAAAGTTTGAAAAATAACGACTTTTGAATCGTTTGAGTGTAATCAGCTGTTATGAAGCTTTCAAAGTTTTGCAAAGTAATAAAAGCACATGCGCATTGCTAAAAGCTTAAAGTTCATTTTAAGCGCGCAATTTAAATTGAAACAATCGACTCGTAAAATGAAAATAAAATTTCTATCTTCATATGTACCTTCCTATATTTCCATACAATTTGTACACATACATATACATTTTATCCATTATAATTTACACATTTTCTCAGCCATTACGGCAAGATATGAAACGTATAAACATTTTTGTTGCTACATGTAACATGCTGTTATTAGAGTGCTGTTGTTGCTTTCCTTTTAAAGGTGTCAACAGTTGGCAAACAATAGTTTCCATAAAAAGAAAAAAGTTTTCTAACTTTTGCAGTTGTCGAACAACTTGGGGCTCAGGTTCGCATGAATACCCAATTAATTATGTTGGTCACACGCTTCACACTTTTGTTTTTCATGGTCGTTAGTGACGAGGGCAAGTTCCTTCAAATGAGATGCAGAAAATTAGACCCAGAGGCTTGGGGTTACTATATCATATTCATTCAAGAGTTCAGTGCTTGAAACATAAATAAAATGCTGAAGTTCTTAATAAACCAGTTGGTGTCCTAAATCTTTTGTATGTTATGTGTGATCCATATTTTGTCAAGAAAGTTTATTTTGAACCACGTTGGAATTAAAAATCGTAAAGAAAGGTATGTGCAAATGAGTTTGTGTCATTGTCTTACAATTTATGTACTGTGATAACGATGAAATCATAAAAAAATATTAATATAGTGGTCAAGCTGTGCTGTGGAAAGTTTTGGCCATCTCTTTTGAGGATATAATTTGAGCACGAATTTCGAGCCAGAAACGCGATTCCACTTTGAAGCAGGTTAAGCCATGATCAAAATACCCTGGGTTTTGAAAAACTGATCACTTTTGACAAAAATATGTCTGCGGAAGTCCTGACCCATTATAAAAGCACTTTGTGAGCTAGAGTAACCAAATTTATTTGATAAACTAATTAAATTTCAATGGTTGAGGAACGCCCACCGGCTTTTGATATCTAATACCAGCTATCGGAGTATTCCGCAATCGGCTACACAAAACGGCAATGCTCTCACTTTTTAAAATATTGATAAATAATTATTTGTATTTTACCTTGAATATAACAGCCTTAAACACAACTCCCTCAAGGACTTCTGTAGAAAACAATCGTTTGTTTCACATTTGGGGTTTCCACATCTTAATACGCTCGCAACTCTATTGAACTCTATTGAATAATATTTTAAAACATGTGGTTAAAACTTCGTCTTCACAAAAAACATCTTTACAATCAATCCACATTTTAAGTAGGCCAAAAACGGTTGTGGGGGAAACCACGACAAAACGCATGAATCACATAAAACAGCATTGAGAGTTCCCTCAACAGTCTAATGCGATGCAGTAATTTTCGGCTAAAAAACAAAAAACAAGCGAAGGTTGCGCAAAAATGTTGACTAAAATGCTGGGGATTACCTGAGCACTGAGCCTAAGTAAGCTGATGGCTAGGTGGGCGTGTTGCCATAATGTTTACACGACCTAAATGAGGTGCGGGTTCATTGGGGTTTGCGTTGAAGGTGCACAGAATGAGAAATACTAGAAACAGCTGGAGGCATCATTTTTCTTTTTGTTCGAAAACCTTTAAAGTTAATTACAGAATTTAAAGCTCAGCATGTTCGGCGAAGCAATCCATTAATGCAAAAGGCGCAAAGCTGAAAGAAAGTAAAAACCCAGTACGTCTCTTGGCTACCTTCGTGGTCTTAAGTCCACACTCTTTGCACAAAAGCCAACCGAAGAAAGATCCCCGCTCGCCCGACCGCAACTCAAAACCCCTCAAAGCCAAGCGGTTTTATTGTGTTGCTGCTGTCGTTGTCGATGTTGTTGTAGTTGTTAAAGTTGTTGTTGTATACGTTGTAGTTGTTGCAGTGTCTGCTTTATCGTTTTGTCTTTGGCCGTTTCAGTTTCAATTTTAGTCGAACTCGGGCAGCAACGGCACACGGAAGCAGCCGCGGCGCAGGCGCAACACCAAAAGCAGTAACAAACCGTTTACAATTTAAGTGAAAAATCAATAACTTAAGTTTTTTCGTGGTTTTAAAGTGAAATTTAAGTTGTTAATTTTTACGCAATTCTTGCGCAATTTGCAAAAGTAAATACACAAATTGCAAAGTAAATAATTATTACCGCATTCGAGATATTAAACATCAAAATAATCATAATAATAAAAGTGTTTCAGTTTCTGAACAAGTAAAAACTTATTTATATACTGCGGCATTTAACACTTTCATTTTCATTCAAAGCTCGCTGCATGTCGTCGTTTCGTTAAGTTCGTCCAAGTTGTCGGTTTCGTTCAGTCGTGTTAAATAACAATAAACAAACAAAAACAACAACAACAACCAGATTAACGAAATAACAAACCAAGAAAGTTAACAACCAAATTAGATATACACCAAAAGTTTGATTTTATTGCAAATGAAATAAAAGTTATTCGGATTTGGTGTGCTACAAAAAACAAAAGATGCATTTCAATGCATATTTGTTGTGCCTAGGTGGGTATTCGAAAATTCACAAAAAATATATATAACAATATATTTGGTAATAATCGTGAGTGCTTTGCTGTGCTAATATGTTGTGGTTGCTCTCAAAAATCATTTTGTTGTTTAAAAACAAAAGACTTAGGCAACGAACTTGAATTAGTAATGGGTGCGAAGTGGCCAATCGATTTAGTTCAGGCAGCTCTATAAATAAACGCAATGCGTCTTAAAACTGTTTCAACACTTAAATTGAGCTACATTTCGTTGAGGAAAGAGAAAAAAAGAGATCAAATTTGTAGTTACTTTTATGTATCTTTCATCTTATTTCATTCATTTTATTGTAAAAGTGAAACCCTAATCTCAAGTTCAAGCTGTAACGCTTTGTAGTCTCTCTCCTTTTCAAATTAATGACCAAAAAAAAACCATAATGCGCATCCGAATCAAATAAAATGAAAAAAGAAGTAAAAAACGTGACTAAGTCTGCAACTTTCTTTGGCAGCAAATGCTGCAAAATCTTCCGCCAAGTGACGTCACATCACAAAACCAGTTGCCCGAAATGCAAATTGCGCACTCAGGCGTCCAAGGCCAATCAAATTGTCGCTAGCAGCTGTCCAGCTACTGCACAAGATAGATACAAAGCCCATCAATCGGGCACGTTTCGTAGTGCCTGTAAGTGTATGTATATTGGTATTACCGCAACACGTCGGCCTATCCATGCACATTATGCAACTAATACAAGAAAATGTTGCGCTGTCATCGCTCGCTGCACAAAGCCAAACTCTGTCGATTTGTTGTTAATGTGCGCGATGTCCACAATTTAATGTTATATTTATCCATTGCTTCGGAAGTTATTGTAGCTGCTTTGTCGTTTATTGTCCGCGTCACAGCGTGACCGTTGCTCAATTGCAAATATTTTTCCAGCAACGCTGACAATTTATTTTCCCCAGCCGGTTAGCCGGGATTTTCACTTTCGTTGTCATCCCAGCAATATAATAATAGAAACAGCTGCTTGATTGCTTACTTGCATTTGTTTGCGGGGGTTTTCATTTGGAATTCAGTTTGTTTGCATTTTTAGGCGCTGCAAAATCAATTTATGTTAATTTTCCTATGAAAAATTATAGTTTTAAATGTAAAATATGACAAAATTGACCGGCTTTTACGCCATTTTAGTTATTGCTTTCTATAAGCAATCTGGGAAAATAAAATAGCAGATTCACGATATATTTACTTTTGAATAAGTTATATATATAGATATATATATATATATATTTTATAGAAAATAAATTGTGGATTTAACAATAATGTTTTTGGAAAATAAAGAATAATAGATGAAGAAGAATATAATAAAATAGGAATATAATAAAATTGATGAAGATTCTCACTCAGAGTTTTATGTCATTACATATAAGATATTAAAGATCAATCAAGAACCATTTTTACCTTTACTATCAATAAAGCAATTAAAATTATATTATTTCTGTAACTAACTGGTCAAAAACTCAGCGCTTTAACTTATGCACAGCTCCGTTGCGTTGGGTAATGCCACAAATTGGCATTACGCATCTGTAGTACCACAACCAAAAATGAGAAAGTATGTCGCTGGTACGTCTCTCTGTCTCTCTGTCTCTCTGTCCCTCTGCCTCTCGCCCTGTCTCACTCTATCGCTCTGCCGATCTCGGGTAGTACCGTTCATGCATATCCGCATGTGGCTCTTCAACTGAAGCGTTTAATGTTTATTTACTTTGCTGTGACATAATCGCAGTTCACATTTGTTATGCGCCCTCTAAATGACTTGCGATATTTGGCTTGTGTCTTTAATACCCCCCGAGTTATAGAGGAACATACAATAAAACTGATTCTGTATGCAGAGGCAGAAGCTCAAGGTCGCCTTTAGATTTCTCCTCGCCACTAAAAATTGATTATATCTTTGATCTCTACACAGATGTTTCGGGTTAAGCTGTTACAGTTTGACTTAAGATTTTGTTTTTATTATTTATTTTTTTTTTGGTTTTTTGCTTTTGTTTTTTTTTGTGCGCCACTCATTAACATTTTTCGAGGCGTGCACTGCAACTTTGTCACTTTCACTTGGGAATAAAATTGCTCATACCAATGGTAAAATGCTTTTTGTACTGCTTATATATATATATATATATGTATATATATATATATGTGTTTTTTTTGTAGTTGCTGTTGTATTTTCTTGCCGCTGCGCCACACAATGAAATATTGGCCAATTATACGACAAGCCTTTTTGGCTCGCATATAGAAATGATTTCGTATGAAAAGTGAATGCCCCATTGGCAAATGGCACTGCTCAGCACATTTCGCATAGGCCAACAAATAGATAATTGTTTGATGGAAAATAATAAAAAAGTTATTATATATATAGTATTCAAAATTTAGGTTACCAACATCAGAAAGCAAATAATTGATTCAAAAGATGTCTGCTCGCTGTGATCAAAAGAACTTTTGTTTAAGCAAATACATAAAAAAAAAAATCGATAAAGTCTGAGCGAATGAATTGATAAGAATATAATATGAGAAATATCACAAAAATATATATGAAAAATGTACATAATGATGCTTGAGTCCACTTAAACATATTATAATTCTTAGTTTTTATAAATATATTATTGTAAACTGGGCAATCTTTGCTAATCTTTACATTCTTTTGGATTAAAAGTGGAATTTTAAATGGGAAAAGCTGGACTTCATCTGAAATCTATTTTTGATTGTTTTATTAAAATGACATTTAATTTGATTGCAGTGCTTGGAGCTAGCATCTTGGTGCAGACAAAAGGTTCCACCGAGGATGATGAGCAGCCGCTGCATTTGACAAACGATGGTAAGTGTTTGACTTTGAGATTTGCTAAACATGGGCATTCATAACTTTAACTATTAAGGCAGCGTCTTTCTTTCAGCCGCAATTGCACGACAAACGGCTCGGACGCCAGCTGGCCGAAGATTTGGGTTATGACGCGAACTCAGCGAGCAGTATCAGCAGCGCCAGCAGCAGCAGCAACGGCAGCGAGGATGATGGAGAGGATGACAGCGAGTATTACGACAGCGATGAGGATCAAACGGCGAGTGGCAGCGATGGCAGCAATGAGTCCTTGCCACGACTGCTTTCGTCCTCGACATTTCATCGCATCTCTGAGACGCTGGGCGCTCTAAATACAGTGGGTCACATGCTGGTGGACATGACGCGTGGCGGCCAGGAGGCCAAGACGGAGAATGGTAGCAGCAGCAGTAGTAGTGGTGAAGGTAGCACAACCACCAGCACCACCGCCACAGAATTAAGTGACGCAACAACTGCAACTCCTCTGTTCAAATCACAATCGCTGCCTGGCATCTCGGGCAAGATACTGGACACCACAACGCAGACACTGTCTGCAAACAGTTTGCTGCCAGCAGGAAAGCCGGCCAATTTGAGTGCCATTCAGGTGGCCACCAAGCGCATTGGCCAGGCGGAGGGGGTGGCGCCGGGCAGCCCCATGTTCGTGGAGAACAAGGAGGCCAAGCAGCAGAAGAAGAAGCGCAAGAAGAACAAAAACAAGCAGAAAGTGAAGAAACCCAATGAGGAACTAAGCCAAGCCACACCACAGTCATTGCAGAAAATTAAAATACCTACCACACCACGCACAACCACCACCACCGGCAGCAGCATTAGCATTATTAGCAGCACCACAACGCTACGGCCACTGGATCAGCTGGCCTTGGCCAGCGAGGAGGCTGGCACCGCCAAGGATGCGGAGAACTATTGCAAGACGCCCAGCGGTCGTCCGGGACGTTGCGAGGATCTCAGCAGCTGTCCTGCTCTGCTCCTGAATTTAAGCAGCCTGCGAGAGTCGCTCTGCTTTAAGAGCCTCTTTGTGCCGGGCGTCTGTTGTCCCTTGTCCGCTGGCGCCTCGGAGAGCTCCACAGTGCTGACCACCCAGCGTCCACTGAAGCTAACCGCCAGGCCACCAATAAGCAGCACAACACTGGCCACCACAAAACGACCCATCACACTGAGACCCACCGCCAGACCCAGCTCCAGACCCACTTCTGGCCTGGTGCTCATTCCACAGAAGAAACCACCGACAACAACAACGACAACAACTACCGAGGAGCCACTAGAGCCAGAGGATCTGGATGAGATTGCCAATAACATTGTCGATCCGGATGAGTGCGGTCAGCAGGAGTATTCAACGGGTCGCATTGTCGGCGGCGTTGAGGCGCCCAACGGCCAGTGGCCCTGGATGGCAGCCATCTTTCTGCACGGCCCAAAGCGCACGGAGTTCTGGTGCGGTGGCTCGCTAATTGGCTCCAAGTACATCCTGACAGCGGCGCATTGCACCAGAGATTCCCGACAAAAGCCGTAAGTTAAAAATGCTTAAAATTGCCGAAATAACTTCGAAACATTATTGTAATACTTAAAGAAAGCGAAATATATTTGCACTTTCAAACCATTAATTAAAACATTTTAAAGTATAATTAAATCAATATTATTATTTGCAGATTCGCTGCACGTCAGTTTACGGTACGTCTGGGCGATATAGATCTGTCCACGGATGCGGAGCCTTCCGATCCTGTCACTTTTGCCGTCAAGGAGGTGCGCACCCACGAACGGTAAGTGAGAATTCTCAGCTCAACGGTTCAGCTAACTAATTCATATTTATTTCGAATGCAGGTTCTCTAGAATTGGGTTTTATAATGACATAGCGATTCTCGTGCTGGATAAGCCTGTGCGCAAGTCCAAGTATGTGATACCCGTTTGCCTGCCTCGAGGGGCTCGAATGCCGCCCAAGGAGCGTTTGCCCGGTCGAAGGGCGACTGTGGTTGGCTGGGGCACCACCTACTATGGTGGGAAGGAGTCCACCAGCCAGCGGCAGGCCGAGCTGCCCATCTGGCGCAACGAGGACTGCGATCGCAGCTATTTCCAACCCATCAATGAGAACTTCCTTTGTGCCGGCTACTCCGATGGCGGAGTCGATGCGTGTCAGGTGAGTGGGAATATAATCTCCGTAAATTGGCCAATTTAATAGCTTCCACTGAATTACAGGGCGACTCTGGTGGTCCTTTAATGATGCGATACGACTCGCATTGGGTGCAATTGGGCGTCGTCTCCTTCGGCAACAAGTGCGGCGAGCCCGGCTATCCGGGCGTCTACACACGTGTCACGGAGTACCTCGACTGGATACGTGATCACACAAAGGATTAGGCCTCTTAGTTGTAACTGTAGCTAGGCTTATGTACCCGCTAGTCTATGTACGTTTAATGCTCTCTTCCTGTTGCTGCTACTCTATATTATACAACTACTGATATTTATGAGTCCACAGATCCCCCACAACTCAATTGCTATCCAATTGTTTACCATATTATGCGTAGTTGCGAACAGCATTTGTTATTTAAATTATTTAGACCTAAACGATAAATAAAAAATAAAAAAATAAATATAACTGTAAATGCCCCAAAGTTGAAAGTGTCTGGTAATTGATAGTCCTGAATGTTTTGCCAATTTTACATTCTTGGGTTGAAGAGTCTCCAAGATAGGGTATACCATATAGTACATTTTGAATAAGCCTTCGCATTTTAAATATTTGTATTTCTGATATAAAATAGACAAACATCTGAGTTCTTATTTAGATGTTTTGTTTAAATAATTCGCGTTATTAAAGAAAAAAAAACAATTTTTTTCTAGGTGTACTCTAAATATGTAGCTGAAGAATATACGCGTATCTCCGATTTAGAAAGATAATATAACCAATAAAAATGAATAATCCAAGCTAAATACGGCTTATAGATTGCAAACCAAAAAAAAAAAATAAAAATTGTGGATGAGATTACAAATATGTAGTAGTAGTCTCTGAACTCCCTGACTAACGCATTGCATATAATATATTTTCATATATAATAATAATTTGCGCCTTTTCATAAAGTGTGTAAGTCGATTTGCGTTAAATTGCGATTATAAGCTGTGACTCAACAGTGGAAGTGGAAGTATTTCGTATTCCCAATATAAATAAACATTAGCTGGAAAAGGGTAAGCGGTAGAGCGAGTGAGGGGTGAAACAGAGCACACAAATATTCGCGGCAAGTTCAACAAACACCGCGCAAATTTCGGATTTAGTACTCGTTACGTTCTCAGCGCTTTCGAACGCTTCAGTTTTGGTCTGCCTTTTGCCGGCAACGCGCGCGTTTTTTTCTGCTCTCTTCATTTGACAACTGTTGAACACCATCGATTAGTTTATGGGTAACTGTTAATGACATTAGCAATCATCGGAAGCTACAAACGTTCTTCTTTTGATAACACTGATAATCACTTCTGTGTTGTAAGGCAAAAAAACTTGCGGTTCTTGTTTATAGAGAGATTTTAGTGCATGAAACGCGTGGTAAGTGCAATACTCAAAATGGCTAAAGCTCTCTCTCATGCGTACGTAACGAGAGCGATAGTGAGAGTGAGCGTGACAGAGAGAGTGAGAGAGAGAATGCGTGAGAGAAAATAATAACATCCGCTTAGTCAGCTGTCAAGGGTTGTGAGTCAACAAAAGGGCATAGGTAGGTCAAATAAAAGGAATTATAAACTTTGTTTTTATTGTTGCCAAAAGCATAGAATTTAATAGTTATATTGCTACGTAAAATATCCCAGACAAGTAAAGTATATGCTAATCATCGCCTATGGTGAAATACGTAATCACGACTTGTAGCTTCTTTAGCTTTTAGCTTTAAACTTTGTATGTTGTTATGCTAAATGCTATGCGACACAAAAGCTTATAAAAGCTCTATGCTATGCTTAATATGCTGTTGTTTTTAATGTTTTCAGTACGATTTTGATTATTGAGCAGTGTTATTTTATTTTATTTAAACCAGTAATTGATAAAAGCATTTCTATCAATATGGCACGATATTGAGCTAATGCCAGATAAATTTCTTGAAATTATAAAAAAAAAATAATAAAAATTCATGTTCCCGCCCGGGTTCGAACCGGGGACCTTGTGCGTGTGAAGCACACGTGATAACCGCTACACTACGGAAACTGTTGGAAGAGGCACGGCCTAAGGCTGTTTAAGAGCAGCCCTTATGATATCACTTTTTTCTTCAATTTAACTTCCGAGAAATGTAATGACAAACCAAAAATATTTCCGAGTCATGCGGGCGGTCGTCATATAAAAATAAACATTAAATTATTAAGAAGCCTGAGCAAAAAGTAAGGCGCCAAAATGTTTATGTATGTTGTATGGTATAATTTTATAATGACAAGACAATTATTTATATCTAACTAGTATATGCATTCCAGGGTGTACATTGATTTGTTTAGTTTAAATTCAAATAAATATTAAATTAATGTTTTTAAATATAAATACAACATAAATGAAAAAAAAAGCTTGTTCCCGCCCGGGTTCGAACCGGGGACCTTGTGCGTGTGAAGCACACGTGATAACCGCTACACTACGGAAACACCTTGAAGCTGACCTGCCCAATATGACTCAATAATGCTGCTCACCACCCATTGAGACAATTATTTTCTTGGTCGGCAGAGGAAACTATGAATTGCGCTAGAGTTTGACAAACTCTTGCCACGCCCAGTGTTAATTGGCGTGTTGCCAGGCCGCCCACTTTCAATGGCAGCTGAATTGGAGGAGTGGGCACACAAGGCATTCAAAGCATTTTGCTGGAGTTGAGAAATGTCTGAAACATGCACACAGATTACCAAGTCATGTTTCCCCCCTCCAACTCTCGGTGGCCTTTAAATAAATTTGCTCACGCTGATCCTTAATTAAAATTCCCATTGTCTATGCTGGCCTGCATAGATTTTTACCTTGCCCTTCCCTCAGCGGCAACAACATGTCTCTGGCCCTGGCACGCAATTAATATGCAGGCCAAGAACGTTTTCCAACTGCTCGTACTCGTTATAATTACGCATTTAAATTGACACAAAGGCAGAGGCCGGTGAAGAAGCCCGACTCCTGGCCAGGGATATGGCCAGCTTTGGTTGTGAATGTTGAGTTAGCTCTATCTGCTAACGATTCTACTCTAGCCCAGGGCATTTTTATTATGTCTCGAATTGTGACTGTTCATTGGAGTGGATTTGGTTCAGATTATTAAATATATTTATGTTTTCTCTGTTTCTCATTTGCCTAAAAAATAGATAAATTTTAAATATATATTTCGCTGTCATTTGTGTTTTTTATTTCGTTTTAAATAGTCGGATATATTTCGAATCCCGTCGAGATTCACAGCATTCGTCCAGTCAGCTGACTTACAGTCATTAATTAAATTATATTTAAATGTTAAAAAGAGCTCACCAAACAATAAATAGTTAACTAAATAAAAGTTCTTGTTCGATTCTCAATAATTAATGACAACTAATAACAATTAATTTACGTAGTTAATGGAAATATAATAATAGTTTGACTTTCAATTCTTGGGAAGACTCTTTGCAACAAACTTCATCAAATCGGCGTGGTCCAGCTTAGATCAGAAATATATTTAGTCTATGATATACAGCGTATTTAATCTTCGGCCGACCAGAGATAAATCTTATTTCTATTTGTTGTTGCTGCTGTTTTGTGCTATTGTGGCTGTCTGTGTGGCATGGCCCCATAAATTTGGGTCAATGGGAAAAACGTCAGAATTGAGTAATTACAACATAATTTTCAATTTTGCAGTTTACGTTGTAAATTAATTTGCGGTCGACATTTGCAAAGCGCGCCGCGCTCTTTCTGCCTGTATGTATGTGTGTGTGTGTGTGTGTGTGTGTGTGTGTGTGTGGCACGGCTTTTGGGCAACGCCTAGCCAGCAGCAGCAACAGCCGCATGCAGCCCACAGCATGCTCCCCCCTGCAGCAGACTTGCCTCTCTCTTCGGTCTGTGCTGATGAAGCGCTCAATCGTGACTGGGTGCGGCTGTGGAGCTTGTGCGGGGTCACAACAATTATAGCAACAATTAAGGGGCAGCTGGGCAGCTCATTGTTGGATTTGTGAATGATGGTGGCGAGGTGGTGGGGTGGTGCTGTGCCGGGGTTTTTGTTGGCGACGCCGTTTATTGTGCATAATTAATTTGCAGTTATTTTGCAAGTTCGCGTTTACGATTTTTTTCATCTCTTATTTTTTTGTATTGCTGGGGTTTAGGGGTGGGGGTTAGACGGGTTTTGGGGTACATTTTGAGGTCTGGCAAAAAGTGTTTACGATTTTACAGTTGAGCGCATTTTAATTGAAAGAACTAAAAGACAAGCCAGTGTCAACGACACATGCGTCGAATAAGTAAGGGGCAACATGTGGAGTGCCAAAGAAAGATGAAAAGGAATGGACTGGAGGAGGGGTGGTATTTGGCAGGGGCAGGGGCAGTGGCAGTGGCAGCGCCAGGGTCTGTTGTCAACAGCTGGAATCATGTGGGGTGGCTTATGTAGGATGCAATAAAAAATTGACCCGAAAATGTGTAACAAATGCTGTGACATATTTTTGCCAAACGCCCAATGCCTCGCCCCGCTGCCCCACAAGCTCCACACCGAAAGACCCCTAACTGCCCCGCACCCCGGCCAAACCAATGCGCCGTTAAGTTACCCGCTGCCAATGATCCTGAAAAGGAAACAGCAGCAAAGCGACTCACAAAAGGGTGTTCAAATGGGTGCTGCGTAGTTGGCCAAGGGGCGTGCTGGTTGCGAGGGCGCTGCTGCGGGTGGGGTGTGGGGGGTGGGGGCGAGTGTGTATAGTGAAAATCGGTTGCGGGCAACATTTGTTTTGGGCTACAGCACAGCAAATGTGCAAAAATGAATATGGCACAAAAATATAAACAGCAAAAAAAAAACAACAAAATAAAAGAAGGAAAAAAATAAAGTAAGGCAAATGGCAAAAATCTGTAACTGTAACTGCAACATGGCATGAACTTAATCTGCTGCCGATTGTTTTTGTTATTGTCGTTGATGTTGATGTTGTAGTTGTTGTTGTTGTTGCTGCTGTTGTTGTTGTTGCCAAGGGTTTGTTGCTCAATTTGTAGCCCGTGCATGGCAGCAGCTACTTTGAAGGCAAAGGGGGGTGGAGTTGTAGCAGAAGCTGGAGCAGCAGCAGCAGAAGCAGCATCAACGCCAATCCAAACCAAATACCGCCGCTTTTTCAATATTGCGGCAACAATTTTCATCGTTGTTTGTATTTGCCAGCGTTGTAATAATGAAAGCAACGATTGGGGCGTGTTACAATCCCTGCCCCTCCCTAATCCCCCTTCAATTTTGTATGGGTTTCGGGTTGCGGCATTACGCCGCTGCAAATGGCGGTTAACGGCTTTTTGGGGGGCAGGCGTCGGGCGTTTTGGTTGGAGGTCAGCTCTCTCCCCGACACGGGGTGTTCATTTAATTGAAAACAGCGAGGCAGCACTTAAACTGAAACCGAAAACAGATGGAAACGAGGAACTTGCAATAACTGCCAAGAAGCCGCTTGAATCGACTTGAGATCCCAAAGTTCCAAGTTTGCAGCAGCTAAAGTTCAACCCGTGCTCAAGTGTGCAGCTAATGAATTCTTCATAGAGTTAAACACGAAAGTTATTGGCCAACTCTCTCAATTAACAGCACGTTAAAACATGCAACCGAAATGAACAGAATAACGGGCCGTAAACAGCATTTAAACAAATCCACTCGGATCGAATCTTATATGGATGGGTAGATAAATTGAATTAATTATTAAGCAAGCAATTGTTGCAAGCCATTCATTTTTTAATAAAAATTATATAGACCAATTTGAGAGAGGATTTACCCAATTTCTGGGCTATGGAGATATAATTCAATATTTATTTTATATTCTGTGTATTTTCAAAAGTTGATCAGAATAAAATTTGATTTAGGTAAAGTAAAATTATGAATATTTAAGCATTAGTTTTTTAATTTAACATAAATCAATCACAATTTTTGGGAAATTAATCAAAAATATTTTAAATATATGTATATATATATATAATAATATGGGCGTATTTTCCATTACGTGTATTTGATGATTGATAAAATATACATCAAAATAAATTTGTATGTAAAAGAGTCTTAAATATATATTTCATAAATATTTCAACTTTAATTTGTAATGTTTTCGAACTACTTTAAAGATCTCATTTTCTATTAGACTTACAAAATATCTGTGATATGTATTTCAGCATTAGTTTTCTAATGTTTTCTAACCCTTTTAAAGGTTTCATTTTCTATTAGTAATTGTGGCTGCTAAATCAACAGTTAAACTTGGCGAACCGCTAGAGAAACGTTGAGAAACCAGATCCCTTCAGAGAAATGTTTCTATATTTATATCCATTTAAATGTGATACGAGTTGCCGAGTGCGTACTTAAGAGCCATTGCTGATGTTGCAGTTGTGAGTGTAACTCGATATGTTTGCTTGTTGCAATTGGCGGCGCCATTCCTTTGTGCAACGGACGCCTACACATCGAGCAATGCGCTGCTTGTGGCGCCCCTCTGTTGCACACACAGTTTTATCTTTGGCCCTATATGTATATTGCGTGTGTAAATGTGAACCCCTATGTGTAGAGCCCGCTGGTAAACAAACAGCGCAAAAGGATACAATGGCAGGCCGGGCGCTTGGACACACCGAACGGAGCAGACCCACCCCAGTGGGTGGCTCGGTCTGGACAAATAGGCCAACCGTCGACGAGTGGCAAGTGCAACTGAGCTCGTCGAAACGCATGCCATCCGTTGTTGCGTTAATGGCAAACAGTTGAGCTGGGGCTGTTTGCCACCATATCTATTTGCCCTTATCCCTTACGCCGCCCTGCGCTGGCAGCAGCAGAAAACCAATAAGTCAAACGACCAAAAAGGCTTAACGGACTATAAAAACCAAAAGGCAACACGAAAGAGACTCAGCACAAAATTACAACAGTTGCAAGAAGAAAAAATAAAATAAATAAATAAAAAAAATTAAATAATGGCAACGCGCTGAAGAAATAACCAGATTGACGAAAACTTTTCTTAATCCGACGAAGAAATGCTCTTAGCAACTGCTGGGCAACTTGAATAAATCAAGTATGCTTTAAAATAAAATAAATGCTTATTTGATGAGTATTTAGGATATGTGGAAATTAGACTTGTTTTCATTTAAGAAAATCAAATGCTTTTAGAAAGTGCTGAGAAACCCGAATAGAGTATGTTCCCTAATAATATAAAATACGTCTCCACATCTAAATTATCAATTTTTATTTTTTTTTTTAAATTGACCAATTTAATAATAATAATAATAATAATAATAATAATAACAATTTTTTGTGCTAGCTTAACGCACATTTACTATTTATTTATATGTATATATATATAGAGAGAGAGAGAGATATCTATCTGATTCACAACCGTTACTAGCTGCATTAGAATGCCATACAACTCGTAGAAAGGGCATCGCTGGTAATAATAACAACACGTGCAGTTGTTGACTGTTTTGTGCTGTGATTGCCGTATAGCAGTCAAGATCTATGAGCTGCCGTTGCTGTTGATGTTGCTGCTGCTGTTGATGTTGCTGCTGCTGTTGCTGCTGCTGCTCGGGCAGCTCGTCCAGCGACCCATTTGTGCCGAGTGTGTGACAATAAAATGTTTACTGATAGGCAACAACAACAGGAATGCGAAACCCGGTCGAGCAATTGAATGTGGCACAAACTGCTTGCCGGATGGCTGGCAATGTCTCACTGTGTATGTGTGCTTTTGCTTATGTGTGTGTGTGTGTGTGTGTGTGTGCGGGTGTGTGGGTGAGCCTGTCATCTATTAAAAAAGGTTGCGAAAGCAAACTAAATTGCAAGCAAAAAGCAAAGTCCGGCGACTATTATAAATAATAAATGCTGACTGGTCAAGCCAGCGTCGAGTCTAGAGAGTCTACAGTTGAGTCCTTATGCACCCCACACCCACACCACACTAATCCGCACTGCAGCCAAACACTGCCTCACCCCACCTCCAAGTCAAACCCAAGGCGCAACTTTCGGCGCCGGCTGAGCAAAAACAATTTGCCATGTTTCTTTTTTTTTTTGTTGGTTTTTGTTTTGGTTTTCTTTTTTTTTCCCGGCTAACGCGCCCTTGGCTCATAAATCTCAACCAAGAGTGAAATAAAGCTAAACGTAGCGGAGCAGATACGACAACTCTGGGCTCTGCTTGGGGTTTGGTCTGCTTTTGGGTGCTGGGCACCTGGAAAATTGATTTGTTGGTTTATTTGGCTACCTTTACAGCCAGCCCTGCCCCCGTCTGTGTGAGGGCGAGGCCTGTTTGTGTCATAAAATACGGCGACGGGATGTTATAAGAAGTGTCCTGCCCTAAAATGACATTACGATGAAGTGTAGGCTGCTGCAGGCGTCGCTATAAAGCAATTTACAATTGTCTCCCAACCCTGCACAAGCTTACAACACGCTAGCGTTGCCCTTGATCGATTCAATTAGACGGCCAGCCGCCTAACGTCTTTAATTTAAATCAATCAATCAATCAATCTAGCCAGCTAGTCAGCTAGTCAGCTAGCCAGCTCTCAATCCTCCACCTTATTGTTATTTTAGTTTGGAGGTTTTTCTACTGTCTTCCGTCCGTTTTGTTTATTTTTGTTGTTGTTTTTTTTTTTGTTTTTGGGCATCAGCTTATCTAGCCTTCATTTTTATTTGGCTGCTTTTAGCTTTGGCTGGGCTTAGTTTGAATTGATTGGGCCGCCTTTAGGTTTTGGTCCTGACCCAGTCTTTCCACAGATGCTTATGCTCCTGCTTAGTTTTAGGCTGTAGCTTACGCATTTTGGTCCTTTTGTCTTTTTCGGCTAAAGCTAAGCTACTTAATTTATTTGACCCTATTCATGTGTCTATTCTGTGCAAATTTTTAAAGCGATTCCTGCACTGATATCAAATTGCCAGCAGCTTCCAGTTGCCACGCCCTCTCAATAAAAGGTGAAACAGCACATGACCTGCATTTATATTGTCCCTAAGACTCATGAAACTGTACATGTGTTACTGTGTGTGTGTGTGTGTGTTTGTGTGTGTGTGTGCTTAAGTGTGTTTGCTCAAGTGTATGTACTCTGAAGTCGCTTTATCTGATTGCCGTTTGCATTTTGTAGTTTTTGGATTTGGGATGTTTGCGTTAAACCAAAATTGTGAACTCTGTGAATTGCTCAACTTGGCTAAAAGTCAGTTGGTTTTTCACTACTTACTTAATTATTGTTCAACATCAGTTTGTTAACATTGCAGCTAGATAAAATATTAGAAAAGTATTTTTCTCTATCATTTATCAGAATCAATTCATTGCTTGAAATTGAGTTGAATTTTATAAATGGAACACTCTGGCAATTGCATGACTTGCCTCTTGAGTTATGTGTGTGTGTGTGTGTGTGTGCTGCAGCATGATATTTCCTTTTAAATTCACTTACCCTTATTTTCAACAAAGTAGTTTATTTGATTTAAACTCGAATTTCTTTGTATTTATTATCAGCCTTAAAGGCATCTAAAGCATGCTATTTTTTGCCTGATTGGTCTTCACATATTTTGTTGTTCTAAAGTCTATAATCAATTTAAGCCTTTAATAAATTGGTAAAATATTAATAAAATAAAAATTGTTCAATTTATGCTGCCATATGGATGAGCAATTTATCTTTTGCTAGCCTGAATAAAATATTATTATTATTATATTTGTTGATTCATGTGCATTGAAAATGTAATCGCTTACTTTGTAAAATGCAAATAGCTGCAACAATTAAATGCCAAATCACAGATTGGCTGTCGAAATGGGGACGATTGAGATTTGGAGAACGTTGTTTTGATTGCATGACCTGCATATGTATATGCAGCGACGCTTCGCTTGCAATCTTTCAATAATTCATGATGCAATCAATAACGTAAACTAACAGCACGTGCCTCTAACAGCATTCGAAAGGCGGACAAGGATTGAGTTAGGAGTTGCGGATGGTTACCATTCTTAACCGTTTGCTGACTGGCATTTTGTTTGCATTTAGCTACGATTCGTTTCACTTGCATATTTTGCCAATAAATTGCCGTGTGCTTTGTGCCTTGTGCTCGTGTCCTGTCAACCTTATCCTAACTTTCATCGATGTATGCCTGTATGCCGCATCGCTATCAAAATGTCAAAGTTCAATGTGCAATTTAAATGCAGCACACTGCAATTGCAATTGGCTTTGCTGCTGCTGCTGCTGCTGCCTCGTTGCAGGTGCACAATACACAAAAAAAAATGAAATGCATGCAATTTGTATTTAAATGCGCCGCAATTTGCCGCAGCTGCTCGACGGAGGAGGGACGTGGCAGATTCGCAGAGCGGCCGACCGGGAGCAAGGAGTATTGCCTGTGGCCATTTTTAATTGGCAAATAAAAATGTGCACCGAGCGAAAAATGTATGCATTTCAATTGCATAAATATGCGCAAGCTAGATGAAAAATTGAAAATTTATTGCAAAAATCAACACTGCTCCCAAAGGTATGCTACGGAAATGTAAATAGACTGCAGCACACACAAGCACACACACCAATAACAACACACATTCACACACAGGCCGACAGGCACACAGGCACACACACATTGAATGAGCGCAGGAAGCATCGATTATTCAAAACATCCGCAATTGCGCTAATCGACAATAGCGCCATCTATTGCCAGCCAGTCGCAGTTTGTCAAAATCATTTTGAGTTTGGTTTTTTGTTGTTGTTTCTGTTGTTGCTGTTGTTGTGGCCCCTTTTTTGTACTGCACAGTGTGTTAAAGCTTAGTGTCTATTGTCACACACGCACACTTAACAAAATACACACCCGCAGAGCACACACATACACACACACACACATACCCTCTTCATTCATATGCATGACGATGTGTCCATTTTTGTGGCTTGTCATTAATGCATAAAAAATGCTAATGGGGCCAACGTTTATGGCGTCGCTTTTGGCCAAAAGGGAAAAAAGGTGTAAACTGTTCATGCCAGTTCCTTTTGTTGTTGTTGTTGTTGTTGCTATTGGGGTAAATGTGTTGTCGTAATGCCTTTTAAATGAAGTTGTGCGCCATTTGCCATTTGAAGTTTTTTTTTTATTTTTGTTATTTTGCTTTTTTTTTTGTGAATTTTTTGCACCGTTTGCACTGATGGCCAAAACACATACAGCCAAATTGACTTGCGGGATGGAATTATCCTGAATGGCAGATTAGTAGCAAGCATCTTGTGTCCGACTCTTGTAATGCTCAAAGATTTTTATAGCGTAATTCCATGTGAATTGGCACTTTGACACTCAGTTACGGCTATACTACTAAGTAGTATCTGGAATAATGCCAGCACATGTCCGACTGTTGAGCAAAATGTCTTCAATAATGCAAGGGGCCCGGAAAGTCAACTAGAGCCAGAGATCAAAATGGATTACACAGAGCGCGCGGGGCGGAGCAACAGAATTGTTAGAACATAAAAATATTTGTGGGATGTGCGGATATTTTTTATGGGATGATCACATAATATTTTAATTTGCACTTTCGCACATAAAAGTAATGGAGTAGAACAGAATTTCGATTTTTCTAATGGCTTGTATGTGTAATTAATAAATTACGAGTATCAGATAATTTGGCCATATAATTTTAAGTGCTTTGCACGTAACACATTGTTTTTTTTTTCTGTTTTTTCTGTTTTTCTTTTTTTTTTGATTTAGGTTTTTGGTGCTGCTTTTAATACACGTTTTTGGCGACACCATTTTAATGTCATGCTGACTTGTACCCAAACAATGTCCCAATGGAATACCGAAAATAAAAAAGGTTGTTCCCAAAAGGGCGATATTCAATTTACCTTTTGTGACACTTTTAGGTGGCACATTTCCAGTTACTGACCCAAGTCAGTTGCCGTTGCTCTATCTTTATCTTCATCTTTAAATGTATCTGCACCACTGTAACGGCGCTGCAAATAAACATCAAGCCGCACCACAAAAAAGAAAGAAAGAAAGAAAAAGATCACCACAAACCAACAATAACAACAACAAAAAAGAAGAAGAAAACAAAAGCTTTTGCTGCATGTGCATGCTGGTGCTTATTCCGCCGAGGTGTGTGCGCGTGTGTGTGTGTTTGTATGTGTGTGTGTGTGTGTGTGTGTGTGTTTGTTTTGGTCTTATCTGTGCATCAGCATCAGCGGCGCGTAACGCGAACATTTTTCAAAGCAACGCAGCAATAACCAACAATAACACACAGCTCAGAAACAGATAAAGGACACGGGCGATGGCGATGGCGATGGCGTTGGCAATGGCGATGGCAATGGCGATGGCACTCCTGGCATCCAACCCGTGAGTGGAGTTCAACCAGTCTGCTTTTTTATGGGCGGGCGTGACACGGAGTTTGAGTTTGAGTTTCAGTTCTTCTCACAAAGTTTTAAATAAATGCATTTGAACACAGATTTGAGCACGAGTTCGCTGACTTAGCGAATAGTTTTCTGACTCAAAACAAAAAGTGCCCAATTTGGTATAATTTATTATCCACCATTTTTAGCAACGGTTTTAAAACATAGATATTTCAAATTAAATTTAATGTTAACCTTAAAAAGATAATTAAATAAAATGGAGAATAGTTAAAAGTTGCTAGTAAGTTGTCTAAAGGAATTTCAAAAATCAGCTGCAGACTTTGCCCACTAATTGGAGACTTACACTTGCTGAGAACTCAAACAAATCAAGCTGCAAAAAATAGCAAAGTTAAACGCAAAAACTTGAATTCATGTTGGTGCCATGATGGCAGACAACAAATAGCACTTTGTCAATATTATATACATAATGCTTAAAAATAATTGATATAGATTATTGTCTCTGAATATTGTGAACAACAGGCACGAGCCCAGCTCTGAAGCCTAGTTGCTAGTTCACTTTTGGTCCAAACCGTGGCCCAAAGCGAGTGCAGCACTGAGTTCATTTTACATGGAAGTTTTCGATTTATTTGCCGCTGCGCTGAGCACGAGGTCATATGGCTGAACGGAGTATGGGGATAGGTGTTAAGCGGGCAGCAGATTGGGGCAGGAGGTGCAGTTCGTGGTGGCAACTTCAGTCAAAATGGCAATTTATCATTTTGTGCTTAGGCGTGCGGCAGGTAAAGAAATGAAACGATACGAAATGAAACCAAATGAAATGAAAGGCGGCATGTGCGCCACGTATTTTTAGATACTAACAAGTGATAAAAGGCCAGCACGCAGCTGGCTTAAACACACACATACACACACACACACACACACAGGTGTATGACTGACAAACTGAGGTACAGCTCTGACACCTACTGCAAGGCAGGAGAACTGTTAATGGCCAGACCACAATCCACGCGTGGGTGAGTGTGGCAGCTAAAGGCAAAGGCAAAGGCAAGGGCAAGAGCTGAGCTGCTGACGTGGCATTCCACGCTGCGTATCCATCAATGTCTGCCCCATGTCGTCCTCATTGGCTGCTCTGCTCTCCTGTCTGCTGCTGCTGACGTGCCTGCATTAAGCAGGCCCCACAGAACACGGCTCTAAAAAAAACATAATAAAAGAAATGAAAGCGAGAAAAAAGAAAATATAAAGAGCGAAAAAATTGAAAGCCTTTTATATGCGCCTGGGTCTGAGTATAGGTTTGGTTTTTGCGCAGCCCCAACAGAAGCTGCTAAATTTTTTGGCAATTCAATTGATGGCTGGCTTCGTTACCAGGCACCCAGGCACCCAGGCAGCCAGGCAGCCAGACCTCAACTCAACCCCAAACAAAACTGTGCACGACCTCGGGGCGTTTGCTTTTAAATGCGCCGCGCCACTTAGCGCCTGTTTCCTGCTCCTGTCCTTGCCACTGCTCCTGCCACTGCCTCTGCGACTGCCACTGTTTCTGCACCGACCCGAAACGCCCCACTAGCCTGCGTGCATTGCGTGGTTTATTAGCTGATCCCACCGGCTTGACAAGCCACTTTTGACGCCAGCAGCTCCGCCATCAGCGGCGTTCCCCCCACAAAAACAGGAAGTCTTAGGCGGTAATTTACTTTTCAGTGCCCCAACTGGCAAATTATGCAAGATTTTGCCTTCATCTTCACACGGATCTTGCCCCTCGCTTCGTCTGGCCACGTTTCCGCTGCCTTTGTTGAGTTATGTTGGCAGCTTACAGTTTTTGCGACAGCCTTGATGAGGAAGCACTAAAATTCTTCAAAAGATTCGCCACTCTGATTTTTGTTTATTGGGAGTCAGGCCAAAAAAAAGCTGACTCGCTGACGCAAGTGATTACGTACAAGAAATAAACGTTTTTTGGTTTAGTTTTTTGAAGCCATTCTTTATAAACTATGAATACTGTTTGGCATAAGAAACGGTTTTGCAATTATGACCAAGCAACTTGTCAGATTTACTAAGGTGGAATCTCTGTGGAATACATCTCTCTTTAACGAATATAAAATATATTTAAATAGTGATAAAAGAAAAGCGTAAGTGTGTCATGTAATTTTTTTCACTGCCAGCTACAAATTATACAAAATCGTATTATTGTGAGCCACATGTAAGCGGATTGGCTCGCTGGAAGTCGATTTGCGCAGATAAGCTGTATGAAATTATATGCAATATTCACATGTTCCGCAACTATTTGAACTAAAGTGTGTGGCACTAGACAAACTTAAGTGGCACTCACTGCATTCCTATTTGATGTGAGTATCTGCTTTTAGTTTTATTTATTTTTCTGAAATATTTCTAAAGCACTCTTGAGTGTTTCATAACAGAATTTCCAGCTATAATGGCACATTTCAGTTGGCATAAAGTTCAGCTTAAAGTATGCTCCGCATCAGTTTTGGGTTACGGTTTCAGCCAGGAGTCGCCGTCGCAGTCGCAGTCGCAGTCACAGTCAGGCAGCCAAGATTAAGTTCTTCTTGGGCGTCAAGTTGGGGTGTCACCCTTCAACTGTCGTCTCACCTGGAGCAAACAATTTCGACACGTGCGGGCTTCATTATTTGCCAAAATTGTCAAAGTTTTTTTTGCCGCTTGATGCGGGGATGCGGGATGCGGAGTTGGGGTGGGAGGTGGGAGGTGGGGGGTTACTGCTTTCACTTTTATGATGCTTTTTATTTAGTCAATGACTTTGACGTCGACAACTTTAATCGAAAACAATTGGAGCTTGCTCGGTGTTCAGGCCTGGTAAGGTGTGCGCCTCTTGCGTTTTGCTTAATGCCGCGTAAATTGTTTCGCAGCAAAAGTTTTGCGCATTTCGCGTTATCCTCCATTTGCATATTAACCCAATGGGCTCCTGGGAATAGGGGCTGTTTCCAAAAATAGTTTTCAATTAGTGTTGTGGCGCCTGCAAGCTCAACTCCGATTCCTTGCCACCACATCCAACCCCTATACCTTCGGGAGTTATACTTAAGTTTATTTGGCTAAAAACTTTTGTCGAGCTCAGCGCAAATTATGCGCATTTTTATTGTACATCGGGCAGCGTAAAGACCACATACATACATATATATATATATATATATATATATATATTTTCTTTTTAATGCCCACCTAGCCAGCCCCTCTGGAATTGTTTGTTGTGTGCTATTTGTTGTTTGTTTATCTGCGGCCAAGTTTCTAGTGAATTAAAGTACAAGTGTTTCGCCAAATGAAACTAATTCAAAAAGCAAAAACTCTCCACATCCAGCCTGTAATCATTTATGGTTTTTATGTGCTGGCTGCCCTATTGTGATTTTTACTGCTGATTCATGTGGGTTAGTTAGAGTTGGGTTTTTGGGGGTATTTGGTGTCGTTGGACAAGGATTGGTTTCTATACGTGGCATAAATCATGAGCAGAGCCCCAGCTTGGCACATTTGTTGTGCCATATTTTTATTTTATTAGACCTTCTCCTACCTTGGGATGGGACGAGGACGGCTGCTGCAGTTTGCTTCGATCTGCCGCCTGCTGCCACATATTGTGCATAAATCTTTAATATTAAGTAAACATACATATAAATTTAAATTTATTGCTCAATGCGCATTAGTTCTCATATGTCGGAACAGAGAACAGAAAAAGTAACGGCCGTGTTAGCATTACTTTAAGTTAAATGGAAATCTATGGCTTTGTGGCTTATATTCTTGTATGCTGCTGCTGCTGCTGCTCCTCCTGCTGCTGCTGATGGGGGTGATGGCGGTGTTTGCTGGTGTGCAAAATGAAGGATTTGACTGCTCTGCTCTGAGATTATGCTCAGTTTTAGATGAATGCAAAGCGACATTAGTGAGGCAATGCGAGTAAAACATAGACGGTTATCTAACCAATAAATAATAACTTTAAACACATGGGCATTTGAAGCTTTGGCTGAAGCATTTTCAAACCCAGTTTCAATATTTAGTTACTAAGAAGATGGAAGCCTATCTTTAGCTAGTCTTTAGTTTATGCAGGAACACAAGCTACCCTTCTTTTATTCTATAATATTGAGCTATTAAATTTGTTTCCACTTAACAACTTGCTGCAGCATTGCTTAAAAACTGGCAGAGTTGGACTCTCTATAAACATTACCCATAAACATTATTCAAACCTTCATATTTCACTAAAGAACTGCCAGAGTTATGTCTTCTATTAATCAGTACTATGATTAGTTACTACTAGTTACTTAAAGTAAGTCAAGGAAAATGTATATTTATAATAATATTCGCATTGTCACTCCTTGAAGACCAATCAGAAATTGCGGGCATTATAAAGAAACAGGTGAAAGCCAGTCAACATGCCAACAATTGGCCTTGTTAGTTAGCGCCAGCTCTCAAGAACTTGGTCTCAACTCGAAGTGAAGGTGGGGCGAATACCCATTTAAAGGAGCGAAACCTATGCCAATAACAGACCGGGCCGAAAACTTGGTAAGTGTGTGCGCAACTGTACTTTTGACGCGTTC
The DNA here is from genome assembly GCA_035041535.1 of Drosophila cognata. Lineage (NCBI taxonomy): Eukaryota > Metazoa > Arthropoda > Insecta > Diptera > Drosophilidae > Drosophila > Drosophila cognata. The sequence continues at coordinate 98,946 of JAWNLC010000694.1, read as the reverse complement.
AGAAACCGCCTTCACTCACATATCCAATGAATCAGCTCAGTCGCTATTGCAGTGGATTCGCCCGCATTTTGTTGTTGTTGTTTTTGTTGTTGTTGTTTTTTGTTGTTGATTGTTAGCGAGTTTTGAAAGTTTGCTGCAGCTTTTGGCATTTTGTGTTCGCCAAACTGCTGCAAAGGCATTTTGACATTTAGCCAGGTAGAAAACAGCAACAACGACAACGACAACGACAACAAAGGGCAAACACAATGCGCACTTTTTGATTAGGAAAAAAATGCGGCCAGGTAATCGTCGCTGCGGGCGCAGCCACAAAAGCCGCTCATTCGCTTCGGTGAGCGCCGTGATGGGTGGGGCGTGAAATCAAATAAATAAAATAAACCACAAGATGACGTCGTATCCATGACAATGGAGCGAGTGGTGCGGGTGATGTGGGTGGTGCGGGCGTTGCTTTGTTTATTCGATAAATCTATTGCAAGGCGGCCATCGACGAATCGGGCTAGAGAAAGTGGCTCAGTAACTGGCGGGCGTTTGAGCTGAGCGGGTAAGCCGGGAGTGAACTCCAAACTAGTCTCAGCACATTTTGGCAAAGGACAGCAGGGTGACTAGCTGTGTATGTTTGTGTGTGTGTGTGTGTGTGTGTGTGTGTGTATTACAGTTTATTATTGATGGCTTCACTTTAACTTGCAGTTGGCTTCGGCTCTGGGCTTCATTAAGTGGCAGACTCGGTGAACCCGCACCCAGCGCTCAGGTTGTGTGTCGTTTGGGACACGTTGGCAACGTTGTCACAGTTATGGATTCACCAACACCGCCAATTGTCATCGACGATTCGAACGGTTCAGCAATGGACGCCTGCTTCACGGCATTCGACAAGGATGGGTGCGTATGAAAGTGACAGCAAACAGTGACAAAACTAGCAGTTCATTAAATATTCACCAACAAATAATATGAAAATAATACGCAGCTTGAAAATAATAATAACATTATTTTTCGCTTGATTAAAAAGCGAAACTTCTGTTTGAAGCATTGACAAATAACAAAGTGTTACAAAAATGCGGTTTACATTAAACAGAAAGAAAAACACATGAAACTAAACTGAATAAAACCACAGAAACAAGGTGATTTGCATTTGAAAAGTTTAATTTATGTGTATATTAACTAATTCGGCCTATCTTTCATTGATACACACTATTTGCATAATTCAAATACGATTTAATGAAGTTAGAATGAAAACTGCATATTAAATATATATATTTATACAAATAATTTAATTCAATGTTGAAAATTGCAAATAAAATATCTTCTTCTTATAAATACATATTTATATGTATCATATTATCTGTAGATAAATACATTCCGCGATATGAAATGTTAATGAACTAAGCCAGGGACTTAAAATAATACAGAAAATTGATTTTAATTGGTGCCGTTGGCTCCGTTCCAAAGTGAATTAATTGCTAAAAAAAATATAATCATTTGCAAATTATTAAAGTGTAAAACTTGTACAAACAAAATACAAAACAAATTGTTTGAATAAATAAACTAAATTAAGTGAATTAACATCGTCAAAAAACTGAATATTAAATGTTGCGGCATATGCCTGCATAAATTACATATAGAGATTGAAAAGTGTTATTCAAAAGGATGCCACAAAAAAAAGTAATCTAAATTATATTATTAATGTGCATAAGGTAAAAAAACCAAGTATTAAAATGTTTCATAAATAATTTCTAATTGACATTTTCAACAGTTTTACGGTGCCATCTACTTAAGCGCAAATCAATAAACGTAATCGCATTAATTTTACATTAATTAAACGAACTCGAATTGAAAGCAGCTGATGTTTGTGGGGGGGGGGGGGGGGGAAAGGGAAGTTTACGCCCCAAAAAAGTATGCCATAAATAAGTGAAATTTCATCGAAACTTAAAGTAATTCTACCAAAATGGCAGTTGCCTACAATGGCAAGCAACCCCTCAGGGCAACTACAGCAACTTTATCCACAAACACTCCACCCACAATCCCCAATCACTTCCTATCCCTGCTCAATTCACCTGCTATACGAGCCGCTCTCATCTGATTCGGAATTAGAAACTAACTTTATTTTCCTGTCTGTCTGTCGTTTATTTTCATGCCTGATTCACCTTTGTCACCGTCACCGTCACCGTTCCCGTTGCTGTTGCTGTTGCCTGGCTGTCTGGCTGCCTGGCCTCAACCTCCACAATTGCCTCACTCTGTGCAGAGATGACCGCTTGAATCTGGATGAGTTTACGCTAATCTGCCGTGCTCTGTTCCGCAACGACAAGGGCCACATCTACGATGTGCCACACGAACGCCTCGAGCAAATATTCGGTGTCTTTGATACAAACGGAGATGGCTTCATCGATAGGGAGGAGTTTAAATTCTGTTGGAATCAATGGATAAAAACGGTAAGCAAGCCTGCTGCTCGTACTTAAGATATATGACTATGTGTGTGTGTGTGGGTGTTTTGTGTCTGGCTTAAGCTTCAGTCCATCATCCACTATTATGAGGCGGTGTGCTGCCTGTGTGTGTGAGTGTGTGTGTGTCGTCACTCAGTGATTCATATCCGGGGACTCATAAAATCATAAAATGTGATAATAAAATATTTGTCAACGTTTTGCCAACGCGGAAGCTGCGTCATAAAAACCCAACACACACACACACAACCCACACACGCACACACACACACATGTACACCAATTCGCAGTCATTCGCAGCGTTTGCAATCAAAGTGGCCGAGTCCCGGATTGTGTGTGTAATTCAATCCAGATCAGTCCTTGTTGTACGGTAAAATGTCGCTTACAGCAAATGTCACACGTCAGGGTACGTCTGGGTCTGGGCCTGTGTCTGTGTGTGTGTGTGTGTGTGTGTGTGTGTGTGTGTGTGTGTGTGTGTGTGCATATTGGGGATTGCTTTCATCAACGTTGTTGCTACCCTACACATGCTATATGGCATATAACATGCCCCCAACTCCTACAACTCCCATATCATATCCCACTTGCTTTCGTCATCGCCGTCGCCGTCGTCATCGTCATCATCATCGCACTGGCCGCACTGTCATGAAGCGTCGCCAGCGACAGCGGCGTATGCAAATGTGATAATCTGATGCTGGGACTGTCGTACACACACACACACACACACACACACACACAAACACACGCACATTCTTATACACTCGCAATGCCCGCACGTAAAGTGATAAAAACGCGTGACAAATAAAATGCCAGAGCAAAGAGATACGGAGCTGCATTCATTTGGTTAGCTTGTCGCTTGGCCTTCGCCGTCCGCATTGCCAGCATATTAAAATATAAAAAGAAAAAAAAGTTGAATAATTTTATTGTAGTCTACGACTTGCCGACTTCATCTGCTGAATGTGTTTTTTTTTTTTGTTGTTGCTGCTCAGCTTATGCCTTGAACAATTCTTTTTGCATTTTTCGTGCCAGCGCCACAATGTTCCCCACAGTCGCTGCTATAAAATTGCGTACGTGATATGCAAATTTTTTGGTGTTGCATGCCCCTTAAATCTACTTGAAAGTTTTCGACTGCTCTCTGCAATTGACACAGCTACCAAGTAAATCAAAGAATTATAAAAAGGTCACAAATCAAAACTTGGCCAATTTTAGTAAATTCTTGGCCACATACTGTTCGCACAGAGTGTACATGTTTAGGTCTTAAAGTCTCACTTAAACAAAATAAAAGTTTCCGTCGTTTGCGGTGGCAGATTTGGTTCGTTAATGTCATTTTAATATAAATTACATTTTAATTTTAATTTAAACTGAATTGCTAACTTGAAAAACCAGAAAAAGTTTGTGATAAGATATTCACTCTTGGGTTTTTATAAACAACTTTATTATATATATTTCTTGAAAAAGTCAGCATAAATTTGTTAAAGAATGAAATTTGTATAAAATATAATAATTTTCGAATAATTCTCGAAGAGTTTCTCAAAAACTTGCCTGAATAAGAACTTTCTAGCAAGAAACTGTTTTAAACCCCCCCAGATATTTAGGATATTTATTTTATTTACAATAATCAAGGAAATCTGTGGAAATCTTTTAGGAAATCAAGCTACGTAAACTTATCCAAATATAATAGACATTTGCAGTGATAATGATGTGCACGCTTCGAATTTGCCTTAATTTTATAAAGAAAACTTTGAAACTTTTGCAAATTTGCTTTAATTTATGCGGAAAAGTTTTCTTCGCATGCCACTGCCACAATCTGAAGTTAAAGTTCAGTTCGCACCACGGCAAGCATGTATGCTTCTAAAGGCTTGATTTTCCTAAAGGTGTGACCTCCCATTTGTGTGTGCCCCAGCACATTGCGTATACGCGTGTTGGGCTGTTCGTTTTGTTGCTGTGTTTGGCTGCCTGTTGAACGAGCAGAGCAGTTTCCTCGTTTGTCACGCGACAAATTATTTCACAAAAATAATTTCATTTTTGATATGCCATTTAAGCGATGATGATTCTCGAACAACAAACCGGTTTCCCTCTCCAATCGCACCACTTCTCCTGCCACCAACACTTGCAACACTGAGCGCCTGCCAAATTGTGTAATATTGCATAAAAATTTATTAACGTATAAAAAAATCTTCCGGCAGCTGATATCATAATAAAGGGAACACTTAAAAAATGGCAGACCCACTCCAGTCCCTTCGCCCACGCAGCCCTTGCACCCACAGTTATTTTAGCGCTCGCTTTGCCAAAAAAAATAACAACAAGCGCAAAAAAAATTACTTCCCATAAAATTGACTTTTGTTTGTATTTCCGCATGAATTGCATAAATGGTAATTTTGCAGTTTAATGTTTGCGTGAAGCGCGCTCACAGCCCAAAAAAAAAAAAAAAGGCAGAAAAAAAACAGCAACAGAACCGAATAAAAATAAAAATAATAATAATAACAACAAGGCAAACGATATTTGCATAATAAACAAATCAAATGATGGACAAGCGGAGAGAGAGGAACTTAGAAGACCCAAACTTGTGCCACATTCAAATTAAATAAACGCATGAATAGAACATTTAATGCCCGTAAATCATTTGCACTGCGCTCTAAATGTTTTTCGTGGTTTTGCGGCATGCTATTTGTATATGTGTGTGTGTGTGTGTGTGTGTGTGTGTGTGTGTGTGGGTGGGTGGGTGTGGGTGTGTGTGCGTGTCCATTTGGTAGTGAAGTATGAACCGATTGAAGTGTCGGAAATGGAAATGAACGCAAATTTATGGAAGTAATGCGACTGGCTTTCATGTCCGTGCTCAGAACAATCAATTGAAAGGTAGACAATAAAAGGATAAAATGTTGGCGTGGGGACTTGTGCCTAATTTTAAAGGCATAATTCAATCGAAAATTATTTACATTTTGATGATTTTATTGTGTGTTTGCATTGCAGTCACTTTGTAAAATGCGTAATTTATGTGCTCAAATGTGCAGAAAATGCGTTTTAACCAACTGCACAAAAGGTGAGTCCAGAGTGTGCCTGTTTCTGTTTCTGTATGTGTGTGTGTGTGTGTGTGTGTGTGTGTGTGTGTTAGAGTCCTGCTGTTCTTCGAAGCGTAAAATGCTGCGGTCTCCGTCGAGCAGGCCACAAGAAGCAGCCAAGCAGCGCTTTTGATGAGGAGACCCAGTGCACGAAAGTAACCTTTTTAACTGAGAGCTTAAGTGCTGGAATTGAAGGTGCCAGCTGATGACGAGGGGTTGAAGAATTTTAGTGGGCTGGCTTTTGTTGAAATATATGCTTATTAATTGACAAAGAAAACGTACAGCAAATTAATTTTCCATTTTGGGTTATGAACGACCTTTATTGAAGTAACTTGAAATAATAAAAATGATAATAAAAAGATAATAAAAAAAAATAAATTTACAATCAAAATTTGCAGAAGCGAATCTGCTTACAAATATTGATAGAATGATATTTTGTTGAGGGAAAACCTAAACAAAAAAAATTTAAATTGGAATTTTTAAAATTTTATCACAATTTCATTCAGTTGCAAATATAACTAAATTTATATATGAAATTATTGCCAAATTATCTCCAAGTCTTTAATCTTTCACCAATTTCCATAAAAACTCGATGTTGACATTTATAAAAGATGTGAATTTGTCTGAGATTACTGCAAATGTATCTTCGGAATGAATCTTTTGCCAATCTCCATAAAAATGCGTAGCAAACTTAAACTTTATGTTGACATTTGTAAAAGAACCACATTTATATGATGTTATTACAAATGTATCCTCAAAATGAATCTTTTGCCAATCTCCATAAAAATGCGATGCAAATTTAAACTCCAAGTTGACATTCCATAATAGACCTGTTGCATTTAAGTATGTATTTGCTTGCTCATTTGCGGGCCATAAATGTTTTAACAGCTCGAAACAAAAGTCGAAAAATGCTGAGAATCGCATAGAACAGCAGCTGTTGTTGGCAGTTTGCTTTTATGCTTGCTCCAGCTTGAGTTCCCATATCCTTAAACAGTTTTATCTTCATATAATACATTTATTGCCACCTGCTCTTGTGACATCGCGTAGTCGTAAATTGCCACCGTTTATACGTATATAATATATATGTATATATATTTGTGTATTTGTAGGTTATGTGCGCACTGGCACATTTCGTGAACCGTAATATATCATAGAAGGCGCGTCATCATATAGTTCATTGAACCCCCAACCACAAAGCAACTTAAAAATCTTCAACAGCTTTAAGTGTCTTACAATGTCTACCGTTAATCTTGGGCGCACTTACTTATATCCAAACACACACATGCGAGGGTGGTTTTGTGTGTGGGTGTGGGTGTGTGTATGCGCTTGTGTGTGTGGTTGAGGTGGGTCGCGCTCCAGCATCGTTTATAATGTCTTCATTTATGGCACATTGTGCCACTGTGTTTTTTTGTGCTCAGTTACGCACCGACACCGAAATGCATGGCCACAGGTCCTGGAGCAGTGAGTGGGGGGGGGGGGGGGGCGGTAAGAAACACCGCCGCACAGTGAGTGCCAAAAGTCGCCCTACGACTTGTCTGCTCATCGAGCGGAAAATAATATCTTGCTATAAATTTCGCTCCGTTTTTGTGTCGCGTGTCCAGAACGCTTAATTTTTTTTCTTTTCTTTTTTTGCTTTTCTCTGGTTTTTTTTCGGGATTCCCAATCCCGAATGTCAGCGTTCACCGTTCGCGTCCTCAACTGATGAAAGTTTAACGACCAAAGTTGACACGCTGCGGCGATTATTTAGAAAGTTAATGACTTATAACATACAAAAAGCACCAGCTATGAAAGAGAAAGGGAGCGAAAGAGAGAGAGAGAGAGAGAGAGAAACAGAGAATGAGAGAGAGGGTGTAAGGAGATGAAGTTGATTTAGAGGCGCTAGAGTGAGAAAATTGTTGGCAGCTGAGCAGTTTTTGTTTAATTGGATTGGCCAGTTGTCTGGCATGAAAAATGTTTTTCCAATAGAAAAAGCTTTCCAGTATCAATCACAGAAGCAGAGAATGGTTGAATGAGATTGGAAAGTGGTACTCTCATGATAAAAATATAGCAAACTAATGCCTTAACAATTTAAATAGAAACTCACCAGATTTTGGTGCCAGATTTTGGTAATATATGTCAGATATTATGCATACAAAATTGAAACAGATTTGAAATCATAACCAAAATCGAAAACAAATTTCAAAACTGCTTCTTTGGATGATAGTCATTATAAATAAATACATCATTTTGAAAAGTGTTGCATTGAAACTCACATTTTATTATGCTCAGTAAATAGTAAATATAATAAATAATATAGATTAGATATAAATATGTAAGACGAATAAATTATAATTCACATTAAATCAACATCAAATACTATTCAAATAAAATATATAAATAAACAATAATAATAAAATAATATATATAAATAATCAATTGAATTTGATATGCATTCAGCATTTTATTTTATTAGTTTGTAAAAAATACTTGATTTCATTTTTAATGGAAAACTGAAATGTGTTTAATTTGAAACACATTGCAATTTTCGCAAGTAACCTTAATATTTGTTATATATAAGTTGTGATAGCTAAGATGACACATCAATAACCAAAAATGTGATTGGTCTGATGCTGATTATCGGAATAATTTGTACAAAAGTTTTCGCTTAAGCCGCTTATTGGCGCATGAGCTTGTTGGCTTGTTCGTGCCAGTGATATGTCAAAGTCCTTTCACATACGTATGTATGTATGTACATTTGTACATAATACCCAACTGAAGTAAAGTTTGGAATGCGCAAAGCTTATTTATAGTTAGTTTTCGCTAGACGCTCGTCAGGGAGTTGGCCAACAATTTCTGGTCCCAGTCAGCCGCATAAATTGTATAATGTAATTTTCTGCGCGTCCGCAAACCCACAAACTGTCAGCGACAATGTTTCTCTGCTGTCTGGCATGTGTATGTGAGCAGTATGCCAAAAAGGATATACTCGCATATAACTGTATGTAGCCAGCAGAGGGGAGCCAGCGGAGGGGCGTGGCTGGCGTGGAGTAGGATGGATCTGGCAAAATGGCAGGCATAGAACCGCCAACTTATGCAACAATTTCAAAACGGAAATTGCTTTAGCACCTGCCTCACACATAGGCTCGACTGTCTGTGTGTGGGTGTGTGTGTGGGTGTGTGTCTGTGGGTGTGCCTGGGCACGTTTCCCTCTTGGCACATACTTCAATATCACGTTGAATTTCATTCGAGTCGTGAACCTTCTCCCCGATTTTGGCTGCTTGGGACCCGGGTCCTTGTCGACGTCACCATTTGCCGTACTCATTCGTTTAGCTTGCCAACTTTTTTGGCACTCTCTCACACACACACACAAACACACACTCAAGCACAAACACACACACTCACACGCCGCGCACACTTTGACAGTTTGTCAGCGGCTCACAGAATCGATGCGCAGTAAAAAAAGTTTGACTTTAAATTCAATTCGATCCGATGTTTATCTTAACTAATTGTTGCTATCAAATTAAATTTCATTTAAGCATTATTTACATTAAATAACATAATTAAATTATTTATTTGAATACCAGTTTATTTAATGTTTAAAAAGTTTATTCTCTTAAGAACATGTTTAAGAAAAGTTTATCATGAGTATTTGGTTTTTAGTTGTTAAATTACTAGTTAATAAATCAGATAATTAAGTTATTTGTAATATTATTTTTATAGTGCTACATTTATGAATTTTAACTGCAAATTTTTTGCCGTGTGGAGGATAAGCAGCAACGGCAAACCGAAATACGTCGGCGCTTTTGGGTTTTACGGATTTTGAAATTTATTCAGCACAGAAATTGACTCGAAATTTTGTATGGCAACAGCAGCCAAATGACTGAAACCTTACTCTCTCTTCACACATACAAGCTATAGATACATATAGAGAAAGAGAGAGAGAGAGTCAGAAAGAGAGAGAGAGAAATAGAGAGAGAGAGAGAGAGAGAGAGGGCGGAGGAAACGTTTGGTAGGTGTACCAAACTTATTTCTATAACTTGTTCCCTTTGTTGGTCCTGACAGAATCGGGCTGATGTGTAATTTGAATTTAAGATTTGCTGTGGTTACCAAAAGGTGCCTGCCTCGCCTTGTCTTGTCCTCGTACGCCGTACCCGGCACACCACAACCCATTCCCCTGGTCTCATCCGCAATGTGTCTGTGGGTTCCGTTCTCGACGCTCAATAATTAATTTAACCGTAACATATTTGCCAACGAAATGAATGAACAGAACTCGTCCCGTTTATCCTGTTGCTCGAGCACACTTTAAGGTGCAGCACTTCTCGGAAATTGCCCAGCACTTTAATCAAAGATTCATAGTTTTAACTTTAAATTAAACTGTGGTGACAGTGGGTCGTTGAAAGCTGGGAATGGGTTTTGGCCATAACAATAAGTGCTTGGGCCAAGGGTCAGTTGTTTGCATTCCCCAACAGTAAGGAGCGAGAATTCTGTGGATGAGGTGCGTGTTAATTTGCCAACTTTACTTGAGCAAGGGGGAGGCTCAGCTCATCAGCAACATCAATGGCAGTGGCAGCTGCGTCAAATGGTTCATAATTGGATGGTGCTGCTATGATTTCTTGTGGACACAATTTTCAGGAGCTGAGCGAATTTCAAGTGCAAATTGTGGCCTTAATTGAGAGGCACAGGTTTTGACGCCTAACTAAAATGTTAAGGAGCTAAGCGATGAAAGTTTACTTGATGAAATTAAGGAGGAGATTAGAGGAGTGGGAATTTTGAGAAATGAAATATTAAATTTAATTATTTATAACGATTTATTTAGATCAATTGTGTCACACAAGAGTACATTTACGCAATCATAGAAATAATGCAAATGATTAAAAGATGGGATATATTTGAATAAAAGTATTACTAAGAAAAAACAGCTGTAACTTTAGACAGCTCATTCAGCATATTCTTAATAAAGTTTTTAAGGTTCCACAAAACATGCTGAGAGATTTATCAAAACTTGAATTTATTTTATTTTGATTTAAGTCGAATCAATCAAGTATTAGTCAAATCAATATCGAGCCTTTTATAAAGCGATAAATTATCCTGTTAGCCGCTCTGCTTTACTTACTACCTGCAGAGCAGTTGTACTTTGGGCCACTTATGGGCTGTTAAGCCATTTGGAGCACGCCTAATCCCATGTGTGATAAATGTTGAGAGCAGGCGCCACTTACACGCACTTAGGCATGTGCATACAAAGGCACGCAGAGTGCTGCAAACTCGCAAATTGATACATTAACTACCTCTATCCGGCCATTATCTCTAAGTATGCTAACCCAAAACTATGCTCAAAATGCGTCCTATGCTCAACATGCAAATGTAAATCACTTCCGCAACTATGCGGCTCCACTGCACCGCTGCATTACGATGATGCAGAGGCACTAATGCTTACCACTGCCACTGACAACGGGCGATAAATCATCAACTGCTTAAGCGTAGTCTGCCCCATAACAGCAACAACAACTAACCTTTCACTACACCGTACCCCCAAGCTCCCCTCAAGCAGCCAACAGTTTCATTTGCTTGCCACCTGCTTCTGCCGCTGCTGCTGCTGCTGCTGCTGCTGCTTACTCACGTTGGCCGCTTTAAAGCATTTAGCTGGGTGACATATTTTAAACGCTCTGCCAACAGTTGCAACAGCAACACAAATCACGGCTGGCAACAACAAGCGACACACAACTGATTTCTAGCGATGGCAAATTCTCATATTCAAAATGCGAGATGCAATCGAAATTAGACAATTGATTTCGAAACTTCTATTTCTATTTTAGCCTATTCTAGTAATACAAATATTCAGATTTAAACCAAAATTTGATTAATAACATAAGCTGGGCATATTTAGGTTATATAATTTAGGGATAACTTGTAGTAGTCTAAATTTCTTTTAGTCTGAATATTACTCACTTTCTTATCTAACTAATAATTAAAATAAATAAATATTAAACAAGAAAGATAATCAGGTAAGATTAAACAGCTGATATTCGAAATTTGATCACACTTCAATGAATATTTATATTATTTTAATTACCTGTTAACTTGAAGCTTGAACTGAAGTTGCGTGTCACGTGCCCACCACTAACAGACAGCTGCCTGCAACGTGCTAGTGCTCCTGCTGCTGTTTCTATTTCTGTTCCAGTTCCAGACAAATGTGTCTGTGTGTGTGTGTGTGTGTGTGTGTGTGTGTGTGTGCGTCTGTGTTTGCGCATAGATCATAATCATTCATAATCAGCGTGCACATAAATAACAAATTAAAAGCGCTTCACTAATTTTAAATATGCTCGAACATAATCAGCTTAGACGACGAACGCTGTCAAGTCTGTTGTTGTTGTCGTGGCTGCTGCTGCTGCTGCTGCTGCTGCTGCTGCTGCTCCTGCTGATGATGATGATGATGGTGATGGGAGACTCTTTCTTAGTAGGTACTCTATACATGGTCCTCCATACAGCTCTGGGCTGCCAGTCAAGATAGCAATGGCGAAATCTAACGAGCTCTTTGCTCCCATGTGTGCGGCGCGTTTTTTTTTCGAGAGGTTTTTTGACTGGCTTTTACTTCATTTAAAACGCATTTATAATGGGCGGCGACAAGAAATAAAAATGAATAAAATGAAGAAACTCATCAGTACACACGCTAGCACACACACACAAGTACACACACACACACACACACACACAAACATGCGCCAATGCACATGTTTACAAATTTCTTTGTAGATTTTCATGTTTGTGCTTATGTACTTTGGCCCGACGTCTTTTGTGGCGTCTGCTTCACTTACTTTGTCCATACAATTTTTCTTAAAATTTTTCGTGGCTGCTCATGTTACCATCTTAATGCCCTAGCAAAGAGGGTACTATAAATTTGCCATGCAATTCAAAATATTGCCAAAAAAAAAAAAATATGTGTTCTGCATGCATTAATAAACTTTTCAGAAATGTTTGTGACCGAACGAAATATTTTTATTTTTTATATTTATATTTTATTTTATTTGATTATGCACCCCGTTCAAATAGCTGCCATTTGTGGAAAACTAGGCTATTAAACTGAAAATATTATCAAAAAATATTGTCATTTAAGATTAAATGCTAATGAAAGAGTTAATGACAGCTAGCTTAAGTAGGAGTAGTTTCTCTGAGATATATTTAATACAATTCATATTGATTTGATTTAAGTTTTAGTTTTAGTATTCACATAACTGTAGAGCATTTATGGTTCGAACTTGCGGAGTTTAGAGCGATACTTTCATGAATTTTGTTTGCTCTTTCTAATTCTACATATTATTATCTCGCTCTAACGTGTTCACTTGCTCTCTCTCTTTCTCACTTGCCTGGCAGATTGTGCGACCGGTGAACGCGTTTCTCATTGTTGATGTACAAAATGATTTTATAAGTGGTTCCCTGGATATAAGTAATTGCAGTGCACAGCAGCAAGGACATGAGGTGAGCCCTAGAGAAAAGAAGAGAAGTGGAGCTGGCAACTGCGACCCGTGAGTTGTGGCCACAGACAGGGCAGCTTTAGCCCTGCTCGACGATAGAGTGTGTGTGGGAGCCAAGGTTGGAATGGGGCAGTGGCAGGTATGCGGCGCTGGCAGGTATGCGGCGACGGAAAGACATAAAACGTAACAAGAAATGAAAATGGAGGCAGCGAAGCGAAGCGCGGATGCGAATGAGCCAAAGTCATTGCCGCCGACGAGGATGAAGATGAAGATGAAGATGAGGTTTGCTCCGGCATGCTCTGCATGTCAGCTCAGCTCAGCTCAGCTCAGCTCAGTTCAGCTCGCCTCTGCTCGCTGCTCTCTCTTAAAAAAAAAGGAAAGGAAGAAGAAGCTGTAACTGTAGCTGTTGCTGTTGCTGTTGCTGTAGCTGTGCCTGTACTCTGTTACTGTGTAGCTGTATGCGTGTGCATAGTCGGAAGCGGATATGCTTTACTTAAGTCACATCCGCGCTGCGACATACGCCGGATGTCATCGTCAGCGGCAGTTGCTCGCCGAGCCAACTAGAGAGCGTCGGCATCGCCATCGCCATCGACATCGCCGTCTACATCAGTACTTCATGGCACTGCCTTCTGCCGGAATCAGCCTCTGGTTATCGTCCGTTCCCCCACTCCACCCCACTGCCGCTTACAGCAGGCCCTCAGTGCTGCGTCGCTATCTGTGGTGCACTTGTTGGCCGGCACTTCACTTGCTTCATCCGAACATGAAAATTTGTCAAAATTAATAACACACACTTCCGTCGTCGGTTTATGGACTCAAATCTCAGACGTTACACCATCCGCACGTTATACGGAGATATTCTGCCCCCTGTTCCACTCTCTCCTCCACTCTCCATCCCCTCTTCGTTATCTTTGGGGAGTGTTTGCAATAAATGCGCGACTTTCGCTCTCTTGCAGATACTTGAGCCAATTAACAAGCTTCTGGATACGATTGACTTTGATGCGGTCTTCTATTCGCTCGACTGGCATCCCAGCGATCATGTCTCATTTATTGACAATGTCAAAATGCGAGCCATGGATGAGTCATCTGCGGTGAGTACGGACGAAGAGTAAATTAAAAATGCGACTTAAATTAATTATTATATTAAGTAAAAGTCAAATGTAACCAAAATTTAAAAAAAGCATCAATTTCCACACAGCTGGATGCCGATTCGGCCAAGGTATTCGATACGGTCATCTTTGCTGGACCGCCGCCGATGAAGCAGCGCTTGTGGCCACGCCACTGCGTCCAAGATTCGTGGGGTGCTGAGCTCCACAAGGATCTGAAGGTGGTGGACCATGGCATCAAGGTGTATAAGGGCACCAACCCCGAGGTGGATTCATATTCTGTGTTCTGGGACAACAAGAAGCTGTCGGATACCACGCTGAATGCTCAGCTTAAGATGAAAGGCGCCACGGATATCTATGTGTGTGGATTGGCCTACGATGTGTGTGTGGGCGCAACAGCTGTGGATGCACTATCCGCTGGATATCGCACCGTTTTGATAGATGACTGTTGCCGCGGCACCGATTTCCACGACATTGAGCATACCAAGGAGAAGGTGGTGACTAGCGACGGGGTCATTGTGCACACCAATGAGGTGGGTTGTGTGGAAGAGTCTAAAGTCATTTCTATAAAGCGATAAACACTTGATAAATAATTCAACAGGTTAAGGCAATGGCTGAAGGCCGCGACCGTCGCCCCGAGCTGGGCTACAAGTTGGCCATGGAGCTTAAGAGTCCCGATTCGGTGCTATCGCAACGCAATGGCTTCAGACCAAGCTACTAAAACTTAAAGACAACACTACTAACAATAACAAAGAGTGCACAAGCTAAGCAATCACACAAGGTTAACATACTTAGCTAAACAATAGTGCGTTCTAAGCTAAAACACCTGTCAAGTGATTTTCCTTAAAGTAGTTGAGCTAGCTTTTGCTAAAGTTGTAAGAATTTATCGAAATTTGTAAGTGCTTAGATGATTTTGGTAACGTATTTAACAATTTTTGATCTACTTAATACAATCGAATGTCAAAAGTTGACAAACATTTTTTGTCAATTGTTAGTGTACTTAAATGAAAACCAGCTTAAGTATTACCGATACAGAAAACTCTTAATTCTCGCACCTCAATGACAAATGTTGTATGCGGCACCTGTTTGAACAAATACAAAAAGAAACGTTTCCCAGTTAATATAATGTAGACAACTATGGATTATCTCAAGCCACAAAGACATGACATGAGCTTCAATTGTAAAAGTACTTAAAGAAATGCCGATGAACATAAATAAAGCAATTATTAAATGAATTTACTTTACATTTCTGTTGCATTTTCTTGATGGCTCAATATGAAAGTGGACATTAAGACGTGTTCATCAGTAAGTTAGCCAATTATTCCTATTTTGTGAGCTAATTGCAGGTAAGTTCATTTACACAACGTTGGTATTCATTGGTTTCGATATCAATTTGATCTTGCTAGTTGCACAAATACGTTTTTCAATTGTCTGCTGTTGTTGTGGTAAATGTCTATTGCATCTCTCTACAATCCATTTTGCATTCATCTTTCTGCACGCTCAATGGACGCTTACATGAGATGACATATATCGTTGCACATTGCCAATTTCGAAGGGAGAAACTCCAAAACAAACTAAATAAATGTCTTGCCAAACGAAACTAAACACACAGCCGTACATATACTTCCGGCACAGACTGTTAAACGAGTTTTTAGCGACTCGGCTTGGATGCTGGTCAACAGTAGAATTTAAAACAACAAGGCTGACAACAAGGGAAACAACTCATGGAACGTTTAAGGAAACTTTCAACTTTCTGTTTTATGTATGCACACACACACGCACACACACACACGTACTTATATTTATCTGTGTTAGCAGTCTGCTACTGCCACAGTTTTCTGCACAATTTTTGTTTGTTTTTCCTTTTTTTTTTTTTTTTTTTTTGTTAACAGAGCTTTTTTTGCCGAGCGACTACAAACAAACTTTAAATTTATTAACAGCTGGAGAAAGTAAGCGGAGCATCTGACCACTGGGCGAATTGTTTGTGTGGGCGTGGTCTGTCTGCATCTGAATTGTGGCAAGTGTAAACTGTAAACTGTAAACTGCTGTTTCTCACATTTCAGCATATTTTCTTTCTTTTTTTTCAAAAGGCATATTTGTTCAAGTTGCCTGACTGTGAAAAGTAAAAACTGTTTTCTTTTCTGCTGCTTTAAAGTCAAGTTACCATTTACTAATTTGTTTTGCTACATCCATGAAAATCAAACAACAACAGGCAGATAATAAAAAAAAACGTTGAAAAAATGTTGAGGCTTGTTTGGCACAAATATTATGCCGCATCTTTTATTAATGCTCCGATGGTTCACTGGTACTTTTCTCAAATTCAATTTCTGCTACATTTGTATGCACAATGATGCTTATCAATTCAAAATTAATAATTAAAAGTAATTTATTACATTTATTTGCCTTATAACCATTTGTATTATTGGCTGCTTTTCATTTAAAATGTTGACTTGCCATTCATTTTTAATTGGTAAACTTTTGAACTGTTATTTAACTGGAAACGTAGTATCTGGCAGTCAAGTTCTACTTGTCGATATTTCGAAATTGTGAGAGGGCTGCAAGTGTGCAGCTTTAAACCTAACGTATTCATTGCTTGCTAACTGGTTGCAATGTTATGGTAAGCACTGTTGGCATGTCCCAAAAAACAAAAAAAAAAAAACAAAAAATAAAAAGTGCTAGGCTCGGAGTATCCCTGGTTGCGGTTGCACTGGGTTTTGGTTGCTGCTCCAGCTGGTCACAAATCGTTTACCTTTTGAGGCGTAGACAATGAACTTTTCACCATAGATCCGGATGGGAAAGCGGATGCGGATGCGGATGCGGACATGGACATAGTGCAGCCAAATGCTAAATGCGTTTGCCCAGAGATTTGCGCAGACTGTCCTCTGTCCGTGGAGAAGGGAGAAAAAGGAGGCGTGGGAGCTGCGGTCAGGCATTAAGTAGAATGTTCGTCAGAGCTGTCAGTGGCAGCTGTGGCAAAAAAAAAAAAAAACAAAAAAAAATGGAAAAAATCAGAAAGACGAAAGAAAGCCAACAAAAAATCGCTGATGAAAATTGCTTGCAAGTGGTTTCTGTTACAGTCCGCCAGCCCATGTAATGCTCACTCGTTTTGCTTGTGAAACTTTTGGATTATTGTCAGTTCCATACACACACACATACACACACACACACACACACACACTTACTTACATACACTTACATGGGCTGGCCATGTGCCAGCAGGGAAAACTTTGCTCCGGACATTTGGACATCGTGGCAAAGTCGCGTTTGCTCCGGCTCTTAACGGCAAATTTTCGCATATTTTTCTCGGCTGCTGCGTAGGCGTCGCCACGTTGTCTTTGGCCTGCAAATGAATTCAACGGACTGCAGTTGGAGTTGCACACACACACATACACACACACAAACTCATGCATACACGACTAGCTACACAAACAACAGCTGCTGCTGCTGCTGCTGCTGCTCTCCCTTAGGCTGCTTGACTTGCAGCTTGTAAACTGGCGGTAAGCTCCATTGTTTGAGGCATGTTGCTACCAGATACGGGGACAGGGATATTCGGGGTTTGGCAGGTTGCACCTTCGCCTTTGGCAGGAATTACAAGCTGATAACCTTACAGCGAGTTTGCACTGTAAATACCATAACAATTAGGTGTTGATACTGCAAGGATACCAAGCATACCAAGGCATACCAAGGACTCCATTAGGATGCAAGACACGTATTTAAGTGGATAACAAAAACTTATTCAAAATATAGTAAATAATTTTGTTTGAGTATATCTTACTGCTTAAAAATTAAACAAAAACAAAATTATTGTTATACATAATTTAAATATTAATATTTCTTTTATTTCTTTTTTTCTGGTATTTTTAAGTTTGTGGTTTCATTTTCAACAGACAACTACTTAAAGTAAGCCACATGATGCATTGTATTGTTTCGCTGCTCTGTCAGATGACAAATTTATTTATTTACTTGGGAAAATTGTTGTTGACTTTGTAAGTGCAGCTGCAGATGGCACTTGGCGGCAGCAGCAGCAGCAGTAACAAAACCAACAACTGTAAAATAAATAAATAACAAATTTCAGTGAAGCGGGGCCAACGAGGCGCATGCAATTAGTTTTACGTGCGGCAAGCTTATTGAAATTATAAATTGTAAATTAGCAGCTTGGCAAAAGTGTCAACGCAATTTGCGACGCGAAATTTTCGTCGCTTATTAGATCGCTGTCAGGGCTAAAAGTTTTTAATTATGTACATGGAAAATTTGTTGGAATATAATTCAATTTGGCAGGTAACAAAATCAGCAGACGTGTCTTCAACAAGCTGACTTTAGTTAAATGTTCTTGTTGTTGTTGTTGTTGTTGTGATGAATATAACTGACTTGGCAACAAATCTGCAATTGTAAAAAGTTTTGCTGTTGACGCGGCGTATGCGTTATACAATTTTTGCTTTCATGTTTCACGCTTAGTGTTGCGGCTGCTGCGGAAATGCAGCTGAAAGTTGTGATGCCCTCTTGCTTTCCTTCTTTCTAACTCTAAAACTCTCTCTGTCTCTCTCTCTCTCTTTCTCTCTAACTATGTCTTTTCTCTCTTCTGCACTGTGTTAATTTTAATGCAGTCACAAATGAGTGTGCTCTGGCTGCACGTTAGATATGAAGTTTCTGGCTTGTGGTCTCCCTTCCCCTTTCCTACTTGAGCATTTTGTGCAGCAAGTGATTATGAGGTTTCCATATCTCATATGTCTGTCGTCTAACTGCTCGTTGATGTGTGCTATGTGTGTTGGGTGTGTTGTGTGTGTGTGTGTGTGTGTGTGTGTGTGTGTGTGGTAATAAAATGCTTTGCTGGCTTACAAAGTTTTGTCATTAAGCACACTTGCCGCTTATTCAAGCATTCACTTGACCCCAAAACTGCCCAATTTAAGCCACTCTCCTTCTTCATATTTGCCTTGATAATAGTTTTGAATTTCGTGAACATTTCACAATCAGCTCAAATTTCTCGACAGTTTGGTGAAAACATTTCGCAAACAGTTGTGACAAATGCTGATGCATTTTATTATAAATTTATCTCTGTGGTTGCATACAACAACGCAACTGAAGTCCATCTTGAATTGTTGTTGTCGTAAAAGGTTCGAGTTCCAGATGTCAAGTGAGTGATTAATCTTATGTAATTCTTAAGCCATTAAACTATGTTTTCAGATCTTAAGAAAATCATAAATTGTTTTACCTCTGCCAGATTCAAATTTTGCTTTAAATAATTGTAGTGCTTGTATGACGAAAATAATTTGCGGAATACCACTTTAATTAGAATGTTCATAATATAAAATATATGTGGCAAAATATATAAAATACATTTATTTATAATATACACATAATTTGCGTGAATAAAATACGTGTGGCAATTGTCAGAACCTGATAAAAAGCAAAAGTTCGTGTGGAATAATAATGATGTCAATTAAGATTTAAAAAGAGAAAAGAAACGTTTTTTATACGTAAACTTAACAATACAAAACTTCAGTAAATATGTCTTATCGCAGTGCATAAATAACGCACGTAATCCAGTTGCCAAAAAGAATGCTGAGCTTTAAGAAAAACTTGACTATTGTTGGCTTAATGAAGCAACCAAATATGCTTAAGACACAGCTGCGTCCATCCCCCGTTTTCCCACACCACATGATATCATTATTCAATGGCTCTTTATGTTGCCATTTACAAGAAGTCCTCCCACTGCTCCTCCACTCCCCACTGCCATCATAAGCCATAAAACGGCGCAGAAATAGCGTGGGGAGAGCGTGTGGGTTTTGAATCGTGTAAAATAAGTTGGGAGACCGCTCAAAAATGTCCCCATAAATAGGCAACAAATCGCACCCCCGGGGCCACATGCGTCGTATACGTGATATTTTTTAATTACATTGCAAAATGCTTTTTGTGTGCCTTTGAAAAATGTCGCTTTAATTGCCCCTTAGCCACGGCCAAGACAAAACTAAAACGCAGAGAATTTAAACAAATTTGCCGAATGCAAATGAGAATTTAATTAATGCCAGTTCCGACCAAAATCCAAAAACCGAAATCCAAACTGAACCGCTGCGCAACACCAGCTACCAAAAATATGAGAAAATTCCCAATGAATATGGCAAATATTTTATAGTTGCAGCAAAAGTTTAGTCCGTGTATGGAGAGCAGGGGAGAGGGGCATAGGAAGTCTGCGTGGGGGTGTGCCAGCGCTTAAGTGTCGCTTTGGAATCATTAGCTAAAACGCTAAAAGATATTACCAGGACTCTTTGGTGGCAAAGTTCTTGCTGTTCTTGTTCGCAATCAAAAACAAATATGGTAAACCGGCATATGGCATATGGCAAGTGGCAAGTGGCAAATTGGGAGTTGGCTGGGGTCAAAGATCAGAGTCAACACTATTCAATTTAATGTGAAGTGAAATTTTGTGGCATTTAAGCGCAAATGGAATGAAATTAGCGACGCTGTGGCAGCTGGTCGGAGAATCAGATAGACCGAGAGACAAATGAAAAGGCATTTAAAATGTCAACATGACCGCAAAACATCGTGTGCAAAATGGTCGAAAAAGGTGTACAACGTGTGTGTGAGTACAAGTTATGCGTGTGTGTGTATGTGTGTGTGTGTTTGTGTGTGTTTGCTAGTGCAGAGACGACTTTTGCGGTTGCACAGAAATAGCACAGAGCAAGCGGGTCGAGTGAGACAGAGAAAGAGAGAGTGAGAGAGGTTGAGGTTATGGGCCAGAGTTGAAGCTTAAATGCTTGACCACGAAAAGGCCATTAGAAAATGGCCAACGTGTGTGCTTGTGTGTGTGTGTGTTCTTCCACGTTAAGTCGCAAAGGCAGCCACTGCGACAGTTGAAATTAAGCAAAACAAATCCAAAAAAAACAAAAAAAAAAAATCCAAAAAAGACTAAAACCCAAAAACAGAAAACGCTCAACAAAACGTAACCGAAAAACGTTTGCCAACACGTGTAAACTTTTTGAAGTTTCCGCCGTAAGTGAGTGCAAATGTGTGCGAATCTGTCACAGGGTTGGCCAACTTATCAGACACAGTAATTATCGTTTAGCCAGGGAGATTTAGGCACGAATTACGTTCACCAATAATACTGGTGAGCTCATCAATTTGCTGAGAAGAGAGTGATTTCAAATAACTTTTCAAAACAAATAGAGTTCAATGTAAATAATGTAAATTGTTTTATTGTCTTGTTTGGAATACATTAATTGAAGCAGTTCTGCTTTTACTTTAGAGGGAATGGAAAGTTCTGAAGACAAATGACAAAAGAAAAGTATACAACGCCTGCTCGATTGTTATAGTTTCGATTCCATAAATATTATGAGTTAGTAAACACATATAGTATTTCATTTGTACTTAATAAAAAACACTATCGATTCATAAATAGGATAATAAAGATACGACAGTAATTATGATTAAGCATCTAAAACGTAGCCCATTATTTTATCTATGAATTTGTAATGAATTTTAGATGTGATACTTCACGCTAAAAGCGAATCAGGCATCTCTGTCCAGCACTAGCTGCACACACTGATGCATGAGCAAGTGTGTGTCTATATGTGTGTGTGTCTGTGTGTCTGTGTGTCTATTTGTGTGTGTGTCTGTGTGTGTGTGCGTATTTGTGTGTGTGTGTAATCTTTGTCGCAGTGCCGTGAAATGTGCAATAGCGTAACCTGACTTTGGGTTTTGGCTTTTACGTTGCGTGTTAAAAGTTGGCCACACACCTGAAACAAACAAAACATGTTCATGGCTGTGGTCAGGTAAAGCAAGCAATGAGAACAACAATGTGCGGCAATTAAATGTCAAACAGGCGCTTTTGATGGACGCTTAAAATCAGTGCAACTGTCAGCTGTTGCAGCAACTCCAGCATTCTGCCAAAGCACACAAAGCTCACAAGCAGCTACCAGCTAACGGTCACGAAACGGCCACACACACACACACACTTAGGTGTACATGCACAGATGTCACCTGGCGTTTAAAATGTACACCCATAAACAAAAGTGCAAACAAAGCCATAAACAAGCAGCGCGAACGAACGCATCTCCTTGCCCCTTGTGCAGGACACGCTAATGTTGGCGTTGTCGTTTGTTAGTTTTGCCTGCTGCTGCAACCAAACACAAAACGGCAACAACAGCAACAACAACAAGGTCTACCATTCAATGGGGTTGACGCTTCATTCCGGTCGCCGGACGCCTCAGTTTGTTAGCTTTGCTTTGTGTCGTGTCTTTTATGGGGTAGCCAGTCGCTGTTATGCGCCTCCCGTTGGCTGTCAGCGTTTTTCTGCGCTTTGTTTTTAATACATGTACGTGGCGCATCATTTATTATTTTTAGCCACAGCATCAGCAGTAGCAATATGACGCATACGCAGCTCACAGCCACAATTACACTGAGCAAAATAACTAACTAGATGCGTCAATTTTAAAAAAGATTTTCTTTGTGATAATTATTTTTAATTGATAATAAAATCTACTTTGAAAATGAATACGCTTTTCGAAAGACGATTCAAAACATTTGGAAAAAATAGCTTTTTGTTCTGTCAGTACATGGCTACGGCTTGGCCGCTGTCTCCATGTCACGCACACATTAGTAGGTAAGCACGCATCGGCTACACACACGTTCCATAAACATTTGGACATGTGTTATGTGTGTGTGATTGTGTGTGTGTGTGTGTGTGTATATGCGTGAGAGTTTGGGAGGCGTGGTGACGCGTGTGTGTCTCGGATTAGGAACTAAATTAAATTTTTACATCAGCATTTGCGCTTCATTAGAGGTAAGGGGCCGAGGCGCCACAATGCCAAGTGTTGCTCCACTGTTGAGAGGCCACTCGAGTGGTCGCCTCTGGGACACGCAGAGCAGGCGATAAGCAGCCCGTCCAGATAAATGCGTTGAGTGTTATGGTGGGAAATAGCAGGCGGGTAATAGCAGTAAATTTAGCCAAGCCGAGGTGTCGGATAGGCCAATCCCCTCCCCCATATTTGTACATATGTACATATTTATATACATATTTAGTATATATAATAAATTTACTCAAAGAACGAGAAGAACATACAAATAGAAAAAAAATAATTGCAGAGCTGGGCAAGCAACTGTATAATTATATACAGTCGAGACAGAGTAGGGAGAGGAACGGAATGCGGAAGGGGAGCTAATTCATTGCAAATTTAGCTAGTTAGAGTGTGCATTTGATATTAAAAGGAAAAGTTAAAGTAAAAAGAAATAAGGAAAAGAAATTCTGCGTTCTTCATTTAATACAAAATGCATAAAGCATACCGAGTTTCAATTAAGCAACTAAGCTAACCGTCGCTTACCGAGATATTAAATATTTATGATTTAATAAAAGTAGTTTCAAACAAGTAAGAATACTCCAGTCGAGAGCGCTCGACTAGCAGGTACCCTAATCCCAGCTGTTGTATATATTAAATCGATTAAAATACAGATTCCAGTTGAATTCGTTGCTGCTCTTATGAAAACACGTTTTGCTCACTTGAGTGATTCTTCTCCAATCTCGAAGCTTGTCAACATTATGTCTATCAACCAATAATTACAAGACTATGTATTGAATCTGCCAACAGTTACGAGAGCTTATATTCCAAATTTAGAGAGGGTACGTCTTTTGTACAACTTGTTTATATCCCTTTTACCCATTTGCAATGGGTTTAGGGTATTAAAAGCTTTTTGAGAGTTGTGTTTCAAAATGCTCAATTAAAGAGGCTTAAAGTTTTTCTAAGCACATTCCAAAATGTCACGACTCAATGTCTTAATGAGTAGATTACTGAGCAACTGAGTTTTAGTTTAGTTTAAGATTTTCTTGAAGGTGTCGCCTTAAATTATCTATTTAGTTGAATAAAGGATGTTCTTATTCCATGAAACTTACTTTTTAGATCAAGTTATTTTTGTTTAAAATAAAATTCAAGCAACCAGAAATGGATCAGAAATTGAAATTGCTTTTATGAAACCACAACAAAAAACCAATTATAACAAAATCCACTTGTGTTGCATCCACATCACATGCAACAGCTGAGTGCATGTGTACCTCTCGTGTGCGGAGTTTTGCCATTCAGTGTTCTCATTTAAAAATATCAGCACATAACTTAACTTTAAAATAATTAAAAGTTGAGCGAATCTGAAATGGACTTATTTCTTGCAGATGTAGAATTGATGAAGTATCTATTAATTTGCAATCTCAAATTATTATTGCTTCAAACTAATTATATGCATTTTTAGTGAAGAGATAAAAGCCGCTTGCCAAATGCCTTGTGCTACTTACAAATATCAGATAAAGCTGCTATCATTTATAACAATTCAAAAATATTGATTGTGAGCACTTGCAAACTGTCAAGTATTTAATATGATGCAAAAGCTTAAGGAAAAACTGGATGAAACTTTAACTGAACCATCAAGTTGGCCGTTGGTGGACAACAGGATAATTCGAACTTTTGGCTTTTATTGGGCATGTACTATCAATAACTGATAGCCACCAATTGCAGCTGCAGCCATTCAATTTTCGACCAAATACAAAACCAAACTAACAAAAAGCAAGAAGAAGAACATGAGAAGATAGATGCTGGAAAAAAACCGCTGCAACTTTGAAACAGCGCGCACAAGCCAACTGACAGCTGGCACCAACTTATAATTCAGACGGGTGCCCAAAAGAGGGAAGGAAAGAGGAAGAGGAAGGAGAAAGAGAGAAGGGAGAGGAGAAGGGAGTGGTTGCCCAACTGGAACTCTGTCTGCACCCTAAGGGCAGCTGCTTTACCATGAAAAGTACACACACGAACACACTGGCCAAGGCACAGCCCCAGAAGATACAAAAAACTTGCAAAAACAAGCAAAAAAAGAAAAGAAGCAGAAAAAAGTTTCAGTTACGTGCTGTTGCTTTTAATTGAATTTTTTTTGCTGCTGCTGCTGCTGGTTACTAGTCGCTGCGGTGAACCAATGCTCAGGCCAGCACATCCGCATCCGTCTAGCGCTTCCGCCGTGGCATCTCTCTTTCAGCGCCGGCAGAGAGCAGCAGCAACAGCAACAGCAGCAGCAGCAGCAACAGCAGCAACAGAAGTCGCGGACTCCAACTCCAACTCGAACTCGTACTCGGACTCGTGGCCAAGTGCTACAACTGACTGGAGGCAGTTTTCTTGTTATTTTGAAAGCGCCAAGTCGCAAGTCCTTAAGCGGTTTATTTTCCTTCACACTGATTTGCAGCATGAGAGGTGTCCCACGTAATGGTTCCTTTCATACCCTGCAGCCTCTATCCAGCAAATACGTTGGGTCATTCAATTCTAGTCTTAACTTTGCCCATTCCTCGCTTAAGTTGCTTTTTCATTGTAATGAATATTATAGACACATTTAGCGATTATCTATTATCTTATTCATATAACTACAAATGATGTAGATAAAGATAGTATTGACAAACATCCTTAGTCCTGCAGGATCGATATAAGCACTTTTGTATTTCCACATCAGATTCCCGTACAGGTCACTCCCGAGTCCATCAGTTCCGGTTATGGCCCTTTTAATGCTGCAAGTTTTTAATTAAAATTTTAAATTTGACGTTGTCTGAAGAGTGCTCTTTCTGCCCGGCTATCTGCTATCATAATAATATTATTTCCTCACTCACTTACCGGCTGTGTTTTGAGCCCAGTTAGCTCGGCAATGAGTTAACTTTCAATATTTTTATTCCGTTGGCTTCATTTGTAATTCATATTTACATCTACATCGATCACAATAAGCGCAAG
Organism: Drosophila cognata; assembly: GCA_035041535.1. Classification (NCBI taxonomy): domain Eukaryota; kingdom Metazoa; phylum Arthropoda; class Insecta; order Diptera; family Drosophilidae; genus Drosophila; species Drosophila cognata. Next base: position 73,178 of record JAWNLC010000694.1, on the reverse strand, counting down.
CAAATGCCTCTGACTAGGAAGACAACATTTCTGCTGCTTTACTTGCTGATTGTCGGTGAATGCTTTGGCTGTCGGTCCGCCTACAAGCCACGTAAGTTCCTAAATACACCAAAAGATTCCACACAAATAAAAAAATTTATTGTTCCTGTTTTGCAGCCATGAAATCGTGTTACAGGATGGGCGGCAGATGTCGTGAGATCCGAGCCTGCCAGCCCGATCGGCATGCGATGGTTGAAACGAACTGTATTTTGAGGCGAAAAGTGTGCTGCATGAAAACTCCCCAGCAGTGATGAAACTCCAGATAGCGGCGCGTGGTATATACCTATACACTCTGGATTCATACATATACAGGTCAGTGATTGTATCACTAATTCTATACTGCACATAATAAAGCCAATATAGATGTGTAAAATCAGATACACAGGACATTGAAGGGAGGTCGAAATGAGTCATGTTATTTAAGTGAGCACTTGTGCATGTTGCATGTTTCCAAATTTGAATAAACCGTTTCTAAATATGAATGTTATTCAAATTGATTTTAATATTATACTCTTTAAATGTTATTTTGAATGAAAGATTTGAATTTTGTTTAAGCTTTCTTAATTCATAGCCCAAGAACCCACATTCAAGTTTGACAAACCGGAATCACAACCAGAACCGGATCCGCATTTTTATCGCTTAAAATCGGAATCGGAATTAGAAGCTATTCCCATTATTTTGTGACAAGCCAGTTGTCAATAACGAAAAGTCGTTAGCTTGAAAAATATCCAGAATTTTGATGTTTTTTTTGCGTACCAGAATCGGAATCGGCACCTAAATTAAACACCCTGCCATTTTGCCTAAGAAACACAATTTGTGGCCGGGCTAGTGCTCGTGATGGATACACACATCTGAATTGGAACTTTTATTGCTATTAAAAATAACTAATGACTGACTGTCGTGACTGATATTGTTATTAATTTATACGAATGCGCTAAGCTGAGAAACAGCGGGTGTTCAGCTCCTAAGCACAAGTGCTTCGCATCGACCTATTTACAGCATTGCACTTGTGTATATGTGTGTGTGTGTGTGTGTGTGTGTGTGTGTGTGTGTGTCTGTAAGTGTATATTCGGCCAAACGAGTATGCAGTGGCAGCAGCAGGTTGTGGGCCAGATGACGTCACTAAAATCAGGTCAACACCAGGCGCTGGCTGAGCACAGCACAACAACACAGTCCATGTGCGTTTTGGGGCAGCAAAAACAGCAACTCATCCGTGCATATATATAAGTATATATATATATATATATATATATGTAGTATATATGTATATATAGTATACTTTGAATTTGGGTGTGGGCGCAGTCTCTTCCCTCGTCAACGGTTCTCCCTCTCATCTTGCTCACTCACCTTGTCTTGGAGTCTTGGTCATTAATAGTCGAGAGTTGGTTTTATTTTATGTTTTTTTCTTCCTTTCATTGCTCGACCGCCCGCTGCTGGCAGGCTTCATTTTCGTTTTGGGCGGCGCTTTTGACATTTTGCAATTTTTGCTGCGTTTGGGTAAATTACTTGTAAATTCAGATTATGCCGCCCAGCAGCTATAAAGAGAGGGAGAGAGAGAGAGACAGAGACAGGGGGAGAGCTAGAGGGCTAGAGAGAGAGAGAGCGAGAGCGAGAGAGAAGACGCGCTTGTGAGCGAAGGCGGGCAAGAGAGAGCTCTTAACTAGATTGGTTTGGCGAGGAGAGGTCAAAAGTGACTGGCATTTGTTTTCCATATATTGATTGCTTTTTAATGGATTTTTTGTGGACTCCGCCATAAGGTGGCCATTTATTCAGCGCGCCCACGTTCGCAGTCGACCCCACAGTCCCTCTGCTCCCGTCGTCAGCTTTTCATCTGTGTTCTTTGCTCATATTAATTTTATTTACATAGTTAAATGGTTCAATTGTTTGACTGTTGATTTACTGCTGGAATTTCAGACAGCAAAATTAATTGTTTGATTTGTGGTCAAAGCTGGAGATATATACTCTATAATGGTATATCTAGGTCAGCTTCTCTAGTGATTTACGGATTTTATTTGCACACTTTATAAACATAAAGTGACAGGCGTGTTGTGTGTGTGTGTGTGTGTTTGCCACTGGCAGCTGCCACTCTCGTGGAGTTTTCATAGAGTTTCGTTTGGTCGGCTTTCTATTTTCCTCTTTTTTTTTTAGTATTTTTTGTTTAAGTTGTTGTGCATTAGTTTATTCAGGACGTCAGTCAATCAGTTGGTGCGTGTGTCAATCAGGCAGGTAACTGGCTGCAACTAAATGTACGCCACACAAAAACAACAATGGAATACAAACAAGCATATTCATGTACAAATACTCACCACGCTCTTGCTCTTTGGTGGCAGCAACTCTTTGGCTGGCTGCTTCTTGTTGATAATGTTCATTTTGCCTTGGTTGCTGCTGCTGCTACTGATTCGGCTTCTGCTACTGCTTCTGCCACACTCTGCCTCTCTTTGCTGCTGTCGGCTAGAGAGCGTGCCACAGACTCTTACGCGTAGACATGGCAACAGCAGCACAGTCACGGCAACGTCAGGCTTTCATCTTTTTTTTTTTTAGCACACGCGCCTGACTTGCCGCTGCTGCTGCTGCTGATGCTGCTGCTGCTGCTGCTGTGGCCACCCTTATCCACCCCACACCTTGCAGCCATCCCCATGCGTTGGTCGCCTGTCGACTGTCAAATCAATTTGTCAGAAATCACTGACAGCTGCTTACAGACAAAACACACAAACATGGCCCAGACCAACCACAGCACCGAGCCCGGCTCAGAAGTTCACACACACACACACACACACTCTGAAAAGTTGTCATGGCAAAAAGAAAAAAAATACAAAAGTACATATATACATATGTATATATAGATATATATATACAGCATACAAACAGAAGCAGCAGTTGTTGCCTGGAGTGTAAATTATAGCGCATATTTCCATTTCTTTTTGCTTTCTTCAAATTGCTTTGCAGATTGCCGACATTTGAAAATTGTCTACGGCATATCAAGCACTTTCGACATTTACAACTCATTTCTGTGAAATCTCTACGCACAACGCTATTTCATTTTTTTTTCTTCCAAGTTCGAAGCTGACAGACAAGCGCCTTTGTTTGCATGCCCCTCACACACACACACACACACACTCAAACACAAAACATACAACACACAGAAATAGGGCAAGCTGCTGTGTGCTGCCAGGCGTATACGTAATTTGGCAGACAATGGCAGCCCAAGACGAAACCCCAATGTAAGATATAAAAAAGGGGAGAAAAAATGAATAAGAAAAGGCCTTTGACTGAGCATTTTAGATTCCCTAGCCGGGAGAGCAACCTGATATTTTTGACAATCTGTTTGTGACTCCATAGGGTTAATTATACGCAGCATAGCAAATTTGCTGAAAGCAGATATTAAATTAGCTATAAACTTTTTATTTCATTTTTGTTACCAAAAATTAACCAACTTAAACTATCCTTCATAGCATAGGAAATGGTTGATATCCTTAGCAACTTTAGCTTGTAGATTTAACATTTTTATAGAAGTCTTCCTGTTGCTGCTTTCAATGCGACCTTCAACCATGTTCAGCATAAATAATAAAGAGCATTTCACGATGAATTCAAATTATTGAATTGAAAATGCAGTTAAATTTCATAAAAGTGGTTTGCTAAAATGATTTCAAGAATTGACTTAAAGCAAATTGGAAAACGTTCGAAGGACATAAAACAAATAGGTCATATAAATATGAGTTGAATACTAATATGAAACATATTCCTTTATTTAAGTATTTGATAATATATTTTGTTGTGAGCATATTATAATTTATATTTTGTGTACCATTAAGTTTGACAGAATTTGTTCATTCTAAATATAAAAGTGTCAATTTATTGCTAGACACTATCGTTGGGAAGAGCATTATAGTTTCGTGCTTGCCCCGAATTATTTGTCATAGTGTTTCCTTATATTTTGGACACGCCAGCAGCAACACCAACAGAAGCAGCAGCAAAAATACGCAGCAACAAAAATCAGCAGCATGTTTGCTGCTGTTGCTTTTTATTTATTTTTTCGTTAGTAATCTCTACCCCTTTTTCGTAGTATTGCTGCCGGTGGTGCTTATGCTGTTGCTGTTGTTGTTGTTGCTGTTGTTGTTGTTGTTGTTGCTGTTTGTAGCGTCGTTTTTTGTTTGACCAACAAGCAACATACAAGCTCATAAATAAGTAGGCAAAGGCTCAGGCCCTGTTTAGCCAGCCTAGTCTTTTTGGCCAGAGCATGAGTACCACGCCCAGAGGCTGCCAGTCAGCCGTCTCTTTGCTTATAGCTGAAAATGAAAAATGGATTTCTGTGTCAGTTGGTTGCCATAATTTCAGCTCGATTCGAGACTCAGTCGCCTGCTTTGATGCGAATTCATCATTTGGCATTCAGTTTACATTTCTTCTACTTCTTTTTATTTTTGTTGCTTTTGTTGTTTTTGTTCTTTGCTATTTGTTTGCCATGTCGCCCCGTTTATTTAATTAATTATTTTAAAGATTTGCCGGCCTTTTTCACTTTTAATTAATTTATCAAAAGTGTAAATACAAATTGTACGCCCAGGGTCCTCGAGTGTCCCTTTGCGAGGATTTTTTCCCCTTTTTTTTTAATGGTGTTTTCGCTTTTCATATTTTATTTTTAAATAAAACAAACTTTAAATTAGCCCCCGCGCGCATAAGTGGGGTTAAGCTGCGTGGCGGGTTAAGCCAAGGCCAAAGTTCTGAAAGCAAAAAAAAAAATTTGCTTTTATACTCTAAGCTCGATTCGAAAAGAGTATATTAGGTTCGAGCTAGACTGTTAACAATATTCGCGGGTAGTTCACTAAAGACTTTCTTTAAAGAATGAGATAACAGAATACACTGTTAAAACAATCGCTTACCTCCAAATTAGGCACTGCTACCAGAGAATTACTCAGTCGTTTACTTTATAAACTCAAAGTGCTACTCTGTTTTTTATAATTTAATATTTTAATATATACATACATATATATACATATATTTTAATATATATATATACATATATATGTATAAATTTGTTGCTGTACATTGCTGGTGATAGGTCTAATAACTCCCCTGGTTTTTGTAATCCTTTGGGCCACGTCGCCGACTCCCTCTGTTTGCCTGGCTCCTGTTGTTGCCCGACCTAATGGACATGGCAAGTCACGTAAATGACGCTGATGATAATGTTGATGCCGCTGATGATGATGTTTATGCCGCCTACGTGTTCATTTCTGTCACAGCGGGCTATAACTTTTGCCCCCTCATCCAGTTACAATTACTCTTTTTTTTTGTCGGTGCGTCTTCAATGTCCACTGCTGCGTATGCGTAATATTCAATGAGTAGTTGGCAACAGCAGTCGAGAGTTCTGTGTCTCGATGCATTAAATATTAATTTGTGCAACGTTGGCGAACACAGCTCAATTCCCATTGACAGGCGGCCCAGTCCAGTCAGACCACCCCACCCCTTTCCATACCCCCCACTTGCTGTCGGCCAGGCGTTTGCATACATATGTGTACACATCCGGTTGCCGAATTGCCAAAAACGGAAATTAGTTACAGAAGTTATAATTAAATTCCTTCGAGTAACGGACAACCAGAAACCTGTTTGCATGTGTGTGTGTGCGTGTGTGTGTGTGTGCGTGTGTGTGTGTGTGTGCAACAAACTGTGCATGTAAACAGGCGATGTAGCTGCGTCCGGAGCAGCGTCGCCATTGACAACACTTGACTGCGCAGAAGGCGACCGTCCATTTTGAAGAGGCCACCCAAAACACAAGCCGGTCCCCAAAGTCTTAATTAGAAACAGTTTGAGGCTGACTGATTGCCGGTGGTGAGCACATCTCTATGTGTGTTCCTCTATGTATGTGTGTCTGCCCGTGTGTGTGTGTGTGTGTGTGTGTGTCTGTGAGCGAGTGGCACTCTTAATATTAGGTTGTCTATGTCTGCATGTACATATACATATGTATGTGTGGGCGAGTGCCTCGCACTGTTGACTTTCAGTCATTAGCAGAAACATTTTATGCTCCAGAAAACCTTCAAAGTTATAATGTCTGGCAAACACCACAGTTGCTGCCATTATTTGCATATGTTTTTATGGAACATTATTCCATAACCAAAGAAGCAACATAAAAAAAATCAATTGGCAACATGTTGTATTTGATTCAATTATTAGGCAACCAGTCAAAGTGGTTTTCTGGAAAGTGCAATTGTCAATTATTACATCAATTTAAAAGCACAAGAAACATCAAATTTGTCATCTTTTCAAGTGCATTCCATCTATTTAATTATTTCATTTCATTTTCTATAATAGCAAACATTTCATATTCAGTTTATTCATTTCCATTTGAATTATTTCAAGTCTGTGAGAAATTGCAATTTCCTGGGTGTATTTGTTTCAGTAAAGTAAAGACGCTCCTGGACAACTTCTTTCAGTCTGTTGTTTTGTTGCGTTCCCTTCCTTTAGTTGTATTCCATCAATTTTTCACACAAATTAATTTTCTCAAATAGCAGCTTTGTAATGTTATGTTTGAAATGCAATTTCCTTTGATTTGTTTTTTTTTATTCCCTGGCCTTCTTTCAGTGATTCAAAGATACTTCTGGAATATCTTTCTGGCCACACCCTCATTTTTTGGTGGCACACACCCAGAAGCACTCATACATACATGTATATTTGATCTGCACGGTTCAGCGCGCTATTTCAAGTTGCGTGCGTCGATTATTGTAATTGATTTCCACAATTGAATGGCAGGCGAGAACTCGCATAAATCACACACAAACACAAACACAAACACACGCACATAAACAGGCAGACACGCATAGCACATGTGCATCAATTATTGAAGTCTGTCGACAAGGCTGCTGTGCATCGAAAAAAAACAACAAAAAAATATAGATAAAAAACAAAAAAAAAAGGGACACATACATACATATGTACACAGAAAGAGGGCTGCCCCTTGAAGGCTGACAGCGATATGAGGTCTGTCACGCACTGAAGTTTTATTGTTTAGCAAATGCTCAAATCGAATGTCTGTCAGCCGATTACGACCTGAAATTCCCGTTGCTGCGATTCGCGCATCGTTGCCGATCAATTATGCAAATGGGCACGGCGACATATTCAATAATAAAGTGGCGTCGACGTCAACGTCAGCGGCGGCATTAGCGTCAATGGCGACGATGTCGCACGCATGTCACAGCATTTATTAAAAGCACTCACATTTTGAGTATTACGTATACACATTGTGTGTGTGCCACCAAAAACAACACGAACAACAACAACAGCGGCAAACATAACAGTAAGTTAAAGACAAAAAGCAGACCGCAGCAAAGCGTATGTGCACACACACGCACACCCATAAACAAACAAGCGTATGTGAACAGCTGTTCGAGTGTCGAGCAATATGATATCAGTCCAAATGAAGCTGTAAATGCCACAGTCGCTGCTGCAAATTAAGCCATCGAATTGACAAAAAATTGTCGCCCAGAACTAAACAGCTTCGGAACGGGCACTGGCATATTGTGTATACGAACTGCTGACCAGGCAGCCGCTTGGGGAATTTAAGCTTGCTTTTCAATTACACTTTGTGTACAGACTACAGTTTTGCAGTCATTTGCTGACTAGTCCTTTACCACAAAATATATTTTGCATATGTGTTGATAAATTTTATTTATAATTTACTAAACAAGTTGCAAAATAGTGGAGGTATTAATAGATCTTGAAAGAATAGTTATTATTACAATTTATTTTTAAAAATGAATATATTATTTTTAATTATTTTATTTCACGCGTTTCCTGACTTCATTATGTCCGGCAATTCACTGTGGTAAGCTCATCATACTCAACAGGCTTAGAGATTTGCCAATCATTTCTTTATTTTCTTTCTGACCTTTTATTTTTGCCTTCTGAACGTTTAACTGTCCTTATGACTAATTTTTGGTCTTATTGGGTTTTTTTTTATGGGTTTTCCCAATTCTTGCAATAAATGTGGAACCATTTTACATTTATTATATCTTTTAATTTATTTTTATTTTTATTGCTTCGTCTTAATTTTATGTAATTCAATTCGTTTCCTTAATTTTAATTATATGTCTAATTTAAATATTTTTGTTGTGTAGGCCGCTTTTTGTGCAATAAATGTAGCAGCAAATATATTTTCATTATTTCTGCATTTACTTATGCCCATTAGAGCATTAGAAAGCGCTTGTTCAAATGCTTTTTTCATTGTATCTCTATCGTAGATCCATTACCCACACTCCACGCGCCTCTGCAAACACAAAGTATAGTATTTATTTACCTATCTGGCAGTCATTTAGCCGCAATTACCAACGCATCCAATTGTAATCAGCGGCCAACCAAAGCCAATGTTTGAACTAAAGCGCTCTCCCCAGAGTGAGGCGCGTCAATTACTTGAAGTTTTTGTGTTTATTACCAATGGATAGGAGAGGAAGAAGAATGCCTGCAGCTGCTACAAGTCAAATAAAACATATTACAAATGCTTCGCTACACAGCGATCCCCTAACACCGGACTCCATCTCCCGACTTTCTTCAGCATCTGGGCGCTATTACTCAGACTTAACCGCCTCGAGATGTGCCAGCAATCTGACAAATTTCGCACAAATTATGCGGCTAACGCCACAAAATGATGACGACTATGATGACAGGACACCAGGACAAGACGGCAGGACGCCGCTGCTCGATGCTCGATGGTCGATGGTCGATGCTCGATGGTCGATGGTCGAGAGATCCCCGTTTCGAGCAACAAAAGGCGACGAAATTATTATTGCATTAAGTGGAATTATTAAATTTCATCGGCCAACGAGGCAGCCGCAACGGAAACGTAACGACGGCTCAGCACAAATAAAAATAAATAAATCTAATAAAAAAAAAGCACACAAATAAAATCCACAAATGATAAAAATACAAAAAAAAAAAAAAAAACTGCTGAAGAGGCAAAATAAATCAATAAAAGAGACAATTGACACAAAAATGCGCTCGAGAACTCGAACTCGAAGCCCGGGGACAAAATCAGTTTCAGTGTCCCGTTTCAGTTTCAGTCTGGGGCGCAAAGTTTGGCGGGGCCACTCAAATCAACATAAAGTTTGATATATTGTGCCGCATTGGTAGCGCCACGTCCTGCCACGCCCTGCCCCGCCGACAACCCTAAGGCAGCCACCGAACGATGGAGGAGCAGTAGCAGTGGTATTGGTAGTTGTAGTTGATGCATAGACTGACGAAGGCAGGATGGGAGGGAGGTAGGGAGGGGCTAACACTACCACACTACTTATTACGGCCGCTGCTTGTCGCCATTGTTGTCAATTTGGTCGTGTCTTTGACAGCAGCGCTACTCTGGGACGTCGCAAGTGGGTTGCGGCAAGTGGGGTGGGACAGGCATTCAAATTGTAGTCGCATCATCATCTTTATGGCTATTGTGATTTCGGAATTAATTGCTGCCGCTGCGACACACAATCGGCGCCCGCTAGGTGGCGCCACAGTGCTTAAAAGGATTTGTACATATTTGGGCAGACCCACAGCACCACCCCACAATCCCCCCTCCCCACCCGTCTGCAACAGTTTTGACCGCTTTCGGTTGGGTATGTACGTGTGTGTGTGTGTGTGTGTGTGTGTGTGTGGGCGTCTGCTTCGGTTACTTGATTGCCCTCAAAAGTATGCAATGCTAATAAATTCAGTTTTATGTGTGTTGGGTGTAGGCAGCTCAATTTTCGGCAACTGCCTTTGGGTGTGTGTGTGTGGCTTGGTTTGGTTGCTGTCTCCGCTCCACTTTTATGACAGATCATTAAAATTTCTTCGTATTTTTTTTTCACGTTTAAGTAGCCTGTTTTGTCTTATATTTACAGCGACTCGATTTGGGGCAACTGGCTGTTGCTTGTGCTCTGCTCTGTGTGTCAAAGGGTGCATTAATATTGAACTTTATTGTCTCTGTGGGTCAGTTCCATTTCAAATTTGAGCAGTGCGGTTCAGTTCGCTTGACTGCCGCATCTAGAGCGTTAATAGCCCATGTGGCCCCATAGTACTTACTGAGCTCACTCAAATCTCCTCGGGTTAGCTACATTAATCTGAATACTGAGTGAGTTGGCAAATATGGTGTGGCCGATTATGCGATATCGCCTAACAGAATATGTAACATAAATTTCTTTTTTTGGTTAATAATGGTTACAACTGTGCTCGAAAGCGATTAATGAGCCAAACAGTTACCCAAACAGTATATTTATTTAGTTTATGTCTTGGCTTATTAACTTAGTTATATGGTGAACCAAGTTATATATACATATATATATATATGTATTTTTATTGGTTAATTTTTATTAACGATTACTTCTTCATTTATTAACATTCCATTAATATCAGGATAATTAGATTTAATCATTATGGTTCCTTATACTAACCTTTTGGTCCGCGTTTCAGCTGAACACTTTTTAATTATCTGTTTAGCTTTGGATTCTTTTTATGGCTATTATTATTTTTGTTTTATTTTCAACATTCCGTTTATAATTTACGAAAAAATCTTTTACATCCAACAAGTTTTTAATTTTCCTTAACTGGTTGAAATACAATTATGCTTCAGTTAACTTAAACGTGTTTGGATTTCGATTGGAAATCAACTTTACATATTTGATAATGTCGCTTTGAAGCCATTACCAACAAATTGAGATGATTTTGGATGCTGGAAACGTGTTGACACACAAATTTGTAGTCAATTGATGTAATCTATTAGTTGTAGATGTAAATGTCAGAAGTACTTAAGAAAGCATCTCAATTTCTTCCGCTCGTGGTCGGTAAATGTGACATTTATTTTTATCTTTTTTAGCATTCCAATAGCAATTTGACTATTTTTTTGTTCATCTTATTTTGTGGCAGGCACGAAACAGCAGCGCTTAACTTTCTAGACAGACGACTACCTAACGCACCTGACAAACTTACTTTAATGTATGTCAAACCTCAGCAGCAAACAACAACAACCACAATAACAGCTCGGGCAAGCCGAAGCCGAGGAACCACAAGAAAATGCGGCCTCTTTTCGACATTTGAGTGACATTATTTGTGTCAACAATAAAACACTCAAAAAACATGTCACCCAACAAATGTGAGAGCAAGAGAGAGAGAGAGAGACAGAGAGCGAGAGAGATAGCGCGCAAGCGGTCGAGCCAACTGAAGGGTGAGAGGTCGAGAGAGTGTGAAAACTTTAAGCAATAGAAACAGCAGTTTCTGTAAGACAAACGGAACCAGAAACTGAAACAGAAACAGAAACAGAAACAGAAACGGAAAACAGACGGACAGCGGGACAGTACAATTTAAAATTCAATAAAACTTCAATCAGCGTTTTTAAATGTGTGTGCGTATATGTGTTTGTGTGTGTGTGTGTGTGCGTGTGTTGCCTGGGTGTGTGTGTGTGTGTATACACAGCAACGACAGCGCCCAGCAATTTAAACAAATTGAAAGCAAGCGCAAATAAAAAACAGTTTGTTGCCACTTTTCACATCAATTACGCACTTCAGCCAAAATAGACGACGACGACAACGACGACGACGTTGGCGTTGGCAACGACGACGACGACGACGAAGACATAGCAGAAACGAAGCAGCAGCCGCTGCCGCCGTCGCTGTTTTGGGCATAAGGACGAGACGACGAGAGATGTCCTCGTTGGCGGCTGCTTCTAGCACAAAAATAACACTTGAAACTAAACGCGCATTCAGGCGGCGACGTCGCTGCCGGCTGCGCTGTGTTGCTGGGCGTGCCATTGCCCATGCCAACGCCTCCTTCCTCTCCTCTCGCCACTCGCCCCTTTCTCGCCACTCGCCACTCGCTTCTCGCCTCTTCGCCCGCTCAAACACTCTAGAACAACAATTTTCGCCTGCGTACACGGCGTTTTTTATGCGCCAACTGGCAGCCCCTGGGCTATACCTACCTTCTTCTGCTTCTTCTTCTTCGACCCCTTAACCACATACCCCCAAACCTTAACAATTTGAATATGTGTACATTGGTATGTGTGTGTGTGTGTTTGCCTGTGTGTGTGTGTGTGTTTGTCTATGTTTTCGCTTGCGAAAAGCGAAAGTAAATGTTTGAAAATCGTAAGGAAGGAAAAATCAAGTAAGCATCAACGCAGGCTACAAAAAGAAAAAAAGCTCGAAAAAAAGGATATTTATCTTTGGCGAAGATTATATGCCCTTGAAGGCAAGAGTCTATTAAAATGATTGAGCATTTACCGAATGCACGATGGATATTTATGGCTTCTTATTAACCAAATGCTAACATTTTTGCATAAGAAAAATATTTATCATTTTGCCTTCGAGTTTTGCAAATAATTCATTGATAAGCGCTTATTTTGTATACAACCAAAAGGTAACTGAATTTGATTTGCTTATAAATAATAAAATAGACATTTGTAAAAATAGTAAAATATGACTGCAATTTAGATGAAATTTGTTGCTGAGATTTGAGTTCAAATGCTATTGACATGCAGTTCAATTACTAAACCAATGAAAGTTAAGATCAGTGAGAAACTTTACATTAAACAAACGAAAATTGCCAGACACAATCAATGAAAAAGGTCATGAACTGTCGAAGGACTTCGCTTAATAGACACTTCTATTGACACATTGCCAACTCCAAGTCAGATTCAGTGTATCCTTTCGAAGAGTATACAGACGGCAAGACAGCGAAAATAAAATAAAAAAAAATCCAAAAAATCCAACTTGGTTTTTATTGCGCGTGATAACAAGCGGGGAGTTGAGCATGGAATGGGAATTGGAGTAGAAGTGGCAATGAGAATGAGAATGGGAATAGGAATGAGATTCTCGTACTGCTCCTGCGTCTAGTACTAGAAACTCAATAGACGTGGGCACTGGCTTTGCCGGTATGCCTGGCTGAATGGCTGGCTGGCTGACTGGCTGGCTGGCTGGCTGACTGGCTGGCTGGCTGACTGGCTGGCTGGCTGACTGGCTGGCTGGCTGACTGGCTGGCTGGCTGTCTGGCTGGCTGGGTGCTGCTCTGGACAGCGCTGTTTGATGTTATTATAGATGACGATGATGGCGATGACGACAGCGTGTGGCACTCACAGTATTTCAACGATGATTTTTACCTTCTCTGCTGCCTCGGCTTCGACTTTGACTGCCTCGAAGAGCTGCCAATCAGAGGCGAAGCGTCAAAAGTCTTCTTCTTCTTCTGCTTCTGCTTCTTTCGCATGTTTCAGGTTGACAATAATGCTTCAAGCACAGAACAGCCAGCAGCATACATATGTATATGTGTATGTGTGATTTGGCTATTACTTTGTTGCCAAGGCCCCCATTGCTATTGACAATAATTTTAGGTAAGTTAACTTGACACTGTCTGTTTAAGCTCTTAAATCTTAACAAGGCTGCTGTCGCTCATCATTTAACTTTAAGCAAAATTACGATGAGAAGTTTTCTAGCAAAAATATTACTAATCATAGTTTAAGTAAAAAAGAAAGAAAATAGTTCAAATTGTGCTTGGCAAAGAAAATTAAACTGTTTGTAAAAAATATGTAATCAGAAACTAATTATCGAAACAAATGTTTATCTATACATATTACATATTATTTATTTATTTATTTGAAAAATTAAAATATTTTTACTTTTTATAAGGAACACTAATTTTAAGTTATGCAAAAGTCTGGGATAATTACCGCATGAGTTATTCTCTTGAAAACGAAGCCTTTATTATTCTGTTAACTACTATGTACTAATAATATACAAGGTTGATTGCATAACCTTAAACTTTTCATTTAATTAACATTAATTCGAATGTGCCTCAAATTTATTTAAATCAACCTAAACTGCGCTGCATAAACATGAACTCAAATAGTACCAAATTCCCATAATAATGCGCTATGCTTAAGTAATTATTATGAAAAGCTCGAGCACATTTCCATGGCTTCACTGCTTTCGTGAGATATTTTAGTGATTGCTGCTGAAACTTTTTACCTGCTTCTGTTTCTGATGCTTTGTTTAGGCCGCGCGCCAAACAGCTCAAAGTTGGCAGTGGGTGTTGCTGCTGCTGCTACTGGTGTTGGTGTTGGTGTTGGTGCTGTTTCTTCTGCTGCTGCTGAACAATATGCAATAATAACAATTTACATATTCATGAGCCGCTTACGCATACAAACACACTGAAAAACAGGCAACAACAAGGCCAACAGCAACAATAACAACAACAACAACAACAAAAACAACACTGCGATAGGCAGAGGCAGTTTGCATAAAGAGCAGCAGCCGCTTAAAAGAAAAAACAGAACCAACTCCCTTTAGAGCACAATGCGAACGCGAAGCAGTTCCCACCTCACACCCACCCCCAGTCGACATCCCCCAACCCCAGGGGCTAGTCAGGCAGCCCTTTTGTTAAGCCCGAACAGCGGAGCGGTAACTGTAGCTGACCAAATATTTATATATGGCCGCCTCATTTATTTATTTTCATATTTTTTATGATATTTATTTAAGGCTGGTCTTTTGTTGGCAATTGAAAATTATACACAATATGCGTATATGTATATTTACATACGTACGCATACGTATCTATATCTATGTCTGCCTCTGTGTGCATGTGTGTGTGCGTGTGTGCGTATGCTCTCAATTTTATTTGGGATTTGTACCTTTGATTTGGAGCAGAAGCTACAAGTACTGAAAATTGCGTTCTGTGACTCTGGGGTTTGTTTTATTTATAGTTGTCAACATGAGTTAGCAGGCACTGTATATCTGCGTGTGTGTGTGTGTGTGTATGTTCCTTGGGGAGTTTCTGGGTCAGCGCCGATGGCTATGAATTGCAAATGAAAGGCAATTCTCAAAATAGCCGTAGTTATGCGAAATTTTCGAGGCTGTGGCTGCTCGATGCTCTTAGCTTTTGCTCTTTGCCAATCTCAGCAGAACCTACCACAAAAATAAATCAAAACAAAAGCAGCGACGCCAGCAGTGACTGAGGCGTATACTAGGCCGCAACAAATTTCAAACGAAGAGCAGACGAAGATGTTGTTGATGATGCTGTTGTTGTTGTTGTTGTTATTGTTGTTGTTGTTGTTGTTGTTGTCAATGTTGTCGTTTTGCAGCATCCACATGCCGACGGCGTCGGCGCTGGCATCGATTTTGCTCGCGTTCTGTGCTCGCTCACTGGTTCGTCATCCTCTCTCGCAGCAGCAGCAGCAGCAGCAGCAGTAGCAGCAGCAGCAGCAGTAGCGACCAGCAGAGACTCACTGGACTCGATGTTCTTTGGTGCTCCGTCAGTCAGGTGCAGACAGTTGACGTGTACGGTTTGTGCAACGGCAGCACGCAACAAAATAGCAGCGTTTCGAGAAAGACTAAATAGAAAAATTTTTGATTTTGCACCACACAAAGAACCACAGCTAGAATAAAAATAAGCAGAAGAAGAAGAAGAAGCAGAAGCAGAGATATGCAAGCAAATACGACAACAACAACAGTGTGTTAAATGTTAAAAATGTGAAATGCAAACACAAGCAGCAAGCAACTAACAAGCAGAAGCACCAACAACAGCAATAACAACAACAGCAACAACAACAACAGCAGCACATCAGAAACGCGCGCGTGTGAGTGTAAAGTGTGTGTGTGTGTGCGTGTGTGTGCGTTGCGAGTGTTTGCGTTGCGTTGAGTGTGTGTGTGCGTGTGCGTGTGTGTGAGAGTGCTGCCCGTCACATATCAGCCAAAAGAAGAAGAAGAAAAAACGGTTCAGTGGAAAGCGCGCAGCGCAGCAGCAGCAACACCAGCAGCACCAGCAGCAGCAGGAAAATTTGTTCAACAGCAGCGAAGAACGACAGCGACGCCGGCAGCGACGCTAGCAGCAGGTAGGGCACAGCTTTTAAATTTACAGCCAGCCAGAGCATAAGCAAGCTAAGCAGCATCAGCAGCAGCATACTCACCACACCCTGATCCTGCAGGAGACGTCGCAGCAGCAGCAACAGCAGCATCAGCAGCAGCATCAGCAGCAGCAGCAGCAGCAACAACAGGCAGCAGCTGCGCAAAGAGCAGTTTGCTCTCTCATTTCTAATACACTCACTCTTACTGTCTCTCTCCCTTGAGCGCTCTCTCGCTCTCTCTCTCCCTCTCTATCTCTCTCGCTCAGCTGCTGCACGTGGAGTCTGTGCAAAGCAATTGGCATCCAAGTTGAGTCAAAGTTTTTGGTCCAGTTGCCTTTTGTAATTTTCCGTAGCATACTTTTATGCTGCTGCTGCTGGCTCAGCAATTTCTTAGCTGCTGCCAGCGCTGTTCATTGTCACTGTGAGTGTGTCTTTCTCTGTGTGATTTTATGTGTGTGTGTGTGTGTGCTAATTGTGTTGGCCAATTTTTGAGCGCTTGACTGCTGGGGGCTGCAAACGAAAATTGATACAATGTGTAAACAAAACTAAACAATTACGTGAAATGAAATTGAATTTCTGTTGTTGATGTTTTGTCGAACGCTGGCTGACCTTGTGGGCGAGAGAGATAATGATAACAGACTGAAATCCAGGCACAATTACGCCAAGCTGGTCGGCTGCTTTAAATGAGCGCCAATAAAAATGTAGGATAGTGTGTCAGCAACACACACGCCCACACACACGCACACTCACACACACACACACACCTGTACACACACGCAGAGATTGGCATGCCATGTGCGGCTGGCGTACGTGTAAATGACCGGAAACTGTGCTCAAGTGCCAAAGACAAGCCCCCATCCCCCTCCCCTCCCCACTCACACACACACACATACGCGCACACATGAAGAAGACTGCTCCTAGTTGCTGAGGCTACTTGTCAGTTGTCCCGGCTCAGTTCTCAGTTTGTTTCTTTCTGCTTTTTTTGCACTTCAATTGTCAAATTGTTCTTGTTTATTGTTGCAATAGTTTTGTTGATGGACAGGTTTGTTGCCAGCCTCCAGTCGCTGAGCCCCGCCCCTCACAGCACTCTCTTGCTCCTTTCACTTGTTTTTAAAGTGATTTTCGCAGACGTAGTCGCTTTTATGGCGTCGTCGTCGTCGTCGTTCGCACAAGCAAGCAAAACAAAACAATCAACACGGAAGTCTTTTTTCGTTGTTTGCTTGTTGTTATTCTCATTCTCGTTCTTTCATTTCTTTCTTGCTTTTTTCTTTTCTTTTTTTTACTTTTTATTGTTGTTAGTGCGCCCGACGTGTGTGTGTGTGTGTGTGCGTGTGTGTGTGTGTGTGTATAAATCAACGTGGCCTAGTGCGCTGCTTGAGGTTGACGTGCACGGTCTTTTGTGTTTGTGTGTTTTGCACCGCTGCGAGTTTTATGCTCAGCTTGATTGTGAAGTGTTTTAGCTTTAGCGAGTTGACATTTCAGTTTTTTATTCTTGTAACTCCAATCCCCCGCATACCCCACCCCCCATACCCCTTATTTCCTTCATACCTTTATTGATTGACAAGCAGGCAGCAGCTAACCAACTGACAGCCCACAAAATATATAACTCTGTGGCAACATTTTATTGCTGGCTTTCCCAAAAGCGCTTCAAAAATATTACAAAATTTATGTGCTCAACTCAAACACTGCTAACAGCTTCAGTTTGTTTTTGATTTAAGCGAAATGCCTTTTTGGAACTGCGAAAAATATAAATTTGGCTTAGAAAATGTGGGAAAATGTTCGCAGTCCGTATTGAAGCCAATTTATTTTATTGTCAGATAATGATCAGTTAAGGGATTCGATTTTAGGTAAAGGTACGCATAGCAAATGTAATAGCAAATCAATGACTTCCAATAGTGTCATAACTTATCAAGTATAATTTTGCAATGAGTATTATTCCGCTGTAAACTAGTTAAAGTTACCAGAAAGCAATTTAGACTGCATGGTGCGGATTTCTCAAGTTCAGCATATGTTTGTGCATTATTTATTTGTAAGATATCAAGAGATATCTTAAGCTAATAAGGAGAACATGTATGTAAATTTCATGGTACAATGAGAACTGCTATGAAGCTAAGAGACTCCAATTAATTGATTTCAAGAAATTTGTTTTTCTCTCACATTCATTTTCATGCTACTGAATCAGTATAAACTAATAAACTAAGAAACTATTCAATTAGTCAAATAAGTTAGTTTGTGGCGATAATCAGGTATCACAATATTGTTTAATGTCAATAATTGCAAAATGATTTGCTCATGAAATGTGCATTGATGTGGGAAATTTGAAAGGGAGCAGTTCGAACCACTTCAAGCACTTCAGATGAGCTGTGAAAGCCAATTTGATTCAATAGTAAATGAGCTAATAATGATGTCCATATATTGCTCATACGCCACGTGGCTGGCTTTGCGAAACATATTGAATTCAATTTGAAATTCAGTCGAAATCGACGGAGTGACATCAGTTGCATTTGGCAGGACGAAACCTAATTGAAAAGGAGACGCTACAGAGAGCAAGAAAATGGCAACAACAAGTGAACTGAATTAAATTGGGAAGAACAATCAACAATTTTGTGGAAAAAAAACGAAAAAAAAATAAAAGTTGCCTGCTAACTATGTTGCGATGCTTGAACCAGTTTCAGCTGCAGATACAGTTACAAAGGCACACAGATACAGCTACAGTTACAGATACAAAGAAAAAGATACTTGACGCTGGGCGCAGACAAAGACAGAAGGCAATTATAGAAATATATACAGATAGAAAGTAGCAGCAACAAATAATAAAACCAAGTTGCCATAGACAATCACAACAAAAACAACAACAACTAAAACAACGATAATGTTGTCGGCGTCGACGCCGACGACAAGTAGCTGTAAAAGTTCTGCAACGTTTTTCGCATATTAAACAAACTTCAAGTTGGACAGACGACGCAACGTCAGCGTCGACTGCGACAGCGGCAGCAACGCAGCCACACAGCCTCATTATTTATTTGATTGCCCGCACAGCCAACGTTCAAATTACCCTCAGGGACAAAGCAAGCAGAGCCCACAACAACAACAAAAAACAGAAAGAAAAAAAGACAAAAACAAAAAAATGAAAGGAAAGAAAGACAGAAAGAAATAATAGTCGGAGTCGGCAATGGGCATAAATGTAATTAATAAGGCAAATTAATGCAAACAATAATACAAATTCATTTTCATGCACAAATGAAACTAAATTACAACAACGTGCGCGCAGCAGTAGCAGCAGCAGCAGCACCAACACCAACACCAACAACAACCATTTAAACAAACAACAGCAATACAGAATTATGCTCATATAGCGAACTGAGTGGACCGAATCTTAAATAGGCTTACGTTTCGAGAGTGCTTTCGGCTAAGCTCACAAATGGATAGTAAAGAAACTAGTTGCCAATAAATAAAAATAATAATAATAATAGAAGAAAAGAAAACAGTTAAGCTCTACTCATTTTTTAATCAGTTTAAAGCTGTTTGCTTTAGTTGCTGCAGCAGTTGAGAATTAATGCTCGAATTACTTCAAACTGCTACACATATTGTGACAAGTGTGTTATTTATTTTATTTATATTTTACTGCTTTTATGTTTGACCAACTTGCGAAGACCCATTTAAATTCGACGCACACTTGAAACTTGACTTAACTTCACGACCTCAATTCACAAATTGAAGAGCAGCAGCAGCTGTATCTTTCACTTCCGGGTTACATCACATATTTTTAAATGTGAAATAAATATCGATCGTAAATGTAATAAATTAATATAAAGTTATTTGATTTGGCAGTAATAGCGTCTTTAGACCCATTTAATTTTCTGAACTTTGAAGTGCATTAAAAAATGGGTCAAGTTATTCAGAAATTTATGTGCAGCTCTTTGGGTACATAACATAACGTTATCCATCCATCTGCGAGGGTTAGCTCTCTGCCATATTCATTTTGTATTCCACGCTCAACTATTACACATAAATATTTGATTTTATAGTTACTTAATTTGTTGCAAACAAGTTGATCAAATGGACTATACCCATGTCGTGTGAGCGCATAATAAATGTACACTAATAAGCACAGGGCAGACACACATACTCATGCAAACACAAACACAAACAAAAACGAAAACGAAAAAAAGAAGGAAAACAGGCACACTAACACATCGACAACTAAACAGTTCGTTGAGCATAAAAACGAGGAAATCTACTTAATCACGTTTAATTAAGGTGAGTTTATAAGTAGCTGTGTGTGCATTAGTCCGGCACATACAACTGTGTGTGTGGTGTGTGTGTGTGTGTGTGCTGTGTGTGTGTGTGTGTGTGTGTGTGTGTAAGTACATACATTTTTTGCGAATTGCTTTTATTGCCCTTATACAGAGCTAAAGACACAAAAGAGCTCGCCAGGTAATCACAGAGCCAGGTCCAGGGTCTGAGCACCTTCATAAACCAAACAGCTTCCGTGTGCACATAAATGCAAATTAGGGTTAAATGTTGATGTTGACTGTATGTGTGTATGTGTGTGTATGTGTGGGCGGGTAGGTGTTGCTCCGCATATGTGTGTTTACTGAGTGTGTAGTGTGTGCATCACAGCGGATTATAATAATAAGCAAGTGCTTAGCATAAATGGATTTATTGGCTGCACATTCATCAAGAGTCAAATGTTGGCACTTTGTTTGCATTAGTCGCTTAGTTGGGCATTTCTCCAGTTATGGATGGTTGTTGTTGCTATTGTTGCTATTTGCTGTTATTGCTGTTGCTGGTCAGCTACTTAGGCATGGCTCACTGGCTTTGACCTTCCCCCTTCTGATTATTTTCAATTAATCGGCATCCTTTTGCCGCTATGTATTACGTTCTAATGCATTTCGCGCCCCCTAACTGGGCAGCCAGTAAAATGAAACTATGTTTTCATTTAGAGTTGCCTCCAATAGCCTCTTATAAGCGCAGCGTACCATGAATTTCTGCAAAAATGTAAATTTGAAATACTGAAATATTATATTTTACTTACAGACTTTACTCCAATTAGTGCTAGTTCTTTTTACCTTGTTAAACTAAAAATAATTGGTATACAATTTTGAGGAATAGTTAGGTAAAAAATTACAAACGTTAAAATTAAATAAAATATAAAATGGTTCAACATTTATTTCAAACAATTGTTGAACCACTGAAAATAAACGAAATCAGACCAAAAAATGTTAAGGTTTGGAGACTTTCAATATACAGCAAATAGACTGTTAAAAATAAAGATATATACAGAAATGTGTGGAAAGAAAAAACCTCAGAAGTTATTACTATTCAGAAAATGGAATGCTAAGAATAGGGACAAGCAAAGGCAGGCGGAAAGGTTCGTTACCTTTATTTTACCAGTATTGTACTCCTTCGATTGCTTATCAAAAAATTAACGAATAATTTTAGAATTTTAAAGTATATTTTGCACAGACATACATGGGCATCAATATTGACATATTTAAGCAGAGAGCTACGACAAAAATATCTCTCATTCTCATTAAATTCATTAAATTTAATTTATCTTAAGCCAAATGTGCCCTCCTTCCACATTTGTAGCACTAATCATGAATATTATGAAGCTTAGCTCTTTAAATCATACCTCAGCTCATTTGTGATAATGGTGGCAGTAATCTAAATGATTTGCATCCTTAAGTAATAATTTTTGTGCAACGTATTTGCTTGCTCATTTCCACAACCTCTCACCTTCCGTCTCTCAATCTGTGTGTCACTCTGTCTGTCTGTCTGTCGGTTGGTTTCTCTGTTGCTCATTAATTGTGTGTCATTGCATTGATTGTCACATATGCACCATCTCTCAACCGAAATGAGCTTGGGAACTGAACAGAAGCCCTCTCCGCATTTGGTTAATTGAAAAATCATGATGGTCCTCATCATTAGCAAAAGCTTCGTGACTTTTGTCGTTCCACAGTACCAGTTCCACAGTACCAGTTCCTCCGCCCACCCGCTTGGCCCCGTTCCCGCTGTGCTTCCCATTTATGTAATCGATGCATGTCAAACAGCAAACACAACAACTGAATGGCGTGTGTGTGTGTGTCTTCCATGTGTGTGAGCGTGTAACACAAGTGCTGAAAAACGAAACGAACAGCGCATAACGAAACGAAACGAAACGAGAGACAGGGAAAAGGAATGGAAGGAGGAAAGTAAAGCGGGACACAAAACCTATCAAGTTGTAAGCTCGTTGATTTCAATTTCTGAATTGTGAAATGCAGTCGCATTTGCATATTGCACATTCGCCATGTGGCACTGGCCTCAGCACGTACTTACCAAAAGAACCAGCAACGAAAAAAAAAAACCGTTTTCTAATTAAGCGCCAGAATAAATTAAAAAAAAAGATAAAATGGTGACACACACACACATGGTTTGCTTTTAGTGGGATACTTTTTATTTCCTTCTCCAGCGATTCTATTTCAGTGTTGGAGCCGACGCTTGCTTTTTTATTGCATAAACAAAATGCGAGGGTTTTAGTTTGTCGCTGGATAAAAAGTACATAAATTTCAAATAAGTCACGTTTCCGGCATTGTAGCCAGCCCCTAACCCTCCAAATTACCCAACACACACACACACACACACACAGATGCCGCCATGAGAATGTGCTTTGTTGTGGCTCAGCGTCTGTAGACAACGAAAAAATATTTATTTGTGCATAAAAATAGTCAACTATGGAAAACAAAATGCCAAAATGAATGTTAAATAAAAGCGGGCAAAACAAGAATGGACGCTGGTGAAGTAGAAGATGGGTGTGCGTGGTGTGGAGGGATAGTTGGGCTTATTCAGAAAGTTTTTGATTTGTAAAGTTGTACGGTTCAAGTTGTTTGTGGAACTGTGATATTTTCGACGTACCTTTTAAGCTGATTTACAGATTATTATCAACAGCAGCAGTGGCAGCAACAATGAAAGCATCACGACCCAGTCTAGTCGTTAAAAATAATGTACTACATAAATACTCTATTATACGCTCTCTCTCTCTCTCTCTCTCTCTATCTCTCTCACACACATACTCTTCATATCTATATCTATCTTTTTCACTGGAGGCAAGAGTTTAATGACGCCATCTGTTGTTGTACTTTAATTGGGCAAGAGCTCGAATTTCCATTAATTGTAATTACTTTTTCAACATAACAATAATAAATACATAAAAAAATATATAAGTCATTTGCAGGCAATTATTTATTTCAATTGATTTACTTTACATACTTTACATTTATGTATTTTCCCATCTCCATAACTACTTATCTTATCTCAAGTTTCGCATAGATGAAGCATATAAGATTAGAGCATAATTTTATCCCTCGACCCCATGGCCAAGCCTGTGCTAGTAAACCTCTGAACTTGCATACCCCACATACCCTAGAAAGTAAAACTTATCTCTACACCTGACCGTTCACCCACAGGCAGCAACAGCAACAGCAACAGCAAGAGCAGCAGACAACAGACAGCTTATTTTTATTCACCGCATTTTCATTCTCCTATTTCACAGAGTTTATTGTACTGCAAACACACTCTCTGCCCACCAGTTGGCCAACAACTGCCACCACACCGTGCACCTCCTTGCCCGGCATCCGGACTTATTATACACGCTTTATGCGCATATTTGTATATACTCTGCAGGAGGTTATTGTAATTTAGTCACAAGGCACGCAACGCATCGAAACGAGGCAGCATAAAAAGTATCAAATATATTTATTTTCTGTATGCATTAATATTTTGTTGTCTGTCTGCTGCTCCCGCTGTGTTGCTGAATCGCCTTTTGTGGCATATCAATTGGGACAAGTTGAATTTAATTACAATATCACATAGCTCGAGACTTAAATTGTTGTCTGATAAGCTTTTTTCTCAGCAAAAACTTTGATCCCTCTGGGGAAACGCAGTCAAAAACTCAATTGAAGTTGGCTTTTCTGATAGGGTATCTTGCATTTGGCCAACTCTTATCTGGCGCTTCTTTCTTGTTATAGTAAAAAGTAAACTCGTGGTAATAACGCATTTTCTGCTCGCCATTTGCTTTGCATTTTAACGACTCGAATTTGTCGTTCGTTTGTTGCTGTTTGCTTCGAGTGAACTTTAATTGAATAAGTTTTAAGCGGATTTTGCTGCAAGCCCGGCTGCTGGCAGCTGTTGATGCCGTTACTACCGCTGCTGCTGCTGCTGCTGCTGCTGTGCCACACGGTGTATATGGCATGTTTAATTGAAATATGCAAACAGCAGACTGTGTCCAGTGATTTTTGAATAACAAATGCCCTCCAAACCCTGACTGAGCAACAGGAGGTGATGCAATTTGATTGCATCTCTCAGCGAGATTTGCATTCATAATGTGCATTCATAAAAGCATTATGAGCTGAGAACAGCGTGCTTTAGCATAATTGGCGCTTTTGCTATTGGATTTGCGTATAGATCACATACATAATTTGCTCTCATTTAAATTGTGCAGCATTTTTTTAAGCAAAGATTAGAAATTGAATAAAGAGATTAAATAGAAAACAATTTCAAATACAATCACTGCAAATACAATTTGCAAATTATTGGGGATTATTTTATTGAATAAACTCTTGGGGATATTAAAAAAAGCGTTCCTAACTGAATATTTCTCAAAACATACTGAGTTATAGAATAATGGTTGATTGAAATCTTAATTCTTTTTAAAAGAGCGAGACAATATTAAAGGAATAACAACCCTTGAAAATGATCACTTATTAGAAATAGAAGAATAGGTAAGAAATTATTCTTAAAAAAAGAAATGAAAACCATATTTGGTAATTTAAAATCCATTATCCATTTTGCCAGCCTTTCGCTGCTCAATGGAGTGACCATTTCCGGGGCACTTCCCGTAAGTGGAGCCTCAAGTAGATCGTATTAAGTGTGCAATGTGCACGGCGCCAATTGCAATGATGTGCGCAGGAAGGCGGCCATTTCCATATCCTGTACTTGGTCGCCGTAATTCTGCTCCTTTTGCTCTTCTGCCGTTTTTTTCTTGCATTACAAGTAAAAATCAAGCAGCATTTGCCTTTGTGCGTGGCCTACCTTTGGTCCCAGCACATTCAAGCACACACACACACACACACGTACGTTCACCCAGAGAGAGAGAGAGAGAGAGTCACACGCACGTCGAAATGTAATTTCATGGCACACAAGTTTTTAATTAAATTTCATGGCAGACGTTGCAGCCGAAGCAGCAGCAGTGGCAGCCTTTTAACATGCAATCAAAAAACCACTCGCATGCATATAGGGCAGCTGTACAAGTGTGTGTGTACATTGCAGCAAGTTTATGCATGTATATGCATATGTATATCATATAAATGTATACATATATATATACAAATGGCACACAAAACTGCAGCCTTAATGCGTTTTTCAAGTGGCAGCGGAGCCACAGCCGGAGTAGTAGAAGCAGTAGAAGCATCAGCGAAACCAGCTGGCAAGGCGGCCATTTTGCAAGCAACCAACGATCCACATCCGTAACCGGACAACGTCTGCTTGTATGCTCCCCATCCCTCTCTCTTTCACTAGCTTTTCCCCTGGCATACTCTGGCAGCAATCATCGTCACGTAATTTTATTAAGCTCTTAGTCAGACAGCGGCCATAAACCGAGCAGGTTTTCAGTTGCATCTGCTGCTGCTGCTGCTGCTGCTGCTGCCTCCGCCAAACTGCTTCTCTGTGTATGCCTGCTGCAACATGTTGTTGTTGCTCAACAACGTTGCAAGTGGTCGAAAGGCACTTCAGCACTATGTTTGCGCCATGCTGCTGATAGCTTCCATAGATTATATATAGATTTATTATATAGCTTCTTTAACGAGCAACCTATCGGATTATTGCCAGCAAAGCAGGTTTTTCCTTATATCAAAATGGAGACATTCAGATAGCAATAAGAATTGTCAACCAATGTGAGTAATTGCAAGCAAACTTACTGAACTTTTAGTTCAAACAATAACATTAATAACAGAAAACACCGAGAAAACCAATCATAAATTGCAAATAACAAATGATAAATAATATTTTTCAACCTAACCCCAAACAATAATTTGATTTTGCAATATATATTGTATGTGTAAATTATTGCATAAGATTATGAGTTATTTTTGATTTATATTATATATATTTATAACTTGTAGTAGAATTTATTTCATATATACATTTTTACCATATTTGAATAGCGCTTTATCTCACATTTGTTTGCTTTTGCATTTATTAGCCAGAAATTATTTACTACCTGAAAAATGCTATAACCATAAATCATATTGAACTCTCTCACAATCTGTCAACGCAACTTGTACAGGGTATGTGCAGAGCACAGCAATTAAGAGGAAAATTTAATTTTCTCGTTTTAATTATGCACTTGGATGACTGGCAGTTGACTTTCAGCTTTCAAGCTTACTGTCGGTCAGCTAAATTGCATTTAAAAGCAGCCAATAGATGATCTCATGGCCGGTGAGACGGCGACGGGGAAGGAGGCGCAGACGTGGCTGACAAGGCAGGAAAGGTCGTGGCTTTCATCTCTGATATTTATTTCATTAGCCGTTGCAGCCATTGTTGTCGTTGTTGTTGTTGTTGTTGTTGTTGTTGCTGTTGTTGTCGTTGTCATTGTCGCTGTGGCTGTGGCTTGTATTTGCTGGCAAATCAAACAAAAATGCTTGTCGAGTTGCCTGCCAAAGACTTTGACTTTGTTTATGGTAAACAACAAGCAATGTGGCCTTCGGCGCCTGCCCTGTAGGGCATGGGCGTGGCACACACACACACACACAGATATGGCATATAGTATAGGTAATGCAATTCGCTTCTGGCCTTGTGTGTTTGTTACTGACGTTGTTGTTGGCCGTAGTTCTTAGACAGGCGACAGCCGCTGTTTGTAGCTCTGTGCCACGGTCGTCTGACTGTGGCATACCCAGCACATACTCGTTCTCTCTATACACACACACATGTGTTGACATATCGGTGGGCTGTGACGGGGCGTTAGCGGTGCGGTTTGCTAATGCGCAACAAGTTATGCCGCCGCAATTAGTTGGCTCGTCCCTCGACCAAATTTCTTGGCACTAATGCCAAAACCCAAGCCACACAGGCGACGACAACAACAACAACAACAACAACAGCAGCAGCAGCAGCAGCAACAGCAACGCTTAATATCGGCAACGCTGTCGGCAGATTTGTGTGCGGTGTACGCGGCGTATGCATTATGCAATTTGATGGGTGCCCCCCCAAAACAAACACACTCGATTTAATGATATTTATGTGTAAAATACATTGAATACCTATCGAATGCCTGAAATGGGCATTTCGAACACAAAATAAGTACAATTATATTTGATCTACTTATATGTGATAATCATATAATATAATAACATGTTCATAAGGCCAAAGAAATTGGATTAAATTAAGAAACAAATAATAAAGTTTGCTCTATTTGTGCGAGTCCGAATAATTATATCATCAAGCACTTATCAGTACTTATCCGAACCAGACCTGGTCACGTACATATTATTTTACACATTAGTCCCATTAGCTTTCCAATTCAGTAAAAGCGTGTGAAACATGAATATAATACTAATTATAATACACATGTGAACCTCTATTAAATAAAGTACTGTCTGTGCCATGTTAAGTACATTGCTCATGTGCCATTAAATATTTATATCCATTGGAGATGACCTTTAAAAGTGGCCAACACAACGACAAAAGCAACAGCATCAACAAAAATAGCGTGTGCAAAAATTTTGATTGCATTCATTATGCAATATAAATATTAAGCAAATTGTGTGGACAACACTTTATAAATAAATACATATATTCTCTTTGTTGTTGTTGTTGTTGTTGTTACAACTAGTTTTTCGTGTGCGTTGGTGTGTCCAACAAGATTTATGTGGCAATTAACAACTGGCTCTGGACTCAAAAGCTACGACCCCAAAAATATTCATTAAAATTTTCCATTGTTTGGTCGAGCAGATTTTTATAGATAATCGCAACTGCAATGTGTCTTCAGTTTTGTGAGGACTCTGGTGTAAATTTAGAAATTTATAGTTATTTAAAAATTCAGACAGGCACACACACGAGCACACACACACGTTGGTAGTGTGGCACTTATGTAGCCAAATATGAATAAATTATCGGTCCATTGTTTGCTGCTTGAAACGTAACCAAATTGCCAGTGCCCAGCAGAGAAGTTTGGGCCAAGACTTTGGCCATAAGCCACACGAATGCGCAAGCACAAAACCAAACACACACTTACACTTAAATGACACGCACATACACACACACACACACACGCATATAGCTGTTATAGTAGTGTTAGTAACAAGGCAGGCAGAGCATTGTCTTAGCCTCACTACCGCCCGCAGTCGAGTGCATGTGCCAACCCTTTCGGATGCTGTTGACATGGCTTTTGTCATTTTCTGGTTACGGCCAAGCGAACAAAGCCAAAACTCCAAAGGAAGTGCCCTAGGGAGAGAGGGAGAAAGATAGAATGAGCGAAGGGGGGTTCGGGTTGGGAGAGTTGCGGCATGTGTCCACATGCGACGTGAGCAAACTTTGACTACAGTTGGCGCCGTGTTGTTTATTTTGTATCAAATTTAAAACACAGAAAAAGAGCGAAAGAGATAAGCAGAGAGAGAGAGAGAGAGAGAGAGAGAGAGTGTGTGAGAGAGAGAGAGATACTGAGCGTGTGAGTTTGATGTCGACCTGTGCTCTTTTGGTGCACTTAATTGTATTGACAAAAATGATTGCACTTATTTAAAAAGTATAATTAATTGAGTTAGCCTGGTCCGACATAATATTAAAATCGTGATTTCAATTGGATTTGCGCTGCATATAATAAATTGTGCGAATTTATATAATAAATACACAAATGCCAATAAATGAATATTTCTATTTCTAAAGGAATATTTGTTATTGTTCACTTTTGCAACGCTGACATATTTATGTTTGACTATAATATAATTTAAATTGGATTGCACATTATTTTTAATTGTGAACTAGCTGGTTGCTAGGCTAATGAGCAAATTATGAAGCGAGTTTCGATGATTTATTGTGAGTGCCATTATTATTATCCTTTGTATTGTGTGGATGCCATCCATATTTTAAATATGTTTTTTGCTATCCTAATCAGGTTTTTTTTTATATTTATTCTTTGTTGCATTTACTAAAATTAATGTTTCAATTTAATTTACAACCAATAATTAAAATTGAAAACTAAAATTTAATTTGCCATTTTACTTGTTCTTCAGAATTATAAAGTTATTGCTCTACGTTCCAAGGGTCTCAAATTCTACATAAAACTATGAATAAATCTCACTCATGTATAAGATGCAATTATTTCTTGGCAAAAAATATAGGTAATTAAATATATTTGATTTTTTTTTAATTGTTTGGTGGCCTCCTTTTATAATTTCATATTTTATAATTTTTTTGAATTTTTGGTTGATTGAATAAGCTGTTTGTTTCATATAACGTAGTAATTAAGCTTGGTTACGATTCGTTGCACAATCAACTCAATGGCTACTTCGAATAATATATATGAAACAACTTTGAGAACAGCTAAAGCCAAGTTCAGCACTTTGCGTTCTTGTTATTGCTCTTGTCGTAGTTGCTGTAGTTTGGAAAGTTGTCCAAAACAAATGCAGCATTTCAATTAAGTTCCCAGGCAGCCATCTGAAGATTGAACGCTCCATCGGGAGTTGCGTGTAAAGTTCGGCCAACAAAAATGATCCAAATGGATGGAGATAGCCGGCATAGCATAGACCACATTTCAGGGCCAAGTTGCCCAACAAAGTTGAACAGCTAGCCAAATAGGAGGGCATTGCTCATACGCCCCCATCACCATTGCGGGCCACACACTTCTGCTGAGCACTGTGCACTGTCCACGGTGGCAAAAGGTGGCGCAGCCAAGTGCTCAAGCAAATGGGCAAATCGTTAACGTTGAGCCAACTCACTCAATGGACGGATTTTATGGCTGGCTCTTGGACTGGGCCAAGCTGCCAAATGGCTGACTGCCTGACTGGTTGACTGACTGGCCTGGCTCGCCTGAGTTGCCTGAGTTCGCCTGGTCATGGTGGATTGTCTGTGGGGTGCGCATCGCTTTTCGGTTTCATTGTCAATTGACACTCTTGCTGCTGCAGCCGGAGCAGCAGCGACAGCATCACCTCCTGTGGCAGTCGTGGGGCGCGTTTGTTTTATGGTCCAGTGGCAGCTGCTTATTGCTATCGCTTTGCTTCAATGTGGCAACGTGTACCGTTACCGATGCGCTTACCACTTTGTTTACTACCAAACTTTCGAGCGTTGCAGCAAATTGAAACTGTTGCAATATCTCAGTGTGTGTGTGGTTGTGAGCATGTGTTTTCAAGCACTGCCGCAAAGACTGGTTGCACTGAGCGTATTTAACTGGAATTTCATAGTTTGTGAAAACCCTTGAGGTTAAATATTTTGTATATTAATCTGAAGAGAGATATTGATATTTAATTATACTCTTAACTCGCCAAATCACTCTAAGTTTTCAGTACCCTAAAACAGTGTCTGGTTCTCTCAGTGTACTGGACACAGGTGCAACAACAGCTTGAGCTAATGAAGCGCTGAGTGGAGGGAGTCAATTGCTTGCACTTCCGCTAATTAATTGACAAAGGAAATTAATATCAACTTTAATGGTGTTTAGCCTTGATTAATGAATAATTGATGGACAGCTGCACTAAATGACTGGCTGGCTGACTGACTGACTGACTGACACAGAGCCTGACGATTTGTTGATTGGCAGGTGCGTAGGTTCAAAAACAAACTTGGCTTTACTTTACGCAAAAAAGTTGACATTTTTAGATTCATTAATCATTAAAACGGGTCGCACAGGTCGACACGGCACATACAAACGGGCAACAAGCCGTGGGTGACCGAAGGTAAGTGCGGTGGAAGGTGCAAGGTGGAAGGGGGAAGGAGGAAGGGTGAGAGTGAGGGTGGCAGAGACAAGGGCAAACGGCGCCAAAACTTTCGTGGCCAGATTATTAATTACACAAATGGCATGGAGCCCCAGCAACCGGGCAAATGTGCAAGTCAACATTAAGCAAAATAAACAGCAACAATGGGCAAAAATGAAATAAAAATACGGAAAATAAATTCCAACGAATTTACTCAAGTATCGTAAAATAATGGCAATATAAGCATACTTATTGCAGGCAGTGCAAATAAGAATTCCGCCGTTCACTTTTCTATTTACATTAAATACGCTTTTCACTTATACATACATGTATGTATTTACATTTCGACTGCGATACTATAGTTTAAAAACGAGTATTTGAAGACTCATTCAATTGAAGTACATATTTAAAATACAAACAGCTCAAAAATGTTTTCTTAATGGCTCTTTAATTGATATATGTATATACGAATTTCCCATTTTGTTAATTGGGTGCAAGGCAATAATTAATATTTATTTTTTTTATAAATAAATAAAATTAAAGATTTTTCGCTTGTTAATAAAGTTTAAAGAATTCATTTTCCCATATTCAGTTTTTTAAATACTCTTTCATTACAAATAAAATACTTATTACTCATCATGAAATCCTCATAAACGTGATGTCATCCCATAACAAATATGTTAGTGGATATTGCAGTAAAATTCTGACATTCACATCTCAGATATAGTCTAATGATCTAGATACAAATGTCAACATATTAAAATTAGAAATAATGCTAGCTGATATTGTAGTAAGTCCGAATACAGTTAAATACTCCAACTGCCACATGCAAATCTGTAATCTAATTTAGACAGCCATAAATATATACTCCGGACTAATAGACAATGATTATACACAATAATTTATATGGCATAATGAATGATTGAAGTAAGGAGAACTACGAAAATGTGTATTCTGATAAGCAAAGATGAAAATCACATAGCCCTTTCCACAATCACAGCAGTGTTATTATTACAAAAATTACTGCTACATGGCTTTAACAGCAAAATGCACTTTGGCAGCAGCGTTGGCCCAACACAGCCCTCCACTAGACCAATGTGCCACAATTTTGGGCAATTATTTATTTTGGTCGGTGCCGAGGCGAACGCTTATCTTGACAGCCATTAAATGGCCGCAGAGCGTTAGGAATGCCTGTTATATAGTGTGCGTGTGTAAGCTCCATATGTGTATTAATGTACGTGTGTACGAGCACTTCTGGCACGCACTGTTGTTAGCCAGCTGAACTAGCTGGCAACATGCAAGCTTACTTAGACTGCTTATCGCGCTTATCACGCGACTCTGTTTTGCTCTTTGCCGGCCAAATCGGTGTGTCATATTTATCGCCTTCTGCTGCTTTCGGGTAAGTGTAGAGTTTATTGATCCACACGACAGTTAACTAGGTAAAGTAACAGGCTGACAATTTGTTAGCGGCTTCGATAAGCCCATAAATTTTGTAACCCGGCTGTATTTTTCGGGATATGCACAGATTTCATGCACACTAATTTTTAGTTAAGATTGTGATTCGACGGAGTTGCCATTGGCAGTGGCTTCCAAAAATAGAATTAACATACAAACACGCCCACACACACACACACACACAGAGGCACACACACACACGCCCTTTGACATGCGTCATGATAGATGACTTTGCTCTTTGGTGCTAATAATAGCGAAGGGAGTCTGGAACCGGCGCTTCCACTCCTGCTTTCTGGTGTTCGTCCCTTCTGCAACACAACCTCCATTAAAATTTGCGCCTGGACGTAAACAATGTATTGACATTTCAATTAATTAGAAGCCTGGCAACATCGGTCGCTGCATACTTTGACCTTTGCCTGGCTGATGTTTTAGCCATCGTTGACATTGGCGAGATGTGTCCAGAATGTTGCCATAATGACCAGCAAAGCCTTTTCCCGTATTAAATACATTGTTCTACCCAAATGAGAAAAATAAAATTAAGGAAAGTCACGCCCTGAATATAATTCATGAACTAAAAGGGATTGCGTCTTGATTTTGGAGGGTTTTCTGATTAATGCTCTTTGAGAACCTTTTTCAAAATTTAAGTGTTCTTGTAATGCAGCATACAAAAAAAATATATATATATGTATAAATAATAAATGCTGTATTCAAATTCAAATTCAAATTCAACTTTTATAATTTTTAAAATTCATATTTTCCTAATTAAAATGTATTATTAGTTTAAATATTTGCATATTCGAAAATGTGTTATTTATAATCGAAAAATTAAGAAACAGGTTTTTGCTGTGGAAATATTGTCACCCAATTTTGTGGCGCATCTCGCTGATAACACGCTTTGACCTTTGACTTTATGCGAACTCGTTGTACGTGACAGGCACCTACTGCAAGATCTACTATCCGCACACTCGCCGTTTGTGTGAAATGTCATTCTCCAAAATTGTATTGTTGTTTTTGTTTATTGTTATATATTATTGTTGGCTGCTAGAATAAATGTTAAAGTTAAGTCGCCGGCTGAGGTGGGCTTTATGTAAATCCTTGCGCCGCAAAATGTCACACACACACACACAATCACACGCACACACAACTAAACGGCAAAATGCTACTAAGCCCACTTACTTACAATTTAGCGAGAAACAACAAAAAAATGAGAAAATCATAATAATAAAAAAAAAACACAAACTGCGAAAACGAGAGTGTAAAAAATTTTGCATACATAAAACGACGAGCGAAACGGGCGAACAAAAATGAATCCAGCTTTATGGCACGCAGACACACACGCACACACACGCACAAACACACACACAGCCACACACACACTCACACACAGCCACACACACACTCACACACAGACACACACGCACACACAGAGAAGCACAGTTGCATATGTAGATACAAATACACTCACACAACACTTGACTTTATTTCGTTGCCAGCAGCACAAGTGCCTTAATAGTGTGCGTGTGTGTCTGCGTGTGTGTGTGAGTGTGTGTGGCAATGTGTGTGGACTACTTTCTCGCCGTTACACAAGCGGGCGGCACAAAATCCAATCAACATAACGAGCTACAAGCGCCGCTGAGCGGCATAAAATGAAAAAAAATAAATAAATGTACATATAAGCACATTTGTATGTATGTATGTATGTATGTATGTACGTACGTGTGTATGTATGTATATAGGTATGTACGTCTGGTCGTTTGTATGTAGATACATCAACACAGTATATGAACAGATATGCTGCGTGTGTGTTTAACTGGGTGCGTTGAGATTGCACTCACAGCATGCCCAACACGCCGTTTGTCAGTGCTGGGAAACACACTGCGCGAAATCAAGTTGCTTGGGGTGACTACTGGTGACGCCTTAAGCCAAGTGGGAGCCCACCATAAGCCATAAGATACCAGAGCCGGAAAAGGGGTATGCCCAACCAGAATGCCAAGGCATTTCGGCATTTACGAAATCATTGCCAGAATGATGCCTTAAGCCATATGCACTCTCTCTCTCTCTCTCTCTCACACACACACACACGCACACACACATACACTCTCTCTCTCACTCTGCCTTGGAATTTTTGGCAAAACAAGCAAACGTTTTTGTAGCTTTAATAAAGTCATTTTTCTTATGCGACAATTACTTTCGGGCAATCAAGTGTTAGGCCCAAGAGCGCATGAAAAACTTAAGGGAAGTGCGAGCCTTATCCGGAAGTCAAATCCTGAGCCTTGCTAAATAAATTCACTGAGTCATGTGGCATGGCTTTAATCATTTATAACATTGTCTGATATGATCTACCATTAGGAAAGCGTGCTTAACTCACAGACACCTTAGAAATATGTCAAGTATTCCTATATGGGTATTGAACAAGGAATTTATTATTTAGTTCGAAAGTAAAACTTAGTTCAGCGTACATTTTCTGAACCATCACATTTGACCCTTATTTGACTAATTTAAACTTACGCCGTAATTTGCTCTTTGTAACATATAATTATGTATGCATCAATCGGCCAAAGTAGTTGGAGCCAACAACATGTAAAATGGACAACAATACAATTAAATTTAGAGGCAATTTTATTTCTATAAATAGATAATGCCCCAACTGACATCCAGCTGTGCATCCACTGACTGTCCACCCTCATAAGACCCAACTCTATATATCTTTTTGCTGCCCATTAATATTGTCCACACGGAGCTTTTTGTACCGGGCGTTCATTCAACTTATAGCAACAACAACACCACCACCACCACCACCAACAACAACAACAACAACAACAACAATACTACAACAACAACAGCAGCAGCAGGCCTTGGGACAAGCGAAATGCAAAAAAAAATGAAAATAATAAAAAGAAAGCAAAGCAAGCGGCCTGAAACTGAGACGCAGAACGCTGGTCTCTCTTGGCTGTGGGACGGCGAGGTGGTGGGGACCGAGGGGGAGATAGACAAAAGTGTAGTAAAAACTGTGCGCAAAAGTGTGTCGACTTGGCAACATCAACAACAACAACAACACGCTGCAACAGCAACAGCAGCAGCAGCAGCAACAACAAACAAATGAAATAAAAGTAAACCCATTTACACCACAGCCGCCAGTGGAAGGATGAACAGCCATCAGGGCGAAGGGTGAAGTGGGGGTATGGTGACGGCGGCTGCTTGGCAAGCGGCAAATGTGGGGCATTTGGCAGTTACAGTTACAGTCACAATCACTGTTGCAGACGCAGTTGCAGTTGCAGTTGCTCCGTCGCATTGTTAACTTTCTTTGACAGCGGGCCAAAAACTTAGAACGCCCCTGGATTACTTTTGGCGATGGACGCGTCTCATTTGAATTCAAAGCGCACACGAGACGAGCACGAGGCACACATTTTTTCTAATTTTAACTATTTTTAAACATAACTAAATGAGTTTTTTCCAAATGTTGTTGTGGTGTACATCAGACATGCATAAAAAAATAGGTTCACGCATTTTTTGAAATTAGAAAAAAAGGTCAAAATATTTGTGTGAAATTAATCTTACTTATGCACTTGTTTGTAAAGGAGAGTAAAATACCTTGAGAGATATATTTATCAAATATATTTGTTGAATATATAAGAAAAGTTACTAATAGAAAATATTGATGAAGGTTCATCAGTCACTGGCATCATTCATAGCGAATAGTTATTGCTTCAATAAAATTGAAGTTTCACTTCGCGCTGACTAATCTCGACTTTTCAATTTATATTAAATAAATACAAAATTAAATCATATTGAATTAGTTTAAGTCGTGCTCTTATATTACTATGCCAACTTAAGAAGAATAATATTTGCGAAAGTCATACGATATTTCTCCGTGTCACGCAGGATAGCGCGACAAGAGTTCAACTCTAGCTGTGCCAAGTCTGTGTGTGTTGGTGGCTGTTGCTGTTTCAGTATCAGCTGCAAAACAGTCAACAAGAATGACATGGCCAGGCCAGGGAGTGCACAATAACACAATGCACAACAACAGCAACAAAAACTAACAACAACAACAACAACAACATCAACAGCAACAGCAACTTTGTATATTTATGGCACGAAATTGCGGGCACAGCAGCAAATTAACACAGCTCGAATCCTGGCCTGCCTGTTGCCATTCTCATTCTCATTCCCATTCCGTTAAATTGATTATTTGGTTGCACAGCATACACACATACAGTCACACACACACACACACACACACACACATTATCAAACACAAAACATACAATTCAGAACGACTCGGTCATGGCCATCAGCAATGGCCAACACCAGTCCAATTGTTCAGCAGCCTGCTGCTGGAACTGCTGCTGCTGCAGCTGCTGCTGCTGTTGCTATTGCTGTTGCTGCCATGCAACTGATATGCATAAGGGGCGCATTCAGCAGTGGGCGTGGCAACCACACACGCACTTATCGGCATTCACAGCACAGTCACAGTCAGCGCCGACGTCGTCCAGTGAAGTGCAAAAAATTGCTTATAAAAGGATTAATTCGACTACAATATTCACATTTGCATGGCCCCTGGCTCTCCATCTACTTCTCGTATCCTTCTGCTGCTCCTTCTACTGCCCCTCCTTCTCCTTTTCCCATTCGGTTCCTTCAACTGCTGCTGGAATGGGGTTTTTTGTCTGCTTCTGGCCAGAGGCCGTTCTGAAAGTCGCTACTCATTGTCCATCAGCGACCATTGTTTCAATTGTCCGGGGCCTAATGATTTTTTATGGGTTTTACGACCAATTTTACTGCACATATAGCTTTTTAATCGAGTTTACTAGGTACTAGCTGTGCTGCGGAAACCAATAAGCACTCATCTGAACTGTAAATTTTGGAATTACTCTGGTTCATGTTTATGCATCTCAGTGTTCATCGTTACTTGAAAATTATTATTTATATTTAAGTGTTGTAAACTTTTCAATTGTAAATTTAAGCTGCAAATCAGAATTATTCACATTTTTAAGTGACACTTCAAGTTATGAATGGTGTTATTATATAAATAATAATAATTAAATTAAATTATAATGCTATGCCTCACATTAAATCTCATGAAAATTACTAACTTAGATGTTAAATCGAAATACAATTTCTATATCTTTACCCAATTCCTAAACGTGTACATATTAACCAAGTGCATATCAACTTCCAAATATATATTTATATACCAATATATTTCCATTATTTTTGATTATGTGTCCCTTATCTGTGTGACACAATGGAATTGAGTGTGGAAGATTGTTAGCTGCAACTTGAGACATTAGGATGCTCATGACAGTGTCTGACAAATGTTCTCACTCCAGCCGCACACAAGCTGAAGTGGCAGCTGGCCACTTAAAGTGGCACAATATACACATTTAATTGAATTTATGTCTCCGAAGTGAGACAAACATCGACAACGAATAAATTGAAATATAATTGCGTGCTAATTGGCCAAATTTTATTTGCAATTTAATTTCGCGTACTTCGATAAGTAAAAAGCACACTTGATATGAGTGTGTGTGTGTGTGTCTGTATGTGTGAAAGTGTGGGTGTTGCATTTGAGATATTTTAATCCCAATGCTTCAAATTCCGCCAACTAAAGCGCTGTTTTATAATATAAATAATGATAATTAATATTGATCTAAATAAATAAAAAAAATATTTGGTTACATGCTGATTTGACGTGTTAATAACTAAATAGTTTTAATAATGTAGATATAATATTGCAATTATTGTTATAAAATTCAAGGGATCACATTATTAGATGAATGTTAATTTAAAAATCTCGAAGTGTGGTTTTTTAACATCAAATACTCCATAACTTTCACAAACTTTGCTTAAAAAATAATTTTAATATTAAAATAAAAAAATGTTGGCTTATGTTACATGGAAATAATATGCGAATTGTGCATTGTACTTGCAGGTTGTCAACCCACACTTGGAGGGCTCTGAGGACACTTGGACAAGAGCTGATCTCAATCATCGGCTAGGGCAGCAGTTGCAAGAGCTATTCAAATAGATTGCGCCTAGCCATGGGCACCGGACACTACTTCTGGGCGATCTTCTATTTTACGAGCCTGTGCAGCGCCTCACTGTAAGTACTCGTACTCGTTCACATCACACACAGTCAGTGCAAAAAGTATTCCATATTATTTACGTTATGCTGTCGTCGCCCATTTTGATTTTCACTTTACACACGCACTCAAGAGTGTGAGTGCCGCTTAAGCTGGCGATTTGCATACGATTGCCGTTAATTTGCCGGATGGCCACGATCCTCTCAGAGGCAAAATAAATGCGTCTATATATAAATATATATACATATATACATATATAAATATATATATATATATATATATATATGTATGGAGTGTTTGTTTGTCTGTCGCATATGATACTTACGTCCATATATAATTCAAGTAGCGCTGTAGTCAGCTGTAGTTCGCTTTTAGCGTTTGTTGTTTTTTCAGCCACGCCCCACTCTCACCTCGCCTCGCCACGCCCCGACTCGCCCGCCCCACTCACTTGAACTTATACTCATTACCATAACATGTTTTTATGCATTTTAACAGTTTCACTTCACAACATCATTAAAATGTAATTAATTTTCATGTAATTTTTGTCGGAGCATAAATTTTGGAATTATTTACGCTCAAGCCGAGGACAGAGCCGGCAGCTTTTGTGGCTTGGCTTTGCCTGGGCTTCTGATAAGTGCGACAGTGTATAATGAAGATGCCTCCAGAGTCCACAAATAAAATACACTCCACTCAATAAAAAACACACCACTCAATTTGTATATATAGCCAAATCAAAACAATTTAAATCAAACTCAAAAATATTAAGAAAGAACACTTTGCTGTACATTTTATGCAAATATTTTCGTTTAATGCAATTTTCGCTACAACCACAAAAGAAAAACACAAAAAAAATTTGCTCAGCATATTTTCCAAACTTCTTCAAAACTATATCCAAAATACTTGTACACAATAACAAACCAACAAAAAACCCAAACCAAAAAAAACAAAACAAAAAAAAAAAAAAACAAAACAGAAAACTCAAAAATTAAAATTATACGTGCGTACCTATCCATATCCTGATTTCAGAGCAAATAATGCCAAAATAAATTTCCGAGAAAAGGAGAAAAAAGTCTTAGATCAAATTTTAGGTGCAGGCAAATACGATGCCAGAATACGACCATCGGGAATAAATGGCACAGGTGAGCATATACTTTTATCGCACAGTATGTGATCATTTTATAAATATTAATAATATGCCTCTATGAAACCAGCTATGCATTGAAAACTAAACTTAAACAATTTACTTATGAGTTTGTCTATCGTTTCGTTCATTTCTAAGAACTGTTTTCTTTCTACACATCTATTGCTACTTATAACAACAATTGGTCATACCTATATTATACCTATATCTATATGTATATTTGTAAGTCTTTCATTAAGTACAATCGGATAAACTAGTTTAGTGTGGAGGCAGCTGAGTTCCTTAGTTTAGTTAGATCAGAAAATAAGTTATTTAATTGCAAACAACACGACGTTAACTCACAATTTAAAACCAAACTCTATGCCAGATGGTCCCGCCATAGTCAGAATCAATCTATTCGTACGCAGTATTATGACGATTAGTGATATTAAAATGGTAAGTTCCATATTAGAGTGAGCCCAAAATCTAATTGAAAACCAAGCCTTGGCCCACAAATACCGAATTCGATAGACCCGCTCTAGCTCTCTCGCTCCCCTCTCTCTCTCTCTCTCTCTCTCTCTCTCGCTCTCTTACTCTCTCTAAATGCTACAGCTCTCTCATCTAACAGCACCCCACATGACATGCAGTACACCCAAAAAAACAATAGAAAAATCACCCAACCCAAATCCAAACCAAGCATATCACAATGTTTTTGGTAGCGTGCAGTTATAACCATAAAATAACAACTACTAGAACTACTTAACTATATGCTCTATGCTCACACATATATAGATACTACACTACATACAAGCGTTCCTACACACACACAAATATACTCTATATACTCTACTATACTATGCATTAACTCCCAAAATTAAAAGAAACAAATACAATTTTTCACTTTGTTTGTTTTTGCTTTGAAGTTGGTATTTCTAACTTTCTATCTTTTCCCCTTTCTCTCTCTCTCTCTCTCACACACTCCTATTAGCAACACACACTATCTATCCACCTTACTCTCCCATCTCCCACTCGCTCTGGTTAACCCCCATCTATCTATCACACCGTGTTGCTGTTCTATGGCTATTGAAATTTGCGTTATTTGCGTTTGTTTCGTGTTGCTCTTCGTTTTTTGAAAGCAATGCCACTTTTATGGCACATGTATTTGTATACTCTTGGGTGCATACATCTATATATGTATATTATCTCTCAGTTTTGGTTTCACGCAAATTTGTAGAGACAACCTTTCTTGCATTCCCCTCTATCGTTTTTATTTCTGTTCGTGTTTGGTTTGTTTTTGCTTTGGATACAGTAACTCCAAGCAAACATTGTTACTTCTGCTACATAGAGAAAGCAGTTATACTTATATGCTTACTTACTTACATAATCATATATCTACTACTACTACTACTACTACTACTACAACTACTATTACTACTCGCAGTTATAGCTAGCAGTATTTGTGTTTTAAGTTCTCTCCTTTTATGTTGGACTTGTTATACAAGCGCATTAACACTTACCCAACACACACACACGCGTACACCCACACACACACACACACACACACCCACAAAAACATTGAATGCTAAAAATACTATCGACTTAAGCAGCTGTTTCGACAAATCGATAAGTCATCAATCTCAACCAAATTTCTCACCTTTTACTGTTGCCTACTTCTAAGGGAACCACAAATCACATATTCACTACTATTTTCTGTCTTTACACACACAACCAAACACCTACAAACATGCGAGTACCCTGCAAACATTTTTAGCAGTTTCCTAGCTCCAAGAAGATAAAATGGCAGTTGGAAATACAAAAGTACATTGGAAGCGAGATTTATGGAAAAGTGCACTATTCATTGAAAATAGGCGAATCGTGCGTTAGTCTCTGAAAAACTAATTGTAGACCATTGTTAAAATTATATATTATGTTAAAAAATAACAATAATTTTAGTCCCAAATAAAATATATTTAACCTACCTGCTAAGCGCTTCGCCTTCGTGGGCAACTCTATTTTTTCCCACCCACCAAAATATAGTCAAGATAGTCAAGTGATATTTTTGATAAAAGAAAGTGATGCAGAAAAAATCACAAGATTAAGATTAAAATGTTTGCAGCGTATCAATAACTTATATCAAAAAAGTAAAATAATCAATTGGTGAACACAACATTGACATACAAGTACTAAACAACAACCAAGTTCCACAAATTACATGAATAATTGTGACAACAGATAGCTTCCAATAAGAAGGGAAAAATAAAACTTCTTTAAAATATTTGATGTGAATTTCAAGTTTTTGCTCTCTCACACCTTTTTGGCCATCAATTTAATATGTATTTTAAATGTGTTTTGGGATTTATTAAAAATAAAAAAAAAATCCAATTTACTATGTGTGTTTAAATTCCCATCCACTTAGATACGTTGAGCCAACAACCAACATCATTTCATTTATATTTTCATTAAAATCAAGTTTGAATTTAATTTACAGTTCATTTGTGTGTGTGTAAATGTGTGTGTGTGCTTCTGCAGCTGTCATGTTGACTTTTTTGCGAAATAATGACATCATTACAAATTCAGAAGTATCATACATATGCACATACATGTACATGTGAAGCGGCGGCCCACAGAATAGTCATTTGCAAAAGTCAATAATGTTGGCAACATATAAATATGTATACACAATAAATATGTCTCCCACAATTAGTACAAATAACCAGCATACTAACTAGCCATTATTTTTTGATTTTTGCTGTATACATTTGAAAGCCACATACTAACTCATACAAACCTCATGCATTTAAGAAATGAACTCTAGATTAACATAGGACATATTATGTATATGTGGCAAATCGTAGTTTAGTTTTTTAAGCAATTTAAGTGGCAGCAAAGTAATGCCGCAATTTAATGTAAGCAGGCCATAGACATACAAATAAAACTTTATTACAGCAAAAGCAAAACACATAAGGCATAAGGCGAAATGACCAGCCAGATAAGAGTGCCAGGCTGGCATCCAAGTTCATTGGTCATTTCAAATATTTTATATGCTAAGTTTTTAGTGCAAACTCAGCAGCAGTGGCGAGTTGTGGCCCGGTTGTTAGTGTGACCAGTTGTTAAATTTTGTTATTACCATTGTACAAAACGGTCTATCTATATGTATCATCCCTCCAGATGGTCCCGCTGTTGTGCGCGTCAACATATTCGTTAGAAGTATATCAAAAATCGATGATGTAACCATGGTAAGTGCGCGCTAGAAAAAACTAAAAACAAAAAATCAAAAACCAAAAAAATATAAAAGAAATACCATATAGATAAAAAGCAAAGACTCTCAGACCTTGTCCATAAAAAAATTCAAGTATATATAAATATCTGTCTATGTGTGTGTGTGAGTGTTGGCCAAGCAATTTGAGCCACATGCGTGCCAATGAACTGCCAAATAGTCGTGCCCCGCCACTGACTCTGTCTAGCCCTCTCCGTCTTTGTCTCCCTCTCCGTCTCTCTCTCTCTCTCTCTCTCTTTACAACCCATCTTATATCTCAGGTTGTTCTCTCTCTCTATATATATATATATATATGCATTTGTATAGTACGCGCATCTTGGGTAACTGCTGTCAGTCTTATGTCTAATCTGTGAGCAGGCGTTGACCAACAAAAAAACACAACTACCTTATATGAATAATAATAATTACTATGCTACATACATATCCAACTAACTATATCGGATATTGGTATTTAATATGAACATTTAATTGTTTATCTATCGATGTTTTATTATTTCCTTATCATTATTACAATCAAATAATTTGCATTTGTTTCTTTAGCAAAATTAATCAAAATTAAACTACAAAATTTGTCATTTTTAAGAAGTTGTTGTTCGTTGCAACATTTGAACAATAATTTCTTAGCTTTCAAGTAATTGGCTAAGCACACTAACAATTTAGTACTCTAATTAGACTTTGCATATTTTCATATATACATAAATTTTTATTTACAATTTTAATTTGTAAATGTGAATTTCTTTTCATTTTTCAAACTTTATGTTTGAACACCAAAAATGTAAAATATTAAACTTGTTTTGTAGTACGAAATGAACAAAACATAAAGAAAATGTCTTTTTGGATCTCTCCTTTCCATATATATGCAACACTCTGTCTATCTTACTCACTCAATCTCTATTTCTAGCTCTGTCTAAAGCTCATTATTTTGACCAACCTAAACATATAAATCTAGTATAATTTTCAACACGCTATCTCTCTCTCTCTCTCTCTCTCTCTATCTCTCTCTCTCTCTCTCTGTCTCTCTCTATAAATATATATAAATCTAATTCTAATTCGCTCTAAACAATTATCAACTATGAATTTCTCTCAATGTTAATTATGCCTACATAAATTAACTTATTATCTCATATTAAATTATTACTAATTGTGATGATGACTGCCAGATGACAGTTGT
Source organism: Drosophila cognata (assembly GCA_035041535.1). Taxonomy (NCBI): domain Eukaryota; kingdom Metazoa; phylum Arthropoda; class Insecta; order Diptera; family Drosophilidae; genus Drosophila; species Drosophila cognata. Next base: position 29,280 of record JAWNLC010000694.1, on the reverse strand, counting down.
ATTGTGATGGTCCTTACTGCTGTCGTGTGTATTTCCCGTAATATGCAAAATTCATTTGAATACATGTTTTGAATATGATTATATTATTTCCCCAGCTATTTTGCTTTTACTTTATCATTTCATAATTGCTAATCTACATATACTTACTATCTAAACCTAATTGTCTACAAAAATGCAGCAATGTGAACAGAACGTGTTACTTATTTTTTTTTTTTTGTGTGCTTTGTACGTGTGTTGGTTGGTTATGTACACCCTCAACCCCCACCCCTCTCTTGCGCCAACTTTCAAAATTTCAGTTTCAGCCCGCAAATAACCATCAAATTGTATTTTGTTTATTAAATATTGAGTTTCGTTCCATGTGCCAAAATATATATATTTTTTTTTTATCAAACCTTAAATGAAAGCAGCAATAATAGATTGCTAAAAGCACTCAGATGCTGATTCAAAATATGCGTCTGTTGTATCCATTTGGCAATAAATATTAAATATCAAATTTTTTAATAGAAATTAAAAAAAAAAATACAGTTAACTTCGGGCTTTCGAAGATTTAATACCCTTGCAGGCGGATAAATTGAATTGTGCCCAAAAAAAAAATGGTTTAGATTGGAATATTATCTGATTGTTGCTTATTGCCAAACCTGTCCTCTATGATTGTCATTATGCAGAATAAAACTCAATATTTTTGAATTTATTTCGACGGGTCTGCGATTCATTAACATAATAAAGAATATTATATTTTTCAAAGGGTCTCAATACCCACGCAAGAGTATAACAAAATATGCCGCAAATTAGTAATGCAATTGAAACCATAAATTGATAAATTGAAATTGTTCCATTCGAAAATCATAAAAATCGATTATTTCATACTTAAATGAGATCCATGCAGACATTTTTTGGTATCAAGTTGATTGAGCAATTTTATTGAATTTATTTTTGTTTTCAATTTAGTTTGTGATTGATTTTATTTCTGACATACATTTCGTGCACACATGAAAATTCATTAAACAACTGAATAACTGAAATAAAAATAATTTTAAGTTAACATTATGTATAGGCTAAGCTTTACATATACATATGCGTACATGTGTATTATAAGTATAAATTGATCTCAATGCCCACAAACTGAAAATGATAACTCATAGAGCAAATGCTGCTCGACTTTGGTATAATCATTTTTTAGCGAATTTGGCTACATTAGTCCAGGTCAACATGTTTCTGCGGTCCATATCGAAAATCGACGATTATAAAATGGTGAGTTCAGGCTCCAAATCAGTAAACGAATACGAATTAGCATATGAATATGAAACTGAATATGAATATATGAATGTATGTATATGAATACAACAAGTACAATCCCAAGCGCTTTAAAATTCTGCTCTCAATATTGCAAACATTACTCGTAAAATTAATTTCACTTTTGTGTTTGTGGGTGTGTGCGTGTATGTGTGATTGTATTTGTGTGTATAATGTCAAATAAAATTACCACAGAAGCTTCGCTTTTTCAATACCACTTAAAACTATGTGAAATTCTTAAGTGAACTGTATGTATCTATGTATATGGTATATAAAATACAATATACAAAATATATATATTTATGTTTAAAAGTATTAAACAAATAAAAATAAAACTACAAAATAAATTCAAATAATAATTTAAAAGAATTGGCTATAAAATTAATACATTTTTTTGTTTAACAAAACTTTACCGTGTGTCTTGCAAGTGCTGAATAAAAATCCCAATTAACCTCTGGCACTCAAAATTATTCGAAATTATATTTGAAAGATAATTCAACACTTGCAAGGCATTTCAGTCAAAAGATATAAATATTCATTTTTGCCACCTATGCAATAAAATATCTATGTATAGTCTCCACTGTACCTATATTAGCTACTAATTGATTTTTATACTTTTATTCACTTCTCTCCTGTGTAATAAATGTTTCAAAAACTGATTTTCAATATATTTTTATGTCACAAAACAAAGCCAGTTTCTGCAGGCAGCGCATTCACAACTCGACAAGTGCTAATTTTACCCAGCTTGTAAGCTAGTTTAATATTTTAAGTCTGTAAGCTCTTCTAGTGTACACCATTTTGTAACTAACTAAAAATAACTATGCTAGTTTAAGTCTAAGGATCGTTAAAGAAAAGATCGCCAAACCACAAGATCAGATCATTCATTCAATTCACCTGCATCTGCTCATTGACAAAAACCGAAAACTTCACCGATTTTTAATGTTATTCTTTTTGTATGCCTCCTGCTAAGCAAGAGTACAAAAATATGTTCTGAATAGACAATGCTAACTACACATGCAACAGAAACACAACGGGTACATCTATCTATAAATAAAAGCAATGTATAACTGTAAGTACAAAGCAAAAAAAAGAGTTAACATCAATTTCATCCAATAAAAACGTTTGATCAATGTCTCTAAATCAGTCCAGTTTCCAGTAAAAAAAAAAACAAATAATGGGCCCTGAAAAAACGCACATCTCTGACAGCTGTCACATAAAAAAAATACCAAACAAAAAACTGGCAATTATTAATTGGAGCCCCAGAATTATTTGAACAAAAACGTGTACATGCCATAAAAAAATATATTTTGTCTGGAAATTACTGATTTTTTTTTTATCAATTACTTAAAAGGGTTAACAAATATACGAGTATATAACAAAAAAAAAAAAAAAATTGCCGTCATAAATAAGACAGAAATAGTTGCCCACTTCATTATGGACAGCTAATAGGATTTTATAAATCAATTTAAATTTATTTTTCCCATTTGATTTCTTTATTCCGTTGAATGGTTCATTAACAACCCCGATTATCATTTGATATATATGGTATATAGCATGAATATATATAATTGATGTAACAGCATGCAAATTGTGGGGGATTTAGTGTAGTTATTTCTATATATCACAAGCTAACAATAGAAGTTGAGGCAATCAGAACGATTTTGTATTTTTGAAGGAATCTTAAATCTTAAGCTGTCAGAATTTACAATTGCAAGGAAATATCTATGTTCAAGAAAAGGGATTAATAGATTTGTAAAAAGCTCAATCTGCCTATTTGAATCTTCAAGGAATTACTATTATTAAGAATAGTATTTATTTATTTTCGTTCTAAAGATGAACTGCTAAATATTTTTATTTTGAAGCTAGTAGACAGCCTGATGATTTTCATAACTGGAAGCGACTTAGTAAGAAAGATAATCTGGCTTTAAAAACAAGGTTTAAGAATCAGGTCAACTTCTAAGGCGAATTTGAAATATATAAATTATTAATGGATTTTCAACAGTCACACACATGTAAATTAAAAAGTTACTTTTACTAGGGGCTTTATCACATTTTGCATTATTAGTTATATTTAAGAATATTTACATATATCTTACAGAATGTCTAAGTATAATCCTAGTTACAATATAAGCCTGCTCTTTAATCAAATTAACTTGCTTTGCTTTCTCTGCTTGCTTTGTGTTGCCTTTTTGCCTTTTTGCCTTTTGCTCTTGCCTGTGTCGTGTTCTCTATAGTTCATATTGCGAATTGCCATTTTCTTATGCATTTTTGGCACGTTGCGATCTGATTTTTTGTTGTTGCTTTTTCCACACATTTTGTATTTAGTATGCAACACGTTGCTGTATTGAACAATGCATTGGATAATAATGGTCATGTTGAATGTGGTTATTGTTGCATGCTCAGCATCGGAGCGCATTTTGTATTGCATTTTGCTTCGAATGTATATGAGGAACAGTTACTTAACTTTTGTGTGTGGCATGACATGAATACTTACATACAATTTATACCATTATAATGCCGAGAACTTGCAAATAACCGATGAAGCATTGCGCTTTAAACTATCCGCCAAATATCCAACAGTTTCAATTATATAGCCACCATATATACTTACTTACTAACTAACAAATATAAACAAACTACTCGAAAAAAAATTTATAAACGTTCGCCACGCCTCGCCACGCCTTGCTCGCTCTCTCATACAATTTACTTACAACAACAAAAAATTCAAAATACAAAATGTCTAAAAGTAAAGCTAAAGCCCCTCGCAAAATCAATTTGCAAGCCAACCAAATTGAAAAGCCCCCACCACCACCAACACCAAAAAAAAGTATATTACTCAAGAAATTCCCAAAATAAAAAAAATTCAACACAAGAGAAATTTGCCTTGCAGTTCAAATTGAATTGCATTGAATTTGAAATCGAAATTGAAATTGAACATTTAACAAGCGATTCGTTTCAGTGTTCTAATAAAGTTTTTCCTTATCCTAAACATTTGCCAACTGCTACGCAACACAGGAGTACAGTGTACAGCTGACCTTCCGAGAACAGTGGACGGATGAGCGTCTCAAATTCGATGATATACAGGGTGAGTCATCGTGGGATCTACAGTCGTACGTAATCGTTTTAACAATCCAATAATCTATTGTTAAAGGCCGTTTAAAATATCTCACACTGACGGAGGCAAATCGTGTTTGGATGCCGGATTTGTTCTTCTCCAACGAGAAGGAGGGACACTTTCACAATATCATTATGCCCAATGTGTACATACGCATATTTCCAAATGGTTCGGTGCTCTATAGTATACGTATCTCATTAACATTGGCCTGCCCAATGAATCTCAAACTGTATCCATTGGATAGACAAATTTGTTCACTGCGCATGGCTAGCTGTAAGTAAAATTGTTTCCATATTTATATGAAACAGAAACGTAGACTCAATCTGCACATATCTATATCCCTCACATATGTATGTTAACTATGCTTACTTTCTTGCTAATAGACGGCTGGACCACAAACGATTTGGTATTCCTTTGGAAGGAAGGTGATCCCGTGCAAGTGGTAAAGAATTTACACCTACCTCGCTTCACATTGGAGAAGTTTCTGACTGATTACTGTAACAGTAAAACCAACACGGGTACGTTTTTTTGTGTGTGTTCTACAGTTGTGTTGATTGCGTTGGAGAATTATGTATACTATTCAATAATTTTGCATTTTTATAAAATGATCTACATATATCCATAAATAATATCTTATATACTTGTAGTTCACTTTAGTTGTTATTTCCTTCTTCCGTTATCGTTGCTTGTTTTCATTCAGAATTAAAACTAAATTTGAACAATTCTTTAAAACTTTCCAACCGAATTTAAAATGCTGCATCCAAAAACAAAATAAAATTTATAAATATTTATTGTATTTATTTTCAATATTGTTGCTAACTCGTATGTACATATATTATAAACGGCATAGTAAGCACTTCATAGCACACACAACACAACACCCGCCCGCACGCATACACATGCACGCAAACACACACACGCAAACACACACATGCAAACACACACATGCAAACACACACATCATCAAACAAAGACATATAAACTTGTAATGATGCCGTTTACACATGAGCATCTCGTTGGGCCGTTATCAATGCCCGAATCGCATAAAACCCAAGTTTTTACGATGTAATTCACACACACTGACAACATACACACCAGCAGCATTCACCACGCCCACTCGCCCATTTTTAGTGCAGTTTTTCGGCAGCTCTTGTGTCGCTTACCTCAGCTGAGTTTTTATGAGCACTAGGAAATCAGTTCGCGCTTTAAGCAAATGTTTACCTTGGCTGGCAAGAAAACTACTCTCGTATCGGCGACAGGCAAATGCCAAACGGAAAAATGAAAATGAAAGAAAATGGCAAAAGGCACGGCACGGAAAGTAAATTAATCGAGGAAATTGTTTGCGACGCAGTTGCTAAAACTTGCACAAAGAGCATTTTCCTCCACCCAGCCAACACTCCCCTCTCCGCCCACTCAACCCACCTCCCATCTATTGATGATGATCTATGTGTGCATTTGTGAGTCTGTATCTATGAAGTTAAGCGGGCGCCCAAGCTGTGGCAAACAAATAAGAAAAAGTTTCTTATAAGCTTGGCAAATTGTCTGTCAGCATCTTTAGGTGAATAATTTAAATGCGGAAGATGCAACCGATTCGTGCTTTGTCATTTTGATATTTGAGAACTTCATTGGAATTTACCACACTTCAGCACTTAAAGCTGAATAACTAATGATGGCCATCCGAAACAACATTAGTATTGTGAGTGAGCACAACCTTTTGACCTTTTCAAAAGCAGTTCTAAACACTAAAATCCAACAGCCTCGAGCGAACAATGTCTATATTGTGCAGCTGTTCTGAAAAAAATACTTATAGCATATTCTTGCGAGCCTGAGTTAAGCTGCGCAAATCGAAATTCAACATTTAAATCGGTGTACATTATAATTAAGCTATATAGTTAGAGGTCCGATATTAACAAATATTTCCAAAATTGTAAACAGCAATTTACAAAGACACAAAAATAAAGAATAAATAATTCAATGGTTGGTTTAGTTCTTAGAAATTAGATGTTTGTAACAGATTGGAATTGAGAGAATGCATCGATCGAGCGGATGCGATGATTAAATAAAGTCATAGACGTACTCTTAGTGAATCCCTTGCCAAGCCAATCAATCCATCAGAACCTTGCTCACTGCGATTACTCTACTTTACCAAGTTAGCAATAGTTAGCAGTGGTTCTCGAAATCATTCATTCAACCCATTTGCCTTGCTCATACCCGCATTTAAGAGTCGCATGAGCTTCAAACTCATTTACTAGCACCCTCAGATAATCTTTAAAAACATAATAATTTCATTTATCTATACTACATAATATTAACAAACCCCTTTTAGTCGTTGCGTAGTTGTTGCATTTAGTTCGGCTTGAACTTAGTTGCTCACATAAAGTTTATTAATTTTATATCTTTTTTGAGCATTTAAATGGATAAAACTGGTCAGAGTAAATACAGAAAACACAGATACAAATGTGGTATACAAACGCATCGCTTTGATTGAACGCACACCGAGCAAATACATACATCCATGCCATATGCCAGATGCGAATGCGATATTTGTACTACCCAGTTACCAGTTACCAGTTACCAGTAACCAGTAACCAGTCCCAGAGAGCCAAGCAAATAAACCACACACACGCAGCACTCGAAAATGCAAACATGAGAAAAGCGCAGAGCAATTTTTAATGAGCAAAATGAAAGAAAATGTATATCTATATACATATGTATATATACATATATACATATATAAACGAAATGAATATGAGAATGTAAAATAATAAACAGCTTTGTCTTGAAGAGTATGGAACGCACTGCCAAAAAATTAACGGAAATGAAGGGCTGCGACAAGCAGCGGTGGGCGTGGACAATCATGTGGGGGCCGTTCTCGCAGCGGAGGCAAATAACCAGGAGCAACAATAGCAACAGCCACAACAACAACAAGCCCAAGTCTCTGCGCCCAACGAACTTCATTTCCGTTAAGAATTTTGTTGCAAATGTCAGAAAATTGAATTGATGTCGAAATACATTTTGCCTATTATGCCATTTTATAATTTTCCAACTCTCTCTGTCTCTCTAACTGTCTCTCATTCTAAGTGTGTCCTCTTTTTTTATTTTGTGTTTTGTAAATACATTTTGTCTGCCACACCCAACTGTACCCAGCCCCGCCCAGTGCATAATATTATTTATTTTTTAAGCCCACCTCTTTCCTGTACATAAACTCAAAAAAAAAAAAAAAAACAAAAAAAAAACCACAAAAAATAACAAAGAACATTAATGAAAAATAAATGTTTTTCCTTGTTTTGATTTCTGGCAAAATTTGTACAAGCAAGTCAAATTTCTTTTTGGTTTCTTGTTTATTGGATGGCAAATTCATTTTTGATAAATATACTATAATATTGGAAATTTGTGTGTCTGTGTGTAATTTCAGTGTCTAAACTCATTTCTTTAAATCGATCAACTCTATATATATAAATGTGTGTGTGTGTGTGTGTGTGTGTGTGTGTGAAAAATTAAATTGAAAATAAAAAAAAACGCCTTTTTTTCGTGTACATTTTATGACTCCCGTACTTTTTGAGTTTGACACAGTTTATATACCTTGTATACTCATAGGTGAATACAGTTGCCTCAAAGTCGATCTACTATTCAAGCGAGAATTCTCATATTACTTAATACAAATTTATATACCATGCTGTATGTTGGTCATTGTCTCATGGGTATCATTCTGGCTGGATCAAGGCGCAGTGCCAGCGCGTGTATCGTTAGGTAAGTGTCCAACTGAAACTACAAGCATAAAAACAAATAAAAACAAAACCAAAAAGCAACTCTAGACTGCTGGTAAATTAACAACGTATATTGAGCATAATAAATATTTCATATTTAACTTTGGTTCTTATTATTATTATATAATCAAACGATCCCAAGGCTATCAATATTAGTTTGATTTATTTATTGGATTGTCGACTGGTTTCTTTTAGGTGTTACCACACTGCTAACGATGGCCACCCAAACATCGGGCATAAATGCCTCACTGCCGCCCGTTTCCTATACAAAGGCAATCGATGTTTGGACCGGCGTCTGTTTGACGTTTGTCTTTGGGGCATTGCTTGAATTTGCCCTGGTGAACTATGCCTCCCGCTCAGGTTTGAATAAAGCTAGTAATTGAGATTTGATATGCTTCTTAACAAACTTAATTAATGTATTAATCGATGGTGTTTATCTATTTTTACTGTTGTTTTTTAATCATTATTTTTATCGATAACAACGAACGTATACAAGTACTAAATGTAATGTATATAATGTGTATATACCTCAAACAACGACAAAACATCACTTGCATTTATCTAAGATACTAACTTAATTGGACTGTCACACTCACGCACACACACACACACACACGCACACACACACACACAAACACACACACATGCGTATCTACAAACAGACACTGCTTCAGTTGAATTTCACATCTACACGTCGGCGAGGCACACAATTTTGGGCTATAAGCAAACTGATTTTTGGTCAACAACTACAACAACAACAACCAATAACCAACTAATTTTTGTAATACAATATAACGATAAAAGCCAACGAATTAAGCTGTAGTTACCATTTATTTTCCATTCGATATACATATATATATAAATATGAACATAAATTTTACTTTTACATTTTTCTTTTATCTTGATTTCATTCACATGAATATTGTAACTACGAAATGATTTCTGCGTGTATATTTTTACTAATCCAATTTTCTTGATTAACTCTCTTATTTCATTGTGCGCCCATATACACACACACACACACACACACACACTCTCTCTCTCTCTCTCTTGCTCTCATCAATCACACACATCCACTTAAACTCAAACACAATCAAACGCGTTTGAAAAAAAAAAAAAACAACACCCAATTGGACTACATTTTATTTGAATATTCAACACAAACGTAATTAAAACCGTAATTGAAATATTTGATCAATTTTGTATATTTTTTTGATTTTTACATTTTTTTTGGTTTTGCTGTTGTCTCTGCTTGTACATATTAAAAACAATTCAAACTGAAACTAAAAACTCAATTATTTTGTGCTATTCAAAATCATAATTTTGTATTTTCATCTCTTTTTTCCCAACAATTTCCCAACTTGCACTTGATTATACATTTTTAATTTGAATACACTTCAAATTGTTTAATGTTTCTGTATGTGTGACTATCTATCTCTATCTGTCTCTCTTTCTTTCTCTCACTCGCTGTCTCTGTCGCTATCTAACTGTATAACTGTATAAATGTGTGCTATGCATCTAAACTAAATTCCGAAACAAAAACAAAAAAAAAATATAAATATATGTTAAACTCAACTGTAATTACGCAAAAAAAAAAAAAAAAAAAAAAAACCAACAAAAAAAATAAAAACTGAAAATGTCTATCAAACAATTCGAACTATCCAACATTTGTGGAACATATAAATTCTTGTCGAACATCTTCTACCACATGCAAACAATATACGGATCGGGCCGCAGACATGCATAAGGAGAATATGAAAAAGAAACGTCGCGATTTGGAGCAGGCCAGTTTAGATGCCGCTTCAGATCTGCTTGATACAGATAGCAATGCAACATTCGCAATGGTACTTACCTCTTAATTATCTAACTCTTCCATTAACACAAAACTAGTCCAAAAACCAAAATGGGGAAAAGCTCAGATTTTACATTATTCTTATACATATACACATATCCATATATGTGGCACAGGGGGAGCATAGATTAGGAACTTGCATAAATTGATAATTAATTTTAAAGTAATGCTTTTCCTATGCAGCTAACAGAATAGTTGCAATTCTCCACATGGCTTTACAATATTTGAGTAGCTGGTCCATTCTCAATCATCTTATGATTAGGTTATATTCCACTAGATATTTGATTTGATAAAGCTGAAGGCGAAATTAACTTAAATTAATCAAGTGGGAGCGATAAACATTATATTTGTTTAAAGCAAAGACAATATTCGTATTAGTTTAGCTAAAAGTGACAGCATTTAAAATATAAAAAAATATATATATATTTGTATAGATAAAAACTAGTTGAAAAAACCATTTAAGTCATGTGCTGAACATTTATGACCCACTGCCATATTTAATCCACTTCAAACTTTATCAGCTTCCTATTTGAAAACAAAAACATAACCAACTCAAATTGGCTACTTGCAAAATGTTGATGATAAAACTATTAAAACAACTATTTCCTTTTATATTTGCCTCTTTTTATTAAAAACCACACGCACACACACACACACAAACAATAAATTAACACCCACCCAAAAAATAAACACACGCACACACACACACACACACACCAAACAAAAACAAACACAACATTTTACAACTTTTTTTCAAACGTGCTCATGCGAATCACATCAAACCACCACACGTTCACATATGAATACAACCAACTCAATCTCAAACTGAAACACATGCAACATTCAACATTCAACTTAACCTCAAACTCAAAACCAAACCAAAACAAAAAAAAAAAAAAACAAACCTCATCAACCAAAATCGCTGCGTGGCACTCAACTGACCCAAAACCAACTGAAACGGATTTAAATGAAAAATTGCATCGAAAATAAAATGAAATTACGCACAATCCATTCACCATACGACATTCGGCATTCGCCAATCGCCAATCGCAATTCGACATTCGCTATTCTCATCGCCATCGCCATCGCCATCGACATCGATATCGCCCCTTCATTGCATTAACTACAATCAAAATTGCATGTCAAACGGCATCGCAATATTCACGCGGTGGTGGCCTGCAGAAACCACTGGTGCGTCATCCAGGTGATCCGATGGCGCTGGAGAAGCTGCGGCAGTGTGAGGTGCACATGCAGCCACCGAAGCGTCCCAGCTGCTGTAAGACTTGGCTATCCAAGTTCCCCACAAGGTAACGCTCGTCAGACACATTGTTCTGCTATATAGTTCAATTTATCATATTGTAGTAGTTGATGGATTTCCTTTTTGATGTTGTGAATATGTACTATCTACATTTCTCTCTCTCTGTCTCTATATATATCAAAAGATTTTATTGACTTTTTATGCCACTAATTAACTGTAATTGAATTAAATCCTGAAATTGAATCTCGTACTTACATTAAAGAAAACCCGATTCTGCTTTGCTGCTTGCCATCGTTTTTGCTCGCTGTCTTTTGTTTCAATGCTTGCTGCCAAATGATTTCCATCTGGCCCCAGAGTCCAGAGTCAAGTAAACGTGAAAATATAATTTGCTTAATGCCTTATACTAATTACACTGTGCAACAAATTTTGTAACATAAATTGTTTACATTTTCTGGTTTTTTTTTTTTTTTTTTTGTTATAAATTTCTTAAAACCTAAAAATATTTTTTTAGTAATACAAAAAAAAATGTTTCATTTAAATTTGTCATTTATATTTTTTCGACTTTTCATTTGTCAATGGAAGTGTATTATAAAATTTATTGAACAGTGTTATTTGCGAAATTTTCAAATCAAAGGTTCTTGTGTGCTTTTCTTTCTATTGATTTGTTTGTTTTAAACAACATTTTTGTTGTAGACTTTGGAAAATTCTCATTCCTCAGTACCAAACCGCATCCCAAGTCCGTGTCATCTGGTAGTTTGCCAATCGCCATTTTTGTTTTTTGTTGTTAGTAGATTTTATCTCCTTTACTGACACAATTATGAGTTTCACGCACGTAGACCACATTTTTTTTTTGGTTTTCTTTTTTATTGTTAAAACAAACAAATTATTGCTATAAAAATGAAATTGAAAATTTTAAAAAGCCACACAGAAAAAAAACAAAAACTAAAGAAAAAACAATCACAAATCAAAAAGCCAATCTCTAGATGATCAATTAATGTGTTTCGTACTTGTTGAATATTTATCCAAGACAATGTTCTAGATCGAAGAGAATCGATGTTATATCGCGCATTACGTTCCCACTGGTCTTTGCGCTCTTCAATCTGGTCTACTGGAGCACATATCTCTTCAGGGAGGAGGAGGATGAGTAAATGCCGTTACCAATTTACAAAAAAAAAATATTCTTTATATAATTACAAGTGCTGGCACAACACTACCAAAGATTGTACTAACCTATTCTCTCTCTTAATTTCTACTTTCATTTACCACTTTACGTTCCAATTTGTGTTGCGTATGGCTTGATTTTTGCATCTATGATTTCAATTTGATTCATTTGATTACAACTGTGAAAAGGACCTTCTAAAGCGCGTCCGCGACTCTGATAACCAAAGGCTATGTAGAATCCACCATGAAATTAACAAAATATATGTATATGCATGCAGATACGTATGTATGTGCATATGTACGAGTATGTATGTATGTATATGCTTTGCTTGATCATTTGGGGCGAGACAAGGCATCACGGCATTTCCACTATAAGAAATTCGATTAAAGCAAAAGATATATACTAACTCTAAGTTAAATTGATCAAGTATGACTGCATAGTAGATAAAACAAAAGAAAATTTAAGATCATATTCCAAATGCTGTATTTTAAAAGAAGACAAAATTCACATGGCGATTTGATGGCGATATGAAAACTACGCTTGCAGCTCGTTTGTTTGAATTTGTTTTTAATGCTCCAAATTGTTATTAATTAAATAAATTATTTTAGGCTTTAATCAAGAAACGTTATGTTCATACTACTTATACTAGATTAGTTCCAAACAAATTACTATTAATTTGTACTTAAAATGCGATAAGTTAGCTGTAAAAATTCGCACGACGTTTGTAAATATTGTCATATTGTCAATAAGTTTTAAGCCAACTAGTTTATACAATTCGAATTCTAAACAAACAAAATATAAAACCAAAAAATGGGTGTAGATAATTTTAAGTTTAGTCATAAATAAGCAACAAGAAAAACAACTAGCAAATCCTAGGCAAATTTAATTATTATGTTCACAATCGACTTAAAAAAAGTAAATAAAACTCAAAGCAGAACATAATCCAATGTTTTGTTTATTGAATTTATATTTCAAGCGCACACACACACACACACACACACACACACACACGCAAACATTCAGCACGCAACAAACCCAACTATCTTTTTTACAATACCCTGCGGAAATTATTTTCAAACTGTCAACCATTTTCGGTCTTTTTACGTATGAGAACTCAGCTCTTTGGGCAACTTTCAAATGCGAACTCAGCTAATTGGGAGTTGACGTTGATAAAATTTGGTACTTTGGCCAATTCGACTACCGGGTCCAAAATGATTGGACTCCGGAATGAAATGAAAGCAACAATTTATCGAAAATTTAACAGCTGTTTGGAAAAACTTTTATTTTTATAAAAGTATTGATCAAATTCACGTAAATTCACTTAGACTTCGTCATCGATCATCTTAATCGATAACAATCGATGTTTTTTATTGAAATAATGTCTGCAAGGGTATTTAGACTTCGGCACTCCGAAGTTAATAGTTATCTTATATATATTTTATTTACAAAATGTTCAATTGGCATACGAAAAAACCAACTAAATCAAATTTTTACTGGAACTGGTGGGTATTGCAAGTTTTTAATCCTATTGATACGAGTATGCTTAAACTAATAGAACAATTCCAAATAATTTAATTGCTTGTTTTTGAACTCGATTTCAATTAGTGCAAAATTCATGTAGTTATTAGACACATTTTTATACGTGGATTTAGTGCACTTTGCCAAATCCTTCATACATGCGACTAACAATAATTCCTTATCATTTTCCATCTAGTTAGAATTATAAATAGAATTACATTTTGATTCAATTATTTATAAGGGACAGCCCATGAGAACACAAGTTAAACTAAGGTCATCAAATACATACATTTATTAATTGTGCTTCTCATGTTAAGTTCCATTAGCTAGTTATTTTCTTTAAGTAGTTTAATAATTATAATTACAATTAACAGTAAACCATAAACCAATTAACAGACAATACAAATAGTTTATCACGTAGTGCAACAAAAAAACAAAAAATTAACAAATTGAGTCCCCAATAATGAAACCAATTAAAAAATCAAATGAATCGTGAACGGAAACCAAGACATTCAATTACTTGAAGGCGTGGCACTTACCTTCTGCTTAGTAAACAAATATTAGTTTTTTTTTATTAAGTGCCTTTTGAATGAGGAGTGAGTCCTGCAGTTAACAGGAATTGGCTACCTGCTCCGCCTCCCCCGTGGCTAAAGTTTACTAGCTGATTTCAACCCCAATTAAAGGCCAATTAACCTAACCAATATCTATGCACAAACATTACGAAACACCAAAACTAAAGATCTTTTGTTTCGGTCTAGCTTAAAACTGAATTCTACATAGCAAAGCAACAACCGAAAACTATAACAAAAAATAGTATATATCTAACTAAACGCAACCAATATTTTGTAGTTATAAAATATTTTTATTAAGCTTGTTTATTGCCATTTTTTCTTATTAAAATATTTTCTACTGTTATGCTTTAAATCATAATTTCGCTTTCGTTACCACAAAAAAAAAACAAAAATAAAACTTTTATAAAGAAGAAGGTAAGAAGAAGAAGAAAGTAAATCAAAATCAAAGATAACACGCACCCACATATAATTATAATATTATCATTAGGCAACCCTCAAGAGGAAATAAAATAAATGTTGTAAAATTCGTGCCAAGCAAGAAACAAATAAATTCACCAACAAAAGAAAAAAGACAAAAAGTAACTAATAAATATGTGTACAAGAAATATGAGCGCAAAACAAAAACAAAATGAAAAGAAAAAAAGATAACTATTGTATTGTATATGAAGCTATAGCTATTGAACATACAGGGTTTTATATGTGAGCAAATAAGTAGTGGGTTCGTGCGATCAGATGAACGCCTCGTAGCAGCCAAATGTTGGGTATGTTGTTTCATATGTGTTGATTAATGTTGGTGTAAACGTATCTACGTAGCAAATAATGACAAACAAAACACTTATAATAAATAAAGCAAAACAGAAAACGGAAAACGGAAAACGGAAAACAAGAAAAGATTCAAAGTAAAGGAAAACTAAAAGACGTAGAATAGGACATCATAACTAGCCGAGTGCGCTATATCGATCGGAATAATTGGCCCAGATATCGCAGTTTTGTAACCAGTTTCTTAGTACTAGATCAATACGTTTCGGTTCTCGAAACTTGGTATAGGTTGTGTGCTGCCTTCAGTTGCCGTTCATCAACTTGGTCAATTATCATTTAGGCAAATCAAAAAAAAAAAGAAACCAAAAAAAAAAAAAACAGAGAACAACAAAAAACCACAAAATCAAGAAGCATTCTTTACCACACGGCAGTCCAATTTGTTGATGTAAATAGTTTAAATATATATTATAATGTGTAAATGTCAGACAGTTAGTTTTAACAAAGTGCACAACTTCTAGATGCGTTCCAAAAACCAAAGACTTACAAGTTTTGAAGTGACAAGAAATTTAACATTTATCGAGCAAAACGTAGTGCATAAGTTAACATATGTGTAGTTAAGTTAAGCCAGAACAACAACAACAACAACAACAACAAGAACCCAGTGTTGCATAGTATATGCACATAGACTAGTCGAATCCATTACTAATATTAACTAATACTACTAAAACGCCCAAGCCCATTTGCATTCTCTGCCACAATCAAACACTTACACAAACCTTCACACTCAATTCGCTCACTCAATTCTCTTAACATCACTTTCGTGTTTCAGCCACAATACTCTCTCTAAATATAATATTCAAAAGAAATTGAACTCGCACAAATTGAAAATAATAAAAGAAAAATTTATAAGATCATAACACATATCTTCAAACAATTCGGGCGCCGTAATGCCAACCCAATTTCTAACAATCAAGAAGAAAATGAAAGAGAAGGAAAACTAACGCTATCATTTGTAAGAAGAGAACAAACGCACATAACATATAGTAAATGTAAATACGAATCATTTGAAATCGAAAATCAGAAAAACAGCGCAAATCCCCTTACTTTATAGAGCTAAGTGGACACACACAAACACACACACACACACACACACACACACACACACACACACACACACACACAAACAGACACAAGCAAACAGAACTATCAAATTACGAAAGAGAACGAAATTAAATCACCCACACATTGTAGATTTAAGATCATGCGTTAAAAGTAACAATTTGCTGTAGTGCAACCGAATGAAACAAAAATGAAACATACCCAAAACAAACGCCAACTAACAACAACCCAAAAATAACAAAGGGACAGGCAAATAATATGAAGATGAAATTTTAATGCATAAGTAAAAAATTAGTCAAATAATTATACAAAATAGTTGAAATAATTGTTGTATTGCCATCACCCGAAACAAAAATCAAAAGTGTAAGTCCCCCAGAATAAAGAAATGTTTGTGAAATGTTTATAAATGAAAACAAAACCAAAAAAAAAAAAACCAAAAACTAAAGAAAATACACAACATGGCATGTTTAAATAAAAACCCAAATTTAAAATGTACATTTGTCGACACTGTTTTCTCTTGCATTATTTAACAAATTCCCCTTTGGCGTCTTCAGCTTAAATATTAAAGCATCATAATTGTTTATTGATCCTGTTGTCTATATGCATTTTCTTTTTCTTTAGAGTTCCGTTGGGATTCGTTTAATCTACCATCCAGCTGCGGAACTTGGCTGGTTGCAGATGTGAATTGTACGAGAAATCAATTGCTAGACAAAATACATCAATTTATTTCTGTACCTCCCAAAAAGAAATGATTGCAGTAAATGTATTACGACTGTTTTTTATTATTTAAATGTTAAAGAGAGGAAATCGAGATATGGTTCAAATTTACATTTACCTAAATGTTATTAACAGCAAGTTTCATATCCAACAGCTCTTAACAGCCCAAAGCACCGAACTGCTTGCTTGAGGTCATCGCGGCACCTTACACTGCTTGTTAAGCAGTTTACGCAAGCAGTTTATTTAGCTAGCACTGTTAAGAGCTGGCGTACTGCTTGCGAAAAGTATATGCATTTATGTGGAACAAGATATGATTTAAAGAGTATTTCCAGGCACATTTAATATTGTTTACAGAGATGAAATATATTTATATAGTAGTAATATAGTAAAATATCTCTCTTATACCGAGAATGCCGTGAATAGCGTGATAAAATAGTAAAAGGGGCAGCATAGAGATACGTATATTACAGACACTTCAAGCGCTAAATTGCTGACTAATTTTGGGTCGATTGTTGGGAAAGTCACTTGAAAGATCGCGAGTCTTCTTACTTGTTGCATGTTTAGCTTTGCAGTTAACTGACAACGGGAACTAATTTTGCTGACATTTAAATACGACAAATCTGCTGGACAGTTAGAACAGTTGCCTCAAAATGCTTGATCTTAACGCTAATCCAAGGACAAGCTACAATGCTGAACAGAAAATCTGGTCGGGAACCTGTGAGCAGAGCTACTATAATGATGACTTGACCATAGGTCAAATAATATTCAGGCAACTGCAGAGCGAGCCTCAGCGCATTTTTCAGATTTCGCGAGGCGAAAACACGCGACTCACCCGATTCCAGATGCTGCAAAACGCAGCCAGGATGAGTGTTTGCGAGGTGACGCATCTAATTGGCATTCTGGCCAGGAATACCACACATTTGGCGGCTTGGCCTATGGCTGTCTGTTTAATAGAACGCCCTTTCACGCTGTCAATCCCAATCTGGAGGAGCACACCATACAAAATCTCTATAGCCTAACGAAGCCAAGGTTAATTTGCTGCGATGCTCAGGACTATGAGACTATGACTGAGCAAAGTCGCTTAAAATCTGGGCGTTACAAGCGCCTCTACCAGAGGATTACGAGCCGAATAGGTTTCAACGTGGCATAGATCGAACAATGGCAATACTATGCTCCTCCGGCACTAGAGGCACGCCCAAGGCAGTTACCATTTCGAATAGCCGCCGCAAGATTTTCGAGAGTCACAGGTAAGACATTAGCTATTTCTATACACTAGCAGCTGGTATTGTTGATGATTAAGCTATATTCTATATATACTCTTGATCAGTATAAGGATCGATAAGCTCTACGGCTTAAGAACAGAAACTATATTCGTGTACTTAATTTAAAACCATTTCAGCTAGAGCATTCCTCTTTATTCGTACTGCTCTTTCTCTTTCCTTATCTCTCTCACACTCTATGTCTCTCTCTCTCTCTCTTTCTGCGTGTCTTGCAATTTGAATTTGAAGTTGCCACAACCTTGGTTCCATAGTTATTTAATAAGGTTTTCAGTATTTTAAAAATGATATTCAATTCCATACAATGCTTAAACAAATTTGGTTACTTCACCCAACATTATATCGTTCACTTTTAAGGGTATTTCAATTTCGGCATCTATCTTATTAGTTGAATATTTTCCCTCTAGCTATTTGAACCCCAATGAAATACAATATGCACCCAGCACTCTGTACTGGCTGCCTCGCACATAGCTATGCTGCGTAAATTACACACAGTCCAAAAAGCATCGAAAAGATCTCTAAAAGTGAATGGAGTGTATTAACCGGAGAAGAAGATAAGAAAAGTTGACGAGTCACGATTTAGATTAAATGCTGCGAAATGATGACGAGTGAATTCTATATTTACATAAATATTTGCTCAAAATGGCAAGAAGATTTTAGATGTGAAGATTTATCGATGTACACTTCCCGAAATATCGGCATTGGCCTTCGGTGTCAAAGTATAAAA
Organism: Drosophila cognata; assembly: GCA_035041535.1. Classification (NCBI taxonomy): domain Eukaryota; kingdom Metazoa; phylum Arthropoda; class Insecta; order Diptera; family Drosophilidae; genus Drosophila; species Drosophila cognata. Next base: position 10,144 of record JAWNLC010000694.1, on the reverse strand, counting down.
ATATCTTAAATGGGATTTTATATATTGCAATGAGACTCCAGCTCCGGTATGTGTAACGACGCATTTGTGTTGCCTACTTCACGGCATCTGCTTTGATGTAAATTTATCTTACGATTCTCAAACGGTTTAAGCACAAATATATTGACATGGTAGATACGGCAACTGAGGTGTAGGCAGAGCCGCCGAATTGCTCTTCCATTCCACTGGTGGTTATGTTATGCTAAAATGCCAACAGCTGACAAAGCATGGCTTAACATAACCCACCTAAACACTGGTGTTTCGGGTTCCAAAAAATATATCTATTGGATTTCCATTCACGGTGGAATGTATGGATTGGTTGAATAACTGAACAGATTTGAATATTAGGTCCCCCAATAAGAATTTGAGTTCGGAGTTCAAAGCTCTTTCGTTGTCCATAACAACTAATTTAGGCATACCGAAAGCTATCATTATTTCGTGTAGTGGGTGTTTTATATCTTCGGTTGCTTTTGAATTTAAAATTTTTATTTGTGCGTACTTGGAAAATTTACCTACTGCAGTTAGAACAATATTTCTCTCTGTAGTTAGTATATAAATCGATATAGATAATTTGATCTGGATAGAATGCAATAGGGATTGGTTGTAATTCTCCTTCTTCTTTCTTTGCAATTTTCGCAAGATTTTGTTGTGGGGTGGCTCATTTGTGTCTCACGCTGGCCTTCTGGCCCCTTTTGTGTTCACACAACTGTTCCTGAAATGGATTATAAATATCAGTTAGTTTTCTGCCGAGTACCTGAGACAATGTAGTGAGGCAGTGCCAGAATATGCCATTTCAGATTCAATTTGGCTCGTGGACAAGCCGAAGGAAGCGGTGTCTCTAGGCGCTGAGTTGCCCATAATGTCGCTATCGAAGAACAATAAGATTGGGACTGTGCTCAACATTATCACACTCGAGCACCTATAACGTGCGTCGTCGATTTTTATGGGTTATCGGCTTCCTCGCGCTGGCGGCTGACCCCATACTTTATGCAGCCAGCATATCTGTGCGCGGCCTATCATGAGCTCAGATGGCCGCGTGGACGGATCCTGCGCAAACCGGATGCAGATGCTGAGCGTGTGGCCATCTATCTGTATTTTCTGAATAGAAGCTTTGCGGAATATCCTGCACTGGCGATGCGAGGCACGCTGACCTTATTTTTTTGAGGACAAGCCTCCCTCAAAAAAATTGGATTGAGGAATTCAATATTGAAAATGAGTTCGCCAGTCGCCTCGAATCATCTCGAGTACTCATGAAGCACCATTACAAGAAAGAGCTTGGCAAAAAATTGGGAGAGGTTGAAAACTTAGTAATAAAAATGAAAGCCGAAGCCAACGGCGATGCCAATTCAATCCAACAATAAGTAAGTGAATTCAGCAGATGATATTTATAAATATAACTTATAGCGAGCACATCACTGCTGTTGCAGACGCCTGCCAACGCCAATATGCCAAATCTCGATGATATGACAGGACCTTCGGATATCTGTAATGAGGGCTCATCACAGCGAAGCACCAGGTCGAGAATTTTGTGCGGCACGCAGGACTTGTATTCGTGCCCGGTGGTCAGAGAGAGTTTACAAGTGGGCCACAGCTGAAAAGCCATATCAATTAACATATCAAGGACTCCAATCAGTGACCCCTTTACAAAATTGGTTACTCAGCGCTGTTCAAGTATGAACATGAGCCCATTGGGTCAGCGGTCGCCCCATATTGCGATCGCTGCACTCGATGGAATTGGAGCGGCGACCGCCTTACACTGGGGTCGCTGCACTCGATAGAATTAGAACAGCGGTCTCCCTACAAACGGCCGCATAGTGTATGTAGATTTAAGAATTATTTATTTTATTTATTTATTGTCAACTGGGTACAGTCAACATCTTAATTACGAAAACTTAATAAATTTAATTTAATGCAATAACATTAAAATTATGTAAATTTAAAAATAATAATAATTTAAATGAAATTAAAATAATTTAAATGAATTAAAATGAATTATGATAGCCATATGGATGCGGCCATGGATTTTCTGCGACCACGTGTGGGACACGGGCAACAGCAGCATCAGCAACATCAACATCAGATAAACTGCAACAACAACATACAACAACAGTGAAGCAAACATGACCACATCGCCGCCCTGTAGCAGCAACGGCAACATTCCGGATGCCACATCGGTATCTGATGCAGAATTCGTGGATTTGGTGCGCAATAATCGTTGCCTATACGAGAAGAATGTGTCCGGTTATAAGAGGAAAGATCGAAGAACAAAATGCTGGCAGGATATCGCCAGGACCATAGGTGCGAATCCTGACGACTGCAAGCACCGTTGGTCAAGGATTCACAAAAACTTCGTTAACTATGTTAATTATGATAGCCATATGGATGCGGCCATGGATTTTCTGCGACCACATGTGGGACACGGGCAATAGCAGCATCAGCAATTTGCTTTGCCGGCAATTAATGCTTCCGATCCTCCAATTCCAGGATCATCGGAACAGAACACAATTAGTGGAAGACATAAATCGCGTGAGGAGGATGCAATTGATGCTGCCGATCCTCCAACTCCAGGATCATCGGCACATAATTTAGCTATTCTAGGGAATGAGATAATTCATGCTTCCGATCCTCCAACTTCAGGATTGCCGCATCATCAGGCGTCCGACTCGACAGGTATTCGCTGCATCAGCAACAGCTGCAACAGCAGGCGCCCACAACGATCAGTGGCTACGACACCCAGTGGCTACGACACCCAGTGGCTACGACACCGAGAACGCAAACATGGCGTTCTTTCGCAGCATTCTGTCGCACATGGCAACAATGACACAGAAGCAGCGTATCAAATTCAAAGTGGAAATACTCCAGTTCTTGGATGATGTTGTGGAGGGTTGAAGCGGTGCCAGCAGCATATATAGTTTATGTTATGCTTATTGCGTATGCGTATGTAGGCACAAAACAGTCGTATCAAATAATAAACAAAACTGGCAAAACTTGTCTGCTTTTTTTATTTATTTTTTTTTTTTAATGTAGCAATTTAATTTAATATTGATCAACCTATTGAAAGGTTATAAAATATTGTTTTGGAGATAGTATACATAATAGCAGGAATTTAAATTAAATAACATAAACAAATAATTGGTTTTAGCATATTACAAAATTACGTAACATTAATTTAATATTAGATAAGACACTTGTTGCATATTAAGTTACAATTAACGGCCAGCTGTCCAGAGGTCGCTGGTGTGTAGGCGCTTTAAGCGTCTGCGGGTTGTGTTTGACCCTAGTGAACAGGCCAAAGGGTTGACATGGTTATGCAACCGGTCATTGTAACGGCTTGTATGTCGGTTTATTTGACTTATGACTGTTGGTACACAGAAGTCGTTGTGCAGCGTCATATTGCTCACATAAGGTGGAGCACCAGAGATGTCTCTTAGCACCTTGTTCTGCAGAACTTGGATTGGATTAATCCACGATTTTGCTGCTGTGCCCCAAAATGGAATCCCATATGTCCATGTGGGCACGATGATGCTCCTGTACACCAGCAGCTTGTTGCTCAAGCTGAGTTTGCTGGATGACTTAAGCAACCAGTTGAGTTTCGCCCTTTTGGATCTACACGCTGCTGCCGTGATCTGTATGTGTAGAAATTTTTGAAAATGGCTGACTTGGGCAACTGTTGTTGGCTTCAAGCATTAGCGGCCCCCCGCCCAACCCGTTACCTATGCTACGCACCCCAATCATCGAAGACTGAGATACGCGAGAGGCGGAGGTTGGGCGGCGGGGTTGATGCAGATGCGTTAACCGTGCGTCTGTTGCTAATCGACCCGTCGTCGGTAGCAAAGGCAGCGGAAAGCCAATCGAAACCTGTTGCCACAGCAATGCCAGGCAGAATTACTGGGAAACAAAGTGTGACGGAGGGTCGGCACTGAGCAGATCTGATAAACAGATGGCATATCTATATATCGATCAATGCACAGAGAACAATCACAGAAGACACTTCCATCTGCTTTTTTTAACGTCAGCTATCTGCATAAAATATAAATTGGAACAACTGAGGAATCTAGTTTGTTTACCCATGATATAAAGTTATGAAAACAACACGTGGCTCACAAAATAAGTTCTAAATGGAGTTAGGCATTTGAATGGACTAACGGTATGACAGCTATATAAGAGTTATTCGTCTTAAAACTTGCCTAATTGGCCGCTGTCGCTGCCTCTGGTGTTGCAGATGCCGTTGGGAGCAGCGCGTAAGCTTTTTACGCGAAAGTTGGCTACAAAAATGGTGTTCGCCGCTTTTGTGGGCGTCATCAAAAAGCCAAAATAGCCTCCGCAAATATGGCAGCTATGAATTTTTAAATAGAGCTGCCACAGAGCTTTTGCAAAATGTTAAAATACGACCAGGCGACCACATCGAATCCGGCGACGAGGAAAGGGTACGACGGGGATGGCGGTTCCGACGACGACGTCTCGGACTCCAACGAAGTCAACCTGTCTGATGACGAACAGCAAAGATCGTTTCAAACGACCATCAGCGATCTGCTGATCGCTGCAAAACTGGCAGGACGTAGCCGGAATTATAGTAGCCAGTGCGAGCCGAATTGCGGTCGACGCATACGCTACATCCGCGAACGTCTGCCCACCTTTGAAATGCTGGAGTCGCAAGTGTTTTCAATTGCATCGCCAGAGTTCGATGATATCGTCTTTATGCCACAGCTATTTCAGGACCTCCAGCAGCCAAAGTTGACAAATCCGTTTCTTTGTGACATTGAGGAGGCGCTTGCCAACTGGCTGCTCAAGTTCAAGCCCGAGGAACTCAAGTGGCGCAAGCTAAAAATAGAGGCAGACGATAAGCTTGAACAGTAAAAATGATTGAAGAATGGATCTATTTTTAAGTCAGATTTTTGTAGCTAACACTTAGCCGATATATATTTATATATGCGTACGCTTATACTTTTTAAGCCAGAGGGACTGCAACCTTTTGTGTGTGTATGTTTTCGGTTCTCTCCCTCTGGAACCAGAAGAGTTTCTGAGTGAGGCAGCTCAAGAAATACTCCCACTAATAAAGAATGTGCTAATTACACACACACACACACACAATGGCGGTCTAAAATGAAGTACATTTTACAACAGTTTGACATCTGAAATAATACTAAGCTTTGAAGTTAAGCTGTCAATTATCAGCTGTCAAATAAATGCAGAGACAAGTCAACATTATTATTATCTATATTTTTTCAAAACAATTGAATTTTGCCACAAATCGTGAGTAGTTTTCTTCTGTTTTTATTTAAACGTTCACACTAAACTGCAACAACAACAATACAACAACAGTGAAGCAAACATGACCACCTTGCCGCCCAGTAGCAGCAACGGCAACATTCCGGATGCCTCATCGGTATTTGATGCAGAATTCGTGGGTTTGGTGCGCAATAATCGTTGCCTATACGAGAAGAATGTGTCCGGTTATAAGAGGAAAGATCGGAGAACAAAATGCTGGCAGGATATCCCCAGGACCATAGGTGCGAATCTTGACGACTGCAAGCACCGTTGGTCGAGGATTCACAAAAACTTCGTTAACTATGTTAATTATGATAGCCATATGGATGCGGCCATGGATTTTCTGCGACCACATGTGGGACACGGGCAATAGCAGCATCAGCAATTTGCTTTGCCGGCAATTAATGCTTCCGATCCTCCAATTCCAGGATCATCGGAACAGAACACAATTAGTGGAAGAAAGGAATCGCGTGAGGAGGATGCAATTGATGCTGCCGATCCTCCAACTCCAGGATCATCGGCACATAATTTAGCTATTCTAGGGAATGAGATAATTCATGCTTCCGATCCTCCAACTTCAGGATTGCCGCATCATCAGGCGTCCGACTCGACAGGTATTCGCTGCATCAGCAACAGCTGCAACAGCAGGCGCCCACAACGATCAGTGGCTACGACACCGAGAACGCAAACATGGCGTTCTTTCGCAGCATTCTGTCGCACATGGCAACAATGACACAGAAGCAGCGTATCAAATTCAAAGTGGAAATACTCCAGTTCTTGGATGATGTTGTGGAGGGTTGAAGCGGTGCCAGCAGCATATATAGTTTATGTTATGCTTATTGCGTATGCGTATATAGGCACAAAACAGTCGTATCAAATAATAAACAAATGAATATATGAAAACAAAACTGGCAAAACTTGTCTGCTTTTTTAACGTCAGCTATCTGCATAAAATATAAATTGGAACAACTGAGGAATCTAGTTTGTTTACCCATGATATAAAGTTATGAAAACAACACGTGGCTCACAAAATAAGTTCCAAATGGAGTTAGGCATTTGAATGGACTAACGGTATGACAGCTATATAAGAGTTATTCGTCTTAAAACTTGCCTAATTGGCCGCTGTCGCTGCCTCTGTTGTTGCAGATGCCGTTGGGAGCAGCGCGTAAGCTTTTTACGCGAAAAGTTGGCCATAAAAATGGTGTTCGTCGCTTTTGTGGGCGTCATAAAAAAGCGTACGACGGGGATGGCGGTTCCGACGACGACGTCTCGGACTCCAACGAAGTCAACCTGTCTGATGGCGAAGGAGCGAAGAAGTCGCGGGAGCCGCCAAAAAAAATCCTGACGACGAAGACACCATGCCCTTCGTGCCCCGAATCGACGAGGTAATTGTCATCTCGTCGGATGAAGAGGACGTGCGGCCAAGCAACCAGGAACCGCAACCACCGACGGTGACTGCTGAATACAAGCAGACGTACGCCGCGGGAAGCACACAGTCACCGTGGAGTGCGCACAGGCGGTTAGAGGAGGAACATCCACCCAGCTACCTGCCCACCCAGCAACCGGTGCCAAGGCCGGGCGCGAAAGCGATGGAGTCACCACCACCACCGGAGTAGAGCCGGCCGGACTTCATGCGCCAGTCATCCCGAGGCGAAACCCAGGCCACCGCGACCAACGCTGCACAGCAAAATCGTCTACGTTGGAGAGTGGTCTTCCACTGCCGAAGAAAGAGGGGAGTGTGAGGAGCCATATAGCCATGGCAGTCAGTACGAGATATAATCAATGCGAGACCGTGAACTACAGTGCGAGCAACACAAGTGAAAGTGTATATCAAATAGGACGATATACAACCAAGGAGCGTCAAAGGACTCGACGCTACCAGGACCAAAGCATAACGCAGAAGCGTAAATCCTTGCCACGCTGGAATTGTGGCAACAGGCGAAATCTGCACAAATCCAAGCGCAGCAAGTGCGACTGGGCCTGCGTTTAGACAGAGGTGTGCTAGCGGCAATCCTTGGGGAATTAAGGAGACCGCTAGTCTTGGTGAAGAACAAGAGTGCCGTGCGATATCTCTGTCGGGCAGGCGGAAGTCGTGACCTTGTCTGGCTGGTGAGCGGAGTGCCTGGGGCAGATTCTCGCAAACAGGTAATCGCATCAAATCCGACAAAAAGACGTCAGTGAACTGCTCAACTAATCTTTAAACCACTACAGTGGTTAACTTGTGGTTAATACGTAATAAATAAATCTAACAGCGCATTGTGACAGTCAAATGTGAGAATTTAATAAAAACCATTAAATATAAATAATCTGCGTTTCATAGTTATCGCAAACGCAATTAATTATAAATTGCACGAATCCCCAGACGAAAGAATTTATATATCTATTATCAACTAGAAATCGCACAATAAGCACGAGGTCGATAACATGTAGTTCAACTCAAAATTTAACTACCATTAAAGTGGAATCGGAAGAGCAATTCGGTTGCTCTGTCTGCAACTCAGTTGCTGCATCTACGATGTCAATAGATTTGTGCGTAAGCCATTTGAGAATCGTAAGATAATACTTACATCAAAGCAAATGCCCTGAAGTAGGCAACACAAATTCGTCATTCACATACCAGAGCTGGAGCTTGATTGCAATATCGAAAATCTCGATTATATCGATATCCCTGTTATTACCATCAATCATCGAAATGTTGTATTACATATCGTCAATACACATAGTGACAGCAACTCTGATAAACAGCTGACAAATGTGGAACATTGTTTTGAAATTGTCAATAATGACTGATATTCAAAACGTATGCCGCCTTTGTTTGGGTCGAGTTGGAGAGGGCGACATCATATGCGCCGACGGGACAGAGGCGATCCAGAAGCGCATACTTGAATGCCTCGGGTTGGTAGCAACACCAACGGACCACATGCCAAAAAAAATGTGTGTGCAGTGCAGACACACCTTAGAAGAATATTACATGTTTAAATTGCGACGCCTGGTGAACAATAAGAAGCTGCGCATGCGTATGTTTTTGGAAAAAATTGAATTATCCTCACTTAAGAAAATAAAATAAAATATGAATAAATTTTGTTAGTTTTCCCATAATACGCTGGAAAAAAACTATGCAACCACCTTAAACAAATAAATTTACAAGAAAATTTCATAAGTAAATGTTATAATTGTAATTAGATAATGAAAACAACATTTTCTGTAAGTATTCGTTTATTAGATACCCTTCTTTTCCTAAAAACTGTAACGTTTTGAAATGGATAAAATGAGAGTGTACATTTTTGGAATCTTCTTAGTCATGGGGTCGAAAAACTAAAAATTATTTGATGTACATAAATGGGGATCTGGAATCAATATTACCTTTGCTGGTCATGGTCGGGTCGTGTGCAGAAGGTGTGTGCCAAATTACACCTAGACCACACCGGCGTCATGGCTACCTACAAATCCTTGGTGTCCTTCCCCTTTTTTATCCTTAACTTCTATGCATCTCTATCCACTTTTTCCAAGTTTCAGTTGGAGCAGTTTTTTTTATTTTTCTCTTTGATCTGGATAGGCAATCCTGTTCAGTGTTCTCCAAAGGGGGCTTGTAGGGACTCTATAAATAAAATTCTTGTTGTACCAACAAAAACGAAATGTTGGAAATGAAAGTCAGTTTTCAATATAATTTTTTAATCGGAACGTGTGGAATCGGACACACGGACATGTAAAAAATAACGATTATACGAACGATAAACGAGCAAGGAGAAAAAAAAACAAAAAATAATAATTTAATAATTTAATATTGAATATTATTTATTGACTAATTGTTTTTTTTTTGGTATAAGTTACAAGAGCGATTCGACGACTTTCAATCAGCTGGCAGCGACGATATATAGTTGCTGATGATGATGACGATGATGATAATAAGCAAGAGAAGCAGCAGGAAAATGCAGTGAACGGATTCGAATTGAATCCTATTGAAGCTATTGGCGAGGCTTGAGTTGAGCTGCGTCTGTGTCGTAACGATGAGCTGATCACCTATCCCACGCCCTGCGAGCTCTTCAATAAGCTGCGCTGCGCCAATGTGGCCAAGAGGCAGGGCCAGGTCACGCCCACCTTTCAGCTATTGTCTCATAATGCTTGCCAAAATGAATATACTGCGGCAGCACCAAAGAACTTTGAATGATATTGAATTGTTTACATACTTGAATTTGGAGCCCTGCGTGGCTTAATATAAATAGGTTATTGTTAGTGTTAAGTTCAGTTTTGCCCTGTAGCAGCCGGCATCAGCAGCGCTCTCATGGTACAGCGCTCTCTTGGTGCAGCGTTCTCATGGTACAGCGCTCTCATGGTACAGCGCTCTCATGGTACAGCGGTCTCTCTCACGATAAATTGCCTTCGCTGATTGGCCGGCTGCTGCAGCTAATCAGTTTTTTAGCTCTAGTTGATCGATCGTGTTTATGAGTTACTCCCGTTGTTGAGAAGGTTTAGCATTTGGCTCCAAACCTCATGTATACAAACAAATTGTTGAATAAAGGGCTAAGCGTCGGCTTCTAGTCTCAATATAAATTGGAAATAAACATAACGTTTCGGAATTAAAATTGTGCTATTAATTGAAATAAAGCTATCAAAAAGCTGTTGGCGCAACCGTAAACGTTTATTCATTTTTAAGCGATACATTTCCTGATACTTTTTGTATTTTTAAATCAATAACATGAAACTTTTAAGCGTGTAGGGTATAGAAAGCCCGCATAAAACTACAGACTTACACATATAAACATAATCTTGATTCTTTTGGTAAGGACCACCTCCGTGTACATACTACTAACGCGTTTCCACATACGCATTGCGCCGCTTCGTAATGCGCTGGAGTATG